>JAOXJK010000001.1:192497971-192518250 GCA_025774025.1 Xenus cinereus
AGAAAGAACTACCCATTGCAGCACGTACCTCCATCGTGTAACGGCCCAGGATTTGAAATAAGGGGCTTATCACTTAATGGCTTTCATGTGCGAGAGAAAGTACATGCACAGGGTAAACCTGATGTCTGGCACCCAGAGATTTTTAATGTATTTGAAGGGGTTGCCTTTGTGATAAAAAGGGAGAGAGAGGCGTGCGTCTCAATGAAAAACGTGACTGGCAAAAGCTTCGATTGTTCACTCCCCCTTTCTCAGCAAATTGCCTGAAAGTGGATCATAAACAGTGATGCATCATTACTATTATCTCCCCGTGTGACTCACTGAGCCATATATAGCAGCTCGTCTTTTGAGGAGAATTCTTACTCAGAGCAAGTAGGATGTGGATACAAATGTTAAATGTCAGACTGTTATGTCATTCTTGCCTTTGAATTTCTTTTGTGGTAGATAAAAATGTCTAAAAATGGCTTGAACAGCAATGCCGGTTGGTATAAAGCAGGTATTGTCAGGTTAAAAATCCTCATTAGATTTCTCCTGATTCAGTGCTCTTATTTTCATAGTATTTATTTCTTTGGGGCAACAATAATGTGTTTGTTGATTGCACTAGCAAATTCTTGGGGTATTTCAATATTTGGGTTGCTGGTAATGCAAGGTAGCAGGTGGCTTTTGGAGCATGCTTTAGGCTTAACACTTTGTGCTTTTAAGAGCTCTCTCCCTTTGATTGTCTAATCATGCCCCAAATTAATTCTCTGTGATTTCTTTCTATTCTCTTTTAGTTGTAAAGAAACTGCATGTGATATTGAAGCATGGCTCATAACATTGATCCCTTTTAAGATTCTTCTGTCCTTTTAGAAAGATTTGCTTTCTGGAATATTAACAGCATCCTCCTTCTCTATTTTGCATTAATTTAGTACCTTGAAATTTAGACTGCTTTTCTTGTCAAGAAAGGCTATCCAAGGCTTTCTTGAGGACTTCAGTGATTGCTGCTGGACGAATGTCTCTGTCCTTATCCCCAGATGAACTCTAGCCTGGGGATCCAGAGCTGTTTTTCTGGTGCTGTTGCCAGTGTCACTTTTGTTCCATGTCTGCTGCTGTAGTAAAGTACTGTGTTGTTTGTTTATGCTGCATGTGTGTTGACTCAGCTTTCAATTTAAAACAGTGCTCAAGATTTTAAAATATGTACTGGGAAATAAGAATCCTTTCTTGTGTTTTATGATACTGATAACGTTTTAACAAAGCTCTGTTTAGTAAAAGAAATATTCCTGTGTTCTGTTACAGGTTTTGGGATTTGAAGTTGATACGGTGAACTCTGTCCAGTTTTCAAACCATACAGGTAAAATTTTACACGTGTCTTCAGGCACCACTCCACAGTCACTTAGCTCTGCTCAACATGTGGCTCACCTCGTCACATGACAGTGGGAGATCAGTCTTAAGTTTTCACCCACATTTTCGGGATATAGGACAGAAATGTAATTTTCGTGTTTTGATTCAAGTCTCACAGAAGTCTGGCTTTAGGATTAGGGCATGATATGATGTGATAATGTCCTGCTTTGCTACTTCAGAGTGTGAGTTTCTTTTGTTAGGCAGTAATCTAATTAACTCAGACAGTGAAATAACACAAATATGGCCATCTACGCAGGCAGGCCTGTGAACGGGGGAGTCTTCACTACTGTTTTCTGTGCATTATGGCTCTGATACTCATAATCATATTACCAACCCAAACATCAGAAGAATACTGAGCTAGATGCAATGTTTCCTCTCTTTATGTGCCCACCCAGATGGCTAGCAAGTATCCTAAAATTACATTCTGGAAGGAGGAAGTAGGTGGTGTGTTAATACATTAAGGTGTATTTTTACTTGAGTTCTAAGCCTGAACATGATGCACTCAAACAATACTCTAAGATTTCCTAACACTCACAGTGCTAGATTACTTTATTCTTCAAAAGAAAACTGAAATTTATGGTTTATTTTAGCAATACCCTTCACCCATAAAGGAGCTCCAAGTGACTTGCTATTTGAAACAAGAGAGAAACATTTACTGTCATGGTGGTGGCAGGTTGTTTGAGGGGATATCTACACTGGATAAAGAAATTCTAAGGTTGTCTTAAAAAAAATAATCCAGGGACAAATTCTGACTTAAAAATCTTCTGAAAAGAGCAAAAATTGTTTCTGATAAAGAAAAAAATACTAGAAAAGTATCTCAACATTTGTCTATCTCACGGGTACAGCTTTATGAATAAACTGCAAATTTTTGGAACACAGAGCATACCAGAAAGTCTCTGTCCTCTCTTACTATGTTGAGCTCCACACAGCTTTCCAAAGGTTTAAGGTGTTCCTGACACGGAAGGAATTTAGTGTCGCCTTGGGAAGAAGAAATGAATGATTCAAAGGTAGCTAGAAATCCATTTCTGTTTACTGAGGAAAGGCATGAGAGAGGTAATAATTAAACAAGGTGTGAGGGTCTTTCCTGGCTGAGGCAAAAAGCCGCTTATTTTGCTTGTACCCTTTGGTGCAGTACAAAGGTTCTCTTTTTTTTTTTTTTTAAGAGATACACAGTTGTGACTTATGTTTCTTTAATGTATTTAGTTTGGGATTCTTTGTTGTTTAGTTTTTGATAGCTGGGTAAAACTATTATAATCTTCCAGAAATTAAGCAATTTTTTCACATGAAATAACTCAGTGCTCAGAATGGATGAACACCTGTCGTTTGTTGGCTTTCAGCTTCAAGATTAAATCAGCTTTATAGGGCATTAAAAGAGCTTAATAGAGGTTTTATTGGACCATAAATTGAATGTGTCTGAAGGTAGGAAAATTACATTACCAGTAGGGATAGTAGGATGACCAAGTTCATAGAAAAGAAGGAAGATTTTTTTTTGTTTAATAGTATCCCAGCTGGAGAAAGGTTACCAGTGCTTCATTCAAGGTTTGTCAAACAATGAAGATAGTAGAAGAAATGAGAAATCAGTGATTTCCGCCCTCCTAAGTGAACATCCCCAAACCAAAAATGTCTCAGAGACCTTGAGTCTTTAAAATATTTGGAACTTTTATTTTGTCTCCTGGTGTTTAGGAGTCACATTATTTATTCCCTTTTATGACAAGTCTGGTTTTCTAACACTGGAGTTTTCCCATTAAATTCTTTCTACACTTTCTTAAAATGAAGGATAGATTATAAGCCCAGTGATTTTGCACCTCCTCTTTCAGAGTGGCGTGTAGGAACATGTGGTGTCCTCATACAAACACTTTCCCCAGTTTGAAAGTTTACACATATCTTCACAGAAACTTGCCGTCCTGGGCTATGGCTTGTGTTTGGAGCGGTGCCTCAATACACACAGAAACATAAAATATGTTTTTTGGCTTGGAAGGGACCTTAAAGATCATCAAGTTCTACCCCCCCCTGCCATGGGCAGGAACACCTCCCACTAGACCAGGTTGTTCAAAGCCCAGTCCAACCTGGCCTTGAATACCATCCACAGCTTCTCTGGGTAACCTGTTCCAGTGTCATCTCCACCCTCACAGTGAAAAATTTCTTCCTGATGTCCAATCTAAATCTCTCCTCTTTCACTTTAAAACCATTACCCCTTGTCCTATTGCTACACTCCCTCATAAAGTGTCACTCTCCATCTCTCCTGTAAAGCCCCCTTTAGGTACTGGAAGGTCACTGTAAGGTCTCCCTGGAGCCTTCTCTTCTCCAGGCTGAACAGCCCCAACTCTCTCACTCTGTATTCAGAGGAGAGGTGCTCCAACCCTCTGATCATCTTCGTGGCCCTCTTGTGTTGGGAGCTCCAGACCTGCTGGCAGTTCTCCAGGTGGGGTCTCACAAGAGCAGGGTAGAGGGGCAGAATCACTTCCCTCAACCTGCTGGCCAGGGATGAAATGGTGAAGATAACTTGATCTTCCGAAAACCCTTTCTGTGATCATCATTAAAGCTGAAGGGCAATTTTTTGCTTCAAAATCTGTGAACTCTAGTTTCTAAAAGAACGGGATACACCAGAGGGGGCACAGTTTAGGGGAGAACTTTGTAGAGTAGGGTAGATGGTTGGACTCGATGATCCAAGGGTCTCTTCCAACCTAAATGATTCTGTGATTCTGTGAAACTCATCTACATGGATTTCTGTTCACCTACCTGGATTTCTCCAAGATCTCTGATATGGTCGCCACCACAGATTCTTGCTGCTAAACTGGAGACATACGGATTTGATGGATAAAGAATTGACTAGATGGTTGCATCCAAAGAATTACAGTCAATGGCTCGATGTCCAAGTGGGAATCAGGAACAAGCTGTGTCCATCAAGGTTCTGTACTAGGACTGACATTATTTACTATCTTCATCAACTACATAGACAGTGCTATCAAATGTACCCTCAGCAAGTTTACAGGTAACACCAAGCTGAATGGTGCAGTTAATAAGCTAGAGGGAAGAGATGCCACCCAGGGGACCTTTTGGGCTTGAGGAAGGGGTCCTCATGAATGTCATGAAGGCCAAGTGCAAGGTGTCTCAATATCAATACAAACTAGGGAATGAATGGGTTGAGAACAGCCCTGCCAAGAAGGACTTGGGGATACTGGTGGATGAAAAACTGGGTATGAGCCAGCAATGTGCACTTGCAGTCCAGAAGGCCAACTGGCATCACGGGCTACATCAAAAGAATTGTGGCCAGCAGGTCAAGGGAGGCGATTCTGCCCCTCTGCTCTCCTGAGACACCACCCAGAGTACTGCGTCCAGCTCTGGGGTCCCCAGTACAAGACAGACACAGGCCTGTTAGAGCAGGTCCAGAGCAGGGCCACAAAAAAGACAAAAGGCTGGAACACCTCTCCTGCAAAAAAAGGCAGAGACGGTGGTGTTCGGCCTGGAGAAGGTCTCCTCAGAGAGGAGCAGCCTTTCAGGGGTCTTTTAAGAAAGAAAGATGGAGATACACATTCTACCAAGACCTGTAATGACAGAGCAAGAGGCAACAGTTTAAAATTTAAAGAGGATAGATTTAGATTGTAGATGAGGAATAATTTTTTTATAATGACAGCGGCAAAACACAACATTGCCTAGCAAAGTTGTGGATGCCCCATTACTGGAAGTGTTCAAGGTCAGGTTGGGCCAGCCTCTGAGCAACCTGATCTTGTGAAAGATGTCCCTGCCCATGGCAGGGGGCTTAGACTAGGTGGTCTTTAAAGGTCCCTTCCAACCTAAACCATTCTATCAAATGTACTACAGTGCTTACATTAGGTTCTAAATTAATATGTGCTGGACACAAGTTTCTCTGACATGCACTTACTGCTTCCCATAAAGTGGAGTCACGTCGCCAAGGGGAATACATTAACACTGATTCAGAAGAAATCTTCCAAATCACATATAGAATCATAGAATCATTTAGGTTGGAAAAGACTTTTAAGACTGTCAAGTCCAACTGTAAACTTAACAATGCCAAGTCCACCACTAAACCATGTCTCTAAGTGCCTCATCTACACATCTTTTAAAACACCTCCAGGCATGGAGACTCAACCACTTCCCTGGGCAACCTCTTCCAATACTTAACAGTGAAAAAATTCTTCCCAATATCCATTCTAAACCTCCCCTGGTATGACTTGAAGTCATTTCCTCTTGTCTCATCACTTCTAACTTGGCAGAAGAGACCAACACCCACCTCACTACAACCTCTTTTCAGGTAGTTGTAGCGAGCAATAAGGTCTTCCCTCAGCCTCCCTTTCTCCAGGCTCTGAGGGAAGTTCTCTCCAGTTCCCTCAGTCACTCCTCATAAGACTTGTGCTATAGACCCCTCACCAGCTTCACTGCCCTTCTTTGGACATGCTCCAGAACTTTAATGTCTTTCTCGTAGTAATGGGTCCAAAACTGCACACAGTATTCAAGGTGTAGCCTTCATGAGTGCCGAGTACAGGACCATCACTTCCCTATTCCTGCTGGCCACACTACTTTGATACAAATACATATCACATACTTACCCGAGCCTCACTATTGATCTACTATTTTTCTAACAAATTGTAGATGTCACATGTCCCAATACCTTTCTCATTAGATGAAAAAGTAGCAGTTACCAGGAAACTATACGTGCTTGCATCTTCAAAGCTTCAAATCCTCTGTACAGGAAGCAAATATGAGTAACAGGTCTTGGTCAAGATGCAAGCTAGAATGTCCTAGCAAGGTAATGGACAAGTTCTGATTTTCCCAAAACTGCTCTGTAAGCTGATGTATTAAGTCCTTACACAAAGTTTTGACATTCAACAAACGCTAGCTAGGAAATCCTTAAGGAAAGCTGTAATGTCTGAAAACAAAGTTTGCTATCCAAATTCTTACAGCTTATTTCTGAACTATAAGCAGTGTTTTTCAATCTATGATCTTCAGATTATATAAATCAAAGCATTTTTATCATCAGTAGGCTTAAATTAACTAAACAGGAGTCTCCACCTCCATTTGAAATATTTTAGAAATCTGGAAATCAGAACAGATGGAACACCACTGATCCAGAAAAGATGAATCTATCCTTAGCAATCTTCGACTGGAATTTTATATAAAATATTAAACATATGTAAGATCAAATGCTTCCTGTCATATTATCAAAGTTTCCAACAGGCAGGATTAACTTCTACTGACAAGATTTTATAGAAGAAAAGGAGGCAACTTCCAGGGAAAAAGAACAAAATTGAAACTTGTAACTTGAAAACCTTTCCTTTACATCTTTCCAAGTAGAAAAACCTGTAAATGGTACATTTTTGTAAATGTAAAACCTGTAAATTCCACACCTATCACGTTTCAGGGTTTTTGTTGTGTAAAAGCCATTTCCACTATAGCTGTCTTCCCTCTTTCCTCCTCGTTTCTTCTTTTCTAATTTCTCTCATTTGGTATTTTTCTCCTTCTCTTTTACCTGCAGCAGCTCTTCCTCCTTTCTTTTGAAGCTACTGTTCTTTATTTTTCAAATACAAAGACCACAGTCATAAAAAATAATATCCTGTACACCTTGAAATACATCTCTCATATCCACTTCTAAGTCACTCATCTTCATCATATCCCTGAAAGGACTCCCAGCCACTCCTACTGTCTCTCTGAACTCAATCTATTTCAAAACTGCTATGATCCCAGCCTATAAGACTTCATACTGGCAAAATTCAGGCATGTCTGTTAATCACACCAAAAAACAAAAGTTCAGTAGTTTAAGGCAAAGCACGTGCTGATTTTCTTAAAATGCACTTTCCCCAACAAAGGCACCAATTTAAGTTAATAATGCTGTAAGTTATCATTCATGACTACTCGACCATCTGAGATACAATAATCATACCCCATGTTTAAGGGATCAATTAGCAATAGTGGGAATTTTGGTTTTAAACGATTGGCCAGTGACAGAACAAGAACAAATGGGCACAAACTTGAACATAAGAAGTTCTATCTAAACACAAGGAGGAACTTCTTCACTTGGTCCCTTCCAACCCCCTGTCATTCTGTGATTAGGAACTGAATTTCTGAATTATTCAGTGAGACAAATGAGTATAAAGACTTCCCAGATTTCAACTTCAGAAGTCAAATTCTGAAACCATTTTCAAGATTAACACAAAAATCCCACAACCTAATATCCAACTTAAGCTTAAGCTTCATATTGCCATTTCTACAATACAATATGAAAGGTATTAAACTTTTGCAAAAGTACAATTGTAATATATGACCAAATTGAAGAACTGTGCTATTTAAATATTTGTTGAAAACCAGATTAAAAAAAATAAATCCATGTGTTTTAATCAGCGTATGAGCAAATTAAGAAATCGTGCATTAACAAATGTCTACTGCAGCTAGATTCTACTCATTTTAAATTTTCCTTTTAAAATTACACTAACTAGTTTGAAGTTAAACCTGTAGCAAAAGGGGCAATTTGGCTTTTTTTCCCCTTTCTAGCCTTACAAGGCAGCAGAGTACCAGTGTATGTTGGAACCTGGAATGTTTTCAATTGGTTATGTGAAAGCTTAAATTCTGTAGAATAACAATTCCAGAAAACCATTCATGACTGCTCCATTTGGCTTTTAGGAATACCTGTTTACTTGCTAAATGAGGAGACAATACACTGCTATTTACATAGAGATAGAGAACAAAAACAGCCAAATCAAACAAATTAATACTGTATGATACAAATACATATTATCACAGGAGACCAAATAGCAATTATAAAGTGTGTGTAACTAACTGCAAATATGTGAGTCCACAAGTAACTCAGACCCTGTTTTGTTGAGTATTGTAAACGCCGAGAATTGCTTAGTATGCATTGAATTATGACAGCTAGCTACTTACAGCTTAAGATCAGACTTTCAAATTCAGTTTTTTTGCGTGTCAAATTATATGCAGATGGCAAGACAACAGATCAGGAAAATAATATTTAAAGTAACTTTGATGCATTATACTAGTCATAGTACTGCACAAAAGGGTACAAAACTTACATAGATATGCTCACCTTTATTGGTGTCAGTTAAAGGCGTACACTTAAGTAAAAGAGAGCTATGCTTTAGATACAAATACTTGTGTCTTAAAACATCTGAAGGTATCACTAACTGCTTAACTGGGGAATTTTGCCTACCTAACACATTATGTCATTGAGGATATTTTATTCTGCAGTCACAGATATGGTTGTGATGGGGATAAAGGGAACTAAGATCTTCCATGTGAACTAAGCTAAATAATCTAAGCAGTGCCACTGCCAAAAATATTTTAATCAAATATTGTATTATTTATTTTCAGCTCTTAAGAAAATGCTTAAAATTGCAACTTACCAGGATTATGATGAGTCACAGATTCTCCATTTTGAAATACATCTCCAGCCACGTTCATTCTACCAGGATTGAAAGGTCCTACACCAGTCTTGGTCTGTGAAGTCAAAGATGGGGTGTATGTTTGCATATTAACACCAAAATTACTTGACTGCAGTCCGTTAGATACATCTCCCAAGTTGGCATTCTGCAGTGATGTTACATGTGTAATCATTAAGTTCATGTCACGCCCTTCAGCATTTTCTAAATGACCATCACTCACAGAGCTCATAGCACCTGTTTCTAATGTAGTAACATTAGCAATCTGAATTTCAGAGTCTGGTTCTGTGGTTATACCACTATTACCTATTCCTGAATTTACCTTACTTCTTGAAAAACTGGAAGCTGAGAATTCCATATCGTTGGTTCTATTTTTACACTCTGGAAGTCTTCGTTCATTAAAACTGGAAGCATTCTTCTCTTGTCCTTGATTTGTTTCCATGTCTTCTTCATCATCAATAATAATAGTTTCACTTATACTCCCCTTTTGAGAATTTACGTCCTTTGGAGGAGGAAGCATTTTGCAATCATTCCCTTGAAGTTCTTCATTTTTTGATGATGTAAATGCAGTGTTCCTTTGATCTGCTATCAGTGACGTAGAATTCTGCGGAGGTTGTATAGGTTCAATAAAAACTACATCATCGTCATCTTCTATAGGTGAGTTTTGGAATTTATTAGGTCTAGAAACTAAAGAACTTGGTGGACCTCCAAATGTATTTCCTACATTTGCAAGACCTGCTGCCATGGTGGTATTCCCTAATAGACCAGGAGTATGTTCAGACAGTTCTAATCCTCCCAGAGGACTCGTGTCCATTCCAGATCTGCTGTTTAAAGAAAAACAGAAAGCAAGAAAAAAAACAACACACACAACTTCAGAATAACATATACTTTCCAATAACAGTTCTTAAAAATAACTACAGAATTAATAGCCCCTCCTTCTACTTTTCTTTATATTATCTCAGGAAGAAAACGACAAAGTTTCTCTGTGCTCTTCTTTGAATGTCTTGATATTCATTTACTTTCTAATCCTATACTAGCAAAAAAATACTGCCAGTACCAACATTTTCCACACAATAGCTACACGTCATTATGTTTAGCAATACACACAAGCATACACAGCAAATAGAACTTTTGATGGTATTTATTAAGCGATCTTGATTTCTCAGTCCCTTTCCCACCCAGATATGTACACAATGATCCTGTAACACTGCTTTTCTTAGACTGCAAAGCATGATCAAAAGTTAGACAAGAAAATTTGAATTCCTATTAAATTCCATTCCTATTAGAAATGTTACAGAGTTTCAATATCAGTAATTTATACAGTAAAAGACAGAAGTGTATATCCAAGTGTCTAGCCAAAAAAAAAAGTAACATCATTTTGCATATTAACAACTTTGAAATTCAACCGATTTTCCCCCAACCCACACTGCCAAAGCTCCTTATGTGGCCCCAATATAACTGGAACACAGAAGTAAGCAAAAGAGATATGGAAGTGCTGCACATGACAAGAACAGATATATTACTGAGCAGCAGAAGGTGCACAACAACCTCTCATTTCTAGCCACTACCGGAGGCAGCTCGTTTGAGGTCCTGACTTAGTACCTCATGTTCCACTGCAACTTTCAACAACTCTCTCTTTTCTTTTAACAGCAAGTGATGCTTCTTCAAGCTTCTTCCCAACAGTTTCTTTGCCTGGGGGGGTTCTGTTTGCTTTTAGTAATTGTTCAGTTTGGGGAATGTGCTGTTTGTAATTGCCAATTCTACCATGAATTTAAAGGATTATAAAAGGCAACCTGGACACATGATTTCTGTACCTGCAATTCCAAACTGTTACATAATCAGTGCTAAAGAACATAAGATTTCTCTAAAAAACACCTGTACCAAAAAAAAAATCAGTAAGTTCAATTGATCTTCATAGAAACAACCAGAAAAATACAGACATAACTACATGATAATTTGGGTATGTCTTGGAGCATACACTAATTTGTGACAACACTGAGCTTGTGTGAAAGGCTAGAAAGCAGCTTTCTGTGCTTTTTAAAATAAATCCTTTATAAAAGAAAGGTAAATAAAAGAAGTAGAAATATCCTGCTCATCAATACTTACCCATCTAGAAATCCACTGCAATCTGTTTACCTTAATAAGTTGCTCCAAGAGTTTTTATTTTCTTTCCTGTGGGGAATCTGCTCTTCTAGTATCAACTTGCTGCCTTCCACAAAAGCAGTGTGTTCTGAAACAAGGTTAAAACAAACATTAGATATTCTCAACAGTTTCTTCATCTCAAACCTCTTCTACCAACTGTTTGTTAAACTGACTTCCTTCTTAATTTACAGTTAAAGTTCAAACCTGACTTTTAGCACCATCATCCTACAATGTTAGAGAGTCAATACAGTCATTGCCGTGAGTAAAGAAGGAACAGTACTGTTTATTCTAGATTTTCCACTATGTCACATCACATTTCCAGAATCCTTTGTTTGGTACTTTATAGACAGATGGAAAACATAAAATATTTGGTAAGAGACATACAGACATAACTGCAATTAAGTAATCAAAGACTAGAATTAAGAAGTATACCTGTAATAGAATATTAAGGAAATAAATGGTTCGAGTAAACTAAGCTATCAATAAAAAAGAAACCTTAGCAGTTACGCTTCTTTGTTTTTTATCATGTATATTCTGCTACAAGCATCAAGGTTGACTATGCTAAAATTAAGATATAGCAAAAGGAAAATTACAGAACATGCATTATAAATCAGGCTTACAATGCAATATAAACCTTATATTGCTAGTAATTTTCAAATTGTATATATGCACTGCAGTGATACTTAGCACAGGTTCAGGCATCCATACTTATATTAACACATGTGAACATTCACAAGAGACTGAAAATGTTCAAAGTTCAAGCCTATATTTATTCTTCAGGTTTTATAACAGTCATTAGCTTTCCCACACTTGGCAGCATTTTTAAAATAGAAAGCCTCAACTTGTGTAGTTATCTACTGTTTGAGGACAGCCCTTAAAATCCCCAGACAGTAAAGAGGCCCAGAGGAATAAAGCTCGAATATTCTTCTAGGCATTTACACATTATTCAAGCCCTCCTGTCCCTTAACTGAGTGGCAGCAGGGGGAGAGGGAGGGAACAGGAGGCAGGACAGACCAAACAGCAAAGCTGTGAACCAGATTAATCCTAGAAGAGAGGCAACCACCTTTTAATTCCTTCATATGTTAGCCTTACAGCCAAATGCCATTATGTAATAGGATCTGAACCGCAATAACGGTAACATTCAATTGGAACGAAAGAGGTTTTCTTACCAAAAAGAATTGTATTATCAATGCAGTTGGCTTGTACCTCCCTGGAAATCAGTCAGTTACACTGAAGATTAATTTAATCCAATATTCTCTTCTACCTATCTTATTTTTCCCTCTAGAGCTGAATAATTCAAAGTCAGATTTCCCTACAACTCAGCTTTTGCTGAAAAGAATTCATTCACTTCACTGATTCTTATAGTTTCCTAGGTTCATTCCATGTATTTTCTTTCTCCACAAGGACAAAAGCATCACAAGCACATAAAGCTTTTAATAAAGTTTTAAATATACCTGAACAGATGGGAGCAAAGAAGAAATGAGACTATGCCAAGATGATAACTCGGGCCTCACTCAAACCTTTGCTATTCCTATTTTTACCTATCTTTAGTAGAAAGATAGACTTGGCTGTATCCTAGTACACGCACAGAATATGTAGCAAAGGTAAGACCCAAAACATGTATGTTTTTGCCTAAATATATTTTTTTCCACAAAGGCTCTTAAAAAGCTATTGTAAGGTATAAGCACATAAACTTTTCTTATTTTTATGTTAACTGTTAGTGCACAGTCATAAGTAAAATCTGCATATATTCCCTCACAAATATCATCTCCTACTTCTGCAAGACTCAAGAACAAAATTACCCCATAATTTTTGCAATTTGTTTTCTAAAAAAACGCTAGTACCAAGAAGAAACACAAAAAACTACATAGGCAATGTCACAGTCAGTACTTCTGCATGAACAACTACCAAAAAAGGAACAATCTACAGAGTGAAAAGAATAGGTTTAGAATGGGAAACAAGGAAAGACCTCACATATAACTGTTAACAGCAAAAGATGCTTAACAATAGAAATACAATTGATAGAAACCTGTAAGATTGATTAGACTCATCACTGGATGAATTGTTGAGACTTTGAAAAAACTCAACAAAACACAAATTGATGAGACCTAGTGTGCAGAAAATCCATGTTCAATATAGCTGCAGAATAAGCTCAAGGCTTTGTGGTAGCACACAGGCACCAAAATTATACCTGGATGAAAACAGAAGCACTACCAATATACAACAGCCCTTCCTGAACAAGGCTTTGTGTGTCCTCCTTTTAAATTAGGCTAAATCACTCATCTATAAAAGTCTTCATGCTGAAATAAATTACAATCCCATAGCTACATTCAAGGCTTAATAGCTGGAAGAAATAAAAGGCAAAATGCAGGCACTTCTCTAGAAGGATCGCAAATACTACAGCTTTTTAGACAGCCAGCTAGGTAATGTTCCATAGGCCAAGTCAACTCCATTATTGAATGATAAAATAGATTTTTAAATTTATCATGAACTGCAGAAATTGAGGTATGTGTTTATCTGAAGAAAAAAAAAAAAGTATCAACTCTGCTTTAACAAAAGTGGAAATTAGAATTTGAAAGCCTTTACTAACTGCCATTAGTAACATCTGGGATGAAGACGCCAGAAGAGCCATCATGGTTCCGTACACTTGGACCGAAGCCAGAAAAATCAAAAGGAGTCACTGAAATCTAGGCAAAACCACAGTTCCACCAATAAATTGATGTCCACTTGAAATGGACATCAAAAGTAGGACCAGCATGTGTGAGTGCTTCCATAAAGGCTAGAAGCCTAAAAATAAAAAAGGAAAACTTGAAAGACTGCTTTTGAGAGAATACATAACTGAGACATCTTCAAAAGTGAATGCATGAACAAAATTCAAGAGACAGTATTATACTAAGGTATAAACATAGGAACAAGAAGAGAGTGATTGATTTGCCCCAATGAACGAATACTACTTTCTGCTAGGAAAGCACAATATCCTAACTAAATTATTTACCTCAACAGGTACTGTGATACACTTAAATTCCATATCCAAACTAGAAGAAATAACATATTAATGGCATACTATCAATCACTTTCACTCAACAGTGACAGCACATGCAAGATAAGGGGAAAAACAGAGACTGCAAAGTAATAACTGAAGACTTAAACTACTATTGTGCAGACCAAGGGAACAGGGCAGACAAAAAAAACCCACCCAAAAAACCCCAAAACCCACAGCCAACTGCAACCAGCTGGAAGACTAACAAGAGGAAAGAACCAACTCCTGATCTAATTCTAAACAACACAACGTAGTTCAAGATGAAGTTATCCAAACAGCACTCCAGAAGAACATATTTAAACTCTCAGGGGAATAAAAAAAAACAAACATAAAAATATAAAAAATCATTTCACTTCAACATTTCACTTCAAGAAGGAGAACGTAAGTGTGAGAAATGCAGTTAAAAGAAAACAGAGCAGCTAGCAGAACAAAAAGCTTCTTGAGAGCATGAAGGCCATTTAAAACCTCATCATATTAAGCATATGACCAATCTACAAAGACCACAGAAACCCACAAAGACTACTATAAGGAAGTCTCTGAGCTTAAAAGATGTTGGAATTGTACTGGGGGAAGTTTTATATACGCTTGTCCTAATAGTTACCTTTTGCTGGACATGGTTCAAGACAGGCTACTGAGCTATGTCAGAGCAAATGTTTGGGAAAATGACAATTCTTGCCCATTTTACAAACAGTAAAATTTTCCTAAAGAAGTGTACCCAAGAAGCCTGAAGCAAAGCAGAAAACACAGAATAAATTCTTTGCATTGATGTTCAGTAAGGAAAAGATCAGGGAAGAGCACATCTAAGCTCTCTTTCTAGGGGTCAAGTCAAAGGAAAAATGTCATATCAAAGTTCTAATAGAAGAGGATTTTAGAACAAATCACTAGGGCCACATGGCATTTATTTCAGATTTCTGAAGACTGTCAGAAATCTTATGTTTCAGTATCTGTAACCAAGTACTTAAGCAGAAGGTGATAACAACCACCCAAATAATAGACTAAATTATAGACTACAGTCCTATCTCCATCACTATACAGGCTGATATAAACTATAGCAGAATAAATATAAAAAAGAAAAAATAATATATGGGAAAAAAATTAACATTTTGCAAAGAAAAGGTAATGCCTCACAGGACTACTGGAGAGATCTTTTGAGGGGTAGACCAACCCCAATTAAACTGGTATATAGCACTTAAGACTTCTAAAAGGCATTCAAACACATTCCTCACTAAAGACTGCAGTGGAAATTATCCGTAATAAAGATTTGAGAAAGGGTTTTCTGGGGGATTTGCAATTATTTATAGAGAAAAATATCATACATTTCTGTTATCAGAATAAAGAGAAGTTACCAGGGGGGTTCCACAGCTGCTGAAAACAGAAACTGGCTGTAAAGAACTACAAAAGGGTATCAGAGTGCTGAATGCTCAGACAAAGGAGGAGGCGGCAAAATCACTAGCGAATAAATGCAAGGTAACGAACAGGGAGAAAAGGCTAACTACAGAAATAGAAATTCCTCTAAAATGGAAGTCTGAGATCCAAGCTGCAATTCCTTCACTCTTTCAAATCTACTCAATCATCAACGACCAAAGAGGAAAAACAATATGAAAGAAGAATCAAGAACAATACAGAACACAATTGTCACTACATACACATGATACTGGTGAACTATGTTTTTACCATGAGACATTCAGGTGACTACCTTTTGATGGAAAAGGGAAAAAACAGCTGAGTTATGTGAACAATTTATATTAAAGGAAAGGTCTTCTCGTTGGAAAAGACAGACAACTCAAGAAAGACGACAAATCTGCAAGGGAAAAAAAACCCAAACGTAATAGATAAATAGAGTGCTATGCCCAATGTCTTACAACACACAAACACTATCCACTAGCCTCATGGAAGCTTTACCCACTTACCCAAATCCTAAATTTTGACCTATTGCTGTTGGGTTGACTTCAGTTGGGCGATGGGTGTCCACATTTAGGGCAAAATAATCAGATAAGAGACTAATCTGAACACATCTCAATGTTGTGTGAGGCTATGCAGTTCTAATCATCAATTCCTGACCCTGACATTTCTTTGATAATAACATCATTTAATTCCTTAATTCAGCCACTTCCAAGAGTTCTTATCCTTCCTTATTACAGAAAGTCACTTTTTATCATTTGACTTTTGTTAAGTCTGATGATCAAAAATTCAGCCTATTGTAAAGACTGTATGCAGCTATCATGAAGCTCTCCAGCCTAACCACGTGCTGCCACATCTTGCTACAACTCTGGAACGTTCCTTCCCAATACAACCAGATGCAACCTATATACTGTGGCTTTATCAGGGTATGAACCATCAACTGAACCCCAGTGGCTTACCCCAGTACACTACAGTTCACCCCAAAAAGGAAAGTAAACCACTCCAATTAAAAATCACCTTTAAATAACTGTTTTACAGTTCAACTGAGGCAGTCTACTAGCCTAAAAACCCACTTATAAGGACTGAAAAATGCTAGAAAAGCTGTAGTAACACAACATTTTTAAAGGGTTAAAATTTAGGCCAGCTTTAGGCTAAATCTGAGTGCTGCTACTGCAGTCCAGTCTCAATTTCTGTGGTGAAACACATGTACTGTGTGTATGGACAGACACCTACCTATGTGATAGGTAGATTCTATGATTCTATATTTGAGTAAACTCCATGTTAGGAACAAAAAAAATCTTACCGCAGGCAACCACAAAATAAAACCATTTTTGTTGAATATTCTTACTATAAACATTTAGCATTTTTGGTTTGGTGGGGTTTTGTTTTGTGTTTTTTTCCTCCTTATATCCTTTCTGAGGGTTATCTGTTCATCAGCCCCAGCATTTTAGGCTCAGGTATGTGTTGGCTCTCATTTACTGTCAACTTTTACATCTCTAACAAGAGTTTTAACTAGGTAGACCTTCAGAAGCGTTATAAGGTCCACAGACACGTTTTGTTACGTTATCATGTAGCACAGCTATTTCTGCAACCACACACAGAGCCAGACTAAAGTTGATCCAGCTGACAGAGACTTTCCTGCTGGAGTCCTTTCCAGCCAGACCAGTTCCCCAAAACAAAAAATCTCTGTGCAACACTAACAACTCTGCCTGAACATAACAAGGTTAGTGCCACAGCTCTGAACTTCAGCGTAGGGATTCTTTTAGCAGACAGGATAGTAGTGACAAGCCCATAGCCACAGACTGAAGTGTACTATCCTGCCATTAAATACTGCATAAAACACTCCAAAATGCACATGCTAACTGACAAGCAGCAACAGATTGAATATTAAAGCATGTGTACATCCACTGGTCACCATCAGTAGGTCATCTGAAACTTGTAAAACTTTTAAGCAAACCTAACATAGTGCTTCAAGGCCACAATGACACAACTGCTTCCTCACTCTACCAGCTTCACACACTGATCATGTTAGTGAGTTCAACATAAATATTTGCATACTTCGGGCTTAACTCAAGTGCAAGGTATTCACAACATGAAAATAAAAGAAGGGTCTTTCTTAAAATATTATACAATAAAAAAACATTAACCAAGAGTCTGAATAATATTTAACACTAATCAATCAATATATTTATATTGCTGTTTTTTCAGAACACAAGAGCTTTCAGGAACAGGACACTATGTTTAGGTCCACAAATGTAATCTGTCCATTGTCTGCCTACCACCATTACTGAGATCTCATTACTTCAGCATAGAGACACTACTCCAGAATTCATTTTCCAGTAGGTTTGGAGCTGCTTGAAATTTCATTTTTTTCCTCAGATTTTCAAAGCAGTTGTACAGATTAAAGAAGTTAGCTTGCTAAAAGTCATTACATAACACCCAAAATGTGTTTGTCATGGCATTTTCAGGACATTTAAGAGAAAAGCACGTGTACGCGAAGACCTGTAACTAAGAACAGTAAAAAGGCAAGAGCTACATATTGAAAGAAACAGTTCTGAAGCAGTTGAGTCAGTAAGTTTTGGGCTTATTCAAAAGAGAAACTATTTACACACAAACTAAAGCTTACTGAAAACATGCAAACTTTGGTATCTCCTGCACATCTTAACTGCACTGCAGCCACCAGTGTTAGGTGTGAATGCTGATACCTGGCTTCCAAATGATATTTCCTGGAACATTTGAATACCTTTACTTAACACAACCTCTTCTTGGGTCTTCCTACTCAACCAGCGCTAAGAATTGCTTCCCTGTGTGCGTGAATAGAATGAAAATTCAGGGTCAATCTTGAATGCAAGTGTATCTACCAAGCACCTATCATTTCCAAGGTTACTCACAGGGGAATAAGCAGCACTTGACATAGCAAGTCATGGCAAATCAAAATCATAACGTTGAGTAACTATGTATAAGTTTTAGGGCAGCCATACTGACATGTCTCCTCCACGCAGACACTTTCAATGTATTTCATGGCTGTTTAATCATGAAAAGGTGCTGATCAGCAAGAACCCAGCACCACTTCCAGCCTTAAAAGCCATTCCATGTCATGTGGCAGACAGTAAATTTTACCTCCTTACTACTCAAGCAGTATATCCTGCTTAAGGATATCCTTTGTATATAATGGAATAGAAAGGCGAAACAAAACAAAGAACTTAAGGACCCACAGAAGGACCCACATTTATACCTAAATGCTTATCTATTACTTATAGCCAAATGCATATCTATTTCCAGGAAAGTAGGTAACATGAGACCACAGCAACAGACTTGAAAGATGACCTAAGTGGAAAGGGAGCAGTACACTAAGAGTGGAGAAACACTACGCTGAAGAGATGAAAATAGGAAAAGGGCAAGTAAAACACTGTAAAGTAAAAATAAATAGTAGAAAGTGGACTTAATACAGCATGGGAAGAGGCCAAGTTGTCATTTGACATATCTTAATTTTTTAAAAAAATGTAACGCTTAGTAGGAAAAAATACATACTGAATGGCTAAATCAGAAACAGATCTGAGAATAGTAAAATTATTTAGATGTCTGGACTGGGCAATGGAATACAGACCAGTAATAAATGTCAGTGGGTCACAGCACACATTTCAAAAACATGCCTTCCTCTTCCTCCACAGGGACCAATAAAGATTAATTGAGAATTCAAATCTATGAAGTCCCTATCTTTTGCTAGCATTCAACAAATTAAATTGAGATAGCAATACACAAAATGTATAATCCTTTTAAAACAGCATTTAATTATTACACATTTTAGGACGCAGGATTTGATAGATACTAATGAGAAAAGGCACTATAACTAAGCAAATATTCTACTTCTCTTTCATAAAAGATATAGTTGCATTGGCTATACTTTTGATACAACTGTATCATGATTAGTGACTACACTAATCTGTAAGCATCTAATATACACAAATATCATGCAATCTTTCAGATTTGTAAAGTTACAAGAAATTAGGGGTACAGCCAATAACATATAAACCAATAAAATCTGAAAAAACAACCAGAGACAGGAAAAAGCAATCTCAAATGCAAGAGGATAAGCTCTACTAGATCTAATGCATCCTGTAGAACTACACGTTCAAAACCAGAACAATTCATTAACTACAGTAATGCTGATTCTGTTAACCTTCCCTTTTAAAATACTCTTTTTGTAAAAAAAATAAATAAATAAAAATTACAGTATCTTTAAGGCAATTTTAAGAAATTACTTTCAAACAGTATTTCATGCATTTACATTTTATTAATAATTTTACCCAAACAGCACAAATTCTTAGTTTTGTGTTATGGGAGTAAAAAAAGTGATCAAGTTAACTTAAAGCACTGTATTTCAATGGAGAGCATCTTCCTGGTGACTAAATGATATCAGACTTAGCTTAAGCACTGTAAGTTTAATAGAATAGCTGATGTTGGAAGAGACCTCTGGATATCACCCCATCAAATCCACCCCAGCTCAAGGCAGTGACAAATTAGAAACAAGATCCATCTTTGAAGTTGTCACATTGTTAGGGTCATATCCAACAGAGTTCTGAATATCTATCTATAGGAATACAGATCCTCACTCATCCTGAGTGAGCTCTCAAGGCAAGTGCAGGGCAGGCAGGGGATCAGGGCCACCAGCACAGATTCATGAAAGGGAGGTCCTGCCTGACCAACTTGATCTCTTTCTATGACCACGTGACCCGTTTTCTCGATGAGGGGAAGGCTGTGGACATTGTCTACCTGGACTTTGGTAAGACCTTCGACACCATCCCCCACAGCGTTCTCCTGGAGAAACTGGAAAATCATGGCATAGACAAGCGTACCCTCCGCTGGATAAAAAACTGGCTGGATGGCCGTGCCCAGCGAGTTGTGATTAA
>JAOXJK010000001.1:192535427-192556539 GCA_025774025.1 Xenus cinereus
ATTTTGACGCATACTTCATAGACAAAAACTGGGGAAAATGGTAATTTTTTACAAACCCTTTCATTTTCAAAGCAAAGCCATTTTTCTTCAGTTTCACTCAAAGTGTCCGAGTTTGTTCTAGCAATGAATAAAGTTGCTTTTTTAGGCAACTTGTCCTTTCCTGTTGGACGAGGACTGCGCCATGGTCATCAGCATCTTCAGACTGGATTAATGCATTGCTGGTTTATATTCCAAAAGGGCATTTGGAAAAACGAGTTAGGGCAGGACATGGTCAGGAAATTTACTACAGGATCTTTCCATCAGGGCTTCCTTGAACTATAAGGTGGATGGGAGAGTATGCCAGAGAGCATAGTCCCTCCCTTGCCATGAGACTCAAAATATGTGCTGCACAGAGCCTTGCAAATGGGAAGGATCCAGCCCTACTTTCCATGAAGACAAGATTGTGTGATGAGACTCTCCTAAGATTCCTTACTGACCTTTCCTTTCTTCCTTTAGAATGAGCGCAAAATGAGACTTTCACTTGGTGTCTAGAGAAGTAAAATTCTTGTTCTTGAAACATCTGTCATCATACTGCAATCTCTTTTCCACATGCCCAAAATTTTTCTTCCTTCTTCATTGATCGGATTGATCCTCAAGTGCAGTCCCCTTAGCGGGGCACCGCCACCCCAATTCTGAATCTGTTGTGGTCTTCTCTTTACTTCTGTGGTCCTTCAATGATCCATCATTCCCTTCTAACTTTCTAGTGGCTCTTAAGGTACCTTCCCTTCAATCTCTTGCTCTTACTCTAAATCTATAATATTTTTCATAAACATTTCTTCATTTCATTCTAAGCATTCTTATGTTCTACATCATCAATTAATCTGTTATACACAGAAAAGTAACAGGCAATAGTAAATTTGCAAAGTCAGATGCCTGCAGGTTGGGAAATGTGACATTCCCTACATGCCCATGCAACTTCAGATCAGTTCTAAAAAGCCAACTGTGAAAATCACAGCCAGTTTGTGATATGGCTTTTGAGAAATGCCTGCCGTACTCCCCAATCCCTGGACCTGCTGTCTCCTGTCTTTGAGTCTTGCTACTTATGCTCAGCTCAACAGGCAGCTCCTCCTCCCATTTTGTCAGCTTATGCTGAGTCAGACACAAAAATTCCCACCCTGTGATCCCACCTTCAGACCTGCTCCTGTGCACCCCTTGAACTAGTTAATAATTGGTAATGCACATTTGAGCGTATGCATTGTCATATTCCCAAATTGCACTAATACTCCTTTTTCATATCACTTCTGTCTCATTCAACATATAACGTGAATGACATTCATGAATACCCTTCAATTTTTTGTTTTATCCCCATAATAGGGTATTCAGTTCATTATTTTTTTTTAAGAAACACCATTTCATGCTCTAAATAATTCTCCTTGGGGTGGTGTGATCCTGAATGTATATATATGCTAGGGTGCAAGAGCCTGGAGTGCAAGAACAACCCTATAGAAAGGGATCTGGGGGTTTTGGTTGAAGGTAAGCTCAATATGAGTCAATACTGTGCCCTGGCAGCCACAAGGGCCAGCTGTGTCCTGGGGCGCGTTGGGCACAGCATAGCTAAATGGTCAAAAGAAGTGATTGTCCCACTATACTCACCATTGGTGTGGCCTCACCCTGAGTACTGTGTGGAGCTTTTGGGCTCCAGAACAGAAGAAGGATATAAAAGTATTCGAATGTGTCCAAAGGAGGGCAACAAAAACAGTGGAGGGACTAGAGGGCATGACTTACGAGGAGTGGCTGAGGAGATGAGGTTTGTTCAGCTTAGAGAAGAGACTCATTGCTGTCTGCACCTTCCTCATGACGGGGAGCGGAGAGGGAGGTGCTGATCTCTTCTCTCTATTGTCTGGTGACAGGACGTAAGCGAATGGCTTAAACCTGTGTCAGGTTAAGTTCAGACTGGATATTAAGAAAAAGCTCTTCACTGAGAGGGTGGTCAAGCACTGAAACAAGCTCCCTGGGAAAGTGCTCATGGCCCCAAGCCTGTTGGTGTTCAAGAAGTTTTTGGACAACGCTCTTAGATACATCGTTTAACTTTTAGGTTGCCCTGTGTGGGTGGAGTCAGGAGCTGGACTCCATGATTCTCGAGGGTCCCTTCCAACTCAGGATATTCTGTAACTCTGTGATTCTTTTGACACCTCTCAGTGGCAGATGACAGCTTCACAAACGTTAGTCCATTTATCCCCATTTTATACACAGAGAACTAGGGTACAGTCATATTAGTGTCAAAAATATGTGCTATTTTGTCTGCCTGTTTTGGATGGCTACGTTTGTCAAGGATATAGCATTTATTTTTACACTTCATTTGGCAATCACATCTGACATCAACTTCGCTTGCAGTTGAGAAGTCTCCAGAGCATGAGGCTGGGCACCTAGGAAGTGAAAAATACGTATCTCTCATCGCCTATACCAAATCTGAATTAAATGAGTTTCAGCCTCATGCAGGATTCATTGAAATGAGACAAGGAGGGAATCCAGCTGTTCAGGAGATGGTCTTCTGTCCAAAACACGCGACCAACTTTTTCTTCTTGAAATCTTCTGCTTCAGTCACTGCATCGTGTGGCTTTTGTACAAGATGAGGAAAGGGTCATACAAACAACAGGCTGCTTCATGACTTCATACTCTGAACAGTAGGTATCCTGTGTACTGAGGGAAGGAATGGCCTGTGGTAAAAATAGTATGTGATCTCATAAATAAAAGACTGTATCATAGTACATATATTCCAGGAGTTTGAATTAAGTTTTCACAAGCAGCTTGAGTTCAAGTGCTCTCTACTTTTCGAATGTTTGTCTCTGTAATTTTAACACTCTTCAAATTACATTTAGGAGGTAACTTCCTAAAGGGCAATCTAGAGAAACAACCATCAAATTCTATCTTGTTGAAGCGAATTTACATCCCTGAGGCTCATCCAAAAAGTTCAAAACTCAGGAGTTTATAGAACAAATTCTGGTGGCACAAGCTAATAGAAAATAAAAGCAGGAGAAAACTATCATCTGTGAATTCTGTGCAGCTCAGACATGAGGGAGAGATAAACTAATACTTTATATTGTCTTTTTACCAGCTAACTTGGGAATCCTGGATCCTTATCTGCATTCAAAAGGACCATGCATTCCCTTCT
This sequence comes from Xenus cinereus, assembly GCA_025774025.1. Taxonomy (NCBI): domain Eukaryota; kingdom Metazoa; phylum Chordata; class Aves; order Charadriiformes; family Scolopacidae; genus Xenus; species Xenus cinereus. The sequence continues at coordinate 192,538,579 of JAOXJK010000001.1, forward strand.
CTTCTCCGTTACTACCTGCCCAGCAGCCTATGTCTCAGTCTTCCACTTTTCACATACATCCTAACATACGGTCTGAAGACACACATTCTGGCACATTTGAGGCTTATACGCTAGTTCCTCATCTCTCTGAAACCCTGTTCCAGCTCCCATCCTTTCCTTATGTCAGTAGTTGGTCAGTCCCCTCAATCATATCTTCTCACATTTCCACGTTCCAGCACCGCTTCCTTGCTCTCAGTTCTTGGCATGATAGCAAACTGCTCAGGAACAATTACAGAGTTTGCACCTCGGACTGGAGCATGTCGGTATGGATGGAATCTAAGATTTTAGCAATCAATCACAAGCTGACTTGTACAGACAATAGGAACATAGCAACATAAAAGCAGTCAAACCAAGGGTCTGTTTATCCCAGGATCCCGTCTCTCAGTGGCTAGTGGTGGACATCTATAGAACAGCAGAAGACAGCAATAGAGTGATACCTCCCCATGTGTTCTCTCAGTCTCCAGCTTATAACTTTTGCAAATGTACGTTAGTGGATAGAAATCAGGAAGGAGAGAGGTGGAAAACAACGTTTGCATATATTACCATGTATCATCATTGTTAAGTACGTAGGTTGCAACATTTCTTTTGGAACAAAGAGGAGATAATTATGGATTTCTATGGGCTCTGCCTCATGGCTTTTGTATAATGTGGTTACCCATGTGTCACATTTTAAAGATTGAGGATTTCAAGACACCTAATATTGACCATGTTGTCAAAACAACCCCAACTGGCCCAAAGTCATTGTTCTGCTAGAGAACAGATGACCCAATGAGGTAGGTGGCTTGTGTCTCTACTCAGATAGAAATGAAATTCCAGTTAATTGCTAGACAAGGAAGAGGTAGAACTTTGATGTAACATGTGAGAGAAGCAGCTTAGAATGAGATAACCTACAGGAGAAAGCTTCATCTGAACTCAAAATATACTTTATTATAAATCCCTTTACAACAAAACCAAATGCTGTAAATTTTTAAACTCTCAGCAGTTTATAGACCTTTAATTTAATGGGAAAGTGTCAACAGATACGTTTTACTGATTGAAAAAGTAGAGTATTTGACTCTACTTCTAGTTATGCTGGTTATGTGAGGAAAGATCCTAGGCTGGAAACTTAGCTCTACAAAGTCACTTCTCACACATAGTTTAAAATGGCTGGAGATAATTAGTGCAAAATCCCCATTATGAAGAGCTCTCCATCAGCAGATGACTAGGGAATCAGCGGGAATTCATGTAATCATGTAATTCATGCAATCTGGGAACAGGAAAGAAATGAGTATCAGAGTTTTCTTACACTATACCTGATGAGTCACTGATAATAGCAGCAAAACTTATAATGGCATAATTTAGAGAAACTCTTGCTTTAACTTCTGTGGGGACCCAAAAGTAAGAGATGAGAAATCACTTTCTACTGTATGCAGGAGCAGCACATAACACAGTGTGATCCAGGAAGTCATTTATAAATTGTAATTGGAGGTCTTCCTTGTTGTCTGACTATAAGCCAGTTAATTAATACAGTTAATCTGTAAGGGCATGTCACTCACGTAGAATGATATAATCATTTAGTAAGAGAGTGCAAAGAAGAAATAGACATTTAAATATTTCTACATGCAAGCTCATCACTTGTGAAGAAATTTTACCGTCTTAATTTAAGAGTCCAGGTGGCTCTATCCTGGCCAGTGCTAACTGGGTCACAGTGAAATGTGACCCTTCAGCACTGTCTTGTAGGCAAGAGGGACATTATAACCCTTAAATGTATGAAGAACAAAATATTAAGATTTTGCAGGGAAGTTATATTACAACTGTACTTGCCAAAGTTGTGGACTAGTACTGAAGTACATGGTCCAAAACATGAAAAAATAGACAAAACAAATGAGAAAATTATGGACAATAACTAAAAGAGTGAAAAAATTGACTTACAATGTAGTTTTTGTCTCACAAAACTGCACTACTGTGTAGATGGTGCAATATTTCTGCACGTACTTTCCTCTCACCATTGACTATTCAGGGTAGTCTTGATGCTTACTTACTCTAAATGCCCAACTTTTGGATGTGTGAAGAGAGCAAACCCTACCTGTAGTGAGAGACACCACAGTATTGAGAAGCTTGGGTGACTTTAGCCTTGTACAAATCCAACTTTATTTCAGATTTCTCCCATGAGAAACTTATATTTGGTAGTAGTAAAGCTCCTTGTTTATTGCCTAGATGTTGAAGTCAGACATAGTACAACAAAAGAAAGGCACAGTCTGCACTGGAACTACTTATCAAGCTTTGGTACAGCTTCTTCATCACTACAAATATATATTATTTTTTTTTCCTAAAAGTTATAATATTATTCGCATGGGAATTAGTTCTGAGAAGGTCTTTTGTTCTATGTTGATTAGGCAGCCAACGGTCTATTCTAGAATCAGTCTGGAGAGGGGACACAACATCCCTTCCTGGCTTTCTGATCAGTGAAGTCATCCTTTTGCCATTAATAAGGCCCAGATAGTTTAACTAGAATCAAGAATTAGGAAGAAAAAAATGGAAAAAAGTCCTGTGACACTTAAACTACATGCGGTCTAATCAGTTTGTCAGAGGAAGACTAATGAGTTTCATGTTACTGTTTATTCAGGTATGATTATGCATAAGTAGATGGCACATCAAGGAACTGGAGAGAAAGTTGTAGAACTGCTAGGGAAGAGTTACCATCACTTTCTTGTTCTTCTGCTATAAAAGAAAGATAAAATTGTTTGTATATTCCTCAGAATATATCTCTTTTTCTTTCTTTGGAAATAAGTGGCATTGTGTCAAGAAATAAATGACTTTATTATCAGTTTTTTTTCTGGAGGAAACAACACCCAAAGTTGTTGGGAAAGGCACTAAAAAGAAAGAAACTAGACAGATGTATTGTATTTTCCCCTAAATAGCTTTTTGCTGTTCGGGTTTTGTGGCAATTACTCATATTGGTGAGAGGTCTTCGCAAGACTGATTAAATTCTAAGATTAGCATAGCAGGAAAAACTTGTGTTTTATTTGCAAAGAATAGTTAATAATAGTTGACCGGTTATTTTCCCCAAATTGTGTTGCACTTCTTAATTCTGATTTTCCTACAGCAACAAACAGCAAGGGGCTTATTTTTCTTCACATTTACCTAGATGCAAACTCAGATATTTTAAATGAACAAGTACATTGTTGTCAACTTCTATATTTGCTAGAGAAAATAACCTGATTCAGACATTTTTGTGTGGATTCAGAATTTGTTGCAGTTTGATATCAAGTCTGTCACTGCTGGGAATATCATCATCACAATAAATATATAAATCTAATATGATGCCTTCAGAATTACAGTGAAACTATTTTACTAGAAGTAGAAATAGTGAGGTAAAAAGAAATTGAATGGTACGAATGAAATTAAAAGCAAAACCTTAATTTGTGCAATTTTGTAGTAAACATTTCTCAGTACATGGAGTAACAGTTGGAAGCGTTTTAATTTTTGTTCTTTCACTGGCTTGGAGGATGGTTCAGAAGTTTCACAGAATTCCTACCTCTCCCAGTTCCCTCAGTTGTAGAAACCGTAAAGCAGGTGTTTCTTGAACATTGATCACTTTTGAATATCAGATTAAACATGAATCATGTAAATTAAAAAAATTTAGAAGTACTACAGCATTCTCCTGTTTTAGCATTCTCACTTTCTGGTTGTCACTTAGAAGTTGATGAATTGAATATTCCCAAGTATATACCAGCTGAGGCAGTGGTTGTCTTGTACATTTGGCATTGGCCCAGGGAACCATGATTTCGCTTCTTTGCTATGAAATGAAGGAATTATGTACTATTTGGTAGTAAGTGATTGAGGAATATTCAACTATGTTCATCATTTAAAAAAAGACTCCAGAGAAAAAACAGAATTAGCTAACCTTTTAGAAAAAAAATCTCTATTAATTTTTCTACATAGCACAGAACTTTTAAACACAGGAATGCAATATTGCTTGAATATGGAGCAAAGCTAATCCAGTATATTTTGCATTATAGAGAAAGAAACATAAAAGTTAAGCACTTGGAGAGTTCTCATTTTATATGCAAGGTTAATAATACTGTCTTGAGATCAACCCTCTTTGCCTAAAATACTGTATGTATTTTCCTTATTATCTGTTGACATGCATTATTCCAAGCCAATGGATACTGAAAGCAGTTATAAGTAGCATTTTGAAATTAAAACACTTAAACAATATATGTATTAATACCTGAGAATATTTGCACCTCCTATTTCTCAGCAAGCAGTAGACCATGCAAAATAGGCCACAGCAAAACCCACAGGTCTTCACTGTAAACGAAGAAGTCTTCACTGAACTCAGGAAGCCAGAACTGTCAAAGGATTTACCAAATTAAGTAGTCAGTCAGGAGTATGTCCACTGACAAAGTTAAAAAGAACCAAAGAAAGTTCTAGTGTATGCAAAGGGTAGGGGTGATCTGATCAAAAACAAGTGCCACTACTGGAGTGGGAGGAGGAACAACAGAGGACCAGAAAGCAGATTTCAAGAATATCAGCAAGGACCCAAGAGCAAAAGTCAGGAGCATGATTACAACTGAAATGCAAAGAATAGCCAAGAATTCCAATGCATATGAAATATATGGAGTAGATCTCCTTTAAATAAAGGGGGCAAAGCTCTGGGGTGAGCTGCTTCTTCGGCTTGTCAAGACTTGCTGTGATCAGCTACAGAGCTATTAGCCCAGAAAGTGACTCCCAGAGCATCTGACCGCAGGACACAACAGAATGCAATCCTTAATGCGTTGATGCTACTTGGATTTCTCAGTGGCACAAGTGAGAAACAGAACATCTCGGCTCCAAAATATATTTTGCAGCTGAGTATGATCTTAGAGCAAACAGAGCAAAGGGTTAAAAAAAAAAACAAAACAAAAAACCCAAACAAACAAAACAAACAAACAAACAAAAAAAAAACCCACCCCAAACAAAGTAGAAATTCCACTGTGGAGTGTGGCAATACCACTTATAATGATTAATTTCATCAATGAAAAGCTGTCTTTAGACATTTTGATGATATAGTATGATTTGTTTAGGTTTTATTTCTAGGAATTTTAGTCTTTGCAGCAGCTCTGTTACCTAACACTGGGACAGAACAGCTAACTTCAAACGGAACATTATACAGTAGAGAAAAATTGAGTTGATCTCAGCAGACCAAAGCTTGCAGTTATCATTGTTGTTACCATCTGAAATGATCCTTTCATATCATAGTACGTATTTGCATATCACTTGTTAGCCTCCTATGGAGACAAGATAAGCAGTATTTTTAAAAACCTTAAGATGATACTGAAGGCTTTATTTTTAATTCTAAACCTCTTACCTCTCTAGAACACAACCATGTTTGCATAGAGAACTGGAAAAAACCCACCAGTATCAATATGGAAAGCAACTTACTTCGCCTATAGGTAACATCTGCAGATTTCTATTTTCAGGGTTGGAGATGGCTCCTACATTTAATGGTGGCTGATCCAGGTGCCCCCTTTTATCCACCACATGACAGAAGAGTACACCTCAGCAGGGGTGCTAATGTGAGACTGGGAGGGAAGCTAGGAGGGATGAGAATTGAACATTCCACCCTGATTTTTAATCTAAACAAAGGAATACCTGGAATGGCAGAAGTCCAATTAGGGAAACAAATTTTTTTGGGCACTTGCTGATAAAGATACAGGGATACAAAGCAACGACCAGCAGAGTAATGGACTTCTCACATTTGCCATCAGTGATGGCAGGTGAGACTATCACGATACAGAACTAGAAGCAGCTCATCTGTTGTGCGTGGCACAAACTGAATCCTGTGGAAACAGAGAGATGCAACATGAAACCAAAATACGCCAGTGCTGGCTAACATGTATGGTATTATAATGAGAAAAAGGACTTGCTTAAGCAAAGAACTTATTCCATCTCTATTTGTTTAAAATTACAGGTTAGAATATACCAAAGATAGTGTGATGCACCAGAAGTTATTCCTGAATCTTACTTTATTCCTGGGAAACTTACCACTGGGAGTGGTAAAAATGACAGTAATCGTTACAGACATAGTGTAATATCTTCCACAAATAAAAAGAAATGACAATGTCAAGGAGAATGACAACCACAACACGTGCCAAAGAAACTGTCTTGCACCTGTGGGAACGGCTAATTACTCCGCAGCAGTCTGTGCACACCGAGTGATCAGAAGTGGTCAGCATGTGACAGTATGCCATAGCAGCTCTTCTTAACAACATCAAACAAATATTCTGGCACTTTTCAGATACTGATTGGAGAATGAATAATTAATTCCATTTCAACCTCGGTGCTGTATCTTTAGGTGCAAAAGGTGTCTAAAATAGTCTTAATTATTCTATGCAAAGAACTGGAAATAGTGAAAGTAATAAGGCCCGAGAACAAGAATTCCCTGAATGGACCATAAGTGACAATGGCTCAGTTCACATATGAAGGGTTCCAGCTGCTTTTCAAGGAAATGGTATCAAAGTGACACATCAGCCTCTTACCCTCCTGCCATGAATGGATTAGTGAAATGATTCATTCAGCCATTTGAGAAAAGCAATCTGTGCTACATTCTTGAATGGTATTAAGCTAGCTAGCTCAAGCTAGTTAACACCGCAATAATCTTCTGTCTGTGGAAACACTCTAGCACTATTGTTTATAGGACTTAATTTAAGACCTCATCAGGATGTCCTAATCCTTAATCTACAGAAGGATATTGAAAATAAATATTATGACTGAATAGTCATAGCTAAAAACATCTGAGCAAGCAGTTTTCATGTTAAAAATAAAAAGATATTTCTGAGGCAATTTGGAAAGGTAGAGTAATTAGGATAGAGACTGGCCCTCTGCTCCACTAGGCTGAAAATCTCATAGAACAAATTAGGTTGTGGAGAAGACACGGAATGCTAAAGCTGAAAGGGATCTCTCAGGGTAATGTAGCCCATCGCTTTAGCCCAACGCACAATGAATTATATCCTTATCATTCCTGACCTGCTCTTTAAAACTTTAGTTAGCTTGTTTTTAAACAGCCTCTAGAACCTCATGAATTTTATTTCAACAGTTGAACACCTTCAACATTCAGAAGTTTTCCCCAACATCAAATTTGAGTCTTCCTTGCTTTATCAGAACAAATAGACTATATTCCAAATTTCTTTCAGACCATATTTTCTACAGCTTTAGTAGTTCTTTTGGTTTTCTTTGAACACTTGCTAATTGATGCATGTCTTTGCTGAGTGTCCAGAATTGAACACAGTATTACATTTGAAGTTTCCAGTGCAATATAATGTGGGATTATTTCCTGTGTCTGGTAGACTGTATTCCTGTTTATCCACCCCACTATTGGTGGGTTTTTTGTAACACCATTGTATATTGGTAATACATAGGAGTCCCACATCCTTTTTTGTAGAACAGTCACCTGAGCACTTAATTGTTCTCCATCCATTTGATTATTTTTGCCCAAAGGTAGCATCTTGCACTGTTCCCTGTCGAGATACATCCTTTTTTTTTTTTTTCTGCAGGTGATTTCTCTGACTTACTTTTTGAATTCTAATCCTGAAATCCTGGCTAAACATAGTTAAAATCTCTCCCATTTTTCTGTCATCTGCAAAGTTGGATTTTCTATTTAACTACTCTGGTACCTTTTGAAATAATGAACAATACTGGACCCTGCCCCTGCAGGACTCCAGTCAATACACTCTCTGCTCTCCCACTTGGACAGAGAACAATCAATAACAACTCTATTAGTACAGTTTTGCATTACAGTAGTTTCATCTAGGTCATGTTTCTCCAGGTTATTTATTAGACTTTCACATTCAGGAATATGAAAACCATTACTAACATCAGTATATAAAACATCAACTGGTTCTTAATCTATGAGACCCATTAACCTATGATTTGCTTTATGCTGGCTGTAACTTGTGTTCTTTCTGATTATTCTAAATAGTTTGTTCCAACATTTTTACAGGAAAAGGCATTAGGCTTGGTTTAGAATTCCCTGACTTCTCTTTTCCCCTTTTGAAAATATATGTACAATGTTTTCCCTTTTCTAATCTCTCATTACTTTTCACAATTTGTCAAAGATAGCTGCTAACTACTTCACCCAGTGCTTCAAGTATCCTAGACTGAGGTTCCCCAGGTTCAGACAATTTGAGAGTACACAATTCAAAGTATTTTCTAACCTGTTCTTTCTTATTCTTGGCTGAGTACTTACTCCTTTGACTATGGCACTGTGCTAACATCTGATCGCAACTGACCTTGGTGTTGGAAGCTGATGCAAAAAAGGCACTAAATTGTTAGATCTGTTGATAACTTTCTTATGTATTAATAAGTAGGCTAATTATTTTCTTGATATTTGTGTTATTGCTAATGTAGTTAAATATATATGTGCTGTATCTTGATGGTCTTAGCTCACTGCCTCCTTTTTTGTTTTTATTTTTTGTGTGTCTTGACCTCTCTGATTTTTGTACCCTTATATTTATGCTATATATATATTTATTTCTTCGTTGGTAGTTTGACCTATTTTGCACATTCTCTGTGTTTCCTTGCTGTTTAAGAAGAATGAAGGACTCATGGTTTAACCAGGTTGGTCTCTTTGTACATTTACTGTCTTTCCTACACAATGAAACAGTTCATATTTGTTTATTTCTTTCAGGAACTGGCAGCTTGGCTCCAATTTCTGCTTGCTCTTATTTTCCTAAGGATCTTGAATTCCTATTTCCTAGATGTTCTCCTAACTTCCCATTTTCAACCAGTTCCTCAGTTGGTTAAAAATGTATCTTGCAGAAGCTTTCTTCAAGGTGCTTTCCCCTGCTGCCTCAAAAAGTTTTCATCAGAGCATTGTAGGACCTTACTGGGCAGCCTGTGTCCTGCTGTATTCTTTTCCCAGCAAATAATAAGCCTAATTAATGATCTACATGACTGCCAAATAGTTACTCTGGGTCACTTGTCTACTTGCCCACAAGTAGTTATAACTTTTGGTTTGCTGATCTGTAATAGCTTCCCACACTGGTAACATCCGTACATATTTCCTTTATTCTTTGTTCAAAGATCATCAGCAGAAGATGTCCCTCTACCATCTGCAGCTCATAGAAAAGATAAGTCTTTGTTTATTTCCTTATCTGTCCTTCTACAACAGGTTTTACCCCATTAGTATTCATTCTCTGAAAAATAATACAATCTGTTACACCAGTTTGGTCATAACTTGAATCATGTATTAAAACTTAAAGGTCTTTAAACACAGTCATTTAGAGCAGTTGTAGTTAAGCAGAGGGGTGAGGGAAGGGGGTGTTCGTCTTCTAAGCATCAGGTGAAGACTGAAGATTCATGATTGCTTATACAAACCATGAATGCTCAGGGCTTCTGGTTATTTTAAGATATCCTCATAATCCTCTAAGTTTCTACAGTTCAAAGACCCAGAGGCTTTCCTACTCCTTTTTATTCTACATTGGGGTTCAGCAAATTCTCAGCCTAAAAGACCTGTCTAACAAATCCCAGTGTAATATCCATACATTTTTGCGGCATCTTCTCCTAGCCTTTGAAGTAACCTATGGACTCTGGTATATCATGACATGGGGTTCCTGTTAGCTTTGCCGTGGCTACTCTACTGGAGTAGTGGTGGCAGGAGTTCTCTTCCCCACCATCCTGGCAAGAACAGTGGCACAGACTCTGTTATCTACTCCCAGACAAAGCCCCGGGGGGATGACTCCTCTCAGGAACAATGAGGTGACTACAGGAATCCCCATCTCCCTTCAGAGAAGAAGCAGGAGCAGGAAGAGGTATGCAAAGATAGTACTTTTCTGTAGCCAAGCTATGCATGTGTCTGTGCGTGAAAGAAGCCATCTGTGACTTCTTTAGTCTGTTCACAGAGTTCTTTCACTAAGTGGCAGCTGCAGCTCACACTTCTTATCTAGGCTAGGAGATTAAACACCCTTAATGACTCATACCTAATTTATGATTGCAGTACTTCCTTCACAACCTCAAGACCGGAAATTTGCTTTTTAAGTTTTAAATACAAGTCAGAGATTTTTATTTAAGTACATTGTTCCAGGTGGTAGACAGCAGGTACTGGGATATAATAGCTATGCTTTAATCCTACTCTAGATAAAGTTAGCTCTCAATGTCCTAGAAAAACTCTAGAATGCATTATTCAGATCAGGTACATTTTCTATCATGTTGTTTGGTAGGCTAAGAATAATAGTAAGACAGACATTGAATAAGCAACTGTGTTTTCAAAAGTGACCCCTGATAGTTCCTAATGAACTTACTAGTATCTGTTTATTACTATTGCCCAGAATCAAACTATGTATTTAGAAAATGAAGTGTGGACAAAAGATACGAATCTTAGATGTCTATTAGAAAACTAACACATTTTTAAGGATCTATAACAATCAGTCTACAGCACACCAAAAAACTTCTGCACCCTGAGATCAAGCAATGGACTTTCCATGTGACACATTTTATTGTGAGAATGAAAATTTACTTGTAAATGTCCCTATTTAAGTAATTTTCACAGTGCAGTAGCTCAGAGTTGTTCTTGTTAATAATCTTAATACTGTGCAGCTGAAATTGTTACTCAGGTGCTTTAATAAAAAATAATTTAAAAATCCTATAGTTGGTTTGTGAAGACACACTTTCTCTGCTTGCCTGACCATGAGGCCATACTTTCACAAGGCTGTCAGTCTCTTTTAGGAAATCTAGTAGTATTGGATCAAAAATATTGCAGCCACGTGATGCAAAGTCCTGAGCTCATACAAACTCACCATGCAACTTCAAGTCTATATAAAAATCACAGAATCACAGAATCACCTAGGTTGGAAGGGACCTTTTAAGATCATCTAGTCCAACCAATTAAACAAAACAAAACAAAACAAAACAAACAAAAAAAAAACCACCAAAAAACACACACACACCAAAAAACCCACAAACCCCAAACCCCACAAAAACAAACAAAAAAACACTCACAAAAACACCACCTACCATATCAGGAAAAAAGCTAGATTAAAAATGCCCTTACTTTAGGTGATTCATACTAATTTCAATTGTTTTACTGACCTTTTTTGTATTTTAAATAGACTACATATTTGCTCTTTACACGTTGGGAAATCTTTAAAAGGTAAATTCCAACAAAATTTAAAATAATAATACAAAAATGTCTTTGGTTCTTTCCCCAGATAGGAGCAGAAACATTTTTATTGCCTCAAAGCGCTGCTTGGATCATACTAACCACAAACACAAGAACAAGTTTTCATCACGAAAGATGTTATTGTTCAACAACAGAAGCAGAACTTAACTCATTTATTTTGACCTGGATAAACCCCCAAATGGGTACATCCAAATCAGTTTATAACTGTCTTGCAACAAATTGGATTTATGCCAGTTTAAAAATAGAACCTGCTTAAAGAAGGGGTGAAATTTCATGTGTACAGAGGGCCAAGGCATTTAAAGAACTTAATGTCATCCCTCTAATTTGCTTGATTAGAAACCTGGCATTTTCCCTGAAGGGAAAAAAATGACAGATTTAGCCTTTGCTATCTGTGAAATAAATATCAAATCTCCCACTAACTCTAGTAGGAATAGGAACAAGCACCGTGTCCAACCCTGATGTCACTACCTTAATTGAATTTTAGCTGGGGCACTTGTGTGTTAACATTTCTTAACATTTGTGAAGTGTTATTGTTTATTTCAGAACTGACTGACCGCTATTTTTATATGGCATTTAGAAAAAAGGAACCATCAGCAGCACAAACCAGTGTCACTAAACATTATGTTGATGTAGCAAATTTATGTCCCATCTTTTTTAATACTTCTGGTGCTCTTGAAGGCTCCCTACCTAATTAGAAAATGGCTGACAGTTTAAAGCTCTGTAAAACCACACATGACCGAAAGATTAAATCCTCTTTTCTGAACACTACTTGTTTTTAAACTGTAGGCCTCAACCATGAAGAGATTCCAGGTTGAAAGCTCATTTTGAACAGCCACATACAGGTTTTCTTTTCAAATCTATTTAGAATAAAGGCACTTGGCAAGTTCATTGTACAGTCCACATACTGCCTGTGATTCTGCGCTTCTTGTTGTATTATCAGCTCCGTAATAATCTCCTATTCATAGCATGCATGATGGTACTACTTACAAATACAGAAGCTCAAGGATATAGATCCCATGCTGAACAGAATCATAGACTTTTGTCAGCTTCGGCAATTGCGTACAGGGAGATTCTATACATTTCTCCTATGGGATGGCACACTGAAAATCAAACACTTCCCACAAGCTCAGGATAGTATTCCACTCACATCAATAAACATGGGAAATAATGCACAACAACTTAATAATAAGAATCTCTCTTGGATAAGGATTTTCAAACAAATGATTTAATAAGACAAATGCTAGGAATTGCTGTTAACTCAGGTATGTCAGGAGCTGAACATTTTTGGGATGCACTCAGAGGAAAAGCAGTTTTACTAACACCATAAGAGCACTCCAGTTTATAGCAGCCCTAAATGGTCTCAGGGCTTACACCTCCTGATGATCTGTAAAAAAACCACCTCCAAAACCTAGGCATTAGGACTGAACATTTCATTAATAGGTTTGGTATATGGTTCATGATATAACAAGGTATGGAAAGAATGCCACACCAACTTGGTAAAAAGGGACTGCCTCTAATCTAAAACCAAACAACAGAAACAGTTTACGGAGAGCACACATAGCAAAAATGCACTTGGATAAAGGACAACATTCTCTGTGTGCAATGAACTGATCTTCTGATGGTCAGATGCATTTAGTTAGCTCTGCAGCAAACTAAGGGAAAAACTGCTACTTAGTCCTACTGATGGGAAAACATGGTCTTTGAAACAATAGCTGGGTTAATTTTGCTCAGAGCTATCTAAAACTTTTTTTAAGCCAAGCATAAGCTGTCTTAGCCAATAAAATAAATTCTTGACTGTCTGTCTGTTTATTTGGTTTCTAAAAGAACAATGTTAGGGGCATTAGACCTCATAATGTGTACCAGAAACAAGATCACTGTATTTTTCTACCTTCTTTTTAGGATTCAAGCAAATCTCCTTTGACAGCAGACAGAGCACCCAGGATCTTCATGCAAAGAACATCATCTTGTGGTTTGAGGGGAACACTGTGTACTGCATACCAGGAGCTGGAACTGGAAAAGGATGTTCAAGACATCCAAGTCTTCCAACTGTGTCGTCCTTCATTAATATTTAGTAGTACATGTTTCATCACAAACACTGAACATCCCCCTTCTAGTTTGTTCACTTCTGAAAACAGATGTTTAAAATTAAGACCTGTAGGTCACACATGCTGCTTCCTGAGAAGACAGCAACAGTCATCAAGAGTTTACTGCTTATTTTAAAACCAATTAAGCTTAGCTAATATTCTGAAGGAGGGGTTTAGTTCTTTATAAATGATTCAAAACTTTTGTGACTTGGGCATTTTTGCATCTCTAGTATTAAGTTACAAAAAACGGTAATTCTACTAATCAAACAGCAAAGCAGCAACTGCTAATCATTTCTCTCAGTCCTGTTAAGTCTGAGACTCTGTTTCACTACCTGCAGATTTCCAAGCCATGCAACCGTTCTGACTAGGATGTTCTGTCATTTAAACCTTACTTCCCATGCCTTTTTAACCTTTTCCAGTTACCAGCTCTAAATTTGAGATAGACAGTTCACGTTCATATAAATATAAATAAATATAAATGTAGCTTTTAGAAAGGCAAATCCCAATCTGCATTCAGGCTTTCAAATGACCAAGTATTTTCACTGTCAATTACAAAAAATAGGCCATCGGGGATCAAGCACTGGAGGGATGCCTTGAAAAATGTTATCATAAACCCAAATCACAGAGGTGTCCTTTAAGCAATGTTGTTAACGTGTTTATATTGATGCTTTGAACGAAAACCTTGACCAGAATTTTACCATTTGGAACGTTAGATCGAAAGACTGTTAGAATGAAGTTGGTAGATCCAAGATAAGATAATAGAATACAAAAACAAACCCAAAACTTGAAAAGTAATGAGTTTCTTGAAGAAACAAATGTACACTGCCTTTCCATCTTTGCAGTATACCGCGCATTCAACGGAACCATTGACTTGACACTTTAAGCTCTCTCTGCATTTGTGGTGGAGCACAACTAGGCACTGAACAGGGAAAAGAAAGCAAGCTTTGCAGTTTTACAACATGCTCGTTGGTAGCAGCCTCCGCAAAAGGGAACTGAAAACTACAAACAGAGCAGGGGGAAATATAGTGAAGCAAGTAGCTACGACAACCTACTGCTATGACAAATAAAACGGAAGATAGTCTCTTAAGACAGTGCTGTCAAGAGTTATTAAGTTACAGTGAGCTATATGTCTCCTGCTACTGGAGCCAAGGCAGGGATGAGAGTAACAACTTGAAATTCCTTTTCAGCTTGTATTAGCTGTACATTCATTCCTGAGAACAATATAACTGTACTAAACACATAGTGCAGCGTGGTGCCAAGTACACTTGTTCCTTTCAGTGTATCTCACTAGATGACAGGTCCTGAAACTACACTGTCTCATCCTCTGCGGTCTTGGGTGCGATGATTCTTCTCAAATTATTGTCTTATTTTAACATCTGTTCCTTCACAGAGCTGGCAAAGGGCGAACATCGTTGGATACAGGCTACAGTGTGTGACTGTGGTACCTGCCCAAAGGCATGTAACCTACCTGTGTCCTCCCATCCTTGCCCTAAACTCTGAAAAGAAATCCTTAATTTATCCATGCCGTTTAAGATCTAGTCTCTAAAAATTGTTTTAGACCTGGGATAAACTGCTACGAAGCAGCCAGCTATGCTCACTCAACTCAAATACTTGATATACCCTGTCAAAAAAAAAGTCTGTAGAAACTCTGTTCCAAGCGCCTGCTCTAGAGAACAGACATCTTCAAAACGCAGACCATGTCCTGTGTATGAATCTTTTGAGAGAAACTCCTACACTAATGGATGAACATAAGCAAGGAGAAAATAAAGATTTATAGAGATGGGTGGTTGAGCATTGTATCTAACAGTCGTTTTTAGATGGATGAACACAATTCAGTGCTCTTTGTAGACCATGAGAAAAGAGTCACTTCTTTGTGATCAACTAGCACTGATGGGATTCAAAACTGGCACACTAGTTTAGTCCATCTCTGTCCTAAGCAATGCAAACAAAAACCTAAAAGGTTCAGGACAACAGGAGTATTTTAAAAATTAAAGATTCAGTATACAACTACAATACAACTTACAGACTTCACAGAACACTGTCTTTTATCTTTATGTAAACCAAAGAGTGTTTTCTTTAAAATCACATTGTTTCATCAAGCCATCTGTTACTCGTAGCCAAAATTACAATTTGAACAATTTGCCCATATTTTATTTTAAGACAGTATAAAATATTATCATATTTATCGTTATTTTTAAAAAAAAGTTATTTTTCCCACCAGACAGATCATTAAAAACATCAACTACATACTTTATAACATCTATTTTTATCTTGGTCAAGAGGATGACTCTGAAAGCTGCTGGGGGCAAAGGATTATAAAAGCACAACCAGGCTCCTGGGAGAGTCCTGAAAATAGTTTTGCAATGTTCATGGAAGATATATATCAACACCACTCTTACAGGGCTTAGGCTAAAGAACACAAGTTGAAAGAAACTTAACCAGGAACAGATGTTTCCCTTCACACCAGGCTGTTTAAAATACAGTATATGCTATTTTTTACCATCTCTTGTTATATATACACTTACAAAATGTTAACAAAATGCACTTTAATAAATATTATCACAACGGATCACAAACAGCTGAAACATTGATGTGGAGTTTCAACTTCTGCTTCGTGACCATATCTGCTTCTAAGATCCAAATACTTAAAAATAAAATCAGGGCTCTGTTTGCACTGAAAACATGCAGAAAACAAAGCAGTCGGCTAAGTGCTCAGCAATGGTTTTCATTACAATGCACTAAAGAAATAAATGTATTGTTCTTTTGCAAATACCCTGGAGAGCAAAGGTTTTGGAGTGGGATTTTTTGGTTTGTTTTAAGGATGGAAATGATTTTAGAAGAGGTTGAGATCACATCTAGATAGTAATCCTAGGTAATAAACAGTACTCTAGAGGGGTCGTTTTCTAGCCACAGAAGCAAATCTGAACTGCTTGTTCATTTGAAGAACAATCCTCTGAGCGACATTAAAGACTCGATTCTCAATTCTTCCCCTCTTCTATCTTTTACTGCCACCTGCTCTGACTTTATACCCTGCAGGAAACTTCTGAACAGGCCAGCTAAAACACAGAGTAATGCTTAAGATTACAAGAACAATCCAAGGAGCCCTGGCACCAACAGAGCAATCAGAAGAGATTCTTGTAAAACTGCAGCAACAGAATCAAGAAATCCACCAACAGTGGGTTTTAGTGCTCTTCAGAACATGTAAGTGCATCTCTTTGTTCGTTCTAAAAAAGAAATCTCAATGCCAAGACTGAGTTGAAGAATAAGAAATGACAACCAAAGAGAGAGACAAGAACATGAGAAATACTGGAACAGCTATAGAAAAAACAGCATTTTTCTTAGCGATTATAAATAAAAGTAAAAATAATTACAATATCAGCAATTTTCACATTCATTTTTCTAGGAAATTGCAGACTTTTTTCTTCTCGTTTGCTTGCCATATTTTTACAAACACAAATAATTATATATATAAAAATGAAATATTACTATGGACAAATTTGTCCTATGACACATTTCTCAACTTCCATGTCTTCTTGCCATTTCATAGTTAGATGCTGAAGAGAGTTTTAGAACTCAGAAGTCGAGAGTTCAAAATCATTTTATATCACTTTCACACACTACATGGATATGTGAAGTCCCTTGTTTTGATCATATAAGACAAATGCTCATTCTAACGTTAGTAAATATGTAAGAAATAAACGATGAGAAGTCTCGGCTGAATCACTCCCTTGACTAGGAACATCTATGGAAAACATTTTAAAAGCTCTTTAGAATTCAGATAGGCAGTCAGTTTTTCTTTTATATGAGACACAGAAGTCCTCCTAAATACTCCAACTCCGCTTCTACCTAGCACCTTAAAAGAAGCTGGAGAATTCAGTTGTCTTTTAACAGCAATACTAATACAAAAATTCTTCACCAACTAGAGCCGTAACAGATGACTCTCCAGAAAACGATGTGCATGAACTAAGATAGCAATTATCATGACAACACCAGAACAGCTACAGATGAATGGAGGGAAAAAACAAGAGAGCTTCCTGCTCTCTTGATACCAAGATGCTTAGGAATCTTGGTAGTCTGATAAGAACATCAATATGGAGAAACACGCAGTGAGATTGACCTGTGGTCGTATGGGGTGTGTAGCAGTTCCTTACCCAACGTGTCAGCTGGTCTCCTGCCTGCTGCTTCCTCCAAAGGAGTGAGGGCAAATGACGGGCAGGGGGGATCGAAGAAACACCTCCGAGAAACATCTCGCCCTTCAGGAGTACACTGGGTAAGTTCAGCTACAGTTTAAACTCGTTGGTAGTAATACGCATTACTTTCCAGTGTATAAACTAACACTTGAAACATACTAATTCCTCATGCCAGTTCTGTTCCTGATAACATATTCTGTAGTTAGAAAAATTCCAGTAAATACCAGTTGATATCATATATTCCATAGAGCCATCAAGAGGGCTCAAATACGGTAGATCTTTCAGCAATGTAGGATGTAAGGTCTTCATAGAAGTGTTAGTATTGTATGGCCTTTCTTTCAAAACAATCCAACTCCCTACACAAATTGCCTTTGTACCAGGGAGAATTGGTGGTCACTGTTTCAGATGGCAACTCGAGAACAAGTACACGGGTGACGTGGTATTTCCTTTATTAATAATGTAATACTTACATTATTAAAATGTCCAAAAAAATGTCCACAAAAAAGCA
>JAOXJK010000001.1:192569662-192581578 GCA_025774025.1 Xenus cinereus
GGTGGGCGGGGCTTTCCTCAGGGACGTTACAACTCGTCGAGGTTGGCGGCGGCGCCATTTTGAATTGGTGGAGGGTCGGAGGCGGCGGCGGTCGTCGAGCCGGGCTCCGCTTCCCCCAGAGAAAACCAGTGAGAAAGGAGTGAGGTGTGAATATGGCAGCGAACAGGAACTTGAAGCAAGTGCGGATCGAGAATAGCTCCCCCGCAGCGCCGCTGGGCATGGTGGGGGGTGGCGGCGGCAACCTGAAGGGATTGCGGGGCCTAGAAACGGAGAGTGAGGCGGCGGCGGCGGCGGCCATGGCGCTAGTGCCGAGCAAAGAAGGTGGAGATGAAGAGCAGGAGGTTGGGTTCACCATCGATATCAAAAGCTTCCTCAAACCTGGCGAGAAGAGCTACACGCAGCGCTGCCGGCTGTTCGTGGGGAATCTGCCTACTGATATCACTGAGGAAGATTTCAAGCGCCTTTTCGAGCGCTATGGGGAGCCGAGTGAGGTCTTCATCAATCGGGACCGTGGCTTTGGCTTCATTCGCCTGGTGAGGATTCGCGCGAGCCTCTGTGGCTGCCCGTAACCGGGGGCGTCTGTCCCTTGCTCCCCCTCCCGCCTTCCCTTGTCGGGCGGGTGTGAAAAAAAGATAGTAGCTCCCCCTCATTCGCTCTTATTTCCCCTCGCTGTTCCCTCTGCTTCCTCTTCCTTCCCCCTCCCCTATTTGCCTCGGTACATCCGAGCCGGAGGTCTGCGTTGTGAGCAGCCTCCCCAGCCCTTCGCGTTTGGGTGCCCCCCTCACGACTCGGCGGGTTTCAGGGCCCCTCCACCGGTCACCGTTTATGTGCTGCTGCCACGGGTGTTCCTGCAGCCTGTTATTATTCAGGGAATGGAGGACGTGGTTGTGCGATCTGCTTTGTTCGTGTAATACCTGCATAAAGACGTACCTGATTTAACTGGGAGAATTTGTCGTACTTTAGGACTAGAAAAAAATCCTTCTCTGCGTAGAAGCGAATTCCAGTCTGTACAGTTCTTTATACCTATAGGTTACATTTATGAAAACACAGTGAAAACCTGGACAGGATTGTTTCGAAATACCACTGTTCACACATCGTGAAAACAGAACATGTAATCTTAAACTTGCAAAGAAATGGCACTTTGGGTTATTTAAATTACTTGCGTGCAGATAAGATTTTTGGGGTAATACAATACTCGATCAAATATGCTCAAGTTGAGCACGCGAAAAAGGAATCATCTGAAGAGCATATGGTACTGTATTTAAATGTCAATTTAACGTGCAGGATTAGTTTTCATGACTGCCGTGCCTAGAATGCACTGATTTATATCAGTCCGGGAATAGCTTTAGTGTCCCTCTGTGTGTCTCTAGTTATGATTTTTTCCATATGTTTTACTGGTTAGGATTTTTTTCTTTTTGGTTCTCATCTTAAAGATAAGTGCTTGTGGCATCCTGCCATACATCTTTTACCTTGAGAATCCCCCAGCCCGAAATAGCAATTTTCCGCAGGTGTGATATATTTACATGTCATTACTCAGTTTTGTATGTATGTACATCAGATGCAGCTCTTATCTGAACTTCCCTTTTTTGTTATGTTTAGGGAATATGTTATTTTTTAACAATTTACTTAGTTGAACTGTGGAGAAAACGTCTATGAGAATAATTTCTTTAAATGGAAGGGATTGCAGGTATTAAACTGAGTGAAAATCTCTGAAATGAGGAAGAAGGCAGTTATTGATGCAGACTGTCTCATGGATGTGGGTGCACAAACCCCCTAAGTGTGAGAAGAATAAATACATGAGCAAATAAGGTAACTTCATCATTTGTTGATGAAATTCGAATTGGACATCCATAGAGAGTTCAACCAACAATGGTGATGAGCAAATGTGATATTTTCACTTACTTAAAAACAATAACCCAAACCAAAACCTGAAACACTTTAGATCCTGTAGTGTAATCTTGAAAATACTTTTTTCCTATGGAGTTAGAGATGCAGAATATAAACATATGTGTAGGTAAATATGAAAAATCATCAAGTTTTCAGTTATAGTGAAAGCCTTTACAGAGCAGCACAAACGTATCTATCATAGTGAGATTTTGTTAAATCGTCTAATGTGCAACAAAAATTTGAACCTATATGGTTTGCTAGAATAAATCATAGGGGATGACAAGTGCAATTTTTTTTTTTTTCAATCAGTGTACAGGAACTTTGGGGTAGTGGTTTTTTTGGGTTTTTTTTTGGGGGGGGTGGGGGAAGTTGTATGACCCTGATACTAATGTGCTTAAATTAAGGAAAAAAACTTTGCTATTTTTGGCGGGGAGGGGAGAGGGAAACACAGAATCAGTATCTGTTGTCTTTGAAAATAAAATATATAAAATATTTTATATCTTGAAAAAGGAATCTAGGACTCTGGCTGAAATAGCAAAGGCAGAGCTTGATGGCACTATTTTGAAGAGCAGACCACTTCGAATTCGATTTGCTACACATGGAGCTGCCCTAACGGTCAAGAATCTTTCACCTGTGGTTTCTAATGAGCTGCTGGAACAAGCATTCTCTCAGTTTGGGCCAGTGGAAAGAGCTGTTGTTGTAGTAGATGATCGTGGCAGAGCTACAGGAAAAGGTTTCGTAGAGTTTGCAGCAAAACCTCCAGCACGGAAAGCTCTAGAAAGATGCAGTGATGGGGCATTCTTGCTAACAACGTAAGTTCACAGGCTTTTGTTTGAGTTTGTGTGATGTGAAAGAAAACTACATTCATGGGTATTCCATAGTTCTTGTTTTATTTTCAAATTATGAAAGCCACGAGGTGAGAAATTAAGGTTTTTTTACATGAATACAGGAAATACACTGATGTGTGGGGTTTGTTTTTTTTTTTTTGCCAGGAAAATTGTCTTTTTCTGCTTACTGTTTATAAGACTTGTAATTACCATATGAGAATCTGATAGCAACATTTTGCTTTTCCTTGTCTGTATACAGTATTACTTTTCCTTCTCTATATAGTAGGACTTTCTCTAGTGAGACTTCATTTTAACTGATTGCACACTTCCTGATCCCAGTAACAATGTGACAAAGTAATATTCCTCTGTTTATTCGAAAACAGTGCACCACATTGCTGATACTTCTGTAAACTCAGGAAAGTGTTACTGTGTTTATTTCTATCTCAAAAGCTTTATTTTGTCTTGAAAGGCCAGAAGTACTCTCTTTTTTTTTTTTTTAAATGAAGACTTAGATTCTGTAGAAGTTTATGGCAACAATCTCTGAAAAACTTTCTATTTCAAGGGCGAGCAAGCTTGCAAACCACAGCACTTCTCTCTTGCAGCTCTTATTTCTGTACTTGCTGAAGAGAGTTGTTAACTGATGTGCTTTAACACATTCACATTTTCAAATGCTTAAATGCTTTCTTAAGACTGTGTGAAATGATAGATATTCAGGATTTTTTTTTTTCTCATTTTTTTGATTTTCAATCGGGAAAATAAGGCTGTGGTTTCACAGCATGGAAGCTTGCTGCCATCAAATTGGGGAACTTGTAGTTCTTTTTCTCTTCCTGCCCTGGTTGTACTGTTGGTTTTTCTTGAGAACTTTCAGATACTTTCATAAGCCACTTGTGCTTGCTAAAACAA
Organism: Xenus cinereus; assembly: GCA_025774025.1. NCBI lineage: Eukaryota > Metazoa > Chordata > Aves > Charadriiformes > Scolopacidae > Xenus > Xenus cinereus. The sequence goes on from JAOXJK010000001.1 coordinate 192,573,280, forward strand.
CAGAAAAGTATTCTGCCGTTTTGTTGCGTTCATTTTTGGCTGTTTAAGCACACAAAGGTGCTGCTAACATGGGTGCTGTGAACATCAGGTTCAGCAGAGGATGAGGCAGAAGAAAATGTTGCCAGGAGGACATTGCAGATGGGGAAAGAGTCTGGAACTCCTCTTGCTCGTGATAAATCTTTGAGTGCCACTGAACTGACCTGGTGGCCTCAGAGTATATTCAATCTGAGTATGTCTTTACTGTTACTAGTAAGTGCCAGCAATTTGTTCTTATCCCCTGGGTTTTCTTGGCACTTGTATTTAAATGGAAGCATGGTGAGCCAAACTAGGGAACTAATCTAGTTCAGTGTTACATGAATGCTATTCTTGGCATGAGAGATGTGGCGGGGAAAAAGAAGCTGCGATATGAGGGAGGGTATTTTTGTTTTACCAGCTGGATAGATTAGTTGGATTGAAACAGCCATGTAAATGTGGCCCGAGTAAATAAAAAGCACTTGATCTTTGTCTTGCTTAGGTGGCTGACATGTTCCCCAATGCACAGTTGCAAGGATAATTAGCATCGATCTGATGCCATAATACTTTAACGCTTTGCTTCAGAATCTAAAATTTTACATTTTTGGCTGAAAACTCTTTGCCCAATCAGAAGAAAATCTTTAAATTCATGGGCTAAATATATAAAATCAAAACTAGGCATTTGAAGCATTAATTAGAGGTTTAAAATTGTTTTAAATCATAACTTTTTAACACCAAAGTTCAGTTGCATTTAAATAACAGAACTACCAGAAAGTGCCATGCAGATAACATCAGGAGGAAGAGTTGCTGAGTTGTGCTCTGTGATTCCAGACTTTGTCTTTCCAGTCTGCACTCGATGCATAAAGTTTTCTTTTTCAGCTGTTGCTGTTGTTAAAATATATTGATTTTTTTTTTTCTGTGAAAAGAACTGCAAAGTGAAATAAAAGTGTGGAACACAATAAATAAATGCTGGTGTTTTGAAAGTAGTGTCTCTAGCCCTTTTCTTACCACTTTAAGGTGTGTAGTATAGGCGATGCTCCCAAGACTGATGCAGAGAGCTTTTTACACAATTGAGGATCCTTACATTGCTATCCTTGGCAGTACTGGCTAATACTTGCCTCTGTTCACTACAGATAATGAGAATTCAAGGAAGGTATTTTCAAAGATAAACTTGGGTTCTGATTTGTAAGAGTATGGTTGTTTAAAGAGTGTTTTTTAAGTAGAAATGTTTTTGTAATCATCACTGGAATATGAATTCCAAATTCTCGAACTGTTATCAGTTGTAGAGTAACTTTCGAAAGAAACTTAATATTTTGTGGAAATATGATTGGGTTGTATTTGTTCTCTTTTGGGTTTGTTTGGTGCTTTCCCAATATAATCATGGCCTCTGTGTTGCCTCACTGAAAACAAAAAAGTATTTCCTTCCTAAATATATTGTAATTGTTTTGGTATATATTTTTAATCTTTAAATACTTCATAGCAAACAGAACGACGTCAAGTAAATTGTGGTTTCTATGCAGAATAGCTGATTTGGGGTATAGAAACAATTATTTTCAAAGATAATTATTAAAATCAGGATTCATTGGAATTCTGTAAGAAGAGTTTGCAAGACATGGGAATCGTAGATAATGTTTAGCTTTTTGGAGTGTTTCCTCAAAATACCAAAATAACTTTAACTGCTTCATTTATGATTCAGTTATTAAATTCAAACTGTCTTCCAGAACACCTCGACCTGTTGTTGTAGAACCAATGGAGCAATTTGATGATGAAGATGGGCTCCCAGAGAAGCTAATGCAAAAAACACAACAGTATCACAAGTAAGTTGTGTTTAGCTTTATTTTATAAAACATGATTTACGTACTTACTTAGCTTGGTAAATAAATGCTAATTATTTTTTTTAACTCAGGTAACGGGAAGTAGTGTTTTGTATGTTGTGCTGTTTTGTGCCAAAGGATTAAGTAGGACCATGCCAAGATTTCGTAATCGTAGTAAAATTCAGACTTACCTTGTTAGTTTAACATTCTGTGCATTTCGTAAAGTAGATAGAGTCCTGGCCTACACTGAAATCAGATGGAATTTGTTGCCAGCCAAGGTCAAGGTATAGTCTTTTATGGATTAGGGTTGTGGTCTAATCCTGCAGTGATTTGAACAACCACAGATTTTTTGTTCTCTCAATAGCCCCTTAACTGTTTATAAAGTCAGTGGAGTGTAATCTTGGCAGTTTCCACTGTTCCACTAAAACTTAAGAGCGTGACATGAGAAAGCAAGTCTTGATCATGAGGTAGAAGAGAAGATACCTAATCTGATAATATTGATTTTTAATATTGAAATTTGTTTGCCATTTAGAAAGCATGTTGCTTGAAGCTAAAATGCTTATTTTCTTAAGGCTGTAGAACACCACTTTTTAAAAATGTGTCATTCTTAGTTGCAATTTTAGTATTAGAATGTGAAATAAAAATGGTGGCACCTTTTACTGTGTAGAGATTCTGGATTGTATTTTGAGCTGTCCAGGAAGGTTTAATATTTATTTAAATAACTGGTTTTATAAATTGACTGCTTGGTTTAGAAGGCTGGAAGCAGTTAATCTAGTGTTGCAGCTTAGTATTTTGTACTGATGTAAACATTAATTTTTATCTTAAAATTATATTAATTGAAAAGATTTTATTTGGACAATTTCTTTGATCACATTACTTGTCATAACAGCTGAATTAAGCTTTGAGTGGTTTAGAATGTAGTCATCTAACAAGTTGATTTAAAGTCAGATCTACACTTGAAGTGATTGCAAGTTCTTTGGCCGTTACAGCTGTTGATCTAAATGTGTCCTTCTCCACATTTTAACTGCAAAATTTTTATTAGGGAAAGAGAACAGCCTCCACGTTTTGCTCAGCCTGGAACATTTGAGTTTGAGTATGCTTCACGGTGGAAGGCTCTTGATGAGATGGAAAAGCAACAGCGTGAACAGGTTGACAGGAACATTAGAGAAGCCAAAGAGAAACTAGAGGCAGAAATGGAAGCGGCTAGACATGAGCATCAGCTAATGCTGATGAGGCAAGGTAAAATCAGATAATCTACTAATATTAAATTTGTTTCATCACAGATTTTCTTTGTGTAGGATATTGAGCTGTATGTTAAACTTAAAAATTTTGCCAGGCGCTATTTAATTAAATGCATTAAACTGAGAAAAAGGAAGTTTTATTTCTCCTTACACATATTCCTTAATAATTTGCAGAAATTGATTAAGAAAACGTGAAAGGAGTGATTGTCTAAGTCTGTTTTCTTCACTTCTTAAATTTGTTTAGTGTAAGTAGTTTATGTAAAGAAATTGAATGGTAGCGTCACACTCATCAGTAAAATTATTTTCGATTTTTGGTGTTGCTTATGGTACTACATGGGACTAAGTACTGTGGGCAACGCACAAGAAAAAATAAAAAAAGACTTCTGGCTGTTTTGTGCACATCTAGCATGATTTTAAATGTTCCAGCAGCTAATGTTACTTTTTTTTTTTCCTTTGAAACCCAGCTGAGAAGTCTGTGTGCGTAGCATTATATGTATGTAACAACTCAAAATAACTCACGGTTGCCATGAATTTCAGTCATTCTTGAAATTTTAAGATCAGGTATCTCTCTTTTGTAGCTGTTTGGACATTTTGTCGTCTTGGTAGTGTTGAGGGAAGAAAGTCCTCTAGCATTTACTTTCAAGTCCTGTCTTTAAGAATGGAGCTTGTGTTTCTTGGGCAGAGAGGACAGTAGCAGGGCGAGTGTTTGGTACTTTCTGCTTGTTAGCCTTCTCCCCAAAACATGTTTTCCCAAAATGCTGTGGATATGCAGTCGCTGCTTTCCAGTTCAGAACTATTGAACTACTACTTGATTTTAGTTCCCTCTGCATGACTGCTAGATTGTATGACTTGAGTGGATCAATTTTAAATATATTGTAGATTTGTTAGAAAGGATCTCAAGGTTTGTTGCATGAATGAAATACTGAAGTATTTTTTTTTAATCTTATCTTAAGGGAGGTCATGGCTACGTAAAAATTCTTATCCCTAAGTGTGTAAGATCATAAGACAGTACAATAACTAGCTTGATGGGCTGACTAAGAGTGCCTTGGCGTTTTAAAGGCGTTTAAACTTCTTGAGATTTTAAGCAGTGGATGTATTTCTAAACGTAAAGCCAGGTAACTCATACAAGCTGTCTGCTGCAATTGTTTGGCTTTACTTAATGTTTACTCATAAGAAAGGACATTTTTGTTGGTAGGGAGACATTTTGTTTAGTTGGGAGACTGGTTTATCTTAATTTTTTCTCCTGACTTGAATGACATGTTGAAAATATCTGTGAGCTGGATTAGAGTATTCACTAGGTTAGTGATTGGAATTAAAGCACCTAAATGCTTGGATATATTGAATGTAAACACGTAGTCTTTGAAAATAGGTTTTAAAACATTTTCATAATTGGAAAAGAGATTAAAAGGAGTATATTTTATTTTTATATAATATTCTTAGATCTACTGCAACTGAAAATTGTCATTAAGAAAAAGTTATCATAGCCTGTTTTTTCTAAATAGACATGCTTGCTTTTAGTGTGAAACCATACTGTTTATATAAGATCTTGTACTGAAATGCAGAGCATAGTAAAATAAAAAATTGTTTTGAAATACCAAATAGTTATTGCAGCATCTAAAATGACAACTGTCAAGTTGTTTCTTGGTTTATTTTCCAAGCAAAAAATGTTAAAGCATTTGCTTTGCATGTAAGCATAGGTATAACGTACAGATGAGGAATGTGAATGTTAATGTGATATAATAGCAATGCCTGTAATACACAGAACAGCCCCCTCTTTTCAATTAGACACACATTGTTAATTTTGTGTATATGTGTAATTGATATTGGTGAAAATGGTTCAGTGCTCAAAATACAGGTTGGGTAGAAAAGGTTTTGGTGATAAAACATGGGAGAACTGCTTAGGTATGCTTTGGATATTAAGATTTCTATACAGGATACTCTGAGGGAAAAAAATATTCCTTTTTTTGAATATCTATTGAGCTTCACTTTTATTTGGAAAAGGAAGAGAATTTCCGCTTCTGTGAAAAAGCCACTAGACTGTAAATGCTTTTGGTGCTAATATTCCAGTGAGGAAACGTGCTTTTTTTGTTAGTCTGGGAGGAAGGTTTTTTCCTTCGCCATTTGGTTAACAGAGTACTTCTCTTTGGTACCAGATAACTTGGAATTTTGTTCAGATAACTAGATTTCTGCTTGTTCACCTGCAGGTGTTCAATTTGCCAAGCTCAGACATAGCTGCTTCTAAATTTTGCTGGTCTAAACAGCGTCTCTGGTTGTAAGTTCAGACCGTGCCAAGAATATTAATTATATAAATGAGATTGCATCTTTCTTAAAAACCCTGGGATGCAATGAAACTTTTGAGAAACATCAGAATTTAGAATTAATGTTTTTGAATACCTGATACACAAACCACAGATTTAAAGTTGTATTGAAGTAGTTATTCTGAAATATGAAATGCAATATATTAATTGTCAGGAGCTAAAAAGAAGATTGGAAGGGTGAGCTTCCCACAGTCCATATACTCCTGCAGGTGAAGGTTTTGTAGAAATTGCTGCATGACAGCTAGTGGGACTTGAACTAGAACATGTGGGTTTAAGTATTCAGGTTTTTGTGGTGTGGTATTAATACTGAAGGTAGACTTCATTGTTTTGATATGTGTAATTTTTCACTTTTAAGTGTCATGTTTTGACAGATTGAGTCAGAAGTAATTTGTAAAGCAGAATACGTGTTTCCGTGTGTAAGTAAATTGGCATGATATTTCTGATCTACATATTGGTGGTATGCTTCAGACTTTGTAAATATTCTCTTATAATGGTGGTTAAATAGTTTATGAAACTACTGGAAAACATGATGGAGTTTAACTAGAAGCTTCATTCTTTATCAGTTGTATGGAAGATGGGCATTTGTTTTCCATTTTTAGAAAAGTCAGCAGCTAAAATGACTTAAAATCTTTTTGGACTTGGTATCCCTGCTTGTAGGATTAACTTATGAGATGAGAGTACGCTTTCACCTCTGCAGAAGGTTGAGTATGAAATGAAGACCTTGCTTATTTTTAAGCACAAGAAAGGGCAGAAGTGAATAATAATGCTTTCTGTCTTTTTATTTCACAGCTGCTTTAGTGCAGGTTGTTTCTTTTAAGAGAAGGGGCCTGTGTTCAACATATGTCAATGCAGAATTACCATCATTGCAGATCTTTTAATATGAGAGGCTCTGTGCACAGCCCAAACCTGTAAATCTGTATTTCATCTGGCTATAAGGCTTTGTGCCAAGATTCTGCCTTTGTCAAATTGTACTGGATCATAAATTGATATGTTGAACTTCAAAATACTAACACTTTCAGGAAAGGCAATAATCACAGAATCACAGAATCACACTGTGGAAAAAAATACAGAGGACACGAGGAAAAGTAGAACTCTACACCTTAAGAATAAAGGGGGGCAAATGATAAATTTGTAGCAACTAGCAGTAGAGAGAAAATAGGAAATCCTGTGCCAGGGTATTAACAAAAGAAAAAAGGAGTGCTACATAAATTTGAAAGAACAAAGAACTGAAAAGGAAACATCTTTTCCCACAGTGGACAATATTGAGCTCCCTAGGCTCTCCCCAAGTATCAGGGTAACAGCAGCCAAGCCTTTTGTGGCACGCACAGTTGGAAGGAAGCAGCCCTCAGACATTGTGATTTGAGTGAATCTTTAATATAATCATATTCTGTTGAAGTGTGAAATGTGTTAATTTTGCAGAAGAAATTTGAAAAGCAAACTTGCAAAATGTGCTTGAGAAAGAACTTCTAATGTCAATAAGGATGCTGTGAGAGTAAAAATCTGATAATCTTTTTTGTTAGAAAAGAAAACATATTTTTGTGAAATGTATTAGTCATTGTAGTTGCTTTTGGATATTAAAGTAAAAGATTAAGTTGCAATAATATGCTGATATAAGTTTGAGGAAAGTGATTTGCATAGCTAAAAAGATGATTTAATTAGTATAGTGAAGAACTGCATAGAAAAACGTGTGGAGTAGTTGAACTGACACATAAAAGGCATACAATAGATGGTATAGTGGAATGTTTCTCATGGTGTCTATGAATAATGCCGTGTGGCCATGGCAATATCTTATTAAGGTAGAAAAACTGCTTTCTAACAAGAGGTAGAATTAATATTCATTGAAGAAAGCATAAATTTCCAGGCAGACATCAATAATGTGACTGGTCAGAAACTAATACAGCAAACATAATTAATATTAGTTGCTCCTTGATTTCTAAGAGCATTTTAAGTTCTTTTTAAGAGGATATGGCTGGTCTTTTCTGGTCGTGTTAAAAGATTAGTCCTTTGTCTATAAGCAGAGTCATGTGATAAATCTCTATGGAGGCTTGGATTACATGCACCTAAAGTTCATACCACTTTTTTCTGATGTGTGCCATGCACTGTTCTGCAATAGGTAGTGGAGAGTATAAATTCATATATATATATTTTGTACTAGTTTTGTTGCCACTGTGACTTTAGCAGTATACAGCATTGTGAGAAAATTGATGCCTTGCCTGGATGTAAAACCAGGATATGATTTAAGAGACTGAGAGTTTTTCTCCTTTTCTTTGTTTGAGGACTTCTGATTTCTGTTTCCATAACTTGCTTCAGAAGCTTTGCCAGTCCTGTACCTTTCTGTGGTTTTGGGAGCTGAGGATCCAGTGTGTTTTTTCATATTCTAGACTTAGCGTTATGGGAAGAAACTACTTAAATGCATTGAGAAATTTCTTTTAAAATTGAATGTTAGAACTGTAATCTGACAGTAATAGCAATTTCTTGTGTTGCCACATTTTTGATTGACAACTTTTATCTTTATTACATTTTTACTCCTGTTAGATCTCATGCGACGTCAAGAAGAATTGAGGCGTTTGGAAGAACTTCGAAATCAAGAACTTCAAAAGCGCAAGCAGATACAATTGAGGTATTTAGTTCTTCCACTGTGCAGAGGTGTGGTGTGCAGCTGCTGTAGGCATGCGTGAATTTAGATACTGTAGCTTGTAGAGCTTGCTTTTGATATCAAATAAAAATGTTTCTGCTGCTGAAAAGATGCTTTTCAAAAACATAATGTGTGATGCTTCTGTTAGTGTTCTTGAACAGAAATGTGATCAGTTATGCTAATGTGAAGTAGTGGTTTCAGGTCTTTCTTGATTTTTTTATTTCAGCTCTAGTAGCTCTGTTGTAAATTTCTGAGCATTCTAAATAGTGTAGAAATACC
>JAOXJK010000001.1:192581590-192636864 GCA_025774025.1 Xenus cinereus
AAAATAAATAAAAAAACTAAAAACTTCAGAAATAAGAATAATTTTAATACATATAAATGTTCTTCTAAAATTTATGGGCAGGTGGTCTGCATGCGGAACAGTAGTGTTGCAAGTTTATAGACTGACATGAGATTTTGGGGGGGGTTTTCACTTGATGTTATAATATGTTACAAACAATTTTTCCTTAAGATCTGTTTCATACAAATACTTGTTTTCATGCTTCTGCTAAAATTTAAGAAAATAGACATAGTATCATCATGTCGATTGAGTTTATAATCTTAATATAATATTAATGTTAAATAGGCAGTTGTTTAAAACTGGACTATTTTAGCCTGCTTAGCAATATGTAGACAGAACAACAGGTACAGAATGTACTGGTATTGTAATTACCTATATTCTAGTTAAAAATATAATTAAATACTTAAATAATATTTAAACCCATCAGGTGGAGTAGATTAGTGCCATACATTATATAACAAAAAAAAAAAATGACCAGTTTTGTTAATATGCTTGATCTTATCTCCTAAGACTGAGTACAAGCCTGAACAAGTCAAGAGTCTAAATTGACGTAGTTTTTGAAAAATATTCTAGACATGAAGAAGAACATCGACGTCGTGAAGAAGAGATGCTACGCCAGAGAGAGCAGGAGGAATTACGCCGACAGCAGGAGGGAGGATTTAAGCCAAATTTCATGGACAATGTAAGTAAAAATCTATGACAAAAGTCCGCATTGTAAAGGATTTTTTTTATTGTCATATTTTTAAATACTAAGTATTGAGCTGCCGCCTTCTTGTTTACTGTTTTTCCTTCAGTATTCCATTGTTCTCATGAGTTGGAGTGGTACAAATTTAGTAGTGTAGTTATTCTCTTGTGCGATGGCATCACTGTTGTTTTTCCTACAAGTTGGTGATGTAGCGCTTCAGTTAAGTGAATGTGTTCAGATAATAATCTGACTTTTTTATTCCAGAAATGAATTTTTTCAATAAGACAATATTTTTTGAAGTGGGAGGTCATGGAAATAAATCATGTTTCCATGAGGAGGTGCCCTGGTTTGACTGAAGGTTTATATTTTAAACCAGTTCAGGCTATTAAGCTTGTTTGAATTGCTTGTTTTAGTTTATGCTTAACTTACTAAGAATAATGTACTTGAGAAATCAAATGGGCAGTGTTAACTTCATGTGGAGCCTAAAATCACTCTCCCCTTCAAGTTGTAAAACTAGATGAGAAAAGCCTCAAAATCTTTACTAAAGGAGACTGAAAAATTATAAAGGTGGGGAGAAAAAATTGTCCTCTGTTATAATTTCTACGTTATTTATATTAGTAATTTAGGTATGTTCTGCCTCTGAAGACTGTCCTGCAGGACTAACAAAATGGTGGTGTCAGAGGGGCCACTTCTAAGTTTTCATGATGATCTATTTTGGTCAAGATTATGATTATTTTTCTACCAACCAAAGCAGTTAAATGAACACAACCTTTATTAGGAATGCTTTAGTTTCATGTGTTACAGCTATTCTTAGTGAGGAAGCAATGAATAAGTGATCCACGCAATGCTCTTTTACATTATTATAGCAACTGTAGTCTGCAGGAGGGAATTTTGCTCTCCTTCACAGGTACAACTTGATTCATAAATCAAAAGTAAACTGCTGGGTTTTCAGTTACTTTCTGAATTAGTGTTTTGTGGAAGAAATACCTATTTTACATTCCACACCATAACATTTTCTGTAGGGTTGAGAAGAACGTATTATGTGTGTTCTGAGACATCCTAAAGAGAAGTTAGAAAATACAAGATTTCCTATTCTCAGCAGGACATTTTTTTTCCCCTCATCCTCTGTACCTTAGTATTTTTAGGAAAGGTGGGGGTGAAGCAAAATTATTCCTTTGTTGCTAATAGCTATAAGTTGATTTTGCTGATTGTGATTTGAAATGTGCAGCAGAAAACAATCAATCATTTATTTCCATATGTGTTCACACTGTAAAAGAAAACTGCTTTCAGCATGTCTTTTCTTTGGGGTAATGAAGATCAAGAATTCAAAACTTGTAATACCCTTTAGTGTGTTCCCACATATTATTAAACATACTTGGTGAAATAGCATATTACAATGTCTAATGTAATTTAGAAATAGCGCTTATTGATTGTGACTTCTGTAGTGCCAAATACGAAATTTCATTTCACCTTAATATCTGCACGTAGCATCTTTTAGCGTAGCCTGAATTTCTGACCATATACGCTACCTGTCAAAATTTTCCTGTGGCTGATGTGAGACCTAAACTGCTACTCACTGCAGAGAGCTGCAGGAAGGGGAAGCTGGGGAGCCAAGCCACGGCCTTGAGATGGCTGTAGCTCCCTCAGATTCCATTACTGTTAGGAAATTGTGGCCTATATCCTGCAGCTTGGGGTGCTAGGGAAAACTAGATGGTGTTGATCGCAGCAACCTCTCCTGGTTTTCTTCTTGCAGATGTCTTGAGGTAATGTTACTTAGTCTCTGTGCTTGAATTGCTTGCCACGGTTCGGCCGTCTTTGTGCTTATCTGCATCTTTAAATTCCACACTGTATGTGAATAGAAACTGTTCAAGTTGGTGTGCTGGACGTAGAAAAAATGTAATGTAAGAAGGGAAGAGGAATGGTTCAGATGGAAAGCACTTCAATCACTATGCATAATTTTTGCGACTTTTATTTGATGAAATTTTCTGGGGGGAAAGGTAAAGGTGGAAGGCTGCTTTGGAAGGGTGTAGCTTTCCCACTGAGTTGGAATACTGGAACTGTGTGCTCATCTGGAACTAATTCGTACACTGCAGGAATATATAGAAGTAGCTGTGCAGTGTCAACCTTACCAAAAGTGATATAAGTTATATAAAAGAATATGTAGTACAGCTGGGGTTTTTTTTAATGTCATGTGAAATTGAAGAGGCAATATACAATAATTTAAAAAAAATTTCTCTAGTCTGCAGACTAGTTTTTAGTAATCTGGTCATGTGTTGACTCTATGATGTTTTGCTTCTAATGTCCTTTGAACTTTAAAAGGAGAAGAATTGAAAAGATTGGAAGGGATGTATTTATTTACTTCAGCAACTGTTTCTAATAAGGGCAGCTATGGAACTCTAAACATGGCCTGTCATTTTACAGGTGTTCATTATAACATGTCTTCAGCTAACTGTACTTAAGTTGTATAGTGTGAATGGGAATTGAAAAAGCCTTTGCAATTTTGCAAAAGAAAAGAATTGTAAACTGGTTTTGGAGATTACAAGAAATTCTACTAAATTGAAAAAAAGATTTGGTGTATCGTTTTGCAAACTAATTTTTTTTATTTTATTCTTACTAATTCTTGTTCATGGTGAACAGACTCCATCTGGTAATTTCTTCTAGTCTCAGATTACCATCGTACATACACTGAAAAAAGTTATTCTCTGTTTTAAGAGTTTAAAATTTGCCTCTTAGTGAAAATCGTGTTTTATGATACTGGTGGATAGTTTCTACCGTATCAGGTCTTGATGAACTGTTTTTGCATATTCCTTATAACTTATTAAAACCTCTGCCAACTATGTATTTAGAAGGAAAATAATAATTGTTTCTAATCCTTGTTTTTGTTTCTTAAAAGCTTTGAAAAGTAGGTTTCCTTCACTTATATCCTATTCCTTTTTACTGTTCAGTGTAAAAGAAGGAAATAAATGGTAAGTGCAACGACAACCTGAATTGGAATCTCTCATATAAGTCTGCAGTATTAGGCTTTCCTATTTAAAATTCTTTCTGTATCTTTTCCCTAACTTGTTAAACTTTGATTTTTCTATATAACTACTTTTGAAAAATATCTTGTAATCAAGTTTAATAAACCAGTTACTCGGTTTAATTACAGATAATAAAAATGTTTTCTGTGTGGGGATTTATCTTCCTGAAGCACTCTTGTTCATGGTGACGTACATTAAAAATTTGATTGCATTGATTGCTATTCTCATGGGCAGCCTAGTGATGCCTAAACAATTTATTAATGTAGTTGTGTGATTTCTAGAAGATAAGCTATTGGTAAACACTTCCGTATTGGTTAGGGTATTTCCCTTGCTTTGTAAAAGTTGCTTAGTTTAAATCTGCTGTTACAGCTCAATATATATCCATTCTAATTTTATGAGAGCTTAATCAGGAAACTTGTTTTCCTGTAGTATTTTGCTAATTTTTATTTTGCATACATATTTCTTGCTGAAAGAGCTTGCTGGTGGTGATGGGAAGCAATATTTAACTTCTCAGCAGCACAGATTTTTTTAAAAAATGTATTACTTATAAGTGCTAGTGATACATTAATTATTCAAACTGCAATGGTTACTGTGCAATTGTGAATAGCTTACAAAGATTTACATTGTTAAATCTCAATTAGAGCCTTTTTACCAAATAATTTCAGTATCAGGAAATACTGTATTCATGACACCAACTTAGAATTCTGAGTGAAAAGAGAATGATTTGGATTTAGTGTATTAAAATGGTTTTCACATGTCTGCAAAAGAGACCAAAATATGTAGGAGTTGTAGTCTTAGTTTATGGTGCACAGATTTAATCCTGCAGTAACACTGTGAAATAGTTTCAGGTGGGTATTGTACTTAATGAAACCAATAGCTGTGATACTGGCCTGCAGTTTACAACTCTTCTTACTGGTGGTTTAAAGAGGGAATTGAGGTTTTTTTTGATGTCCTTGTCCTCTTCCATCCAAGGAAACTATCCCATTTTAAAGTGTAACTTGCATATGTAAGGATCTGTTTCTTGTGAGTTTCAACTTCTGAATGCTTACTGTTCTTTCATGTAAGACTTTGTATATACTTAACTTTTTTTTATCTCCTAGTCTTTTCAAGAATTATTTCTAGATCTTGCTTTGCTTTCCTTTAAGTTTTCTTGCACAGAAGCACTGCTGCTCAAGTATGTTGTGTAAGTATCAGCATAAAGTGGCACCTGCTAAAGCAGTGGAGATTGCATCAACAGCAGAAATTGTAGTGGACTTGCATCAAAAGCTGTAAGACAGATGAGAGCAAGGGAATGAAAAAAGCTCATCCCAAAACAACAGAAAAGTTCATAGCTTCAGGAATGCCAGAAAATTGATTGCAAAAAACCCTACCACATATTTAGTCTTTGTTCTAAGAGTTTTGTCCTTCTTTGGAGCAGTTTATAAATGTAGCTTCCCATTTATTTATTATTTTGAGCCTACTGAGGTATATTTGCAAGCTCAGTAGTAGACTATCAGTTAGATTTCCTTGGATTTCTATAAATCAGGAGTAGTTTTTTTGCACACTTTGGCTCTGAAGTGAATAGAACTGCAATTTTTTTTTCTACCTTCTGATTCTCATATGCTCAAAAGACATAGTTCTATAAGAAGTTTGAATTTTCACTGAATGCAGAATTTTTTCTTACCTTATTGAAAACTAAACTAAGGCAGATTTCCAATAATAAATAAATTAATAAAAATTTCCAAGGATCTTTGCAAATTTGATCTGTTTTCTACTAATAATAAATTATGGTTATTTTACCTTCACAGCCTAGTGGACTTAATGAAGCTGATGGTGGTAAAGTTTTGTGAGGTTGTATGAATAAAGTGTCTGTTTCTTAACAAACTGCTATAAAGCTAAGCTGCTTTATAAAAGCGTTTTTGTAGAGCTTGGTTGGGGGAGATGAATTACCTCCTTATTGCAATCCAGCATCCATACTCATGAAAGAAATAGTTCATGTTTGACACCTTAAAAGCATTTTAAGGTAAAACTACCTTGGAGAAAGATCGTTAAATGTAGAACCAGAAAAAAAAAAAAAACCAACCTGACAAAACATTCCTGCTTTCAAGGCAGTGGTTTTACTTCAGTGATCAAGTTTCTTCCTCTGCATAAAGCAACTGAGGTTAGGCCTTTGAGCAAACAGTTTGTAAATATTCTCTTTGTGGTTGGTCTTAGTTTTGGCAGTAGCACTAAACTTTTTTTTTATTTTTGCAGGATTGCAGTGATATGTATCAGTAGACAGATACTTAAATCTTGCATTTCTTCTGTTCCTTAATGTTTTAGATACTAAATTTGGTGCTTTAAGCAATAATAATAATAATGGTAATTCCTTAACAGGCCTTAGAATATTCATGTTGTATTATTTTAGAAATGAAATAAATTACTTTCAGGCTTTAATTGCATTGCCAGGCGTAAAGGCTATTTTAATTGTCATATCTGCTTTTAGTATGAAAAGACATTGCATAAAAATCAATGCAGAACTTCAGCCATCTTTTTGTAGTATATTACGCATTTGTATACATGAAGCAAAGCTATTTGTGGAACAAGATATTTTTTGGTTGTAAGTAGTTATTTCATGATCATTATAGGATGGTTCATAATTGTCTTTCTAGATTATGTTTTATGTGTATCGAGGAAGCTACCTAAGATAATTTGTCAGTAATGGAGCAAGTAATCATAACAATGTTTAATTTATAACTTTATATTTCAGATTGTGTGAACTGTGAATATGTAGGGTAATGTGATAAGTTTTCCTTGTATTAAGTTACATTATAGATATTTAGGAGACTAAAATCTTACTCCGTTGTCACCATCTTCTAATGTTTGCACAAAATGTGGTAGAACATACTAATATTTACTAAATATGAACGTGCAAACAGAAGAAGTTTCATAAGTAATTTTTGTCCCTTAATGTGCTGTCAGGTGTGCCTAAATCTCCAGTATGAATTTAGGTATTGTGGTACTGCTTATAAGCATTCCCAGGTTTGTTCTCTTCTGCAGTAATTGATAAAGATTTTTTTTTGTCTGTGTTCTACAGATTATCAGTTTTTGTTTATAACTTAATTTTCTTTCAGTAAGACTGATGGATCAAGAAACTAAAAGAACACTTTTCAGGTGCTTCATATGCATTGGCAAAATGACATCGTTTGTCAATCTTAGTGTTTCATGAGATCTCAGATTAAACAGATGGCCTCTTTGTTCAATTACTAATGGAAAGACTTCAAATGCACCAGGTGTGCTTGTTTATAGAATATTCCATTTGTGTATTTAGCGTCTATTTCATGGATTTTACAGATAAAAATGAAAAAATCTGTTAAAGAACAGATTTCTGTATTCCATATTTTTATGGAATAAAATAAATTGAATGGAATAATTTTTATGGAATAAAATATTTTTATGGAATGGTCATATTCCGTATTTTTAATATAATTTCTGAAAATGGTTACATCCCACAAGTTAAAAAATAAATTACTTACCTAAGTTCCTTGATACTGAACTCTTCAGTATTTCATCTTCTGACAAGTAAGAATGAGGCTTTTATAAATAATCTACAAAGTGCGTTGTTAATGTGTTTGATAAATGCCCTACATATTTTGAAGCAGCTAAAATTAATGTTTGCCTTAATAACTTTCATTTTTTCTTCCTCAGCTACTGGAGTTAAGTTTGACTTGGAGTTTGTACACGTATTTACCCAGACTAAGAAGAAACTAACTTTCAGTTTCAGTTGTGTACCTGGTACCTATTTTGGACTCATCCCCCTATCTAAATCTTGAGATCTTACTTGGTGGCATTGAGACGTGCAGCCAAAATAAGTTCTTCTGCTTAGAAAAGTTTGTCTTCATTCAAAGGGTCTGTCTTTAAACAAAGAGTAAAACACCCAAAAAGCGAAATTTCTGTAAAATAGTATTTTTTGATGTGAGGAAACCTGCTAATAGATCTGTTGCTGAGTGTGAGGAAAGTTTATTTATAGATCTGGTTTCTCTCACAAGAGGTGGTGCCTTCTGAGTAGGTTATTTCTTAGTGTGTGCAGTAAGCCTTTTCTATCTTTTGCTTCAGTAGCTCTCACAGAGGGAACAATTTTAATAGTGGTAATCCAGTAAACTGAGACATAGAAGTTAACTTGACTTAGTGAGGTTGCCTGTCTTTTGATGCCAGGCTAAATGCAATTTTTACATGAAAATATTTAGGAGCTTTCTCATGAACATTTCACAGGCCTCCTTTCTGTAGTGTAGGCATCAATTAGGTTTATCTCATTACCAGAGCTCATGCTTGTTTTGATTTATTAAATCTTCCATGAGAAACATGGAATTTAAGTCTGATGTTTCTGTCTTCCATCAAGTCTGTCTTTAGGTTCCACTTCAATTTTTCCAGAGGTGAAGTGTTATTGTTAGATGAATTAGCATTTTTAATAAGCACCTTTTTTGGAAAAAAGGGTGAGAAGAGTTTCCACAGAGCTGTTTGTAACTGTTCAGATGGAGAGTTTAATATCTGGGTTAATAGAAACTAACATTTAAAGATTTAATTAAATATATTTAAGGTTTACCATTTAAAGATATTTTTCCCAAACATTGTCATAGAATCATAGAGTAGTTTGGGTTGGAAGGGACCTTTTAAGGTCATCTAGTCCAACACTTCTGCAATGAGAAGGGACATCTTCAACTAGATCAGGTTGTTCAGAGCCCCATCCAATCTTGAATGTTTCCAGGGATGGGCATCTACCACCTTTCTGGGAAACCTGTTCCTATGTTTCTCTACCCTCAGTGTAAAAAATTTCTTCCTTATATCCAGTCTGAACCTAGTCTCTTTTAGTTTGAAGCCATTACCCATTATCCTGTCACTACAGGCCCTACTAAAATGTCTGTCCCCATTATGATTTCCTACAGTGGCTAATGGCTCACTAATTTAGGCTTAGCATTGTGTAGGATGAAAGGTATTTGTATTAGTTTTGCACATGACATAAAGCACACTATTTTTACTAGTGTTGCTAAATGCAATTTTGTTGATACACTTGTGGCACATTAGCTGGTAAGTGTCTCTTCTAAACGTATTAATACAAAATATCTGAAAAAGACAATATATCATCAAAATTAAGTTCTTCGGGCTTTGTTTTTCTTCTGTATATAGCGCTGTTTTTTATAATACTTTTTTTTTACTTACAGAGTCTTTGTGTTCTTTCCCCCCTGCCCTTTCTGAATTTATTAGTGTTTGCTTATCTATAGGGGAACTTGTCTGTTCTTTAGGTAAGAACCAGCTATTTTTGTTTCTCCCTACCCATTGTGACTCTGCTGTGATTCTGACCTTTGGATCTATAGTACATAAATAAAATATTAGGGTTTTTTAGATATCTTTTGATGAAGGCAGACACTGTAGCCTGAGAGTTACTGTGTGTTGAGCTGGGTCAGGGGATTTAACTTGAAAGCAATTTTTCTTAATCCATTTGGATTTCTTCAGATGACCAGTTTCTTAAACTTCTGATTAAAATACTGGAACTACCTGGTACAATGTATATTGTTTTCCTCAGTCAGCGTTCTGTTTATTCAAATATAAGTGTCTGTCTTCATTCAAATCTACCTCATATTGCTCCTGTTTTACAGTAAGTGGCCTCCAGGTTGTATAAAAGTACTAGCTGGAAACCTGTGGAGAGCTGGAAAACTGTGGAGCCTGATTTCATGCCAAGAAGTTTCATTGATGCTTCTTTGTTCATGTTTTGTTTGTTTAAGTAAGTGCTGTAGGTGTGGCCAGAACTTCGTTGGGGAAATTTTAAACTTTGAACTACTCTGATTGTAAGCAACATTCATAACTTGTATAAAAGACTACATATGTTTGTTAGAAGTTTCTCCTACAGGACCTCTTCATAGCAATGAAAAACTTTGGCTTTCAGCTTCCTTTTGGTAAATACTTGCATGTTCTGTCACTAGATAGAACTTGCATGATCTATCACAATAGCAACTACATTTGGACTCTTTTTTTGGTCACAATTTAGTCAGCATATATAATATATCTTTGGTGAGGAAAAACTGTTAATACAAAACTCTGGCAAAGAGTCATATTTAGTGTACTGTGGCTATAGCTAGTGCTGCTTTTAAAGTGTTATGATTTTGTAATGTTATATTCAGCATCACAATTAAGAAGTAGTTAGATTTTTACATAAATACCTCATGACAAAGGACATTCTTGGCTGGCTGACTTTTCTTCTACGTAAACATTGTTGACTTTTACTTCATTTCATCCTTGATCTTGCAGTTGGGGAAAATTGTTTTGTGTCAGTCCAGTGTTCACTTGGTTTTAATATTTGCCTAGATTTGCTTCCTGTGCAAGGAGAACTTAACATTTGGGAAATATGAAATACAGCATTGTTTTATAGCACCCAATTTTCAGTTAAATATTTTAGTGTATTTCTGCATCATGTAGTGTTAGTTAAGCCCAGAATTCGTTACCAGTTAAACAGCCCTTCAGCTCCACATCCAGCAGGGTGAATTGTGGAGTGATTCTTACATGAAATCATTTGCAACTTGTTCTGTGAAAGTAAGGTATCCTCTGTGTTCCCATGGATGTCTGTTTTGACAGACCTACCTCTCTCATGCTCTTTCTTTAGCTAAAATAAAAACAGAATAATTCTAAGCTGCAGCATAAAATTCTTTAATATGCCTCTGAAGATCTGACTATATTGTGAATGTAATGTAATTATATTACATGTATCTATTGTGAACTTGATGATACAGTGTGATATTGCTTTCATAAAGTAGTTTTGCAGGTAAGTAAACGCTTAAGTGCCTTAAAATGATTACGTATGAAAAAATATTTGCATTATGTTCAGCTGTTAAACTACATTCAATTTATGTTTTTAATTTCATTACTGTCATTCAAAAGTGAAGCTAATAGAAATGGGAGAAGTGTTTTTATATGTTGGCTCCATGGAGTTAAAGTGGCTCCAAACTCTGGTGGAACTAAATTAATTGACAGAATGTTGTAATGAGGAAGTTCCTATTAAGAGAGTTAATACGTAGATATCTTCCTTTTTTTTTTCTTAATGGATGTCCAGATCTGTTAAAGTGGTTACCTTCTCTAAGCACCCTTGTCTTGTGAAAAATTATTTCTGAATTTTAACTCAAAATATTTGAGAAGCAAGTTTGCTTTCTTAGAGGTGGAATTAATTATAACTTTTTGAAATCTCTGGAATCATCTAGTTATGACATCCAGCTCAGAGGAAGGATTAGCTCTGGATTTAGGTTGGAGTGCTCAGGCACTCCATACCACTCCACACCAAGACATAGAAGTCTTGGATTTTGAAAGAAGATCAGTGTATTTCTCATTTAAAATTATTTACTATTACTGCATGTGATGGAATAAATGAAGTATTTTGGAACATCGTAACTTTCGAATCTTACATATAGATCTTAATTGATGGATAAACCAAAGAGGGAAAGGTGACAAGAGGCGTGGTTGGAAGAGAAGGCTCTTATTACTTTAACTCCTTGCTGGCAGCTTAACTTCCAGTGAGCTAGTCATTGGAATGAAATAGAATATTCTATTTCACAAAATAGAAAAAGGCAAAAAATGCACAATCAAAATTAGCCCCCAAATTCTAGTTTTGAGTGTCAAACTAGAAATTTTAACCACTTGTACGATTTATGTCTTTAAAATGTAGGCATCTTTCAGTAAATTACAATTTTGTGTAAGATTTAAGGGTCTTATGCCTCCTGGAGAGGCCTTTGGAAATATTTTTTCTTTTCTAGAAAGAACTTAATGAAATAAGCTACTCTAGAAGTGAGTAGTGAATTCTAGTAAGAGGTACAGAAATATCATACCTGTTTTGAGAAATAGAAATTTTGCTAGAGGAGAGAATTCAGTCTCCATGTTAATGAAAGCAGGTGAGAATCAACAGCACTGTGAATTACATTTTGCTCTACACACAGAACCTAGATAAAGTGCTAATTAAGTTACTGATTTTAATGTGTATGTTTAAGTTTATGGGGTAAGTGGTGGGGTTTTTTTTTGATGCTGTGTGCTAGAATTATTTTGTTCACCGTTCTTTAGCTGAAAGGTCCTATGTTTAGCTGAATAGTCCTATGTTAATTGGGAAGTGCATCTTCCAGCCACAAACACTTGAAGAAAACTTATGATCTGTCATATTTTATTTCTGTTGATATTGTGCTTTTTGCTGTTCTAAAATATTCTGTGCCGTATTTATTCCACACCATAATTTTTGACAGTTTTGTTACCATGAATATTGCATAATTTGGAGAATTATGGATTCTGGATTTTCAGTTTTCTTCGGGCTGCTGGAATTGCAAGGCTTGCTTCCACAGAAAAAACTAGTGTTGATTTGTCACTTAAAAAAACCCCACCAGTTTTATAGCTACTTGTATTTTTATTTTCCGTATGAGAAGGGAATTGCATCTGATACATTTTCATGTATCAATTCTTAGGCATCTTTTCAAAACAGTTAGTTTCATGGTTTTATAGAGTGAGTTTTAAAATATACTAATGTATTTTAAAAAACAGAAGAATCATCTTGGCAGTTCTCTGTACTTAGACTACTGATATCAATGGTGTAAGAATGTTGTGCATGATATACCTTAAATGCTCAAGAAAACTTGTTTCTAGTACTTGTAAAAACTGGAGAATCCGTACTATGTTAAATGTACGAGATATATGTAATTTGAAAATTAGGTGTATTCAATATTTTTGTGTAAATCTACTTTTTGCAATTGACAATAAAATGAGTTGACATTGTGAGGAAATATAATTTTTAATGCTTGTACCGAAAGTAATTAGAAAATATAATACTCTAGTTGCCATCATAACAGTTTTTCTAAAAGCAAATTACTCAGATGAATCAGACCATTTTGAGGGTTGTTTGCATTAGTGAGTTCTGCGGTATTTTACAAGAATCCTGCAACAGAAGTCATTTGGAAAGCTTTCTTTTAAGTCTTGTAAGCAGTTATACTTTTACAATAGGATATTATTCTTCTCTTTGTTTTCTGTTTTGGTTTTTTTTTTTTTTTTTAATCTTCCCAAAGTTTAAATTGTGCTTTATTATGCATTCTTTGTCTTACGGCTTTCTTTCCCCCCTATAATTGCATATCATCCAGTTTTCTTGTTGTCTTCCAGTTTAAGTTATTTTCCCAGGTGCGGGTGACTTCAGAGGTTCTTAATCACCTCCCTACATATTTCTCTAGTAAAAGTTTAGCCCTACTCTCTTGCTGCTCAGTTTTAACTCCCTGTTATGGGTGGCTTCAGGGAAGAGGCAGAAGCAGGCTGCTACTCAACAGAAGAATGGGCAGTCTCATAGTGAGGAAAAGAAGCTCTGAGAAGATAACGCTATCCTTATGTTTTGCAAAGGGTTTGAGTATCCAAGAATGAAGCTCTCAGGTGGGCTGGAATATCAACCAGCACTGATTCAGCTCATCTGACTGTTGGTATTCCTTTCTTTGTTGTATTTTGGGCAAAACCCATGGAACAGTTGACCTGATTTACCTGCAATAACTTGTTTATGCTTACATAGTAAATAGCTGTCTAGGACACGATTGGTGTGGGATAGGACTGAATTTATATTATCATCTGGACTCCTACAAATGCAGGTTTTGGCAAATTATCTAAGTACATGTTTTTATACTTAATATATCAAGCATTTTGTTACATTAATAATGTGTGCTGTCAGTTAACATTTGAAATTGAGTGTTTTATCTGGCAGGGGGTTTATCTTAAATCTGCCTATTCTTTGTTAAGAGTCTAGAAGCATTTTCCTGTGCTGAAAATTCAAAAGAACTTGATAAGTTGTGAACATGCAACAGTATGACTAATAATAATTCTTGTAGGCATGTTGATTAACAGGCAGCAGCAATCATACGGCACACTTATAGATCTTGAGTCTAGAGCTGAAATGGTTTTATATGGTAATAATTCAACACCAAAGTTAGGGCTACAAAATGGCAGATAATTCATGCTTTTTTGTTACAAAGGTTAGACAAGACAAAAAATTAAAAATTACAGGTTCTGCTCCTGTTGTACTTACTGTAACGGAAGACTGGTAGCATTTCGAGCTGAGAAAAAACTGGTTTGTTGCTAAGAGGAAGCATTGTGAGCTTTTTCTAAAGTGTGTGATATAGCTTGCCAATGCTTCTGTCCTTTGGAAAGAAAATGAGTTAAGTACTTGTAGCTAGTATTAGTTTTATAGCTCTGTATTTAACATCCTTAGCTAGCTGGTATTGTACTTCCCCCTGCCTTATGTGGCACATTTCACATTAAAAAAAATAAACAACCAACCCCCAACTTGCAATTGAATCTGAGGTGCATCAAGAAAGTTATGTGCAGTAATTAAAAATCTGGTACTTGCCCTTGTAGCTAGAGAGTATCTCACAGCTGTTTGTGGCCTGTCCTGTTTTCACACGTGCACATACGCATGCATGTGTGCACGCACAGTCTAATGAATGTAGACTGATAACCACAGTGGTTTTCTGCCATGTTGGGCTAGGGATTGACATTGGGGATGATATACCACTTCTCTTTTTGCTTCTTCATGTCAGGGATGAGGTGTAAAAGCAGACTAACATCAACAAGGTTATATGCTGATTTTGTGACTAACTCATTGGTATCAGTTTGTGGATATGACTGATCCTAACAGGGCTGCTGATTTTACTTAAAATGGCAGTTGACGTTACTGTGAAAGGTCTGACAAGGTAGTTGTGTCTTCTGTTATAAAGTTATAAACGTGGGTTCTATGGTCAGAAGAAGAGGTACTTCTTAGTGTTCATTAATTACCTGTCAATAGCTGGACCTTAAAACCTGCTTTGTCTTTTAGTTATGAGGCTGTACTTTTCCCTTCCACATTAAGCCATATTCTTTTGGAAATAATGTATAATCTTCTTATGTTAAGTACATTTTCTAGGTTAATATGAATTGCTGGAAAAAAAGTTATTGACCTGAGAGCCTTTTGTGGTGAGAAATGACAGTTTCCCATACCAGGATATTTTTACAAAACTGTTGACTCTGTTCTGTCAGATATTGGTGTCTGCTGCTTTAAGTGAAGATAGAAGACTCATGTTTGGCATCCCAAACATGATTGAAAGAAAAGGAGTTTTGTTAAACCGTAAAAATACTTCGAATATATTTTGATTTGATTAATATTTCCGCTTAAAGGTTGCTTTTAGCAAGACTGATTCAGTTGCCTAGTATATGGAATTGTTTTCAGAGTGCATCTGAACTTATACTTTTAAATCATAAGTGGAATTATTTTCAGAACCAGGTAAATTTTTTTTACATATGTTTATTCTCAGCACATGTATGTTCACTCAGGAGTGGAATATACGTTAACATTCTCGCAGAAAATTCATGAGAAAAAGAAATTTTGGTATAGAATTCATTAGTTTTCATTTTGAACTGTGAATTTTTTTCTAGTTCATCCTTTTGATATAAACAGTAATACTAAAATCCCTTGTAATTATCTGTGATAGGTGTACTTTTGTTTTCCCCTAAGTGATGATTTTTGCCATTCTGGGTGCTATATTTCGAGTATTTTTTCACAGCAGGCCGTGGTTCATGATCAGTAACATCAGAACTCTTGCTGTTGGATGACTGAGCATCAATTGAATCTGGACCAATTTGGCGTGTTATTTCTCTATTTAGTATAAATACATGTTATATAGTTATGTTGATACTACATATTTATAATGGTTTCAAAAGGATGGTCAGTATCTGCACTAACGTATCAGCAGCATGATTTATCAAAAAATGTACTACCACTAAATTAAGTCAAAGCTACTTGACCAAAGATGAACTGGCAAATTGAGTTTATATGCCACAATATACCACATCAGGACTGGGTTTCCAATGAACACAAGCTTTTTTAAGTCATGAAGCCAGATCGACTGTATTATTGAACCACGGCCTTCAGTCAATACTGTAATTAGATTTCTTTATTTACAGTTAAAATGTAAATATACTTCTTAATGAAAAACACTGCGTGAAGATGAATTCATTTGCTGTTGATAACTGTTTTGAGTATTTAAACTGCTGCATCTGATAAATGAAACTTGTTATATATTCTTAACTGTTAGCATTATGCAAAAATGTACAGCATGCTATATTGAACTTACTCCATTTGATTTTCTAAAACGAGGGGAGTATAGTTAACTGTATTCCTTGTACTTTTTTCTAATCAATGGAAACTTTTGAAGCTTCAAAATTCTTTTTATTTTCTTGGAGTAAATGGGAATGTTTTAAGTTCTAAGAATGATAGGTTGACCATGAAAACTATGTTTGCTTTCAGAGAGAACAGGAATTGAGAATGGGTGATATGGGTCCTCGTGGAGCAATAAACATGGGAGGTAGGGATCTGAAGGAAAAAGGCTTCTGTAATGTAAAATTTCTTTTTCTTTGGGACTGTACATGATACTCAAGCACTATTAATTAGTGACAACTACTGGTAAAAAGGAGTAAACAGTGTTAGGAAATAAAAAAACCTCACATATTTTGCTTCCAAACAGCTGTGGGTTTTTTTCCCCCAAGGTGTATCTTTTTTATTGTTTTGTCCACCTGTGGGAGAAAAATATGATGTGCAAGTTAGGAGAAACAAAAAGGCAGGGAAATTACCTGATACAAAAGAGGAATCTTCTGTTCAGAAAGTATTTGGTGTTCTTTTGGAAGGACCATCTGTTCAGAGAAGTTGGGACTGTAATTGCATGCAGTGAAATGATGTAGAACTTAAAATTGGTGAGCTCTTGTTGGTGTACCTGATAAAAGATTAATGAATAATGTAGTTGATGTTCTACCAATTTATTGCAAGTCTGTATTTGCAAATATTCTCAGTTCACATTTGTGACTGCTAAAAACTGTTACCGTGAAGTCTAGAAAAGTACATTCTTAATATTTAGAGCTTGCTACCTATATGTAGACTGAAACAGTTTGGAATCTTATTGAGAATATCTGCTTTTAAACAAGACTAAAACTTAAAATATTTCTTTAAAAAAAGCCCCATTGGTACTAAACTTTATTAACTGTCAGTATATCTTTCTTGGAAACTTTCTGATGTTAATTTAAAATAAATTAAAATGATAATTTGAAGAAAAGTTAAGATTATTTTTGTGTATATTAAATTTGAAAGTACGTACAAAACTTAGTAAATATTGCTGCTTGACCTTTTGAGTAATGTGAATTTATAGACTAATGAATTTGCTCGATCCAGATTTTCAAATACAGTATTCACCATTTCCTTGCACTTACTAATTGAGACACATTTATAGCTGCAGAATAGAAATAGGCCTTTTCTTTCTGTCAACATGAAGAGCTTTAAAAATAATTCTAAAAGAAGATATTGTGAAGTCATCTACAAATAATAAGCTGAAGTATAAATTGTCGTATTTTTTAATTTTATAGTTGCACTTTTTGCATATTATTGCAGTCTGCTTCTAAAATTTCATTTAATTAGGAGACTTGTAAATATTGATACTGTGCCAGTTGTCTAGATCTACAAGGTACACTTTTTACGTACAGATTTTCAATGTGTATTTATAGCAATCACTTCACAGACCTTCTCAGGTTTTAATACTTCGCAGTGATGTTCATCATAGGCTTGCTTTGTAAACTTTGTGCTATGACTTGATTTTAAACTTGATACAAATGCTTTTGGAAGTAAATGTATAGCTGCAAAAGGAGTTACAGAAACAGTGAACTATTATTTTAGAAAGGGGAAAATATCCAAAGCAAGATAGGTAAAGATAGTGTTTGTTTCCACGATATCTGGATTTTATCTCACTGGAGAGCTTTTTTTCTTCAGCCCATTAACAACCCCACCACTACAAACAAAAAACCTGACCCAAAAAATCTGCAGTAGACCTTTAATTGTTGATCTTAGCATTGTCTCTCAACATTTCTCTTGGAATTTTTAGTTCGTCTTTACTTGTGCCATTTGTGACTTACCATGTGGGACAGTGGGGAGCTGGAGTAGCTTCAGTAATGGAAATACCTGCGTGATAGCATTATTAGAAGGCAAGGTACCTCTGTGACAGATTTAGTTAGTGTTGGGCTGACTTGTGCAGGACCACTCATTTTTACATTGTTTTTTGCAGCGAACAAGTTCTGAGAGAATCTATATGCCTCATCATAGCACTTAACTGAAGCTGTAATGCTAAGTGCAGCTGATAAACTTTTCAATATGGACTTTTTTGGGGGGGGAACTCGATTGACTATACCTTGTTGCCAGCTGTGCCAGACCTTGGCATGTGCCCTTCAGACGTCTAGAGTGTATTTTTTCAGCACTCCAGCCAGCAGAAAAAAAGACGTTTTTTCAGTGCCTGTGTATTGTAGCATGACTGCTTTTCATCTGTTGCTGAACCTGGTCCAGTGAATTAACTGCTAACATCAGTGTCCCACCAAAAAGAACTGGCAAGCACCTGTTTGGCTCTTAAGGTCTGCTTTGGAGCTAGGAGGGCCTCTGAGGCATAGCTAAAATGCCCTTGTGTCCTCTCGCTGAAACTGCAGGGCCTCGCTCTCTCCTTGCATTACACTCCCTGGTTGTCCTCCTGTCAGAGCTGACTCTGTCTGAAACTCCCTGAATAATATAGAGGTTTGATAGTGTCGGTCACTATTTGTCACCCAGGAAGCAATATGGGTGCATTTGTATGATAATGGAGGATAAGAACTTCAGATAAGGGACCAACTGCCTGTGTGAGGCCAGCTGGTTAAGTTTAATTAGGCTGGTAAGCAAGCCAATAACAGATAATTAAGCATTGATTGCACTAAGAACTGATAGTCCTGCAGAGTTTTTCTTGCCTCTGAAAATAAAGGATTCTCCTTATATTGGCAGTTTAGCCGCCTTCTTTTCCTTCTATATTTGGTCATTCAATGGATGACACTAAAAACCAGTTTTAGGGCATAGTCAACTGTAATCCTCCTGAATTGTAGCACAATCTCCTACCTGCTGCATGAATTGATCATATGCTTGCGGGTAGGTCAGAAACATCCAACTTGTGCATACCTTTGTTTTGGCTTAGTGTCATAGGGAGAGGTCTTGGAGTTTCTCCTTGCTAAG
Organism: Xenus cinereus; assembly: GCA_025774025.1. Lineage (NCBI taxonomy): Eukaryota > Metazoa > Chordata > Aves > Charadriiformes > Scolopacidae > Xenus > Xenus cinereus. Next base: position 192,600,363 of record JAOXJK010000001.1, read on the forward strand.
CTCAAAAATGAGTTCCGTTTTTCAACAGTATAGGATTTTTCTCTATTCTAATAAACTTGATAGCACTTTACATGTGCTACTGTGTTGCGTGGATTGTTTTGTCTAAGCAGCTTGCAATTGGCATAATGTATGTGATCAAGCCCAGGTCTTCAATTTTAGTAGCAATCTCTTGGATGCAGTGGTTTCACTGACTGCTGTGATATGTGTACTCGGGGCAGGTAACAAAGATGCAGTTTTGCACACCTGCAGATAGCCGTAGTACTGTATCTGTGCTAAATGGCCTGCTTGCAATGATGTTCATTACTAAAGAAGTTACAGTTGTGATGGGAAACAAGGTTGATTTTTGAAATAAAAACAACAAGTTTATCAGTCTAGCAACATGTCAGTTTTCTTGATCCTCCTGTATGTTGTCATGGCTTAAAACATAGGCTAGATTCCAAAGGCATGTCGTCTTCCATTACCAAATTTTGGATGCATGCTTTTGGTTGAAAAGAGTGGATTATTGTTGGGGGGGAAGAAGGGGACTGCACGAGCACCAGTCTTGATGATATTTCATAATAGCAGATGTAAATAATCCATATAATCGGGCTTTTTTCTTTCTTATAACAACGTGAGAAAATGTGATGAAGGCAGTCTTACCTACCTCTTGAGTGTGTTAGTGGGTACTGGCAGAGTGATGTTTCCTAGCGCAATATTATAGCTAAATGATCTCTTGAAAAGATGTTTCTAAGCTTGTCTTCTACCACTTGCTGTGAATCAGAATTTTGGAGGAGACTGTTCTGTCACTTTCTTTTCTTACAAAATTTCTTAGTTTTCTGGTACTCATACTGTAATAAATTACATTTCAGTGCAAGATTTATTTATGACATATTACAAATAATTTATTGTGAAGTTGAGTGCCATCTTTGGTATTGCTTTTAGACATTAGACTAATATACTGTAACTCTATACAGTTAACATAATAACGGTAGAATAGTTCTTGCAAATGTATATTTGTATGTTATGATCCCTAAAAAGCCAAGTTACTTTATAGCTGCCAATTACTGCAAAATCACTTCAGATTTTTTGTGAATTTGTGGTGTGTATACTGCATATATTTATATGCTATACAAACACTACAGTTCCTGCACACTAGCTGTACAGCAATATTTAGCTGTAAAGTTCGGGATTTTCAAATACACAAGGCAGATTATGTAACACAAAATAATAGGGATTAATGAAAATCTGTTTAAAAGCAGATGATTGAGATAAATGTACAGTCTCAAAGAATATATTTTTTTATTTCAAGTATTGGAAGTTTTGTACATTTGGCTTTTTAAATATTGTAAATTGTTTGTTTATTCTTGTAAAATTCAGATAGGACAGCTCTAAGTGTAGATTGTTTTGCATAGATGCGTTTAGCCCAGCACCTGCTGGTAACCAAGGCCCTCCTCCAATGATGGGTATGAATATGAACAACAGAGGAACTTTACCTGGCCCTGCAATGGGTCCTGGTCCTTCCATGGGACCAGAAGGAGCTGCAAATATGGGAACACCAATGATGCCAGATAATGGAACAGTGGTAATGTATCACAAATTTAATTACTTTGAATAGCTGTCATGTCTCATGGCGCATTTCTGTTACCAAAGATATTTTCACACTGAGGAAGAGCGTGTTACATGTTTTGAATCTGTTACAAGTAATTGATAAAACTTGTTCATGCAAATAATTTATAAGACAGAAGAGAAATCTTTATTTGATGTTACAATTCCTGCTTTCCTTAGGAAGAGGGTGAGTTCTTTGATAAGTAAGCAGGCTTTATATTGATGTTAGAATGTATAGCACTTGTGGCAAAACTTTGCGTGTATGACCTGTTGTGAAAAACTCATTGAGAGAAGGAAATTATTTCTGTGAAACGATGGAGCATCATACCAGAGTAATCTGTAAATTTAGGCACTTGCTGTTTTTTTCTTTTGTGAAACTAAATTCCATATATTGGTTTGTTGGGGTTTTTGATGAACAGTTTAATGTTGAAAGAGATGTAGTGTGAAGATATCTTTGTGTAAACTACTTGATTTTTTTTTTAAAGCAACTTTAGTGTTTTTTGTATTTCCTTTCTAACACTGTTGTAAGCATGAGATAATGACAGTAATTACTCCACTTTGAAAATAAATATGTCAACAGCTGTTAGAGATAACTGTCATATCAACACAGGAAAAATAATATTGCCCAGTTGCCAGTGGTGGTAGAGAATGTCTTGTGTACAACTGGATTTTTTTATTAAGAGAAGATATGCCATTGGAATGCAGTCAGAGCACTAGTCATTTTTGCTCTATTCTCATAGCCAGTTACTTTTCCTAGCTGTAATGTCTTATGTAGAGAAACAACTACATAATTTTTAACCCGATCTTTACATATTTTTCAGTATTATTCTGTAAACAGATATTTGGGATGTTCTAGTGGTAGTGTGATATAAAGGAGTATATAGTATAACCAGTGATTCCATTATAGTTTTATTGGAACACAGATGCGTTTTGTAGCAGTATTTTTTTTTTATATATGCCTTCTCAACAGCATTAGTCTGCGACAGAGTAATCTGTATAATGAAGTATGGACAAAATACTTTCTTACTTACAGGAAACTGAGATTTTGATTGAGCACAACATACGTAATGAGTCTGGTCTTTACTAGTTAAAGGAGAGGATCTCACTTTCACATCATAGGATCCAGCTCATTTTATCACTTGTATCGTTTCTCACAAAGTAGGGGGGTTGCTTTTCACAAAGTGCTGCTTTCAGAGATGCTTTTGCTGGAGACCACTGTGTTACTGGTCACCTCTGGAACATTCTTTTGTGATTATATAGACACTGAAAAAAAGAGGTGTAATGAAAAGAATGTGATACTGTAAATCATGGTTATTTATCTCAAACTGTTGTTTTTCTACAAAAAGTCATTCCAGGTATGGAAATGTAGGGAACATACTGACACTTCAAAATGCACGTTTAAAAAAAATTTTTTTGTTTTTACTTCCATTTTCTTCTGCATGCTACTGAAGGACAAATCAGATGCTTTTTTTTTTTTTTCCCCATTTTGGACTTTCAAAGGTTTTAATTTGGAGGGCAAGTCCCTTCAGAAAGGCATGGCCTTACTGTATTTTTCCTCTTGTTGGAAAGACACTTTAAAGATCCTTTGAGGGCTGTCCACTAAACCACTGTAAGCGTTAGTTTCAGTTTCCACTGAGGGAAATGAAGAATATGCTTTATAGACCAGCAATCGTCTTTTTGTTCCACTGCAGTCTTTTGAAACAGATTATTTTTCAACATAACATTTTAAAAATAGCTTTTTTTACCCATACTTTATTGTAGATGGATAGTTACTGCAGTTTTCTCATTAGCTAGAGAGAGGGTGTCCTTGTTGGAAAGAGGACTTGACTTTTTGTCCGGAAGTCAAATGGTAAAAATTATCAGGAATATGTGATAAGCTGTTTGTTGAAATTCATATCCATTGCTAACAATGTGGCATTAGTTAAATATTTTTTAATAATTTTTAACCAGTGCTGCAGATTTTAAGGTACTTTGGGGCACTGGTAGATCTTTACACAGCTCTTGAAAGAACTTTTCTTATTCAATGTTAAATTTTAAACAATGGGCATATATACAACCATGATCTAAGTTGCAGATATTTTTATCTATATAGATATAATGCTGTTTTTAAATAATATAGATGTGAATTAACAGACTTTAGAATTGTTGAACTCTACTACTATTACTGGAGTTAGACTTTCAGAAGATTTCTTCTCTGATTCGGACATATAAATAAAGTGCTAATCTTAAATGTTCTTGTTGAACCCTGAATACCTGGGCAGTTAATGTAAATCGTTGTGCAGAAGGAATTTCTTCTGAAAGCATAACTGTCCTCAACAGGTGAATGATGCATTATTTCAAGATCTGACTGTACCAGATATCTATGCTTTTAATGGCTTATGTTATGTTGAGTTAATATTTTAAATTTCATCACGTGGGGTTCTATTTTTAAACGCTTTCGTAAATACTGAACTATAAGTGCTCAGATGCATGTCTTCTGTTTTAGGTCTGTTTATTTGCTATAGCTAAATAAATTTAAGCACATATACCTTTATTAGTATTAGGTACAGAACTAAGGAAAATAAATGTGAAACATTAACTGGATTTTCATATTATATTGATAATTCAGATTAAACTTTGATATATATCAAGTAGTTTTTAAACTAAGCATATTTCAGTTATGCATTTTGCCACTAGCTGTGTCAGTTTATTTGGACTGGATTTTGAAAGTCTTAACTAACGATTCCTAGTGCCATATAAAAGGCTGACTCCAGGTAGTATGAGCTGAAATATCCACAGATATGTGGATATATGTCTTCAGGTTAAACTGCTATTAAAAGAATAAACCTGCAGTCTCTAGAAATACAAAAGCTGATGTTTTTTCCTAGTTTGATGTTTCTGTCTAATTTATTTAAGGGAGAAGCATTGTAGGTGGTATGTAAAGCAGAATAGGGCTCAAGTATAAAATTATTATTTGCTGTCTCTTCTGTTACGTAGAGAATATGTGTCACTTCAGATGTGCCTGAAAGGATGAAGTTACATTCCGCACCAGAGTTGGTCTTAATACTGAAGTTTTTAATTTTTAATTTACTTAAAAAAGTTGGAGCATAACATTAGCACTCTTTGATTTCCAGCTCTTTTTCCATAATAACTAATTGAATTGCTCCTTTCTTCCCTCTATGTGTGATCCTGATTCTGCTGGACTATCTGCTGAACTTCATGACAACATCACTTGTGGTTTTTTTTATAACTCACATTTGGCATGTTCCAAATGGACTTGTATTAGCATAATGAGAGATTCCCTCAAGGAGGTCCATCACAGATGGGTTCACCTCTGGTTAGTAGAACGGGCTCTGAAACTCCTCAGCCGCCAATGAGTGGTGTAGGTGCCGTGAGTGGTGGACCTGGTGGCTTTGGTAGAGGAAACCCAGGGGGCAACTTTGAAGGACCTAACAAGCGTCGCAGATACTAAAACTTATTTCATTCCTTACTGTTTAGAAATTCCAGTAAAACTATACAGTGATATGCCTTTATAATTTTAGCTGTTATCTGGAAACGGTTTTATTGTTATTGTAGTCTTTAAAACAGTTTTCTTTTGTAAAACTTTTTTTGTATTCAGTCATAGGCTTTGTAGTATAGAGAAAAAATGATGCGGATCATTATGTAAGGCAATGTGTTTGTGACTAGCAAAATACAATGTGTGACTATGCTGTAAAACGTGCGGTTAACTGATTACAATAAAATATAAAAATCACTTGAAAGGATCTTGGGAATGTTATTACTAATACTGGGTGAGAATAATTTTATGCTTAATTATAAGTGGCATAATTTTCATTCTTATGTAGTTTCTACTGTGTGTCAAGAAAGTTCCATTCTTAATAGTGATTCTGTTTACTGCATGTTGCAGTATGTATTATGAACAATTTATAATACAACTGGTTTTGTTTTGACTTTTGAGGAGCATCAAATTTTACACAAAGTGTTCTCAAGGATACTGTGTCCTTGCATCTCAGTCTCCCTTTGCACACTTAGTCACAATAGGCTTATCAACAGAGTATATCCATTAATCTAATTGTTGGAAAATGTAACTTGGGGAAGAAACCTCTGGAAAAGGAATCTGTATGTATGCTTTATTCATAACAGTATGAATGAATTTACCTAAACCATACTTCTGCAGAAGAAAAATTGATGTGTCATATGTGTGTTCTACTGATCATTAAAGTATCTTCCCATTGCAAGGGAAAGAGACATTTGTGCGAGCTGGTTTAAAGCCTTCCACTGTGTAACGCATCATTATAAGTATACGTTTCCCCTAATGGCTGGTTTGGATAGAAACAAACCTGTTTCCTAATTAAACAGTTAATAATTGGGGGCAAGTACATGTTTTTCAGTTAAAATAATTGTTCATTTATAGTAGAGTAATATGCATTTAGAAGGATTGCATGAGTATTCTTGATAAATGTTTTACAAAATGATGAATTTGAAAAATACCCATTTCCAACACAACTCAGGCTAGATTTGATGATTGAGTCTTAAGATAAAACTGATGATAAAGCTAGTAGAAAGCTTATTATGATTCAGATTTTGTCAGTCATGGAAGATGATGGAAAAGACCTATTGGCTCTATTCCGGCAATGGCAAGAAAGTAGGAACAGTTTTGGGTAGTGTTGCTTTTTTCCTGTCCAAAATAGTTGTAAAATATTAGTGTTCTGTTTTTATTGGTTCAACTCACATTTTCAGAAATAGAAATAGCTAAAATTTATCTACATGATCAGCAATCCTAAATTGATTAAAAATTGATTTGAGATAACGTGGTGCACTGCATATATCAAAATTGTATGGACATATCTCAAAGCATGGGATGCAGGCAGCAGAGAAGAGCATGTATGTGTTACTTCTTAATATAGCAGTGATCAATTGAATTGTGAGCAAATGGGTAACAGGAGAATTGCTGCATTGCTGGCCTTTTGGAATGATACTTACTTCATTTGCCAGTTCTATGGCTTAAGATAGAGATTGTTTTTGTGCAATTCATGAGTTACCACGTGACATCTGTAACTATTAAGCATTTTCCACTAGGCTGTCTTTAATGTTGCCCTTTTTTGCTCAACTTGAGTTAGATGCCACACTTTATACTTTGTAATGCAAGAGTGAGTTAGGTTTAAAGTCTGAATTACTCTTTCCCCTACTCATATGTATCACGCTACAGCACTCGTTCTTCAAAAGCACCCTGCAACTGGTTTTACTTAGCCCACTATTCCTAAAGCTCAACATTTGGGAAAATAGCTGTTTTTTCAGTAGATGTAAATTAGTGTTTGCATATAGCAACTACTTAATTTCTCTGCTTTGGTGTACTGCATTCAATTGAAAATGTAGTTTATATTGGTGTCTAGTAAGGTGTCTAAATATTAGATTACTTTTGTCTCGTTTTCTGCCTTGCTTTTTATGGGGACTGAGAAAGTACTGGTGCGAGTTAGTAATTCTAAACTGTAAATCTGTAAGGCGAACATGTTTTAAATATAACTTGAACTAGATTCAAGAGGTCTGTTCAGTTTTTCAAAGGAAGAGGTTGTGTCATTCAGGCCTTCTGGCGAACTCCTGTATATTTGTTTAGATATATATACTCTCATCCTTGCAGTATCTGAATATGTTTCAGAAGTACATTAAACATACCAAATCTGCAAAAAGTGTTCTTTCCTTGCCATGCTATTTTGAGTGCATCTTTGTTGCACTGGATTTTTGCTAGCAAGGAAACATATGTATGTATATGAAAGTTATTATAGATTTTAATTAATATTAGTGATTTTCATTCTACAGTTGTGAGCTACCCTTCCTGTAAAACTGACTTGGATGGCTGTACTGCATGGTAGCGGTGAATTTGTTTGCTTTCCTTATTGCAGAAAGTCATCTCATCTCTTTTTAAATATTGATGAACCCAGCCTTGAAGTCCTAAAAAATAAGTACTGAAATGTTGAATTTGGGTTCACTTGAAAGATTTCATGAAGAATCCCTGTTGTAGCTGATGACAGGCTGCCAGACTCTTCTCTTAATAAAAGCTTTCTTGGGGCTGCCTGGCCATTTGATTATATACAGCTCAACTGTAAAGGCAGTGATTTTCATCTTGCCGTATGTGCTAGTAACTGACTAGCTATATGATAGACACATATTTTTCATAGAAAAGGAACAGTCACAATTTTGGCTCCTAAAAATGGTATGTAGACACAGCCAAGCAGTGTTTTTGCTTTAAAATGCTGCCCTGATCCTGGAAGTGATTAATTTTTTGTGTTCCTCATCTGGCTGATCTTTTTTTCTGTGTACACATGTAGTTAAGTTTTTAACTGTCTTTGGTTTGTTTGACTAGAAAGCATAGTGAAGTCCTGACTCTGCTATGTGCTGTGCTAAAACAAATAAGCATGGGAAGGATATCAAATTGACAACTACAGTGCACTTTTGATCTTACTGAGTTTTTAAGTTATTCCTGAAATTTCAGTCTAAATGGCTTAATTTTCATGTGAAATACTATTTTAATATTTAGAGATAGCAAAGCTTTGCTATTTCATATAAGTGGAAAAAACCACCACCAGAATCCAGCTTGTCTGTCTGCATTTGCATTTCTCACCTCAGTCATTTGTAGGGGAACTATCTGGTGCTTGAAAAAAAACTTAATTTTGATTGTGAGTTAATTTCTTTGTAGTTCTGTCCAGTGTGCTCATTAGATAAAACACATTGATATCTTGGGAAACTTGGTGGTGATTCAAATATACTTAACCATTTATTTCCCAAGAAAAATACAAATTACTATGGATTACCTAGAAAGAAAATTCCTGACCTTAAGTTGTTTTATTTGTTGTCCACATATATTTTATCTATTTGGACATAAAGATATGATAAACTGGAGACTTATTAGAACAAAAGGTTATAATAGATGGCAAAAAGACAATATGAACTAAATGTTACATTAATTTTAAGCATAATTCAATAGGATTTTACAGTGTGCGTTCTTTGAGGAGCATTCTGATCTAACATATACTGTCATATTTTAAAATATTATACCAATCTCATTGTTTCCCTTTTACACTTCTGATTTCAGATTTTTTTAAACTTGAAAAATAGAATAATCTGTAATTAAAAATTCTTTTGAAAGGTACTAAATACAAATGCATTGGCTTTTATGAAGTACTAATTGTTAAATGGTCACAATCTGCCTTGAGATAACTTGGATTTAAAAAGCTGAAGTAACCACTCTAAAGGAAGATTCTCAAGTGAACACCAAACCCCCTTAGGCCTTTTGAAGGGAGAGTGTGCTTTGAGGGGAGATGTTCAGCAAATGAGTAGCGTGCTCTGGTGGCGTGAAGCTCATTTTACTTAAGCATGTTGCGGAAACTAATTTTTTTGCATACCTCTTAATTTTATAACGAATTGGATCATAATTCTTCCCTTCTTGTTGAAGGCAAGTCAAAATAAACTGTAATGGAACTATTAAAATGATAGGGAAGGCTGGGTAGCAACTGATGGGGTCAGTTTACACTGGAGCACAATATGAATGGATTCTCAGTCCCCTTCCTGAAACTTGAAGTGGTGCACGTCCATAGGTGGTGGTACAGAGCCTGCATCCAGCATCTCCTGTTAGCTTGTGCTTAGGACCAAGGCTGGGGGACTTGAGAGTGCATGTTTTTCAAATGCAATTAAATGGTCGTCTCAGGAACCCTGAATTTATTAATTTGAGCACTGTGCTGTTATTAAGATGCAGAACCATCTTGGGATTTGGTGCATTCCTTGGTCTCTTAGCTCACTTCCAGCTTGAGAGAATACTAGTCCAAACATCCCCGATTCTGGAATAGTGAGAAGGGAGTGAGCGTGTCCTATGGAAAATGTAGAGTTTGGACATTGTTCCTTTAGAATATTGGCTATACAGTGCTAGTTTAGTGGCAAACATTGCACTGTATTAACCCAAAAATGTTTGCTTCCTTAAAAACCTATTCAATGACATGCGAGAATTCAATAACAATAGAAGGGTTGTCTAAAAACTTGCAATACTTAATGTCAGGTATAATCTTTTCCACTGGATTGGCTTTTTGTTGCCTTTTGGGATGTAGCGTAAAATAGTCTTAGTAGGTGGTCTCACCAATTTGGAGTTTTGCTGTTATGAAGATATCTGTTTTGCTAATAGTTTGGGGGTTTTCCCCATAAAATATTTAAAAAATCATAGCTGTAGGCATTTCAGGTTTGTTTTCGCAATAACCCACAAAAAACTAAAGTTTAATAAAATTATCTATGTCTAAAATGTAAGTTGTGGAACAGATAAACTGAACACTAAATTTTCATGAAAACAATACTTTTAATGATTTTAAATGCATGGAAACAAGCCCTCAATGTGTTTGTTTTTAATGGGGTAGATTTAATAGGTCTTTTCCATCTTTAACTTCCTGAAGGTACTATAAAAATTAATATAATAGGAATTTGGAGGTATTCATGTTAATGATCTCAGTCTGATTACTAAAAGCAGTAAGAGACTGGTTTCTTCAAAAAAGCAGTTTAGAACGGCAACCGTTTTTTCCTAATTGAAGGAACTATTCAGAAAAGTTTTAAGTTCAGAGGTAAGAATAGCATACTTATAGGTAAACCTATTTAAATAAACTGGTTTCATATAATGATTATTTTATACCCAAATTACATTAAAAGAAAAAAATCTTTGTAAATGTGGGTAAAAGCTTATTGATTTGTATGTAGTCCCTCAAATAGAGGACAAAATACTAGTAAGAAGAGGTATGAGATTCAAAAGGAACTTAACTGTGTTACTGCATACATGTGTCGATAAGTTTTTTCCGTTTGTTTTGGTAAATTGTTTGTCTAGAGCTTCTATTGTTCCTAGTTTTACTAGTGTGCTTTTTTATCTTAATTTCTGTAGAATAAAGCATAGCTGTATAATTTGATTGAATTTACATGCGAACTGTATGCGGGACATTAAGTGCTTGACTTGAAAGAAGTGCAGTGAGAATAAAGATACTGTTCTTGCCTTCAATTTCTCAGTTAAAAAAAATAATTGCATAAATCCTTGAACCGGAGTAAGTGTGAAAGGTCCTGTATGTGAATTTGAAAAAAGATGGGGGAGGGAGAATAAAGTAACATAATCAAAATGGGAGAAATGTGGTTTAATTTTATATCTATAGCAGATTCACAAAAATAACTTCAATGCTTGTTATACGTGAAAAGCACGAACTAATTTTTAATGGAAAACATGGAAATACCAGATACATCAGTGTCTTGGATATTTTAAACTCGGGAGTTTAGTGTTGTGTAGATGGCCAAAGAATATGGAAAAAAAACCTGAAATGAATTGATGTTCTATAAAATTTTAATATGCATGGGATGTAGGGTGGGGTCACTGCAGTTGAATATGTTTCTTCTGTGTTGTTGTTATGAAATTGTTCTGTAGGACTTGGGTTTTGTGGCTGAATACAGCAGCTGTATACAGTGTACACACCTCGTGTTGTCGTAAGTATGAAACAGCTGATTTTAAGATTGTTAGCCTCTCCTCAAACCAGTGAGAATCCAGTCTTAAACCTATGTGTCAGAGCCAGAAAAGCAGCAAACAGAAGATGGTGTAAAGGAAAATAAAACAGTGGGTACTTTATTAGTAATTACGGAATAGGATTAAGGTGTTTTCATTAGTTTTTTGGCCTTAATTTCACTGTAATCAATTTTTTTTAATGTGAAAGTAATTTTATTCTCAGTGAATATTGAAAAAAAAACCACCCACCAAAATAAAACATCCCTCCCCCACAAGAACAGTGCCTAACACCCCCCTCCCAAGCAAAAAACAGGTTTTTGCTCTTTAAATAACTGCATATACCTAAGCAAGGTGGAAGAGGAAATGTAGTAAATATAAAAAGATGTAAAAACGACAAGGTTTTATTGTAATTCTTTTTGCAGCTGTTTGCTCCTGGTGTTTTGGGCATTTTAATGTGTTTCTTTTTTTAAAAGCTCCATTACTGTTCGTTATTTGCTGGAAAAGGATTTATTCTGCATTGCTGTAAGTTTTAAATATTTTTATCTAATGTAAAATTGCAGGAAAAAACCCTGCGTAAACCAGCTATTGCGCTACTGTAGATTGCAGTCTTTGAACTGCCAGCTGGAAGTGGTCTTTCAGGCTGCTTACAAATGCTTTAAATATTTGTATGCTAATTGAAAATTTGAATTCATGTGCATATTTAAAAATAATAATTCAATCCATGCATTGCTGCAGATCGCTCTTTGCCCTCCTTGCTGCTTGGTCCTGCTTCCTGCCTGCTTTGTGCCCATGCGGTGAGCGGGGCGAAAGAAACCCGGTGAAAGTTACTGATTCTGCTCATTTCGGTGTGGAAGGAAAGAACAGCAAGGAGTGGGGCAATAGCGCGAGACTCTTCGTAACTGTGGTCGTAGGTTAGTTTGTGCTGTATCAACATCTGTATGCCACATAGAGAATGTAGTTTTATGTACGTGTTTGGATGACTTCTCAGTACTTCTAAGAAATATGTAGCTTAGAACAAATAGGTGAGAAATATGTTGAGGGCTTTAGGTGGCTGAATGGGACGGTTATGTTTTACATTCTTAGTGATAGTTGGCCCAAGAGGGCAAGTATTTGAAGTAATGAAGAAAAAAACTACACTAAAATGTTGAGCCAAATTATATGTGAGCTTGATCTGTCTCTTCATTTTCTGCAGTTGCCAAGAAGGTTACATGCCAGCCAGTAAAATATGGAGAATAGTGTTCTTCATGATTTCTCCAGGAAAGATGATATACACAGTTGCTTTAGAGAAGCAAGACTATTCACATGTACTTTTTCTTGAAGAAAATATGTGGACTTCAATTACAAAGATGGGAAATACTGTCTTTTAAAATGCTAACACTCTTCATTCTTTGATACAATAGCACCGAATTGTTGCATATTTTATATTCCACATTTAAGGGAGAGAGCATGTGAAGGTAAGCTGCAGCTCCAGTTCTAATCAACTTCAAATCAAAAGCCTTTTCCAGAAGGCACAGAAAGAAAAGTCTGATAATGAAACAGTAATTCATCTTCAGTTTTGTTCCAATGTGGAACATCGTGCTTCTAGAACTTCCAGCGTTGTATCATATCTGACATTTTCAGAACCAGAGCTGTGCTAAGTAATATGAATAAAGTTTCTGCCTTAGCGTGTGAAGAATGCAATTGCTACATTTCAAAAACTGACAGTTCAGAGTTTTGAAAGAAAATGTATGAAATAATTGTCATATATTGAATTACTGCTTTAAAAGTGAAAATTATGACAACCTGGCAAGTGGGATGGCTGTGCCTTAAGAACAATTTTGGTATATGTGCCAGTTTATCGTTGCCATGTTATGCTTTGTGTAGTTTTTGTAATATCACTTAATGCATGTTCAGCATCATTCTTGCATCACAGTTGTGTACAGTTTCATATTTTATTCACACTGCTGAATGCAAATGTCTGTAGAAGGGGGTACTAACACATTTGTAGCTACTGAAGTAGGATGTAACTCGTCGAGAAGGGGTTCTCATTGCTACGCTTGCTTTCTGTTTTGTGTTTGCTCTGCATGTGTTCTGCCAAATATACTTTTTCTATTGCATATGGGGAAAAAGTAGCAAGTCATGAAAATGTGTTTGTTGGGAAACTAAACGGATGTCCTGGATGCCTCTTATTGCTTCTAAAGTGACAGCTGGCTCAGGGGAGTAAACTCGCTTGGTATACTTTTATGCATGATTACATCTAGATTTTTTCTTGCTTACAGCCAATTTCAGTACTAGTGTTAAAGATAAAAAAATTTCTGAGTTTTAGTTCCCATAGATAATCTGGTTTAATTGAAAGCATGTGTACAAAACAGCAAATTAATTATAGATGACTTGATGTTTTCTCTGAATAGTACTGTAACTCTGAACATGTATTAAACATAAAAAAATAATTACTTTGAGTTTCATCATTCTAAAAGTGAAACATTTAAAATTGTGTGGAGTAAGAGTACGCCAGTCCACTCGGGGTGGGGGAAAGTACAAATCTGTGGAGAAATCATGCTCTTGTTTTGAGTTACATATGTTCCTGGGCATGCACTTTTTACTTTTTATATTGGAACCATTGTGCAAAACTTTATAACAAATACTTAAGTGATATAATTTGTCTTGTTTTACTCACTTACAAATATTGATTTATTGTTAGCATCTTAAAAATAGAATTAGTTAGATTAGGTATAAGTGTTTTACTGGAGATGATGGCATGTGGTATGAATATCAGAAATAGGATAATTCAAGCAATGGTAGTTACTGAAGACTGATAATATGTTGTGCCTTTAAGCCTAGTTGGATAAAAGCAGATATTGAGCATTATTCTTACTACCTTTTGAAATTTATTCTTTCATATATCTTTTTCTTCTTCCAGTTAGCTATAAACCTGAGTTTCCTAGGTGTCTCATCTTTTTGGGAAATAAATGCTGGTACTAAAACTCCATCCAGAACCTTGATAGTACATTTGCATTTCTGCTTTATTGCTGTAGTAGTCACAGAAGTACTCACAGGTTTGAAAGCGTCCATCTGGATTTTTGGGGGAGGGTAAGGGACTGGTTATTATATGTTGCTTAATTCTTCAGACCTCAGGTGGGAAAACTGGTAATGTAGAATCTTCTTCAAGTTATTGTGAAAAAGAAAAATAATCAAAATTGTTTAAAAATCTGGTATCTTCAAAACTTCCCAGTGTCAAGGAAGCTGAATGGTGTCTTTAAAGAAGATGGGAAAACTTTATTTTACTACAGGTCTTGGCATATTTATGAAGTATTTGAGCTCTAAATCTTTCACTGGTCTGACATTGAGGACATTGTGTTTCAACCCTAACCTTCCGTTAGTATTATGGTGAAAATCCTGCAAGCTTCTGCAAAACTTTTAGAAGTGATGTGAGGACGTAATGTGACAGACTGACTATAGGATTGGGCCAAATCAGTCATCTTTGAAGATTGTCACTGGCCTGTTCTGGGTATTGGTACCTATTCCTCTTAGGACTGTTTCCTATTTTCTATCCCAGGTTTTCTTTTCTTGTAAAAGGCTTTAACTTTTCCTGATGATGTGGAAGATGTGAGCTGTATAAAACTTTATTTGGGGATTGTAGTACTGAATTAGATGGAAATGGGTTAAAGGAAAGAATTAGATGCACAGTAAAAACAGTTCTTTATATGATTTGGCAAGTCATTACGTATCTGCCCATAAGTGCTTTGTTAGTATATGGATGTATATGAAAGTATATCATGTATGTATTCTTAACCTGTTGTGTTGTTAAAAGGGAATTATGGCTCTTTCTGAGGGGGGCAAAAAGAGACTTTGTTCTGGATTAAAGTTTCTCTTTTGTGTAAATCAATACACAATAAATAAGTCACAGAATACACAGGAACTTAAAAAATAGATAGGTACCCTTTCTTGACTCATAGGTGTTTGGAAAAATAAATTCAATAAGTGCTCTTCATGGATGTAGAGATGGGAGGGATAGTAATGTGAAAAAGCATGAAGATGTGGTTTGACCTCATCTTTCAGTTTATTTCTTCTAAAAATTTGGAAGCTACTAGAGAATTAAGAACCCCAAATATGACTCTTGATAAATTCAATCTAAAATTCTTAAATATTGTTTCAGAGTTCTGCTATAAAGGAAGCTGGTTCATCGCAAGCATGCAAATAAAATACATGCTTTAATGGGCAAAATAAGTCTGAAAGACTGTGTTTCATTAAGATGGGGAAGAGTAGTGCTATTGAGGAGTTGGCTGTATTTACTCTTCTTTTTAGCTTTTGTCTACATAACCTTAAAGGAACAGAAGTGAAACTTTATTAATGACATGCAGGGAAAGACTAAATATACAGGACAAGATTATGCTGGGAAAGGACTGAAATTCAAATAATGTGTAACTTAATCTATGGATGCTTCCAATAGAGGTCTTCTGTCATGAGTTAGAGAGCTCCTCCTTAAAAACAAATGCTGCCCTAATCTGGCCCTGCTCTTACTGAAGGAAAATGTCATCTTTTCCTTGATCCTGACAAAATAAGAATAGGACTGTTGGGATTAAAGTTTACAAAGAACGTAATTATCTTGCCACAGTGATAAATCTGAGTAGTTGAACAGTCAGCACATGAAGTAGCTTGTTCTGCTGATGGGGTATGTGACTGTCAGAGCCTTCCTTGGGCTTTGAATATGGTAGTGCTTTCGGATGTTTCAGCAGTTGCTTCACCTGCCTCAGGTAATGAAGTTCCTTTATGGCTTCAAGGATGCTTTTCAAAGTCTTCATCTCTTCTGCGTAAAGTGGCAGCTACTACAGTTGGGTGTTGAGGGTGGTGTAGTCATGGAGCGCTTAAATCAGCATTTGCTCTTGCCAGCTACAGTCTTGTTAGTTTGCACCTTTCCGGTCCTAGCAGCGTGCTTCCAAATGTTACCTTTCGTGAATTATAAATGTGGTATTCTCAATGAGGTATTGATCTGAGCAAGCTTGAGAAATAATACATATAAATTTCAAAAAAATACAAGCCAGTTACACTTGTACTGTCAATGACACAAATTCCTTTGATAATTCAAGGTGTGTTACAGAAAATGAATCTGTTGGATGATTATTTCAGTCTGATTCCCTAATTTTGTAATAAATATATGAAGACCTGTTACTACCTCCAGCTGATGAGGTTCATCTTTATGCTACTTGGATATTTGCACTTATTTTAGTTTACGGTGAGGAGTAAACTAGAGCCACTCAAAATTCATGCATAAATATACCCTGTCAGAGCACAGTAGGCAATCAGGTGCTGATCAGATCTGAGATTTTACAGAGCTCAGAATGAAAGTAAATTGACCAAAATAGCTTGTTAAATAAGATGGAAATAAAGTTACAAGAAGGCAAGAACAAGGTTGAGTTGAACAGGAGAGCAAATTGAGCTCTTTGAAGATGGTCTGTAAAAAGTAGTGGAAGAATCTGATAAGAGGTAAATGTTTGTTAACCTTTCAAAGAAACTGATGCATCAGTGCACAGAACTTCGGTTTGAAATGCGGACTTCGTTGGAGAAGCTGCTGCTTGCTTAAGTGGAATATCTTTTTCAAGACAGCAAATAATGTTTGTAGTGTCTTTCAATGGATGGGTTTCCCTTGTGTACATCAAAAGTCATAAACAGGTAACTGAAGTAACAACTTTTATGTTTTAGCATGTGTTCATAACCGTTTTCTCATTAATGTGTTGATATTTACAAATTTGACACCTGACAATTTTGATAACTTAAAAATAAGTTATATAAGTGCATATTTTTAATGTGAGAATTATAGTATGAGCTTGCTTCTTGAAATCTGAATGAACTATGATGAGAAATAGTGCCAACAGTCAAAATATTTGATTGAAAATATTTTAGTCTTGAATATGATGCTAACTGACTGCCTTTGTATGTAAGATAACAAAAGGAAGTTCTCTATTTCTTACCATGTGATCTTGGCTTAGCCCGGTGCAAATGTGGTTTCATCATTAAGGCCTTTGTACTTTGTTGTTCTCAAGTGAAGAAAGTTGTAGCCAGTGACAGTGTTGTTTGAGGCAGGTAAATAGTGGAAGGGTTAATTTGAATAATATTGCTAACACACACTGAGATGCCTGAGAGTTAATCTATTATTCAAATGTGAAATTATTCGTAGTATGGTCCTTTTCAGTCCTCTTCATTACATGTTAGCAAGTGTTTCGTTAGCTCCATGTATATGAGAGCTGAGGCTTAATGTTTGGGGTTTTTTTTAATGTATGATACTCATTTAGAAAGCTGTTTCACTTTGTGTAGGAACAATAACTTTATCTTACAGGTACTAGCCACTTCTACTAAAATAAGGAAAGTAAAATGGTAGTAGTAGGTTAGCTAAATCTTAGAGCAGCATCAGCAATATGTTCAGTCATGCAATTAAAGGACAAAAAGCCAAGCTTGAGTCCCAGCTTGTCAGACTATGAAACTTGTGCAACAGTAGCAAGTGGAGAATCTCTGCTCTTCAGTTTTATGTGGTTGAATTCGCTGCATATTCTGCCTTAAAATTTTTCACAGGTTCCTTGGTGATGTTGCGCACAACTTTTAGCTCAGGTCTGAGGAGTAATCTGCTCAGACCAGGCAAATGCAGGCGTGGGTTGTTGGAAGGACTAGTTATGTCATATTGAAAGAGATGCGTAAATAAGTGTCTTCCTCTCTACAAACACAAGTTTTAATGAGAAATGGCACCTTTACTTAACCATCTTTGTGGTTCTTTTGTAAACAGGTAAGTCTTTGTGTCAGTGAACTAATACATGATAGAGCAGGATACCCTGCAGTTTATTAATGCTGTTCTGTTGTCTTTGTCTTAAAAGACAGATTCTATTTCCTGTACATTTCAAATCTAATGTAAGATTTCCCTTTTTCTACCAAACATGGCTTTATTATGGTGGAAGCTAGAAGGTGGATGGAATAATCAGAGATGACAATTGTCACGCGGCAGAGTTAGCCTAGGAAGGAAATTATTTACCAAACCTTTTGACAGGACCAGAGGCAATGGGCACAAACTGAAACACAGGAGAACATCAGGAAAGACATTTTTAATGTGAGGGTGACTGAGCAGTGGCGCAGGTTGCCCATGGAGGTTGTGAAATCTCCATCCTTAGAGATGTCAAAAGTCATCTGGACGTGGTCCTGGGCATCAGCTCTAGGTGGCCCTGCTTGAGCAGGGGGGTTGGACCAGATGATCTCTAGAGGTCCCTTCCAACATTAAACCATCTGTGATTCTGACATCTTACTAAAGCTTTGACTTTATTGAATGTTATGTGAATTAACATTAAACCCCTATTACATGCTTAGGTATTCGAATGCTTCCTTACTGGTTTCATTTCAATATAGATGTATATATTGCTTAGTGTTGTTAAATTTTACGTTTTCAAATGAAGCACTTCAAAGATGAAAACTCTTTGAGTGAATCTTCAGTTGTTGCTCTTTATAAGGACCATGCGACCACAGCTTGCCCTGCCCTTTCCCCCAGCACAGTCTTATGGCTTCAGAGATTTTAGCCCCACAAAGGTAATCAATTCTGCTGTCATTATTTTGGAAGAGGAAGTTAGGACACTGGCCTAACTTGGCACCTGCTGCAAAAATGACAGGTAAGGAATCCTGCAGGAGGGAATGGGGAGCGTTGCGTGAGGTTGTGTAAAGCAGCATTCTTACACTTCAGAAGTAAATGTGCTGTGTATTGGTGACTTTCACAATTCCTTAAGAATGTTTTTTTAAACTAGAGAAGGTTGGTTTATGCACAATCTAGGAAGTTTATCTTCAGACTAGATGCCCTGTAGTTTTTGGAAGATCCAAAATATCCTCAAACTTATGAGGTCGTAACATCTCAACTATATATTTTTTCTGTAATACAAAGTTTATGCTGATTTTCTGTAGTTTTAAACCTGTAAAATCTGAGAAAACTATCTCTTAGGCTTTGCTGATACACATCTTTGCTACTTCATAATAATTTTAATTATTCTGAAATCAAAATAATAATAAAACTGCGCCTATTTAAATGTCTCTAAAATTTTCTTAGTGGTTCTCTCTTCTCAGATTGCATAATTGTAGACTTGTTTGCACAGCGTGTAGCGCAGTGAGATCCTGACTTCTGTTAAAGTAGGAGCGCAATACTGATACTATTTAACTCTCTGCTACGTGTGCTGGTTTAATTACATCTCATTTACAGCAGACTTTTCTAAATTTGTTTCAGACTGTAGGTAAACGAGCTGTAAGTTTCTGTAACAGGCAATAGAGAATTTCTAGAACAGGACATAAAATAAGCTCTTGAAATTTTAACCGTAACTTCCAATGCTGAGCGATGCAATGGGTTCAGATGCTTTTGATCTGTCATGTTCCTTAAGTATTCTTTGTTAATTGGTGAAGTCACATCTATATGTCATTATTTATAGGTGAAAGAGGTGATGAGGTTATTCCTTTGCTCCTTCAGTAGTTTTGTGCTTCTTAGCTGTTCATGGTAAGGTAAAGTATCACAAAATGCCCGGGAGTTTCACATCCATGTAACAGGGCACGCGAGTTCTGAGTGGAGAAAACGGTCCTGTTAGTTGGATGTTTTTCCAAGCTGCTCAGCAGGAACACAATCACTGAAAGTAAAAATCTGAACATCTGAAGTAATTTCTGCTGCATTAATGACAACATAGATGGGATAGTTAATTATGAAAATCACTGTCTGATGAGCCAGCTCTTGCTGCGCTGCAGATTCCTCAACTTGACACGGGAATGTTAATGAGCAATATCGGGGAAGGGGCTGTATTCAAAGATACAGGACTGAGTTGCAGTTTCATATAGGATTATTTTAATGACTTTGTATGGCTACAGCCTCACAGTTCACAAAATTTTGCAAAAACATAATGTTTATATATCAATATATATAAAAAATGTAACACTTTAATTATACTGTGGGATAGAAGCCTGAGTGATATTAAGAAGTTAGACTTTGTTCCCTTCTGCTGATCAAATCCAAACTTCTTTGAAATTGTAGGGTATCTTTTTTACCAAAAAAATGGATCCTTCTTTTGTATTAAATGCCCTGTCTTACATCTAGGAACATAATGACTTGCAAATGAACAGTTTTTATTAAATTTACAAAGTACTCATACATTTCAGAGTCTTCAAATTTAGATTTTGCTTAAGCTGCACAGATGAGTTCTTTGTCCTTTCTGTTTAAATAATTTTAGACATGCTCATCATTCCCCAAATACTGAAGAAATAGTTTAACTTCTGCATGAATGAAGTTCTGCAATCCAGGCAAATCAGAAGAAAAAATGACCCTGATTGTAGTATTGTCACTGGGGTTTATTAACCTTGCCACTAGTAACTGCCACTGTTTTTTCTTTTTTGAAATCTGATTCCAGAAGAGGAATATTACTGCATTCACATTCCTCGTTCTGTGTAAGATCCTAGCTTCAGGTACCCTATACCTTGAAAGTTGTGAAATAGATAATGTTTTAATAGTCTTGTCAAGGAAATTTAATGCCTTCCTGGCTCAGTTTGAGTAGTATTTGCCCTTTTGTTTCTAGGAACTTCATTTTGCTTTTCAGCCTTAATATGGTAATGTTCACTTTTTCCCTTAAATACTTAATTGCTTCTAGCTGTCTGCAAGTATAAGCTCTTAAGGAGAGAATTTGGGGAACATAAGATTGGGAAAAGGAATGTTGAGGTTTGTCTCCTGTAATCACTGGCAGCCATGCAATGATGCCCAGGTGACAATTTACTCTCTCATGACTTTATTGTTGCAAATGTGTGCGTTCGTCCTCAGCAGGGGCTCTTCATGATTAAGGTGAGCAAGTTTGGCCAGACTTGAGTGAAAACTAAGAGAAGAATGGGGAGGAAAAGATTGCTTGGCCATTTAAAAATGTCTAGCACTGAGTCTTCTCTTTGTATGTCGGCAGCCAACATTGTTATCTGTTACCTTTTGATAGGTAAACCTGAACAAATGCAAACATGAACACAGCTCTGCGGATCCTCCCGGGTTCCCTTTGGAAACCCTAAATAAATGGCCACAAGGGATTGTGTCTTTTCCTGGGAACAGCTCGGCATTGGAGTTCTTCCTTTCTGTGATGGATAGTGCCTCTGCTGCTCTCAAAGCGCTACCTTTGCCCGCTGGTGCAGTGTCCTGTGGTCCACTTCAGTGGGAGTCAAAACTTACCTGTGTTGCTAGGTAATTTTTAAAGTAAACATGAAATACAAGGGGAAATGGAGGGAGGAATCTCATTGTTACAGTAACCACCAGAAATCCTGTTATTAAAAAAAAAAAAAAAACAAAAAAAAAACCAAAAAACAAAACCAAACCTAACCCATTCTGTCCCTGAAGCCAGTGAAGCTGCACAGCATCAGTGTGCGAGGTAAATGTAAAGCTTCCTTCAGTGTTGGAGATTGTCACGGCTGGTTCTGCCTGGTGTGCTGCTCTGGCACCTTGGAGCTCATCTCACATAGCAGTTCTGCATTGGAAAGACAGGAGTGGCGAGTGGAGTACTCTGTCAAGCTAAATACCTGCTGCTGGAAATGGGTTGTACCGAGGAGCTGGTTTTCCTCTTTCCCTGATAATGGCGCAGTGTATGCACAGTATCAGTCAGTTTGTGCGTGGTCCATCTGTTCTCTTCATAACAGGCATGTTTATCGTGCTGTTAGCCTTTCAGAATATTTCACATTCGTTTCACTTGGCACCATACCCACTTTGAGCTTTAATTTAAAGAAGGGGTTTATGAGATGAATGAAGATGATTCAGAGTCTTGTTACTTTAAAAATATCTATTTGCTGGGTTCCTGCACACTCTTAAACATCCTTTCAGCACTCGCTGCTAGGATACATTCAGGTCTAACAAACTAATTACTGTTAATCATGAACATTGGGGTTTATATAAGGTAGAGAGGTTGGAATCATCTTAATTTCTTGTAGAAAGAGAATCCTGACAAAATACTGCAGAGGCAGAAAGATACTGCTTAAAACACCCCCAGCCTCCCCACTAGAATAATCGCTTTATAAGTATTTGAGTTATGGTAAATGATTAATTAGTAAAACTACCATATGGTCTTACTGGCTGGTTTTAGGGGTTGTCTTCAAAAACATACCAGATTTATTTGGCTGCAGTTGTGTCGCTCATATCTGCTAGTTGCCAAGAATCTGGCTTTCTCTTCAAGTAAATCTGGGTGGCCAAGAAAGAGAGGGTAACATAGACTGGCTGTTAAGGAAACTGGAGAGACTGCACCAGGCCTTTGGAGGTCTTAGCATTGCTCTTTATAAGATAGGGGGGAAAAAGGAGGAAAAGCATAATTATTATTATTTTTTTTGCATAATATTAAAATACAGACTGGAAGGTGGGCAGTTTGTAGCTGTAGCTTCCCTTTGAGATGGGTACACACTTATCAATAGTTGGATTAGTTTCACCATGTGGGATTCATATCCCAGGACACTAATATTTGTCCAGATGACAATTCCAGCCTGGTCCTTGAGGCTGACAGTCATCACTGCAGCCATTACTGTATTTGACCTGCTGAGTGATTTTAATACTTGTAAAATTACAGCTCTAGTTATAAAGGGTTAGTAGGCTGTGCTCTGCCATCCCTGCTTTAGGAAGAAAGTACTAACGAGCTGAATGCGTTACAGAATAGGTAACAACTTTTGAAACTGCATATATAGCAAGCTGCACCGGCGGGGGCAATGAGAAGGAAGAAAATGGGACAATTCATGGATTAACAGCCCTTTTAATAGGACTTAAACATTAAATTGTGCCAACTTTGAAATCATTTATTCTGAGCTGCTAGTCTCAGCCTTTTTTCAGCTGTATCCGATAAGGTAAATGCTACCTTTATTGTAAGTGTTTGTGGTTGTGTTGTAATTTGCACGTACGTCACATCCGAGTTGCTTTTTGGGGCTGTTCCTGAAGCGAAGCTAGTCTGAAAGGTGTAACCTGCGTGTGGCTTTCCAAAGTAATTTTTTCTGTAAGAAATACTTTGCAGGGCATGCTAAGTTTTCTTATCAGCAAACAGGACCCCAAGGTGTTGGTTAATTGTTTTAAGAAGTCTTTAAGAGCATACAGAGTTCTTCATCCCCTTGCGCTGCTGTCACTGGAGGCTTTCCAGGCAGTCTGCCTCTCTACAGACACTTCTCTGGGGCTCCTGCGCCCTGCAACATCTTTCTGTGTTTGCTTCCCCGGCCCCAGTAATGGATTATGTTAAACCTGTCAAACATTGCAGCGCTCACGTGTTATTTTAAAGCAGAGGTATTTGTGAAGAGGTGATTTTAATTGGGTGCGGGGGAGGGAGGGAGTGTGGCCACATGGACGAGAGCTGTTTTGAAGCCCGAGTGGCTGGGGCAAGGAGCTGTTGATTTTTGAATACTTTAGGTAAGAAAACAGAGTTCAAGATGAATACCCTTATTAACACTTTCAATTATTATTTAGGCCTTTTTGAATATAATTAAAATAGTTTAAATTATGAATTAACAAATGTAATAGGAATAAAATTGTGCTCTGGCTTGCTGTTTGTTCTTCCAACTGCACTTACTGCAAATGCAAGCAGATCTGTTGCAAAGGTTTAAAATTACAAGTCTTAAACTTTTGCATCAATTTCTAATACTTTTAATATTAAAACGTATTTTAATGAGACTTGTATGCAGTTCTGAGATATTACTATAAAGTAGGACAACATTTTAGTTCAGTTGTATTATTTTCATCTATAGCTTGGCCCCTTTTAAGTGTCTGTCGAACGTCTGTGCCGCAGTGAGTTGTGGAATGGGGAGGAGACTGTATTTGTGCTCCCGTGCCCTCAGTACAACTGCAGTGGGAGCCGTTAGTTCTCAAGTTTCATTAGTAACCCTGTGTTGTGTGCAGGGATCCTAATTATTTTAGTGGCAATATTATGAGAAGGATAAAATGTCACTTTGGCCTCGTGCATCAGCAGGCCCAGAAGATGACAGTATTGTGTGTGTTACGTTGTGCGTGTTTTAAAAACCTTCCAAAGAGAAATGACTTGGGAATCTTCGGAGCGGAACTGCACTTAATCTACTCCAAGTAGAAGTATGAAAATGTAGGAACTTGTTAATGTTCTTGGAACAGCTGTTTTTTAACTGCTGAGGTAGTAAAATCAAATTTTAGATCTTGAGAGAAATCTGTGTAGTAACAATTTAAGTGGTAAGAATGGGTAGAGAATAAATGGATTTTTTTTTTATGGTAATGTGAAGTTTTATTATGGTCTATTTCTCCATTTTAGACTCATGGGTATTTGAAGAGAGAAGTTACTGTATTTTCTAGTTTGTTTGAAGTGTTATTTACTGTCTTTTTATTTTTTTAGGTTACTATTAAAATCTTAAAATGCAGATGAAGACTGGCTTGTGCAGAATCCTTCTGTGATCTTACGCATACAACAGGGAATCCTAAACCAAGTTTTAGTACAAGGTATGTATTAGGTTATTTGGCTTTATTCAGCAATTACTGAAATTAGGGGCCCTCTTCTTGTTCACATTTGCAATTTGACGTAATTCTGCTTCTACACATCAAACTAAGACTTACCTTCAGACAATTTAATTCCTTGCATAATTCTTGTCATATATTAATGTGTTTTTAAAAGACTTGAAGTCTTGCAGGCAGCTCAAAATCTGGCTGGCCATAACGTGTCTCGCATCCAAAAACCATAGTGCCACATTGCTATGATGCCGTGTCTGAGCTACTGGATGTTACTGATACATTGCACTCAGAATCCAGTTTGTAAGATCAAGATTGTAGGTTACAGTTCTTAACAGTCATCGGGATTAGCCAGTAGGTTTTGGTCTGGATAGCTGTGTCCATGTACTCTGTAAAACCTGCAGTCCAATTCTGTTTGCGTACACACAAGTACGTAGCGTCATCTACCTTGGGTGTTGGAAGCATCTCTCTGGGACTGACGGATCTGAAGGTTTTAAAGGGAGATTTATGCAGCTTGGTGTGGTAGTTCTGATAGCTTTGAAATTTCAAAGTATCAGGTGCTTTTACAAAGTAAAAATAATTTTAAATACTGATGGAATTTCACCAAGATGTGTAAGTTTTACTGATGAAGCAAGAGGAATTTGGGTTAGTTCTCCGCTGTGTTTGGCCTGGTAAAGGTACTCAGAGCTGTCTCTGTAGCTGTGATAACAGTAAATAGAGACCTATATACATAAAGATATTTTGAGCCATTTATTAATGACCTGTGAAAGATGTCCCTGTCCAGATCTCACCAGTGATGAGGAGAGGGGAAGGATCATCTCCATATGCTGTCAGCTCTCTTTATGGATGCCATTGGCCTTCTTTGTGGCCAGGTCACATTCTTTGCTCTTGGACTTGGTGTTCACGAGGGCCCCCAGGTCCTTACCTGCACAGCTGCTTTCCAGACAGTTGGTCTCCAGCCTGTCCTGGTGCCTGGGATTATTCCTCCCCAGGTGCAAGATTTGGCATTTCACTCTGATGAATTTCATGAGATCCTGTGGACTCATTTCTCCAGCCTGTTGAGGTCCCTCTGGCTTATCAGCCACTCTCCTCAGCTTTGTACCACCTGCAGACTTGTCCTATCAACCAGCTCATAAATGAAGATACTGAAAAGGACTGGCCTCAGTACTGATGCTGGGGGTACTCTGCTACTTACTGGCCTCCAGCTGGACTTTGTGCCATTGATCACAACCTTCTGGGCCCAGCTGTTCAGCCTGTTTTCAGTCCATCTCACTGTCTGCTTATCGGGCCTTTAGTTTTTCTGCTTGTCAATGGAGATGCTGTGGCAGACAGTGTCAAAAGCCTTCCTGAAGTCAAGGTAGGCAATAACCACTGCTCTCCCCATATCCACTGAACTGGTCACCTCATCACAGAAGGCTATCAGGTTAGGATCTTTAAGGATTTGCAAATGACCCCTTTGTAAGTCCATGTTGACTACTCCCAGTTACCTTCTTGTCCTCCTTGGTCTGGAGATGGTTTCCAGGAGTAGTTGATCCATCACCTTCCCAGGGCCTGTAGTTCCCTGGGTCTTCCTTCCTGAAGATTGGAGTGACATTTGGTTTCCTACAGTCCTCGCACCCCTCTCCCATTTGCTGGGCCCTTTTACCAACGGAGAGCATCCTCGCAGCACCAGCAGCCAGCTCCCCCGGCGCTCGTGGCTGCTTCCCATCAGGTGTGTCCAGTCTAAGTGTTCCCTGACCTGGACCCTGTCACCTATTCCACACTGAAGAAAGGGGCTGAGGAGGTGGGAAAACCGATGGCACACCTTGTTTCCTGGTTTTGCATTGCCCTTTACTGAGGAGTTCCCTGTTGTTTTCTATAGTAAAATCGCAATAAAATTGTGATATAAAAATAATCGCACAATAATGTGTAAGATACAACAGGTTACAAGAAGCTACAGGCATTTACTCACAAAATCTAAAAATGACAATATGGTTAAAAACTATCAGAAAATAAGTAGTAATAGAAAAAACCACTTAATTCTTTCATAGTTTGACTCGAAAGAGATTTTTCTATCCAGCTGACATTCTGTCCTGACCACGTAGCTGTTGGGAATCCAGCCTTCTCGCTTGTCCTTAGGTATCAGAGTGCCCCTGTGCGAAAGAGCCATTTGGGAGCCTCGTGTTTGGCAGCTTTCCCAGGTGTCTCGGAGTTTCCTTCCTGGGAAGGGAAGAGCTGGTGGCCAGGGTTCCTTGGAGATACAAGGGCTTCTTTGACTGGCTAAATAATGGCTCCTTGTCTCGGTGGAGTGATAAAATCCTTTCTTTCTCTTTCCCCATTATTCCTTTGTGTGTGTGTGTGTGTGCACTTCAGATCGCGGTGTGAACCTGACTGACAAAGCTTAATGGCCTAATAAAATGGTGTTAAAGATTGAGGGAAGATCAGATAAAAACGTGAGTGGATTGCATTGTATTTGGGGCAGGGCGTGCAATAGCAAACAGAAAAAATTACAAAAGACTCTGGGAGAGCAAGTCACATCAGTCGCGTAAAAAAAGTTACACCTGCTCAGTTTGATCTTCCTTACCTTGTTGCTGAGCAGTGTTTTGCAGAGCTGAGAGCTGAGGTCTGGCCTCCCTGTGTCACCGCATTCCCTTCTGCAACGCGGAAATAGATTTGCACACAGTTGTGTTACACCAGAAAACGCACTGGGCTCCCATTTCACCTGTAGCCAAGTCAAAACCTTCTGTCAGGCTGCTGCTGGGGCTCCTGAAAAGCGGTAGAGAATTCCAGGGAACCTCTTGGAAGGGTTTATCTGGGAAAGCATTAGCTTTTCCCAGCTCTTTATCCAACTATATTTGCTAATGCATTGCTCTGTCGTTTGCTATTTGAGTTCTTGTAGTTTGCTGGACTTTGGTAACAGAAGTACGTTTTCAAGGAAGTTACCACTGAAGTGTCTCTTTTAACTCCTCACCTGAATCATATCTATTTCCTGAAAATGTTCTCCATTGCATTAGGTGTTAACGAAACCCGTGGTGGCTCTACACCCGCAGAACTGAAGATGGCTTTCTGCTACACCCTCATCATGTGCAAAGTGCTGCTCTTCAAGCTGGAATTGTAAGACCATCAGGGGTGAGAATACAATCATCCTGTCACTCATCAGGGCACTTAACAGTGGTTGTGACTTTTGTGATGTAATCTGTTTCCTTTGTGCTCGTTTATCAGTCTCTTTGCATTCCTTTTGTGCTCAACCACTGTTCTTTTTTCATTTGTTGCTCTCTATGCCCTTGGGGCACAAGAATAATGATGTTATTCAGTAGAACAGTAACTAAATCTGTGGAGAGGGATGAACTGGTCACTCTCGCTTTAGCTGTACTCTGTCTGCTTTGTAGACAGCCCTGCCCTGTGGGACCTGAGGGAACAGGGAGGTTTGAAGTGATGGGAAGAGGGACCAGCACGGAGGTGGCGTGTCCCCCACCAGCACCCCGATGGGAAAAGGACCCATCAGAAGAACCTGGATACGATGTCGGCTTGCGGCATTCAAGATGCCTTCTCCTGTAGGAGGGGACAAGTTACAGCTTTTGTGATGGTACACTCTTCAACCTCTGGCAGAGAAGGTGGTACCTGGCTGGTGTTACGCAGGCTGAGGTGTTGACAGCACAGCTGACGTTGGCCAACTCTGATCTGTAGCTGAGGCCTTGACTCCCTTCGGATCTAGACTGCACCGGAAGCAGATTCCCTTTCCGGATCTCTGATACTAATGCTGGGAGATGGTGTGGATAAAAGGATGAGAGTTTGTATGTGCTACGACAGGAATCAGAGTAAATGATAGATCAAAAAGACTGCTCCTTTGTTTAACGATTGTGTTTGAACTAAAAAAAAACACCCTTCAGAGTTAAATGAAATTAGTAAGAAAATATTTTCAAGCACTAAAATATGTGACAAAAGATAGGAAATAGATGAATTTTATATTTAAAGAAAAAATGATTGTGTTTATGTTGCAGTAGAGTTTTAAAAATACAGAAGTATTAGTTACCTAGAGAAAATTGTGTGAGCCAGCAACAGCTGGAAAGGACTGGAAGGAAATGTCAGCCGATGGGGAGATTAAAGCTGCAGTAAGATTTCACTGCCCGTGCAGTTAAGTAGCCCAGTAAAAAGACCAAAGAAGAGTGAAATGAAAAATGAATTTTGATGTGATGGCAATTGCACTATAATATATCACCATTTTTTTCAGGGTTTCTATATCTATTATAAAGCTGTTTAAAATTAGTCAGTGAATAACAGGATGTTTATTTTCTATTTCCTGAACTCAACAAGGCAGCGAACATGAATCAAGGGCCTGGCAGGAACCTCACCGAGTTCAAAAAAGGCAGATAAAAAGTCCTGCAGTGGGTACAGAGTAACTCGGTGTGGTTGTGCAGCCTGGGCACAGACTTGGTTGCAAAGCAGCTTTGCAGAGGCTGATCTGGGAGCCCTGAGGGACAAGTGAAGATGAAGGCTCCACTGGAAGAGCACAGCTGAGCCGGGGCAAGGAAAGCAATCTTTCCTCTCTCTTCTGCGCTTCCGAGACTGCAGCTGGAGCGCTGTGACCAGTCTGGGCTCCTGAAGACAAGATACACACGGGAACAAGTCCGGAGGAGGCCACCAAGATGATCAGGTTAGAGCATAGGGGTGGGGGGGAGAGACAGTGTGGTTTGTTCAGTCTGGAAAAAAGGAGGCTGGGGGCTAGGAAATGGAAGACAGTAGAGAAAGCAGAGCCAGGCCCATCTCTGAGGTGCACAGTAATGAGGAAGTCCTGTATAATTTTCAGTGTATGTGAGTGTTGCATCGTACCACCAGTAACAATAGCACAAATCAGTACCGGCTCGCTGTACTTAATGCTGCACTTACACACCGTGCAGCCACTGGTAACCCTCCTGTGTCGGGAAGGGTGAGTGCAGGGCTCGGGCTGGGGTGGGTTTAGGGATTAGGTTGTGGTTTAGGGACCCTCATCCTTCTGCTGACAGAAATATGAACTGTTGAATGTTAAGACAAGCAGAGCTGACAGATCCAGGAAAGTAAGGAGAACTTCAAATGCCCCCCATCTCCCATGCAAACTTTTCCAGACAGGATGTCACAACCAGCTTGGTAATGCCCTTTAAAAAAAAAAAAAGTAACTATGTATGTAAGCACAGCCTTTGCGGGCTGGGGCTCTGGCTGGCAGGGAGAGTTTTCCCCCATGATAGGATGACTGTGGTCAGTGTAATGTGCAATTGCTGTAACAGGCCTAACTGGGCTTTGCTTCCCCAAATTCACATTCTCTACACTTGGCTAGTGAGAGTCTGTGCAAGTAACAGCTCCAGGGAACAAGACTTCTTGTCAGTGAGGGTTTGTGACACAGGATCAAGATGTCACCACATGGGTAGTCCTGTCCTCCAGCTCTGGTTGAAAACATCTGTGCTGCTGTAACATGCCCAAAGAGTTGTGAGGAATCTGGTTTCGGAGGAGGCAGGGGTCGCCCTGGCTGTGCTGACAATGTCTTCAGTTCCCAAACATGTGGTTTCAGTAGTCTTAAAAGCAGAGGTTTTTGTTTTTTTTTTTTAGGAGTGGCACACACAGGAGAGGAGCTGAGCCACTTACTATCAGTGAGCCTGTGCCAACAATAACTAACCACAGAGAAGTTCCTTATAATTAAAATCATTTAGTATTACAGAAATTCTTGGAAAAAATCAGTTGTAGCCATCCTGCACAACAGGGGAGATTTTGCTGTGGAGAAACAGTTGACTTGAAATGAAAAAGAATGATCTTCTGCCTGGTCCCTTCCTCCTGGCTGCTATACTTGAGGTGTTTCAGATTTTGCTTTTTTAAGAGTCCCTTTTTAACCTTATTTTTTACTGCTGCCTCAGTCCTGCTCGATTTTGTCAGCTGTGCTGTCTTTTGTCTGCCATGCATATTTTTTTTTCTAAACCCTTGTTTTTGTCTTTCACTCAAACATCTTAAGACAAGTTCCCCATTTATGTGGGACACTGAAAAGCTGAGGAATTTTAAAGTGTCAGGATTCAGCGACGGGGCTGCAGTGCTTAGAAAAAGGTGGCTTGCATTCTCCGGTACAGACTCCGTTACAGAGGGCAACTCCAGCAAAACAAGGACCCTGCATGATGCATTCCTATGGCAATGTGGTCTCAGCTCCCATCCTACTGGGGCTGCTGCTGCGAAAGACTCACCTAAAGGAAAAAGATCTTACACGGGGTGTTTTCCAGTACTGCATGGGAAGGCAAAGGGTGAGAATGGAACTGCAGCACGTACAGACAGGCAGGACATTTTAGGATGGCCCTCAGGCACCCTGAGCTGGCTGAACTGGCAGCTGCACTCTGTCTCTTCCATAAACAGCTTTCTTCCATCCAGACTGATCAAAACACATCTTGTCTTTGAAAAACGTGTGCAGAAAGCACAGAGGACCTGTGATAAAGTCAGCTGCATCAACCACCGACCTTCAGACCACCAGGAATGTGAGTACTGATGATGTGGCAGTGAAAAAGAATGAATCTAAGCCTTCAGAACAATTTATTGCCGTTGCTGTTCATGGGAACCGCGGCTGCTCAGCTTTGCTGACGGGGAGCAGCAAGAAGAAACTGAGCAAGTACTTCAAAGGTATCTCTCCACAGCGCCTAAAGAAGTGGGTTTTTTATTGAAGCTACTTTCTCTTCATCCTTTGTCCACCAAAACCTTTTAGCAATTGGATAAAACCCATATAATAAAAATCAGACAAAAACCAGCTTCAAACATCATATGTCTTTTATGCATCTTCAGTAGGGATTTTGAATTTCTATAACCAACTATAAAGAGAACGATGATTGCAAAATCCATCCCTCAAATGCATCATGAACCCAAATTTTATCCCCATGTCCTGCAAAACTCCTCCCTCTCTCCCAAATGCTTCAAGGAAAAAAAAAAACAAAACAAACCCCCCACCCTCCCCAAATCAACAGCCTTTGACAAACTACCTGCTATGTCAACTCTTGGAGCATTACCAGACATTTTGAGGTTAGACTGTACAACAGTTCCAGAAAGTGTCTATATTATATGGGTATTTGTTCACAAACATTTTGTCCCCCCACCTTGAACAGCCTGAACGTTTCCCACCGACACACGCTGTACGGCGCGTCACACACCCCAAGGATACCCTCGAGGGCACGATGCAGGAGTAGCTGAGGAAGGGGTTGCCACCTACATGAAAACCGTCACTCCAATGTTTCGCACAGTGACTAAAAAAAAATGCAGCTGCACCGAGTCCCAAGTGCTGGTAGTGACGTTCCTGATTCTCAGCCAGTGCTTTTCATGCATTTCAGGTGTTCACACTTTGCAAAAATGAGGTATCTGGTGTATTTCCGAGAGGTGGAGGTATCAAGTCTGTTCAAAACCCAGACTTGTTCACATCCCATCAATACCGGTTGCAAAAAGAAAGGCAACTATTCTAAATCAAACCAGAAAGGAGTAGCTGTATGTCGTGTTGCTGTTCTAGTTTTATAGAGCCTAATGTGACATTCCACAAAATTGAAACAGTGTGCTTTGTTACTTACTCATTTGGCATCTCTTAAATATGAAAGTTTTAAACTTTCAAGAACCAAAAATTAAAAACTGGTTAACTGAACTATTATATTAAAAAGTCACAGTTCTTACATCTGCACCATTTTGATGGTGAGCAAATACATTAAGGATTTATCCACAATAGTTTTGCTAATGGGATAGGCACATAGTGGCGTGTAAACTACATGTGGCAACCAGAACAGCAAAGGCACAATCTGGGTATTTTTAGGTTTTTTTTCATTATTTTTTTTTTAACTTTTCAAGATGATGGTTAATTTACAAAGAAAAATATGCTATACTTCATGCAGAAGTATTACATTTGTATTATATAGCACAGGACCATTACAGAACTGCTGTCACCTCATAAAATGGGTCATTTAAATAAAATAATAATAATAAAAAGATAGCAGCTCTTTGCACTGAGGAACTGAGTTTCTGCATTGAAGGGCAGTTCGTGTTCTCATCTGTCAGGTTGAGACCATCTGAAATCCCCTCTGTAGCCTCTTGCCTAGGAGAAGCATTGCCAGCACATTGACGGCAGTTACAACTTTCCTGCTTTGCTGTTCTCAGCTCACGTTTGTTTTCCTACGTCACTCGACTAAGAACTCAGAAGTTGAGATGTCTGTAAAACTACGCAGCAGCAGTTTTAAAGCAGGTGGCTGCTTGCCACCCTGTGTGAGCTGAGCCTGTTCAGACGTCTTTGTTCATACCTGCAGCCCCGACCGCGCTCGGCAGGGAAAGTTTCAAATGCAGCCCTCAGCAATTCAAAGTTAAATCTAACGCAGTGACTTCAAAGTGTAATTTCTGCCCAAGGCTCCAAGAATATGACAGTTCTGCATTTTACATAGAAACATTACAGTTAGAGTAAGTAGAAAAATTTAGTTTACAAAATGAAAAGATCTTTCTGTTAAAAAAGACATTTCACGTAGTTACCTTAAATAGTTCTTATATGCACCGTTCCACATTGTGGAAAAGCTGAAATACGCAGTCTGGACTCCACAAGGTAAAGAAAACCAGAATTATATGTATTGGCACAAATACTTACATCTATATCTGTACAAAGTAAAAAAAAAAAGCTGACAACCCTGTCCCACCAGCGCAGGACACGAACTGCGCTCGGACACACACCTTCCTACGTGACTGCCAGCGAGGGACAGCGAGATGGGAACTTCGGTCCGAAGAGCGTGGTGCCAAAAAGTTCCAAACTGCTTTGTCAGTCTCTAACCAGAGGAACCAGATGCGTCTCCAAAAGCGTGTCAGTCCACCCAACACGCTCCCAGCTGCGGGGTCACTGCAGCTGCACTCGGTACGCGCCTATCAGCAGTTTCACCTGGAAAAGCACACAAAGGTTTCATATAAAGCTTGTTCACGTTTAACTACTGCGTTAAACACTTCTTCTAATAAAGCATGAGAAAGGTCACGCAATCGCTAGTGACTAAAGGAAATAAAAAAAAAAGGGGGAACTGACAATGTGTGTTTAATAAAATCAGCCCATGGGAACCCTACTGAAATAGGAGCGGCCTGTGAAAGGACTCAAGCAGCCTGTGAGTGCAGGGGCTGGTGTCTCAACAAGTTAGTCCCCAGTCTGAACCAGGCACACGCACACACACACTTTCATCTGAACACGAGTTCAATTTTTCCCCTTACAATGTAACATTTAGTAATATAAGTTTTAAATCTGAAGATCTGGAAAGTTTACTGGTGGTGCATCTTCCAAGGATAAAAGTAAACGGCACCAGAACAGGATCTGCTATTCATCTTGCAACATGTCGTGGGACTGGTGCCCAAACCACCTGGGAAATAGAGCAGCCTACTGAAAGGAGAGTCTACATCCTAGTAAATACTCCCAAGTTCTCAACACACAAGCAAAACCATTTGTATGCAAAAAATAGCTGACACTCCACATATCTGTTGGTCATTAAATTCACAATATAGATGGGGAAAATGTTTAGCTGTAACATTCCTTTATCCTGGTGCACGAATTGTTCTGACTGCAGGATAACAACATTAAATTACGACAGAACTAAGACCCTCGGCAGCGTTCCTAAGATGTTCCACTGATGGGAACTGGGATGAGGAGACAGCGGGAAATCCTTAGTTTTACATTTGCAACATACAAGTAGGAAGCGTTTAGCCTATGGAATAATTGTACAAAAAATTAATATGCACATTTAGTTTTGAGAGCATTCTGTACCTTGGCGGTAGGAGCTTCTGCCAACCGTATAAAAAGCTTGTTAAGGCCTGCAGTGGGGCTGAAGGAATAAATAAAGTGACTGTCCTAGAAGGAAAACCAAAATGGACACAGTTAGTGGCAGGATATGGCTGAAAGTGCTGTGTAAGTGGACTAGCAGAACACAACATTTTAACTATGTGTTTTTTGAAAGAGAGTTGCATATCCTGCAAAGGACCTTTGGTGCCACCACAGAGGTAAGAAAACGACTTGAAAAAGCACGCACAGTGATGCATTTAATAGATTAATAAAAATATATAATAAAAATTAGAAATTAATCATTAGAAATATGAGGTAGGCTAATAAAACAAGGCAAAGTTAGTTATGTTTAAGAACTTACTTGGGTCAAAAATTTGAGAGGCCAGGAGAATCTGAGAAGCGGAACAGCTTTAAATACAGAATTCCCACCTGCCTGCTCAAACCAAGTCCCAGAAGGGCTGAGGTTGGAAGGGACCTCTGGAGGTCATCCAGTCCAACCAGGCACCATCTGGTGCTCACACAGGGCCACCTAGAACCAGGCTGTGTGTCTTTTAGGGCATAAGTTTTCAGGGAGTCTGGTATATGCAGGGTTTGTAGTTCTCTCCAAATACAAAGAAAAATTAAGTTTAATTTTAAAAACAACCCTATCATGATAAAAAAATGTTCCATCACAATGCTCAAAATCCAAATTAAGGCACTAAGATTTCCCAGGCTGCTTCATAAAGACTTTATAAAGCAGTTTTACAGTCAGTTACAGGAAAAGATTTACCAAAAATACAGGGAGCTGGAATTTGTCGTTTAAAACCACAGCTTGTACACTGCACGGTCCACAGAGCCGAGCAACGACTTCTTTACCAAAGAAATTTGCGTGGAAAACAAAGAGAAGAATTCCAGATCCTGAAAGGGAAGGCAGTTCAGTCACATGGATTTGAAATGAGATGCATTATTTACAACAACCGCATACACTGAATGTTTGAAGACAGTTAGGTACAAGTATATGTAATAATATAAATATTATATAGTATATATTAAACACCAATGGAGTATCAAAGCAACACGCACAAATCCAACCTCGCAAGCCAGTGGATCCCAGCACAGAACACAACTGACTTGGTCACTAAGTCGAGGTCTTTTGGCAGCAGCAAGAGTGTGATGTGGCTGTTGGAAAGGAAAGCAAACTGGACACAGCGAGCCTCCGTGCGGTTCAGCTCTGGGGTTTTAGGTTTGCCTAAAGAGGGTTACGGAACTTAATGTGTTTTGGGTTGTCTGTTCTCTTGGCAGGGACAACCGAGCAAAGTCAGCTATAGATCTTTATGAACTGCACTGAAATTCAATAAGCAACAATCTTCAATACCCACAAATGCCTCATTTTTAATACATAAACTTATGTAAGGCTTCTTAATTCTCTAAAGGATAGCAATAATCAAGAACTGGAAGACTTATATTACAGCTCTTAACAACCAGAAAACCAGGCAGACACAACCACTTTCATAGAATCATAGAATTGTCTAGGTTGGAAGGGACCTTTAAGATCATCTAGTCCAGCCATCAACCTAACTCTGATAAAAACTGTCACTAAACCGTGTCTCTAAGCACTATGTCTACCCATCTTTTAAATACCTCCAGGGATGGTGCCTCAACCACTTCCCTGAGCAGCCCATTCCAATGCTTATTAACCCTTTCAGTGTAAATTTTTTTCCTAATATCCAATCTGAACCTCCCCTGTAGCAACTTGAGGCCATTACCTCTTGTCCTAGCAGGACGGATGTACAATATAGGAGCCTCCACTTGTTCAAGGTATACCAGGGTCACCCAGACTGACAGTCTTTCCCATTTTTCTTATGGAAATCATCTTGGTTTATAAGAATTGTTTGTACTATTACTGACCTATTATGATTTTTACGTATCTCTAAGAACTGGGGAAAGTAATGGGGAAAACATACAGGAAGTTTATGGGTCAAGTGACAAAGGTCTCTGGGTACAAGAGAGATGTTCTCCTGCATCCCCTGGAACAGGGAGTGTGTTGTGTGTTGTGAATATTATGCTTTCTAACACACACATTGAATTGCTGCATGTGAATTGAAGGTGTGTACTTCCTGTATCAATTAAAGCGCCTCTAGACAACAACTCTGAGCACAAAGCTGCCTTCCATAATCCTCACTGATGATTCCTCTTAAGGAGATCGGCACAAAGTCCAAATTTCTCTACTGCAGGAACTCCAGCTCAGGTGTGTCTCCACTGGATG
>JAOXJK010000001.1:192636964-192659864 GCA_025774025.1 Xenus cinereus
TAAACTTAAAGCTAAAATTATTTTGGTAACTATATACTCCCTACTACAATAAGGTTCTCACTTCTACCGGGACCTTTATACAGTGGAGTCAGAATTAATAACAACTCTGTACTAATCAAACGATAAACTCTTAAAATTGCAGGTTAGAGAAGAAAAGCCTATTAAAAAAATAGCTTTGGAATAAATGTATGAATGTAACTCAACTTTCCACAGGCAGTTTAAACAGATAACATTCAAAAACTTTAACACTAGTCACACATTTTCAATTATTTAAAGAAGAGCTGTCTAAAGATCCAGCACGCTTTTCCAAAATGCTTTACGGTGGTTTTGGTTCTCTACCACAGACAGTCTATACTCAGACATAGGGCAGAGTGGAAGCTGCAGAGAGCTGTCTCACAGGTCCACAAGTGCTCAGCTTATTCCAAATTAAGCCTGCAGGAAAAAAACTTTGACATCCAAAACCTACTTATGATTCCTACTAGACGTTATGCTATGGGAAATCAAACGCTGCAGACTTCCACAACATCCCACATATATTCTGCTATGGGTTTGCCCCACGTACAACCTATTCTTATATCAGCAATTTCCAAGAGCAGGAACATCTGTGTTTGTGTTCTGCAGGCAAGGAAACTTCTGCAGGGAAATTTACCATTGGACTTCTCCACATAGCTCCAATATTCCACACCATACACTGATGACAAATTTATTGTACCAGTCCTCCATCAGATAGGCAAACAATATAATTTTGCAGCCATTGAAAAATAAAGTTCAAAATTGGTTTTTTTGTTTTGTTTTTACCTCTTCTGAAGTGAACAGGACTAGTCTTGGTAAAGCTGAAAGCCCTTTTTCCTTTATCTCAGGACAAAATCTGTATCTTGCTAAGTTCATGGCATACATATTAGAAACGGAGCCACCTGCAGAGACATACAAATATCAGATTAGCCATAGTCCCAGCGCCTGTCTTGTGTCTGAGTGCTTGACCTATTGTGGGAGGCTGGGGGGAACAAACAACACAGAATTAGTCCTTAGCGTGCGTTATAGCTCATTTCCTCCTCGAGAGCCTACAGACATAAAAGGAACTTTGGGCTCTACAGCCTGCATAGACACAGAGCGGGTTTGAACACTCTTTGGGGATATTTCCTGAAGTGCGCCCAAACGGAGCACTCCTCGACAGAGCACACCCTGCAGCAGCTCCTTCCCATTTACACTGAAGCTGTGCCAGTTCGGCTGCCCCCACCAAGCTCAGCTCCACAGAGTCTAGGAGACCTTTCGGGCAGCCAGGCCTCAGAGTGTTATAGGGAGGAAAAGGGCCATTAGGGGGAAAAAAAAAGAAAAAAAAGTGAGTGAAACCAGAAGATCTGCAAGGTAAGATCCGGGCAGGTTTTATTCACTTAAAAGAGCAAAATAATAAGAAAAAGTCTTACATAAAACTAGTACAAAAAGTACAATTCATTTATCTTTTGACAGTTTGAATTAAGAAATTCTGCAGTAAAAGCAAGGAGTCTACTGAAAACACAAATCAACACTGACATAAAAAAATATCCATATCATTAATATATTAAAAAAAAGGGGAAGGATTTTAGTTTGTTTGTTTTTCTACTACTACATGTAGGCTAGAATTACTGACTTTGTTTTGATTTTGGAGGAGAGGGTTAAA
The DNA here is from genome assembly GCA_025774025.1 of Xenus cinereus. NCBI lineage: Eukaryota > Metazoa > Chordata > Aves > Charadriiformes > Scolopacidae > Xenus > Xenus cinereus. Next base: position 192,638,622 of record JAOXJK010000001.1, read on the forward strand.
TCCATTTGCTCATTTAATTTCTCTACTCATCCCCAAATTAGATAGAAAAGCTTCACATCTCGCCTAATAATTTGTTATCTGAATAATCTGTGGACTAATATTATTATGCTTCATTATATCCATACAGTGGGCTGGAATGCTGCATTAAAGAACATTTGAAAACTGTGGCTTATCAAGAAACTTAAGAAATATTTTTTTTTTGTTGGCCGTATCGTAACATTTAAAAAAACTATCAAAACTAAAAGGAGTGAAGCTCATGACACTCCCACAAAGATAAACTCTGGCTCCCACAGTTGATAGGCAGGATACACAGATCACTGCCCTCAGGCATCAGTGGCTGGTATCAAGCTCATAAATCAGCTCCCTGTCTGTCAACCAATTTGACTCAGTCCAATGAGGCTGTTCATATTGCTGTTAATAAGGTCAGGAAGGGCATCAGTTACAAACAATTAATTTCCACATCATTATATTTAATGTAGAACTGTTTTCATAGAATCATAGAATTGTCTAGGCTGGAAGGGACCTTTAAGATCATCTAGTCCAACCATCAACCTAACTCTGATTAAAAAAAAAACATCACTAAGCAGTATGTCAACCCATCTTTTGAATACCTCCAGGGATGGTACCTCAACTTCCCTGGGCAGCGCATTCCAATGCTTGATAACCCTTTCAGTGAAGAAATTTTTCCTCATATCCAATCTGAACCTCCCCTGGCGCAACTTGAGGCCATTTCCTCTTGTCCTGTTGCCTGTGACTTGGGAGAAGAGACCGACCCCCACCTCTCCACAACCTCCTTTCAGGTAGTTATAGAGAGCGATAAGGTCTCCCCTCAGCCTCCTTTTCTCCAGGCTGAACAACCCCAGCTCCCTCAGCTGCTCCTCGTAAGACTTACTCTCCCTATACTCCAGAACTGGAGCATCCTTAAGGTAATGTACTGCAATACAGTAAGTCATACAAAAATAATTTTGCATAACAGATACTTCAAGACATACTTACAAGGCAGTTTCTTAACACACTGTTCTACCTTCCCCTCTCCTCCCCCCAAAAAAACCAAACCCCAAACAAACCCACCACCACCGCAACCCTCCCCTTACCTTCTGGCACATTTTGTGGGGGTTTATAGTTAAAATCCGTAGAGAAGTCTGGCCCTTCACAGAGACGATGACACGCGATTGGAAAGACTGGCTCCAGCAAGGCAAGACGAGCTTCAAAATAATCCCTGATGGTGTCTTCTGCTACTCTTGAGAGCCTGAAAGACCAAACAAGTGAGGCCTGTACGTCACATCGTAAAATTACTTTATCAGATAGACTTCATGAGAGCTGACGCAAAAAAGGATCCCAGATTACCCTTCCGGATTGCTGATTATCAGGAGTGAATGCCTTCGTCACTTCATTGACACACAGATGAACCCCAAGTCCCAATATTTTCTTAATAAAACATTTTACCAGTGATCTGTTTGTGAAATTCATCCATCAGGTCCACAATAATAAAAAGCTGAGACAAATGCACTGCAGCAGATTAAAAACCATTCCAACTAGCCACATATTTTGAAGGCTCTTTATGTAGAAAGATGTCCCTGATTCACCAATCTGACCGCAAGTACAATGTAAAAATAAACAAATAAGTCACTGTATAATTTTACTGGCAATACTGTAAGAAAAATGCAGGTCCCAGTTAAACTCAACGCAGTAAAAAAGTAGCCACACTACCATTAAATAGCCAAATTGTGGGTTTGTGTTTGTTTTTTGGGTTGGGGGTGGTGGTGTTTTAACTCAAGCGCATAGCACGGCCTTCAAAGCCAGACCACGCTCCCCAGCAGCGTCTGGCACCTTTACAAGCAGGTTACTAAATAATCCTCTTCACAAAGCTCTTTTGGCACAAACGGGTTTTAAAACCTTTTGCAAGGCAAAGGTCCCGACTCTCAGCTTTATGGCTTTTCCAGCCATTATTCAGGGCACGCTCCCCTCCCCACCAGCCCAGAACCTAAAGCTGAAGCCTTTGACAGGAAAGACACCACAAGAACTGCCGTACCAGAGCAAGCCCAGAATCCCATCCAGCCCAGTTTCCAGATGCTACACAAAGCCTTATTAAACACGGGAAATTGAACACTTGGGGTTTTTCTGTCCTAGTTTCCAGCAATCTGATTTAGAGGCATCCAAAACTAGAGACTGCAGCCAAATCACACCTCTCCTTACATCTACTTCATCCCTTCTAAAATCCCATGCAGCTGTGACCACAGCATTCTGCAGCAAGGGGATCCATAATTCAGTTTTTCTGTGCAAAAATATTACTCCATTTCAAACCTATCACTAAATCATTCAACAGGATGGCCTGCAGAACCTGCCTCTTGGCACTGGGCTATTTGCTGTTGTTGTTTTCCCATTTTATTTTAAATTTTGATCTTTTAATCTGTCCCAAGATGATGTGTATCACCGCCCTGGGCCTGTCCTCACAGAAGCTACTCCAAATCTGTAATCATCTTTACTTTTCCTTTTTGCTTCCCCTGTTTTTGAAGTAAGGTAACCGGAATGGCACGTGCTAATTAAGGCATTTGGACACCATGGACTTACATTTTATATTCAGATCCACTACAACTATATCATCTTCCTTTCTGACTGACAAGAAGCACTGAACTTTCAGGTAATGAGGTACTTTCAGGTAATGAGTCCGGAAGCTTCTTCAGTTGGGAGGAGCTGTGTCACTCCCTGTGTAACCCACATTACCACAGGGATACCCCACGGACATCACTTTGCATTTATCAATATTTAATTTCAACTGCCACTTCACTGGCAAAATTACACGTTCAATATCATCCAAAACTCATTATTCAGATTAGCCAAAACTAAGGGTGACAGGTTTTGAATAGGAAACGAACTGGAAAAGGCATCAAATAGTGAATGAGTGACAAAGTTTCAAAGCACTGAGCAGCAGGTTCCAGATCACTTTTATCTGCATCCTTGCTGCTGCCTTCAAAACTGTCACTCACAAGTCACCATTTCCTTCCCTCCGGGAAAATCAGCATATTCCATTTATCCCCTTCAACTGCCCCTGCTGACTTTAACAAGTTTCCCATGTTTGAAAAATTATTATTAGTTTTTATGCTGTTAGCACTTTTTTGGGTTTGTTTTCCATTTAGCCTGCTCTAAGAAGAAAAGACTCCTTATAGCTTCTATCTGCTCAGGACAGACACTCGATGCCGTGATCTGCAATACCTCAGGCAAGCTTCACAGTGCATTACAAATGCTGCCATGACAATCCTGCCCTCCCAGTATGAAACTCGATCAGAACCCATTAGTTTAGCAAAAATCAGCAGCACAAAGTCTAGCTGGAAGCCAGTCACTACTGGTGTACCCCCGGGGTCAATACTTTAACAACTTCATTAATGGCCTGGAAGATGGGGCAGACTGTACCCTCAGCAAGTTTGCAGAGGATACAAAACTGGGAGGAGTGGCTGACACACTAGAGGGTCGTGCTGCCATCCAGAGGGACCTTGACAGGCTGGAGAAATGGGCCAACAGGAATTTCATGAAGTTCAAAAGAAGTGCAAAGTCCTGCACCTGGGGAGGAACAACCTCAGGGACCAGTATATGCTGGTGGCCACCCAGCTGGAAAGCAGCTTGGCAGAAGAGGACCTAGTAGACACCAGGGACATCAGCCAGGAACGTGCCCTTGCTGCAAAGGCAGACAACGCTCAGCTATACTAGGCCAAGGGAGAGGATTCTCCTCTACTCATCACTGGTGAGACCACACCTGGAATACTACATCCAGTTCCAGGCTCCTCACTACAAGAGGGACATGGGCATACCGGAGAAAGCCCAATGAAGGGCCACAAAGATGATGAAGGGACTGGAGCATCTGACATGCAAGGAAAGGCTGAGAAAGCTGGGGCTGTTCAGAAGAGAAGGCCCAGCGGGATCTTACCAATAGATCAATAAACACCTGAAGTGAGGGGGAAAAAGAATGGAGCCGGGCAGGCTCTTTTCAGTGGTGCCCAGTGACTGGACAAGGAGCCATGGGCACAAACTGAAACATAGGAGGTTCCCTCCAAACATCTGGAAACATGTTTTTAGCGTGAGGGTGACTGAGCACTGGCACAGGGAGGTTGCAGAGTCTCCATCACTGGAGATACTCAAAAGCTATCTGGACAGGGCCCTGGGCAACCAGCTCTAGGTGGCCCTGCCTGAGCAGTGGGGTTTGACAAGGTGAACCTCCAGAGGTCCCTTCCAACCTCAACCATTCTGTGTTGCTGTGATTCTGTAGTTTTGTAACTGAGTTACTTTAGAATTCATAGGCAAATACAACCTTGCCCTGGAAATGTATTTATCTGTATTTTACTGGTTTGCACTAAAACATTTTTTTACCAGACATTTCGCTTTGCAAATGTTCCACAGATGTCTGCCTTACAGAGGTGCTCCCTAACCTCTGTTATGCCCACCACTGCAATGATCCCATCGGAGTGGTTGCTTATAGATCTTAACTTATTAGACTTCTTAGTCTAAAAGACACTTTTCAGACTTTTTAGTATACTTAAATTTAGCACTTAATAAGGTTCTAAAGAAAGAGCACTAGTAATTATTTAAAATAGAGTAAGAATATTGGTAGTACTACAGCACGTATCAGCGACCGTCACAAGGCAGCTTCTGTCTAGATTTAGGACATTTGCTGATGGGAACCTCAAGAGATCAGAAACAGAAAACAGCCAGGGCTTTCTAAACACTAAAAGAGAATGATCTTGGACTACAAACTACTTGATAGTCTGTCTTTTAATTTATAGATAAATCATTAGGAAAACATCATCATAAATCAATAAAAGGAACTTGTGCTGAGACAGCGTTCTTCCAGCACTAACTGCACATTCCTGGCAAAATCTCACCTGCTGCAGAAGCTCTGAGGTTCTCCCCGAGTCTTCTCCAAGTTCAGAGATTGCTGGTTACGATTTTTTGCCCTGACACGTTAACTATCAGTATTCCTCCAAACTGATATTTAAAGAGCTTGCTCCTTCTCTTTATTTTGTCTCCATTTAGCACCCATATTCATCAGCTCAGTGTATTTTGACATGACCTTATGACAGGAATGCTTCACATACCACATACACAGGACTTCAGTCATTCTGTTGCGCGATGAAGATCTTAATTTCCATCACTTACTGGCATGAAAGCTTTACCCCAGCACCCTCTGCTCACAGGTGACGTTTAAGGGTCCAACAACACCCTAACTATCTGCACTGACTTTTCATGGTGTTTTTGTTTGGTGTTCTTTTGGTTGTTTCCGATGTTTTTTAGCAAAGTATTTTATTTGGCATGTGCTAATAAGAGTTTACATTCAACTGTCGAGTGCTTACACACTTTAGTTTTCCCGGCTGCTGTATTTCTAGTTTAAGGAATCTTTCACTTCTAGTAATTCCCTTTTCCTCCTTTTCACCTTTCTACTCAGTGTTTAAGCTAGTATCTGCTAATTCTGTTACCTCATATCATTTTCATTTCACATGATTTATTACCTTTCTGCCCAAATCAAATCTGTTTTCTTTCCTAAAATCTCCCCCCTCTTCCCCTTGATTTAAACCAAAATTATGACATGCCTGGTATTGCAAACTTCACCAGAACAAACTTCAAAGTACAGTTTACTCACGTTTCCAAATGACTCTTGAGCTGCTCATACACCAGTACGTTATTGGATTGTTTGGCAAAATGCAGCGCGCTGTTCTGGTGCTTTGACAAAATATTACAGTCTGCTCCACTTTCAATCATAAGCCGCACTATATCAGAATTCCCTCTTTTACAAGCCTGTGAGAAAGTGAGAAGATGGAAATGACAAATTCCCCATTAGAACAGAGCATAACGTTGAAGTAAGCAGGAGTGCAGAACTTCATTAAAATAAAAAATTCAGAAAACAAGCTTAGGTACTTGCTCTGCAAACGCTGACACAACTTGAAACTCACTATCACACTCCATAAATATTTTATCTTTACCCAGGCAACACTACACATCTGGTCCCACAGAAGCAGCAACACCCAGGATTACCAAGTGGACTTAATTAGGGGAAAAAATTTAAAAAAACAGATAAACGCCCAAAGTTCTGTGAAAACATCTAATCTGCTGGAGTTCAGTAACTGTAAACTTTCTTGTGATTGTTTACCTGAATAAATGGGTTTCTGCAGAAATATTCAGAATGACTAAAGGAACTGTCACCAACTGCCGAAGCATCCACGGCTGTTCAACATTACTTACAGCAAGAATTTCAAAGTATGTCAACCAAAAACTTGACAAAAGTACAGGCAAGTCTGTCAAAAGCTTTACTGAAGAATGCAAACGCATCCTCCTGGTTGCTTGCTTTTAAAACGCTCAAGACAAATTAAGGAAAGGCACAAGAGACAAACATTTCTATCTTCACGAGGCCTTTCAGAAGCTAACTTCTGAAATTTGTTTTAGCTGTGAACTTTCATCTGTGCTTTCAATCCATAATCTTCCATAAATAAATAAAACCACCTGCACCCCCCCAACAAAGTCCCACAAAAATCACACACCACCTCAGAGAAAGGAGTGCAGAGAAATCAAGTGCAAAGAATTCCCCCCTCTCACTTCGCCCCAGCTTTTAAAAGATACGATCCAACTCCTACAGTTAAATAATAATGACCTGATAAGCACATTTATACCCCTATCCACACACAGCTAAACTTGTTCCAGAAAGTTACTGGAAATGAAGATGCTATTCTTTGTATCTGCACAGCAAAACAAATATCCAGAATAAGTTGCTGTAGGCTGCCAATTAGAAAGTATGTACAGCTGTGCATCAAATACTAATAAAACCTTTAAAAACAATGAAGGTCAAAACTGCAGTTCAGAGGCAGCCAAATTACAAAGGGATTTTGGACTAAAGTGGCTGAGGAAACCAGAAGTGTGTTATTATTTTCTTTACAGAAGATGTGGGTTCCCCACACTTATTAAGCCTTGCAGAGGAGAGAAGAGAAACAATACCCCATTGTCTTGGAAAGAAAAGCTTTTACCACCTCTTCTGCAAACACACTCCCTTTAACAGCCCACATACAAATACAGCACATTTATCAGGAAGAGGAACTTTGATTAAATTACTAGATTAAAATAAATATTAAGAAGATCAAAGACTGGTTTAAGGGCCTTAGGATTTTCCCATTACAACAACAACAAAAAAAATTCCTTTGTGATGGGGGGGAGTAAAGGTGCAGAAGGAGACTGCAAACCAGTTACTTTATTTCTGTCCTGCAATGAAACGACAAAAGTCAATCACAGCTATACGCAAGTGAAAGATTCTCCTTTCTGGAATTTTCCTCTTCCTGCTGACAACCAGATTATCTCTTGTATTTAAGAGCACAAGTGCATTTCTTTGAGCAAAACAATGGAAGAGGATGCTGAGCTACATTTAGCACTGTGTGCTGACAGCACCTGCATTTACTGTTTAGATATAACAGTACATTAAAAAAAAATGGATTAAAACATTACCTAGAAGAGCTAAGAGTAGTATTTGTATTTCAAATATAGTACATCTTCCCTAAATCAATTCTACAAATACACTTTTACGTTTTATTAGTTTGCCAAAAGTATTTACTGTTAAACCGTGCCAGGACAAACATTGAATTTACCTTCATTAAAGCAGTTTCCCCGCTACTCTGCTGCATGTTCACATACGCCCCAGCTTCCAGAAGAATAGCTACTGTTGTTAGAAAATTCTGAAAAAACAAACAAACCAACCACAAGACAAGTAAGTAGAAAATATTCTGGATTTGTTTCAGAATATATAGTGACATTTATTTAAAATCCAACAGTAAAACCCAAAGCAGGAGGCATGACACAATTAACATTGCTCTCTCCCATGGCTAGCAAAGAGCAATTCAGACTCAGGCAAGTAGATAGCCATGAGTACTTACAATTATTACTTTTTTTCTAATCCTTGCAATAGTGAGCACCGCAGGAACGTTTGCATTAATCAGCAAACTGGAATCAAGTTCCCTTTTGGCCTTGTATCTACTGTACACAGGAAAATGTTACATGAACCAACTTGAAGAGCACACCCACGAAACACCCTCTGTCTTAATAGCCAAGCTGTCACAGTTTGAGCAGAGGTTGCCACCATCTTCATCTTCCAACTCTCAAAAAGGAAACCCTGCTTAAGCAGTGATTTGCTCTCCAAGTCTCCAAATTCGGATCCCGTGTAGCCTGAGATCATAATAAGCAATTCTAACGCAAGAACTTCAGTCCCCACAACAGAGAAATTCAGAGATACCTTTTGCCTCCCCTTTCCCTCTAGGCAGCCCTATCATATTCTCTACTCAGGGTAGGGTTTGTGATCAGAATTTATTTACGGTAGTGCAACCACAGCTGCTGAAATGGTGCAGTTAAGGTCACCCTGCTATATCCTGCTAACTACTTTTTAAGCATCACCCAGGGGAAAAAAAATGATGCACCACTTTAAAAAAATAAGTAAAAGAGCCAAGAACCACAAATACAACCATAACCAAGCAAACCTTTTCAGCAGCGTGTATCAATGCAGTTGTTCCATTTTTCTGTCTACCATTAACTTTAGCTCCTTTCCTGATTAAGACTCGGAGAAGGTCATCATGCCCACCAGCAGCTGCAAGCATTACCAGGGTCATTCCACTTGAGTCCTGCAACAAGAATCATTGTCATTAAAAAAAAATAATTTAAAAAAATCAAATACTTTAAGATAAAGCTGCAAGACAAAAATTGCAAGTGTGTCAGCAGGTTTCTCAAAGACTCCCCTCCCTGGCAGGAGAATTCACACAGACATGGCTGCCAGATACTGGCAAACTATCACCTCCCACTTCTCTTGTCCACAGGCCTCACACTCTGAGCTCCCTAATCTGCAAAACCCGTAACATTCTGAGGACGAGAACAAGGAGGAGGAAAACCAGAATAAGCCAGGAAGAAAGGCAGCACAGTATCTGAGGGAGGGGAAGACAGCAAGACAGTGGAAAAAGAAATCAGCAGCCACTGAAGGAAAAACACAGTGGCTCAAGACAGCTGTGACTGCAACGCTGCTTTTGGGTTTTATCAGAGTACAAGTATGAAGAGAGTTCTGTGAGTGGCCAGTCTCCTCACTCCTTGCATTTTCCACCAGATGCTACAATTTAAAGATTACATGCTGGCCTCAGTCATTCATTTGGCATTAAGTCTTAGCATAACATCATTCTCAAAATGCTACATAATGCAACTACACAAGATCACCAATGAAAATACTGGTATCAGAGATTTCAATCCTCAAAAATGGAACTTTAGTACTAAACAGGAAAATAGATCCTTGAAAGAAAAAACAGTGAGAACACAGCTGATGAAGAACTGGCAGAAAAGTAATTATTCGTGGAGTGAAACAGTCCCAGCATGTCAAACAGAACATTCAATTTTCAATTTTTTAAAAATGTGTAGATGCTTTACATAGCTTAGCCATTTGACCTGATGGGTATCATCATTCCTTACACCATGTAAGGTTGCACATTAAACATTCAGTTAAATCCAGGGGGAAAATCTGCTGCATATACAGCTACCGGGATGCTTCTATCAAACTTCATTTTTAATTTGGAAGAGAGTAACAAATATTGAAGCCTCAAGTTCTGTACTCCCTTTTCTCACCTTGTGCTTTTTTTCCAAGTGAGACAGAAATCTGCTACTAGGAAGAGGGGAAAACTTTTCAAATCCAAATTTATATTCTTTCCTTCCACACCCTCCAATACTTCTACTGCAGAAAAATTACCTCTTGATCCAGATTATATTCCTCGTTTGAAGAAAGTGCCATCTTTACTGTCATATAATCTCCACTTTTAACAGCATCCCTCAGGAGAGCTAGAAAATAAATTCAATAAAGTCAATAGGCTATTTCACTTTGAAATGCCAGCTAAGAAATGCCCACTCCTCCCAGCAACTACTCACTACTCGATACTGGTTCTGTTAACACATGATTCTCATCTTCTCCGTCAAGATGCTTCTGAAAATCTTCTAGTGTCAGCCATTCCAACTGCATGTCCATACCCAAACTCAAGACTTGCTGCTTGCCATCTATCATGTATTTGATTTTATGGAAGAAGAAAAAATAAGTAATAAGCAACTTCATAAACTTCCAAACCGTTCATTGCTTGACGTTGGTTCAATGATCAGCAGTTTAACATGCTACTACTTTTCATTCAAATAGACTCTGGAAGTCAGCATGGAACGGTTCCAAACAATGAATGCTATGTTACAAATGGACACAAAACGCTTTTACCTGAAACTGCTTATTTGTTGTAATAAATTAGGCTGAAGTGATACCAGATGGTGAACACTCCATTACTGTAATAGCAGAACCACACTGGAAACACACTGGAAAGTTATCAGTGAGTTTCCAAAGAAAACCTCATTTCAGCCTCCTGGGGAGACAAGAACTGGAGCAGTAAAAGATGCAAGCAGGAATGGGGAAAATACTAACTGCCAGTGCTCAACTTTCCCCTGCATTTGTTCCTACTGCTCATCAGAGCTCTCCCCTTGACACACATCCTCTCCTCCTCCATCAACTTCTGCACTAGTCTAAGTCCACACCTCCATTCCATCTCTTATATTCTTCCTTTCCTCATACACTTCACTGTCTTTTGATTTTCTCTTCTATGAACTTATATTCTAGCAGAGATTCTTCCCTTTTGCAGTTATTCTGAGAATATTCACTTTTTTTCTTCTGGAGCTCCATTATACAAGTCAAATGTGCTTTTGACATCCTTAAAGCCTAGAATATTAAGACAGTTACCAAGAGTGGCTACTTGGCCACTAAAAACTATTACTTAATAAAGTTTAAGTGAGTGACCAGAGTCCATTTAGAAAAGGTCTGTTCTCTTTTCATAAGTTAATAATTGCTGAAACATAGCAGCAACCTTCCTTAACAACAGAAGCCAAAAACCAGGGAGAGCTAACCCCCAGCTACCCTGAACAAGTCCAAGTTCTGACTGCTTTCAACACGGTACCATCTTCTTTTAAGAAATGTAGTTTAGAATGATGTATAAATTACTACTTTGAAAATATGGTTCAATATCGGCGATGAACATGTGGAGGACACGTGCTGTATAAGGAAAAAATAAGTAATAATTCTGTTTGTTACTACTTTTCTTAAGCATTGTCAGCATCTTTGCTACTTTCAAATAGCAACAGCTATTTGAAGCATCATAGCTCCTCCTGTAACCATTTATGACTATTAAAGGTGGAATTACCTATTTTTCCTCAGTTCATCCTCATCAGACTAGTGAGAGAATTTATCCTGAACAAAATCATCCAGAATTTTACTGAGATCAAGAGTGCTAACATTAATACTCCATTATACTACTAAGAATAGAAACATAATGTAGACATTTTCCCTTGCATATCAAATCATCCAGTTCTGCTGATATTTTAAGGGTTGTACAAGGTAACTCATCATTGTGGCTAAAGAGGCAAGAAGTTTCTCTGATGGGAACCTCTACTAGTTTTTCTAAACATATAAAGTGTGTATTCATAGTATCATCACAACAGTTCTGGAAATAATCAATAGTTGGATAAATTCCTCTAAAATAAGATTACTGTTACATGCCACAGAAGAATAGCTGACAAGATTAAATGAGAAAGGGCAAAATCTTGATTTATCAACAAAAATGTTAATTTCCATACACTTCCACACTTCACACATGCAAGTAGAGCGTTCTCGTGAAGCTTATATATTAAGAAAGCCATTAAACAGCAGACTTTTACTTCATAAAATAAAACCAGAAATTCTTGTTGCTGGTACGTGGTACAAAACTATACAATACCCACTCTTGTAGAAATAAGAGGAGAATGTCCTGAAGGGTCATTCCCTTCTCTCTTTTAAGGAGTTAGCACTTACTTTTTAGGCCCTTTTGTTCTTTCCCACTCTTTTCTTCTTTTTCAAACTCTTTTTTTTGAGATTTTTCTTTTGTTTCAGTTTTCATTACTTCTTTCTCCTGATACTGAGAGCAAAGATTGAATTAAAGTGGTGAAGAAAAAATAAAAAATAAAGTTCTTTCAACACTCCAACAAGAAAATATATTTAAAATTAATACTACTGAAACCCGTATGTAACAGACACGTGGACATTCCTAAGAAAAGAATTAAACAGGTGAGGCAGGTGTTAAGTCTGTGATGGCTTCTTCTGTAAGAGAAGAGGTGTTATTTCCAAACTGAAACAACTTCAATTCATACTTTTACTGAATCCCAGCCATGCAACATACTTTATGGCAAAAACTTTTCATTTGTTCCAAATACGGAACCTGAATAGAATGTAATTATTTCAAAGTATTTGAAGCACCATATTCAAAGCAGTTCTGATAGCACTGACTTGAACCTTAACTGAGAAAATTTGACGTTTGTATATAGGTTCCAAGTTTTCCAATTTACATATACAGAGTGTTACAGCAACAGTCATTTGTGAAAAACACTCAGAAAAATCCACCCAAACCCACCATATCCCCACAGAAGACTGAGCATGGCAATATTCAATATCACAGAAGAAATTTATGGCAGATATATAATCAAGTTTGCCAAAACAGAATTCAGCTGCTTCCACCAAAGGTTGCCTTTCTCCTCCTGTAACCCTCTCATCCTCGCTCTCCACTTGGCCAGCAAATTCCAAGCTGCAGAGTAGTTGGGACAAGGCTCCTTGGCATGGCTTTGTATCAGCCCGACAGCAACCTGGTACGTGGAACAGCACTGACTTTCTGAAAAACTGCCCCAAAAGAAGTCCCCACAAGAACTACAGACTGAATTTATCATTAAATGCTACCATCTCTTTGACATAGGAAAAACGACAATTAAAATAGATGATTTTGGTGCATCATACTGTGTTAGCAGAGCTGAGACAGACATCTAATCTGTTTTTCTCATCCTCTCTCCACCACAAAACCTCAGCTTTTGATCACTGATGTGATTAACTAGTAGCACAGACAGCTGTTGATCCCGGCAGATGCTCAGTATTTAGGAGGAGGTCCATCACTTACTAAAGGGATTACCAGACATTTGTTACACAGAGAGGCTGCTAAAATCAGTAATCCTGAATTCTATTCCAGATTTCCAATGCTGACCAGATGCACAACGTACACTGCACATTTATTTTTGGAGGTAAATCGAATGGAAAGAATCATTCAGTGTGCAAACTGACTCCAAACTGTACTATAAATTGTCATGACAGTGTTCTGTATTCAGATCTACACAAGGAAAGACAGGTAGCTGAAACATATGCAGAGCTTATATTTGAAAAGAATAATCCGCTTGGGCCAACGGTTTAGTGAAGCCAAAAAAACCCCAGACCTCTCCACCAAACCCACCCATATAAGCCCACAGCTAACTCTGGAGAATAACTAGCCAGTCACAGAAAACATTGTTTAAACCTCCTAGATTTTAAAAAAAGCAGAATGCGTTGTTTCCTTGCTACCTTGGAAGGTGTCCTTCCACGGAACACAACCATGAGAAAGGCACACAGACAACTTACTGAGCGCTGGCTGCAGAGCTATAAGCAAACTGTTGATTTCTTCATGTTTGGGGTGACAGGGTTTTAATGCTACTTGTAAATAAGAGAGGATTCCAAAGATTTATCTGATTATCACCACTGATGTGTCTCTCTCATGAATGCTATAGCCTCGAACTACGAGAAAATACTCGAGTAATAAAGGGACATAACATTTCAGTTAGTTAAATAACTTTTTGAAACCGGGCTATGCCTCATAGTAATTGCTTAACTTTGTTTACAAAAGCTTTCACCACTAAGCTCCTACAAAAACACTGTTTTTTGTAGCTCTACTCTGAGATTATGCCACATAATCCTCTACCCCAAAATGAACTGCCTTATGTTTAAGGTGGCCTATTCCATACGTACAACAATCTTAAGCAGAGGACCAGAAGAAGAACTTACAGAAGAAACTCAACACCACAGAATTACAGCCTCAGAAGAAGTGGGATATAATCCAGTACGTATCAAGGTGTTTTGGCTGCAATTTTATTATAAATCAGAAAGGGGTTTCTCTGAGCAGCCCAAGTTTTACAAACTGCAAACTGTATTAGAACAGTCTGAAGCAGCTGAAAGAAATTATATTCTCATAAACATTTGAGAAATACTGGTGGGTGGGGGGTTCCATTTTTTTTTCTTTTACCCCTACCATCCTGCTTTTCTTAAAAAAATACTGTATTAAATAAGAAAAATAAATATTCTCGTCTTTGCTTACCTCATTTCTTAGAACAGGTACAGCATTTGTAATTAATATCAAACCATGTCACGCAACTAAGCATTTTCTATAAGCACCCCAGGAATTACAAGACAAGCCAGCAGCACAATTATCTGGGAGACTTGGGCTTAGAAGCAATTTCAGCAATGCTCAGGTAAGAGCTAACACAAGTGCAGTATAATGGAGCAGCTGGCTTTTGACAGAGATCAAGTGTGTGTTTTAGTTCAAAAGTGCATTTCATTGTGCCAAGTTGGATGGACAGTTGCTCAAGACTCAGTCTCTTACTAGACAAGTAGAAAAAAGTCAAACTGTGACAACTGCTGAAGGTGGGGGGAACAAAGCTAAAAGCGACAGCATGCTTCGGAGGAACAGTAAATTTCATTCTAAGTAAGAGTACATAACAAACAGGAGAAACTCATACTTTCACATTTAAAGACACCCTACTCCCCTAAAGTGTTCCTTTCTTTATAGCGTTCAGAATCCAGAATTTTTTCAGTCTCTCCTCTACATTATGCAATGTGCTTTCTTTAGCAGAAATCAGCTCATTAAATTCTCCAATTTATGTTTTCCTCTTTGCCATCATGAACAGAAGCCATTTGAGATATCTGTACCTTAAAGGTTTGATTTAACCCCAAGCCCCCACCCCAATGCCTTAACATTGCTTACCTCCCCAGCTGAATCAGTGGACTTACATCCTCTTTCATCTGCACTCAATTTCAAACCCTTCTGCACTGGTGAAGGAGCAGGTGACACGTTCTCCAGCTCTCCCGGTACCATTTTAACTTTTTCTTGACCTTTCTGCCTTTTGTGCATGCTTTTCTTCTCTAAATAGATATCTTGAGTTTCCACTTTTCTACCTTCCTCTTTATAATCTTCTGCTTTCTGAATTTTTTTCTTCTTTCTTTTAACCTTAACATCAATACTATCATCTTCATTACTTGCTGATCCATCAAGATGCCTATTGGCAATGGAATCTTTTTCAGCAATTTCTTGTTCCAATCTCTCTTCTCCACTTACTACCTTTTCCTTCTCATCTTTATTTTCAGAATTTAAGTCTGAATTTTCATTATCAGTTCCTTGAGAAAACACATCATCTAGAGTACTTGATTCCGAGTCAAACTGAATATCTCCATGCTTCTCCTTCCGTGATTTTTTATTTTCTTTAGAATCTTCTTTAGATTTTATTTTTGAATCTTTAACTTCTCCCTTCTTTTTCTTGATTTCTTTAGTATCTTCCTTCCTTTGCTTCTTTGGGTCCTTTGAATCCTCCTTGGATTCTGAAGTCCTTTTTTTTGGTTTTGAATCTAAAACAAAAGTATCTGAGGAATTATCACATTCTGTTCTGGGTTTTTCTTTGAGTTTTGAAGACTTAGACTTTTTCTTCTTCAGATCATCTGGACTTCTATCCTCTCCATCTTTTGATTTCTTTTTTTTTTTCTTTGGTGAAACATCCTCTTTTGTTTCACTTTGCCAGTCACTGTCAGATTCTGCTTCAAATACATCATCATTTAGAGACAGTTTCTAAAAGGTAAGGGAAAAAAGAAAAGATTTCTTTCTCTGTTAAAGTGTATCATTTTGGCGTAAACTATACAAAATTGGTAGTGGTTGCGTTTGGGAAAAGTGAATTTTTAAGCACTTCAATCTTTTTGTCACTGCAAACATCATTCTTCACCACCAAATCGTAAAATTTGTAAATACAATTCCAGCTCACCTAAATTACCTTGCTAACTGTTTGGATGAGCATCAATACATAAACAAGTGAAGGAAACCAATCAGATTCCAGAACAGAACAAAATCTGAACTATTTTACATCAAAAACAATTAACCTGATTTTGTAAAATTTACCTCCAGGTTTCCCAGAAGTAGGGTACCATTTAAAAAAAAAAAGACTCTCAGGCTTCATTTTCAAACTGACTGAGCAGTTAAAAAAAAAAATAAAAGGAAGTGCTAGATGTTGCTTTCTTGCAGTTAATTTTTCTGTATTCCTATCCTAGCAAGTTTAATGGTTCACATAACCAAAACTCACCAATCTGCTACACAACAGGGGAGAGTGAACTGAGCAGCACCCAGCTTCATGGACAAGACACTATGCATGTGGGTAGGGAAAGGAGGTCGTTCTCAAAAACAAACTTAAATGACCATATACCATTTATAAAGTCCCATTAAAAAGTGAAATACGGTTTAGAACAATTTAGAGTCTACAAGCAAACTTGTCAATTGATCAAAAAAAACCAAGCAACCCTAAACAGAGAGCAGCAACAATATTCAGTTTCTCATGAAACAAAACACTTATAGATCAAAGAGATTCCTTAAGTCTTCTTAATTCCATATCCCAAATGTCTTCCCTTCTCCCTCCTCCCATTAGCAGGACCTAGATAGGGAATACGTCTTCAGCAAAAGACACTAAAAGATGAAACACACCTGTATGTCTTTTTTAACAGGTTTAGGCTTATTGTCCACAATTTTTTTTCTGAATTCAAGCAGCACTTCTTTGCAGTCTTCCAAATGAACTTCTGGTTCCCAGGTATCATCATCAGAGGTATATCCTTTCCACCGTACTTTGTAGAGAATTTTACCCTGTAAGAAAAAAACCCCAACATTTAATACAAGACAGCATAGTATTGCATCATCTGCTCAATTCTTGGGCATCTCCATGGATGTATCATTTTGTGTATATAGAAATTAATATAACAGGAGTTCAACACAATGTTGACATAAGAATTCCCAGAATAATTTCCATCTGCAACACATACTGAACTAAGTAGGTTGTAAAACGATTCAGTAGTTGAAGTGGTTTTATCCAAAATATTTGTAATTAAAATTTGCTCAGAATCACAGCTACAATGTACAGATAATAAATTTACGGTCATCTTACTAAAATAGATCTTCTGACAGTTACAAGACTTTTTTTTTAAGTTCTAGTATTTCTGCTATAAAAATTTCAAGGTTGAATGGCTTCTCTTTGCTGAAGAAGTTGATACAAAACCTCAAGATTTATAATGCATTAACACCATTCACTTAGTTTTATATTAGAATTTGTAACTTACGTTAGATTAATAATCGATGTCACTTTTGATAAACTGAAATATCAACAATTAGAAAAAAAAAAACAAACTCACCAATGAGATAAAGTTAAACCTAGAGAAAATCTGAGTGAGTGCATCTCAGTGGAGTTAGCTACAAAAATTTTGGTAAAAGATCACATACGAAAGTCCTAGACCGATTGTTTCAACAGCATTTAACTTCACCGAAGGAAGAAATGGCATCTTTTAGTCTCCATCTTGTTTTCTCACTAGATTAGGAAGTTTTTTACCATTAAAAAAAAGAAAAAAGCATTCCACCAAATTATCTCTTGCCTTTCTCCTAAGTAAATTAAATAGTCTGAATCCTTTTGAAAGCTTCTAAAGTCTTCAAGAAGTCTGAAAGCTTCTCAAGATGTGCCTCCTTTTCTTGCTGAGAGGCCAGGCTTGTTAGCTTGGACTCAGCATGTTATTGATAAAGCCAGACAAGTGGCAAATCAGGGTCTCCTGCACCAAGCATAACTGAGAAGCAGAGATGTGTCCGATAAAATCAATGCAGTCACCTTTACTGACTAAACCTCTTCACACAGATGTATGACAAAAGCTAGCACCACACTTAAGAAAATCCATTGTCCATTTAAAAAAAAAAGCTAATAATGAATTTGTGGCAACATAGCCATTCCTGAACTTCTTTTCTAAAAAAACAAAGCCAAACAACTACCAACCCCCCAAAAAAGTATTAGCAAGTGTACTACCGAAAACAGCTTTGGAGAGGAAAAATAACAGTATCTCATTCTATCGAAAATAGATTGATAATGCTCTGAAAGATTCTACACTGCTAACCAAGCCTGGAGAAGGAAAGCTTCAAAAGAACCGTCATTTGACACTTACTATTGAATCTATTTATATCCATAAATTTATGTTTTTGCCTGAGCACCATTAACCTTTGACCAAGCGTATACATATGCCATTAAACTCTAGCAATCAACTCGACTTGCAATCTTCTGTATTTTGCTTCACAGACATAAATAGCCTATAATCAGATACATTAGCATAATACTTCTCTTACAATTTAGCTTAACCTTACACTCTAGATTTAGGAACTAGTTTTCAAAATCATGTTCACTTGTCTGTGTTTCTTCTAATGGATATACTCATGAAATAAGCGACCAGTGACTTTGTTATTACAGTGACAGAATAACTGAGGTTATGAGTGACCTCAATGCCCTGCTCAAAGCAGGACCAACTATATATCAGGCTGCTCAGAAACCTGCCTGGTCAAGCCTATCTATTAATTTCCCTGTGTCCCAGCTTGTGTCCACTCTCTCTCACCCTTTCACTGTGCACCTCTGAGAAGGATCTGACTGTCCTCTCTACATCCTCCCATTCAGCAGATACAGATACCCCTACGATCAGCCCTGATTCTTCTCTTCTTTTGGCAGAGCAAACCCAGCTCTCTCAGCCTCCTGTGCTCCAGCTCCCTCCACTCCACATGTCCATGTCTCTTCTTTCCAGGGAGCTCAGAACTTGACGCAATACTCCGGGTGCATCTCAGCAGTGCCGAGAAGAGAAGATGAACCATCTCCCTCCATCTGCTGGCTACGATCTCAGGTGTGTGTCTTCTTTGCTGCAAGAACTGCTGACTCGTGTTCACGTCTGTGGGCACTCCCAGCTCCTTTCCCACACATCTGCTTCCCACCCGGTGGGTTCTCACCTGTGTCTGCTGCTGCAGGGCTCTGCCACTTCAGAGGCAGGACTTCAGTTTCCTGTGGAGTCACTGTTACACCCTTGTAATTCAGGTACAAAATGAGTTAGAAGTCCTTTTTTACTTAATTCAGAAAGCTGGATAAAATAAAGTCTAATGCAAATGTAAGAGTATTTGGCTGTTTAACAGCCCTACATCCAGTATATGGAGAGTGACACAAAAATGTGATCAATCATCATACTAAAGATACATACACAGCCTACACAGCCAGTGTATGTATGTGTGTGTACACAGACACACACTCACCTGTCAACGTTATTATACTCAACATTGTTATTTCTTTCCTCTGTATCACTTACAGAGGATAGGACACTTTCAAGCATTTTTACACTGCCATAGCTTCCACAAGAACTAGTGACAGGCTAGAACCAACTCCTATTGAAGAGGAGTATCACCATGTCATTAAAGAGCAGTTAAGGTCCCCCCTGGGGAAAGTCAGGAACCTGTTGTTTCAGTATAACTGTAGTGCAGTATGAAAGGCTTTCTAGATATACCCAGAGAAAACATTTACAACCCTTTATTGCTTGTTCTCTTAAGTAGGACACCTTAATGTTTCACTTATCAGCAGGTCTCACACCCCAGCCCAATCCCACCCCAGGAGTGCTGTCCCTCATCCTACCACTACCACCAACTCCAGCAACAACAGGACTGCGAAGGACAAGAGCTTCCCCAGCTCCGCTGCTTCTGCTGCTGTGACCCGGGAACACACCAACTGGACTTATGCTGCACTGGACAGTGGCCGATTCCCCGTATCTGCCTGGATTTTGTATCAGACTTGGGGATCTGCAAGCTGGGAACCACTAGTCTAAAGCAGACCGCATAAAATATAGTCCACTGATGGAACACACACAGAGTTTTCCAGCCATTTCAGAAGCTGCGACTGGGTACCAGTCTCTGTCTCGCCCTGTCTTTGTGAAGCCCCCCTCTAAAGAGCAGCAGAAAGGTGAGCTGATGCTGCTGGAGCCCATGCTACAAAGCTACAGCCGATGTGTACTGGGCAAGGCATGTGAAGAAAGTAAAGCTAATTACACTGACCCAGCCTGGAAACGTCAAGTGCATACTGCAACATGGACTGCTTGGAGGAGGAGGATCGAAAGAGGGGATGCAACACACCTTTACACCAGCACATGCAAACAACATTTTTAAGAGCCAGTACTTGATGTATTCTGGTACTCTCTAGAAGCGTGTGGAATGGTATGATTCCCCCCCCGGCCCCACAAGCACAGATTTTAGGTTCCACCACCAGGAGAGGGAGAAAAAAAGAAAAAAAAAAAAAAAAAAGGAGTCCTCTTGCTTTCAACCCGATTGATTATTTTGACCAACACCTGATACAGGCAAAGCTGTAAATACTACATATTACATCAAAAGTATGACATTCGTAAGCCATCAAGATATTTCAGCTAAGACGCAATCTAATCATGATCGCATCACAAATATCTACGAAATTCTTGATTTGAAGGTTCTCCGACCTAGAGGTTTCAAAATCTGGATGTTTTACACTAAACCAGACGCAACTGTATACTATCACGTACCTGACTGAAGCCTAAAGTAACAACCATGAAATCGTTAAAATAAAGAATTTTCAGACACAAAATAATTTTAAAAAACAGCTGTTAATCTTTTTGTATTTGAGGTTTAGAAAATTTTAAAAGAACTTCAATCAGTCTAGGCTGCTTTCAAAGAAAGAGAAGGTACAGTACTTCTGTGTAAACGAAGCAGAGACCACTACATCTAGTTATTTTAATTGGAAGAAATCTCTCTCATTTTAAGAGGTATTCACGTGTTTTATAAGCCAGTAAACAGTCTCACTAAACACACCTTGAAACCCTCCTCCAAGCTCTCCATTATATTCAATCTTGCCAATTTCTGCACTCACTTTACACCAACACACTACTGCAGTTTAGCCAGAAGAGCGAAGAGTAGTTTAACAATGCGAACCAACAAACAAACGAAACAGTAAAGGCACCACGGGTTTAGCCTCTTTAGCCGAAGCTGTGAGATACAAAAAGCTTCCTTGCAAAATTACGCGCAACGCGTTTTAAGTTACAATTATAACGGAACTACTATTTTTGCGTGGTAGGTCCAGGAAAATCTCCGGCGCTGCCTGCCCGCAGGGAAAGCCAAGGGAGAGGCCCCAGGCCCGCCCCGCTGCCAGCGCACGGCCCCGGCCGCCTCCCCGGGGAGCCGCCGAAACCCGACCCCCGGGGCAGCCGCCGGGCCCCCTCAGGGGGCGGCCGGGCCG
>JAOXJK010000001.1:192661376-192716664 GCA_025774025.1 Xenus cinereus
CGATCTGGCGGGCTGTCCGCTGGCCCCGGGCCCGCCGCAGAGCCTGGGCGGCGGGGAGCCCCGGTCCTGTCAGCGAGGGCTCTCCCGGGGCTCCCTGCCTCCGAAGCCTGACTGGGGCCCCGCGTCAGGTCTCGCTGCCGGGCGCACAGCCTCGCTCCGGAGAAGGGAGGGGGTTCCCGGCGGCGCTGGAGGGCAGGTTGGCGCTGCTGCCCTGTCTGGCGGGGGGAGCGGTGGCCGGGGGGGAGGGAGGGCCTGGCTTGTGCGAATAAAAGGACAAGAGTATGTGGAGTGTCCGATCCGAAGGTGCTCCTTGCCCTCGGCTGCATGAAGTTTTGGGGAAACGCACAAGAAACATGTAAATGGGCACCTCGTGACAAGGTCCTGTTGGGGAATGGGGTTTCTCTAGGAGAAAAAAAAAAACCTTTTAATTTTCAGAGTATTTTGCATGTTAAAATGCTGAGAGAGCTGGGGATGTTCAGCCTGGAGAAGAGAAGGCTCCGGGGAGACTTTATGACAGTCTTCCAGCACCTGAAGGGGGCCTACAGGAGAGGTGGGGAGGGAGTCGTTATCAGGGAGTGGAGCGATAGAACGAGGGGTAATGGTTTTAAATTGAAAGAGGGGAGATTTAGATTAGATACCAGAAAAAAATTCTTTCCTGTGAGGGCGGTGAGGCACTGGAACAGGTTGCCCAGAGAAGTGGATGCCCCATCCCTGGAGGTGTTCAAGGCCAAGGTGGATGGGGCTTTGAGCAACGTGGTCTAGTGGGAGGTGCCCCTGCTCAGGGCAGGGGGTTAGAACTAGATGGTCCAGTGAGAGCCTGGCCCAGGTTGCCCAGAGAAGCTGTGGCTGCCCCATCCCTGGAGGGGTTCAAGGCCAGGTTGGATGGGGCTTTGGGCAACCTGGTCTGGTGGGAGGTGTCCCTGCCCATGGCAGGGGGGTTGGAACTCCATGATCTTTAGAGCCCCTTCCAACCCAAGCCATTCAATGACTCTCTGATTTTATGAAATTGACCTATGACTGATAAGAAAAGCAGTGCAGGAGAAAAACAATTCTGCCATTTGCATTTCAAGGCACACCATACAAAACCATCCAATGGAAAACACTGATATGTTACAAAGATATTTATTATTTCTTTGTTTATCACATTCTTGTATCTGTCCAAACATCTCCTGCCATATTTACCTAAATTACTACATTATGCTTTCTTTACCATGCCATTAAAGAAGTACATAAGATTTTAGGAGAAATCAAAACAAAGATATTATAAAAGGCAAAACAAAGATACTATGAAAGGACTTCTTATAATGTGCAATGAACCGAAGAGACTACTTTAAAAAATTGAAACAATAAGGTATTTTTAACAGTTACAAGTAAAATACTACATATATGTAAAATCAAGACTCAGTAACTATAAGACTCATTTCCATACTTTTGACTGTGACTATGAGAATTATTGTTCAGTAATAATATAAGAACAAATTTTGTCAATTTAAACATTTTATGTAAAACTGCAAAGAAAGCTAACTCTGCTATTATCTTGAAGAATTATGTGATTAAATATTTTCAGTAGAAGAAGAATTGATGTTAGATAAACTTGATACCCAGTATCTTCTTGGTGGCAGAATCCCAGTCCTTCCCAAGTTCAAGTCGATAGCAAATAGATGGAAATCGCCTTTCAGTTCTTCTTACCCACTCCACTGCCTTCTTGATCGACTCACAAGCCCAATGAACACCACTGTGTGTAGAAATAAAGTTTTATTAGAATAAAATCTTGCAAATCCACCATAGAAGCAAGAAGAAAATGATTTCTTCTAATGATAATTATTTGAAAGAGAAAATTTTCTATAGCACGATGATCCAGCCTGTAAAAAATACCATCTAATGCAGAAAACATCATCATCTGAGCTGCCCTATCTTTTTAGAATCTTCCACATGGGAAGCATTTAGACCCTTAATCATTACTTCCATTTATTTGCACTATTCCAATCACTGCGGTGAAGTACTATGCACTTCATAAAGGCAAACTGGACTCCTTTTTACGTTCACGCGTTAGAATTGCTTTCATCCAGCAAGTCAAGGCAATTCTGTTTGTATTTCTGCCTACAGTACCTAAAAGTATACAATCAATTTTTCCCTCTGTTCAGGAGTTTCAAAAGAGGGACGAGGATTTCCAGGGCTCTCCTGACTGTTTCTTTGTCCTGTCTCTGGAGATATTCAAAACCCTCCTGGATGTGTTCCTGTGCAACCTGCTCAGGATGAACCTGCTTTGGCACAGTAGGTTGGACTAGATGATCTCTGAAGGTCCCTTCCAAACCCTACAATCCCATGATCTGGTGGTGTTGCTCAGCACTCAAGGCTTTTTCTGCTCCTCACACTGTCCCACCAGCGAGTAGGCTGGGGGGGCACAAGAAGCTGGAAAGAGACACAGTCTGGACAGCTGACCCCAACTGACCAAAGGGATATTCCATACCATGGGATGTATCGTATTTTCATATATTGTATCACATTTTGCAAAGTATTCCTTCCTCCATCCACCATCTTAAGAGAAACCACATGCCACCAATATGATTAATACCTTCAATTCCCTTTTCTACAGCCATATCCTGTAGTATAGTCATTGACTCCCCATAATGAAATTAATCTTCCATATGTTGACATTTATACTGACATTAAATTACAAGATTTTATTTAAAAGCATACCTTGAATTAGATGAATCATCCAGTTTCATCAGAGTTCTGAAAACTATCCCTTTAAATTCCTTTCTGCAGCGTATGAACTGTAGCACAAGAAGAGTAGCAATCAACTGCAGTAGCTTTTCTTTTCCATTTGGGCCTAAGGAAGAAGAAAAGGGAAGTGGTATTAACTATTTAAATGATTTCTTGACTTTCAAACTTAAACTTAGTAATGCTTTGTTGGAATTTCTGCAGTTTGTGTTTGCTCGGGTTCTAATCTACTTTGATTTTAATACATGCAATAATGGGAAACTTGTAAGATATTTGTCCTTTGATAAAGCAGTGTGCCCTCTAATAATTTAGAAAGAAGGAATTGCCTTTTCCCTGTGCCCTCTTCCCCACCCCCCCTCCAAGTTTTCTGGTCTGTTGCCAGCACAGAGCACCAACTGACAGAATCAAACAGCAAAGTGTGTACAGGCGGAGTGTGTACTGAATGCTGCAGAATACAGGGGGGGGAGGAGGGAAGAACTATATAAATATTATTCATATTATTTGAAATGTGAAAAGCAGAAGTGATGTCTGCCTCCCTCCTAGGAGAGACTTTTCTTCCCTTATTTTTAGTAGATATTAATATAGTATATACAATAATTGAGCTAAAAGAACCTCTGTTGCTACTCCAAATATCTCTCACATCCTCCACATATTTCTCCAGGAGATGTCCTTAGCAATCAGGACACTGTATTGTGAGAGAAGCTGAGAAGAAACCGTATTATTAAAATCAGGCACTTTTGAAAACTTTGAGTTAAGAGATCCATTTAAATTTTGAGCATATCTTATTGAGAGTTGCACCAGACATATAGAGTAATTAACACATACAGATAGGAAATATAATACAATGTACTGCTTTTTAATGACAGAAAAGTATTTACCAAGTGACTGAATGCCTTTTTTAATAAGGAAATTGTTAATTAAATCATCAGCATCAAATTTCAAGATTTTTCCCAACTGTAGACTGAGATTCCAAGAGCCATCCTACGGGATAAACAAAGATATGGATAAGCCAAAGATTCAGGACACTGAAAATCTATTTGGTAAGAACAAAATAGACAGAGGGGAATTACTTCTAATGTTTTTTTAAAAGCTTACATAAGCACAAAAACTGAAATCCACATAAAACAGGAGTCTCCACTGAGGGGGCATCCCACGGTGGCTTCTTCCCTTGGGTCATGTAATAGTCCTGAAAACCTGCTTTTGTTAATTACTAAAAGATACTGACTGTTGTGACCCACAATATCTCACTGTTGATCATGACTTCACCCCTTGGTAAGCTGGTAAGTTTACCAAACTGGCGATGGGTTATGCGGAACAGGGACTTCTCCCACCACAAGGGACATACCAAAACAACAAAGCTAAACTCCTGCCTGCAGGATTCTTGGACAGTACCGTTTCATTTAGCTTCCCCAGCAATCGACCCGTCTATCCAGGGGAAGTTCCTGCTGCAACATCTCTCAGTCCAATCCTCTAAAACCCAACTACTTTTTGTTTTCTTGCATAATGTGCATTATTTGCATCCACTTCTTCCACTTAGCTTCCCGTATGTTTTTGTACTTGTCCTAGGAAGTCCGCAAGCTGCAAACAGGTTCTGGAGGTGTATTACGACCTGTTGGCCCTGATTTTATACTGGTTCCTTACATATCCACTGCTGAGTTGCCCATGAAAGCAATGAAACATAGCAAGACTTATGTTATCATACACTCGTAAAATCTGTTTAAAAAACATTTTATAAATGTATTTTACTTTATCTCAGGACACGACTAAAGTAAAAATATTTTCTCCTTCTACTTATATTTATTTTTAAATAATGCACAAATAGATTATGGGTGCTGTACCTGATTTTGGAGCACAAAAATTTCTTTCCAGTTTACAGAAGTCAACTCATTTCTCTGTTGAATCTTGTCTTTCTCTGTCGTCTTAAAGCACCTTGATTGTTCCTGGAGAGAATAATACTCACTAGGAATCTTACTGCAGTTACCCATACAGCTACTACATCATGATACAAAGTAATTGCATTTAAAAGTTTAAAAACCACTCCTCTTTGTAAAAAGAAACATCTTTTTTTCTGCTTGAAAAAGGTTCATTCTCTCCCACTTAGGAAAGCATTTGCACCAAACATAAGCTACAGCTGGAGAAAGTTCCTGTTTAGCAAAATTACAAGGAATGAAATAATTCCTTGTAGAGTTAGTGAGACATTTTTTTTCTTTTTAATCAAGACTGTGTCTTGTGTTAAGCACATTATCACTATACTGTAATTTCTATGTTCAATATGAAAAGAAAAATGTATTGTTTAAAATAAAAATTCTTGCCCTGTTCTACCTTACACTGGCCAAATCCAGAGTAAGATTTGACTCTGGAGATACTATCACCACTTGTTGGCCGTGATTCTATACGGTTTCTTAAGCATGATGGATTGCCCATGAAAGGCACAAAAATTAGCATGACTTCGATATCGTCTTGCTCTTTATAAAATCAGTTTATAAAGCAAAGAAAATAAAATAATTTCTAAAATGTTTATGTGAGGGCAAGGCAGAAGATAAGTTTTCCTTCCACTCATATCTTATTTTTGGGTAATGCGTGAATACAGGATGGGTACTGCCCTCCATTTTGGAGCTCAAGAACTTCATTCCTATTTACTGAACTGAACAGAAGGTTTTGCTGAATCTTCTGTGTTGGCATAAAACAGCAAGATTGTTCTGAACCGAGTAATAATGTCCATTAAGAATCTTATTGTACCGCCATTACTGGTACAGCTACTACTCCTGATACAAAGTAATACCATTTAAAAGTAGCCTATTAGAGTAGTAAGGAACAAGTGGCAGAATTCAGGGTGTAAGATTTATCACTTTGAAAAAGAATAACCAAAACCCAACCAAACAAGAAGCATGCTTTCCGCATTTCAGGTTCACATTTCTTGAATTGGAAAGCAGTGTCATGTGGCCGTACCATGTTCTTTTTTGGCTCTACATCCATGAACCTTGAAATGCAAATATTTAAGGCAGCTTTCATTAGCTGAATTCAGCTTGGATTTCAAAGTGACATGTGTAGCATGCTATATATAAATGATTACTGATGGAAAACTTACCACAGCCTTAAATTCCTCAGTAGATTCTTTTTCAGGAGCCATAACGTCAGGCTGACGTACTGCCTTTTTCCTACAGCACCTCATCTGGTGCAATGACTCTTTTATATTAGCTTGAGTAACGGGAACTTGGAGAGCACCTCCTTTTTTAACATTAGTTTTTCCAGAATTTGTGCGTGCAGGGGTAGCTGATGGCTTGGGAGGAGCACATGGGGGAGCTGAACCCAATACAGAATCCTGCTTCGGAGCAGCACAAGGGGGAGCTGAACCAAATCCAAAACTCAGCTTCGGAGCAGCACAAGGGGGAGCTGAACCAACCAGAGAACTCGGCATCGGAGCAGCACAAGGGGGAGCTGAGCCAAATCCAAAACTCTGCTTCGGAGCAGCAGAATGGGGAGCTGAGCCAAATCCAAAACTCTGCTTCGGAGCAGCACAAGGGGTAGCTGAACCAAATCCAAAACTCTGCTTCGGAGCAGCACAAGGGGTAGCTGAACCAAATCCAAAACTCAGCTTCGGAGCAGCACAAGGGATAGCTGAATCAAACAGAGAACTCGGCATCGGAGCAGCACAAGGGGTAGCTGAACCAAATCCAAAACTCGGCATCGGAGCAGCACAAGGGGTAGCTGAACCAAACAGAGAACTCGGCATCGGAGCAGCACAAGGGGGAGCTGAGGCACCGGGAAGGGGAGGAGGAGGAGGAGGAGGAGGAGGAAGAAAATCAGGTTGAAAAGAATCCGAACAAACATCTGATTTTTTAAGTGCAGGTGACCGAAGTGATTTTAGTTGAGTCAAATCAATTCCTCCTCCTGTCTTAGATTTAAAACCAAAGGATGCGGGAAGTTTAGCAACTTGGAGCGGAGGAAGCTCTTGTGGTGAAGGTGACATTGTTCCCGATGATGTTCTCTTCGTTGTGATATCTCTATCAAAACTGAAATTTGATTGGAGACTGCAAATATTACTTTCAAGTTCAGGAACATTTACAGAGTCCTGCGCCATGTTTTTTGGTGACATGCTCTTTTGACTAACGGGAACTTCTTCTGATTGCAATTGCAAGCTTTCAGGTTCATCTTTCTCACTTAGGCAAACAGCTGAATTAACGTCGTCTACGTGTGTGAAACATGCCTGTTTAGTAAAATTGCAAGGAAACAAAATAACTCCAGAATTAGCAAGATACCTCTATCTTTTTAATCAAAACAGTATTTCTTCTTATATTGTGTGCAGTAGCATACTGTCACTCATATGTTCAAAATGAAAGTAATATATCAGCTAAACTAAAAATTTCTTACCCTATTCTACCATACACTGGGCAAATTCAGAGGAAAATTTGACTGTGACAAAATATAAGCATTATTAAGATAAAAATGATTCACATGATGATGATTATGAGCCAAGGAAGTTCCACTGTACAGCACTGTTGTACATACAGAGAAGACAGATCTACACAAAGTGAAGCGTGGATCCTGCCTGTGCTACAGTTCTGGCACATGTACCAGTTGAGGTCCAGTAGCTGCTGCATGCAAGCTGGAGAGCCAAGGCTACACTGCCACCATACACCAACTCAGATGTTTGGTACTCTTCTGCCTAGGAATTTTTGGGCCAAAGGATCAGGAAAACGGCTTTAAAGGAGACGACCTAAGTTACAGAACACACACCCAGATACTGTTTTCAGTAGCTGACAGTACATTACAGACTACAGGCTGAGATGACGCTCCCAAGCTGTAGTAAATGCACATCACGGTCATGCATGACATAATTTAATAGACAGATAGTAATTCTCTTGAATCCCCTACAGAATTTGGAGATATAAAGCTTTAACCTGTTAAGACTTTATGGGCTGACACAATTATACCTGCTGACTTAACTGATGCAGGCATCTCTGGTAGTTTCTAAAGTCAAGAGAGAGCTACCATAAGTAGCAAACATGCAATTTCCCTACTTCAAGTTTCTCTCGTTGCTCCTCCCTCATCCCAGAGATTGTCCCATTGCATGCTAGCAATATGTTCTCTTCTTTCAGTCACGCTTATCCCCGTTTCCAGTGGTCTCTCCGCTTTGGCTGTACCTCTCTTCTCGTGGAGACTTAGTTAAGGATCAACACCTTGATTTTCCTTGAAACTCCTCCTTCCCCCCTGCGTTTCTCAGAGTTGCATTTAAGACTTCACCTACACTAGCATATTCTTATGAGAGAACTCTCTAACATGTGTTAGTTTCTTCTGGAAGGGAGAAAAAGTCTGTATTATCATATTGTCTCTCAAAACTTCTGCTGCACTCATGATATTTTTAAGTGTATTTTATTTTTTGGGACAGGTTCCTCCAAATTTTCATATGTATAGTAAAATTCCACACAGTAATTGTGTAGCATTAACTATATTCAAAATAATTAAAAGTTGAACAATTAATGAACAATTACTAGATGTTTACACAAACAATACAGCACCACAACTGGATAATATACCAAAAATGTTAGCAAAAAAACTATAAAATAAATGTAGTTACCGAGGCAAAGGTAAGGCCTCCAATTAAGGAGTCAGGTTCCATTGTCTTTTGATCCCAGTCCATGTAAGGTAAAAAATCTACATCTTCTTGAGCTATAATTTCCAGGATGTTTGGAGCACCAGCAGGACAAGTTTCATTAGCATCCTAAATTAAAATGCATCAGAGTTATGAACCTGAAAATTCTCTGGCATTATAGAGACAGAGCGTTTTTCTTTGGGAGTTCTAAAGGTGTTGACAACAGGGAATAAGCAGACAATGCAGTACATTAAAAAACTCAGTATATACAAAAAACCCAGAAAGTGTAACTTCACATTTTTTACTATATTGAGGAGCAACGTATTGCCAGTAATTAGATTCACATGAAATATAAAGGTGGACAGTATATATTTGTACGTGTAATTTGTTCAAATCCCCGTAATTGAAATAAAATCCAAGTCTTGCGCAGTTCTTTTTCTCAGAATCCTATTGCTACCCTTTAAAACAAAGCAAACTTAAGCATTATTATAGATGTGCTTAAATTACTTTGCATTGTGCAAAATCATATTAAGAAGACAAATTAGGTAGCATAATGCATTGACAAGCTGAATGGGCTAGTCTGGATATTTCTGCATGGTACTGCATTGTGTGCTGCAGGTGTTTTTGCCTTAAGATGTCTGCAATCTTTTGTTCCAGTGGAACAAAAAAGTCGTCCTAGACTAGAAACGAGATTAAAGCTATTATATTTACAGACATAATTAAAACATAACCTTCTAGAAGTCTGCTTCTTGGGAGACATCATATTGACACATGTAAACTGAATCTTTTGCAGAACTGCAATACCAGATATAGAAAAATCAGAATGACAGATAATAATCTGTTGAACACTCTTTGTAAGCAACTAGTTCATTAAATCACACAGGTGATCCTTACTAATCTGCAACACGTTTTTTCTTCTGAATATTGTTTCTGTTACATACCAGATGGAATATTCAGGTGTGTTATAGAGATATTTAAATTGACTCAGTTGAGTTGTCTTATTTTGAAAAGGAGTCCTTGACCTTGGAATAGCTAATAACTTCACAGTGTTGCATTTTATAGTTGCTTTTAATAAGATGTTTTTTGGAATGCATGTCTGTCTTTTGATTTTTAATTGCAAATATTGGAGTTGTTACTCAGGAAAGCAGCAGTTCCAGAAAATCCAATTCTTATAATGTACATATGCTACTGGTATTGGTTCTTTCATAATAACATAAACATCAAGACAAAATAGTAAAAACAGAAGAAGGTATCCTTGTTTTATCCAGCATTTCCACTGATTTCTTCATTCAGGCCTACTTTTATTTATATTAACATCTGTCCTAATTTGAAGTAAAAGAGAATCTTGGGGACTTTGGCTTTTCTAATGATGTCTCTGCATGCTCAGATATCTGCTATATATTCCTTCCGGGTTTTCTGTCCCTGCTTCCACTGTCAGTATACTTCCTTTCTATGTTAGAATTTTTCCAGGAGTTCCTTGTTCATCCATGTTCACGCCTGGCCTCCTTTCATTGGGATAATCTGCTCTTGAGCCTGAAGGAAGTGATCCTTGAATCTGAAATAGTAACTACAAGTAACCCCTATAATCAGTTCTCAGAAGCAGACATCTTGAGAAAATTAATCTGAACTGCTTTAGGTATTTAACTTTAGGATGAGATTAATCAAGCTCTAGAAAAATCTATTTATTTCCGTTACCATGAGAGGAAGGCAAATGTGACTGATTTATTGCTAAATGTACACACATGTATTTGGTCAGATGAATTTCCAGTCTCTGTGCTCCATATAATACTTAATACAACTGATATCATCTTGCTTATCATGATACAGCTTTCCATTCAAAAACTCTTCTTACTGACCCTTGAATTTCAAGGTTGTTGTTTACATCTATTACCTTCCATTTGCTGCAAAGCTTTTGTTCCTCCTACCGCTGTTCTAATACTGAAAACAAATGAAAAAGTTCCATAGTTTACTGCAATATTAAAGGGAGATTTTTCAAGCTTTGCTTTCCCTGTGACTCCCACCTGAGACTTCCCTAGAACAACTTTTGCCAATACAAAATCCATTACTTCAGCAATCCATGGCTAGAGTGGCCCATTTGCTACAGTTTGGCATCCTTACTCTTTATGAGAAAGGGTTCTGTAGCTTATGTACCAAGGATTGAAGAGTACTCTTCATCTGGCCTTGTCCTTTGACCTGTCTGGCTCCCACAGCACTATCTGGAATTGTAGCCCTTGTATCCAATCACAACAGGAACACACAGATTGACAAACTTTGATTATAAAGTAGGGACAAGCAAGATAAGAGACAGAAAAGCAAAATAACTTGCTATAATGCAGAAGAAATCAAAATAATGTCAAAATAATAGTTTTAGCTCTACTGGAAAAGAATAGCCATTGTTCAGCAAAAGGAAGATTGGCTTTGATATGTACAAAGTTACAGAATTTAGTCTTTTGATAGAGAAGCGAGTGGAAACAAGATACCATATAGAAAACATACCCTTTTCTCAACTGCAACGAAGCTTGTAAACTGGCTTATAATTGAGTTCTCCAAGCTGAGCTGAATAATCGTGTTTTTCAGGGTTTGTTTCTTCATCTATATTGTTAAGTATTAATAAAAGGAACAGGTAGAAAAACCACAATCAGCAAAAAGATACATTGATGTCAAAACTGAACACATACCTATAAACACACTTACACGCTCTAAATAGGGACATGTAAAAGGAAGAGCTCATGTGAATATATTGGCCTGCCTAACTGTCTACTCCTTTCTAACTTTTTCTATTCCCTCACTCAACTTTGGGCAAGGATATGCATTTCCTCTAGTTAGACTTCTTTAGGTTCTATCCTTCTGCTAGTGTAAGAAGCAGCTGTATTTTATAATAAGAATTAGTCTGAAGTCTTAAATAAGCCAAGGTGGCAATACGGTAAGCTTTTAAATAGCTAAAAGCCATTTTTTTTGACAGATCATCAAGTCTGTTTATCTGTAAAACACAGGTCATTATCTTCCACCATACCCTATACAAAAGCTACGGGCTTTCACTGGACTGATATGTATTGATCTACACAAAACTAAAATGTTGTATGTCACAGAAAAAGAAGAATCACCAATAACCTACAATGACAAGAGTATAGATTAGGAAATGCCATTATGCCAATAGAGGACATTCCTACACTGAGGAAGAAGAAAAGACTGTCCTAGAAGTTTTCAAAGTCTTATCTGGGAGGATGTAACTTGTCCTGGTTCCAAATAGGAGTTAACTTTTCTTTTTTTAGCAGCTGGTGCAGTGCTATGTTTTGGATTTTGGATGAGAAATAGTTTTGATGGCACACTGGTGTTTTCGGTTGTTGCTCAGCACTCAAGGCCTTTTCTACTCCTCACACCACCCCACCAGCGAGCAGGCTGGGAGGAAACACAGCTGGGACAGCTGACCCCAACTTACCAAAGTAATATTCCATACCATGAGACATCATGCTCACTATATAGAGCTGGGGGAAGAAGGAGGAAGCGGGGGACATTCAGAGTTTCTCTTCCTGAGTAACCATTACCCAGGTCGGAGCCCTGGTTTCCTGGACACAGCTGAACACCTGCCTGCCCATGGGAAGTAGGGAACAAATTCCTTGCTTTGCTTTGCTTGCGTGTGTGACTTTTGCTTTAACTTATTAAATTCTCTTTATCTCAACCCACGAGTTTTCTCACTTTTCTGATTCTCTCCCCCATCCAAACTCGGGGAGCTTGAGCAGGCGGCTATATGGTTCTAATCACTAGTTGGGGTTAAACCACAACATGACTATATGGTAACTTTAACCTTAAAATGATATTAGAATTGCAACCTTCTAGTTATGTTTAACAAAGCAAGAGTATCTTCTCTATTCCACTGAAATGTTCGATATTTAACATTTTAAACGTGTACTTTTTATTTCAGGTTATCAAACCTCATGTTCTGTTTCATTTTCATGAAGAATCCCATCTTCATAGTCATTAATGAAAGCTCTTGCTGCAAGTTTGTGCAGAACCTAGAAAGAAAATAAAATAAACTGATGATAAGAGCAGTAGCTTTTTTTTTTTAATTCTTCCTTTCATTTATGAGGTCCAGCTTCAGGCAATTAGCTTCCGTATTTACATAGAATCCCATTCTCTCAGGAAGGGTCAAGCTAATTTTCCATTTGAAAAGCAGGAACAACCTGCTCCTATGGTACATTTTTATTTCACTTAATTTCAGCAAATTCAAAAATACCCAGATCTTCACTTGTTGTGCACATTCTCGCTAGAGTCAAGGGTGAGGAAAGAAACAAAAACCTCACCAGGCAATTAATCCCAACTTGAAATGGCTAACTAAAACAGGTAGGAAGAATGCCCCTTCTGGATGTATGCATTTTTCTCCAGTGGCTGTACACAGAGCCTGGCAACTGCCTTGCCAAAATATCGATATAGGTTTTATATATCTATACCAATTTAACCAAAAACGTAACCAAAAATATCTATAAAGGTTAGTTAGGCAAATTAATCCTGTACATAAAAATGCAGAATTTTGGAGAAAAGTGAGTCTAGAGTGTTCAACTTTAAAAAAATCATTAGGTTTACCATAATCAAGTAATTTTTGACCCAAGGGGCTGTGCACAGAAAAGGGAAATACTGAACTGTACTAACCAGAAATTACTTTTTTGAATTAAATCAGTCTTCCATAGAAAAGAAAAATAATTTTGGTCTCTTCAGTACGTTAAAGCTAACAAAGAGAGTGAGCTTTGTGGGGGCAATGTGGTAAAGTCCAGCTGGATTCCAGTTCCAATTGCCAAAACATTCCCACTGGCTCATTTTTGGGGGAATATGATAGATGTCAGAAAGAGCCATTTCTGAAGAAAATGGCAACTCAAATGGCTACTCTTAAGCAAGTAGTTATTTTTTGAGCTAAGGTAGATTGGCAAAAGAAACAGGTAGGAATTCTCAAGAATTAACACTTTTTTTCCAATTTTGACCTTGTTTTTTTATCATTTAGCCATTTCAGTTTACACCTTTCAAAACTTTCTTTTTTTAACTGCACCTGGAATTTTTAGTAGAGCTATTTTTCTAAAAGCAAAAATTCATTATGGCAAGCAAACACATTGCTTCTGCTTGCCAATTTTATTTGCCTGTAGGGGGCACATCCCTGGAAACCAACTGTCCTTGAGGAAACCAACAGTCCTTACAGAAACGAACACAACCAACACGTCCATGGAAACCAACCCACAATAGCAGATTTCAAAGCAGATTACACTAAATAGGGAACGGTATCACTTCCATTTGAAAGCAAATCAGCTTTGCTTAAGGGGGAAGGAGTGACAGTCGTATCAGAATTATTACTGCAGATTGACTATTCTTTTGATTTTTTTTCAAGTGTAGACACCTGTAAGATTTAATAAATGGTTCTTTTTAGCTTGTTTGCCTTTTCAAAATGGGTGCTGTGCTTTCCTCTGCAAGAAGACTCTTTACTTGATTGTTACTGAAGCAGAGAAAAGGCCAGTAACACTCTACTGTCTCTTTTTCCATACATTTGTACAGATGACAGACTAGCAATGAGATGTTCCACATAGCAACAACTTACAACATGAAAGAGAACACTGCAGCAGCTTCTTCGCAAAAGTAACCTGAAGAACAGCCAACCCAAATATAAAGCTAGAGCCCAAACAGGCTGCCAAAATAAGCAGCAGCACTTCCTATTCTGAGAAGCTTCAGTTTCATGTTAGAAAGCACAGAGAAAGGTGACAAATTCTATGTAAAACAGTTTCCATTTAAAAGTCTGAAAACTGAAGGTCTGTTTTAAAACATCAGAAGCCAAAGTGTAAGTGCAAGAGCTGCTTAAAACAGGGGTCTCAATTCCTTCAAAAGAGCATGAAGCAGCGTGTAGTTGTTCAAAGCAGCTTGTCTCACTATGGCATGTACAATCTTGGCCAAACTCACTGTTCCTGTCGTCTTCTGTAGTTCAGTAGTTGACACCACAGTCTGTAGTTCTTGATCATTTATTATTGCTCTTAAGGTGGCCTAAAAGGAAAAAAAAAGTAATACTGTTTCCTTCTCTCTCAAGCTATGTTATCAGCACACATGCATGCTGTTCTGTTTCCCGAACATAACTCAAATCCTTAAGTCTTTGCATGTCTAGGTTTATAAATATTTCCCCTTACAACGAGGGGACAGTCACGAGTAAAAGAATCCTGTATTTACCAAAGCACACTGATAGGAATATTAAATTAGGTAACTCTCTACTTCTTAGAGGGAAGACTAATAATGACAATTAAAGAGTAACTTAATTATAATTAGCAATGAAAAAGAAGGTAAACGCATGCTGCACAGAAAATATATAATACAATGTAATGTTTCCTTTGAGATTTTTTTACATATGAATTTCTATCCCGTAGTGCATGTGCAGTCCAGTCTTTACCTGAGTACAGTGAGGGATGAATCCATAGACAAGAAGTCTCTCGTTGTTAAATAAAGACTGTATTTGAGCAGGAGCCTGCATTGGCTCTGGTGCACCTGTATTAAACTGTTGCCATTTAATAGAAACTGAACTGCATCCTGGAGACAGTATTCTAGAGACCTGGCTCTGTATCTGTACAAAGAAGCAAAAGAAATTAGTTCTGTTTGTTAGCAGGCTTTCCAAAGAAAACATAATCTCTCAATAGATAATAGCATATTTCCCATGTGAATGGAACTAATTTATTTTTCTTTTTTTTTAAACAACTAAAGCAAGTCACATACTATTACTGATAAAAATAAGTCTAATGTTTGGAGGTACTAAGGAGAATGACTCAGACGTTATTTTACTGGCTTCTGGAATAATGAGACTTCTTTTAAGTAAAAGCTGAAATTTGAGAATAAAGGTTTTTTCCATCAGCATTGCCAAACAGGGTAGGGAATACAGCCTGCTAAACTTAGCACCATCTCCTACACGTGAACTCTGAGATACGCGAACAGTTCTGCACATCTCCATGGCCTGCTCTGGATAGTTCTGCACTCAAATGACAGCCAGCATAGCAAGAGGAGAAATCTAAGCTTTCGTCCATTCCCCTGGGCCAAAATGTGCCAGATGCCAGCCTTGCTGCAGCACCTTCCCTACTGTCACTGTTCCAGGAGGAACCAGACTCAAGGCATAGGATAGTGCTGTAGACACATAACTATCAAGGGAAACTGAAAAGCACAGCATATTGGGTCCTAGATTGCCTGAAACTTGATGCACCAACAGTCAAAAGGTACAGAATACAATTGCTACGGGCTTCATCACTATAGCAAGGACAATGTAGACGGACTGTGGCGTCTGACAGAAGTAAAGCCATGTTTTTCCATTCAGGGACAATTATTTATATAGTATGACTTTTTTTAAAACTTTTTCCAAGTGTTACTGCACTTAACAAGAAAAGTACAGGAGCTCTCTCAAAAATAATATAAAAAAAATAAAACAAGTCATGGCTTTCTTGTTTTCTTTTACACATTCAGTGACCAATCTGAATGAGAAGGTAGGGCAACTACACTGACAAATTCCCTCCCTGATCAAAGAACTGAGGGGGTTTCTACAGGTCACATATCCCTTCCTATAGCACGTGTTCCTGTTGAAAATAAGGCACCTTTGTAACACTCCAACAAAATACTTCTCTTTCTCACTTAGTATCAATTTATATTTAAAATAAAAGAAGGCTTAACAAGCACCTTCTATCAAATGTTTCTTGAACTATCTTATTGAAATAGCAAAGCCATGGGATCCTATGAAAAGTGGTAATGTCCATTTTGAGATACTGAAGCTATGCAGTAGCAGATAGTGATATAGCAGACAATGATGACAGAGTGAATACAATCAAGATTTATAAATGTACCTTTGTCTCCCAGTTACACTTTGATTTCAGGTCAAAGTATTCAAATGCTCCAGCACCATATTGGGACAAAGATCTCAGCATGTGTCGATTTGCTGTGGAACTAACAAAAAATTTCTTTATGTAATTATTGAATTCAATTGTTCATCTGACACTATTTCTAAATATTTTTTTAATTAGTACTGCAAGCTTTCTAAATCTGAATTTTTAAAATTCTATCCCTTTTTCAGGGGACAGACCAACTGAAAGCAATGGAGCCAATGAATGTGCTGCTCTATTAGAAATTTCCTAACAGCATTTGAGGAGATTATATGGAACACAAGTTTTTACGTGTCACAGTGCAGAGCTGTGCAGAGAAATTAATTTAGGTTCAAACACCAATAAGACTGCATCAAAACAATCCTGATCTTGAACTAATTAACCTCAATCTCAGTAGAGCTATTGAGCATGGACACAGCTATCTTACAGCAAAGTCCAGTGTCATCAGGGAATGTTACTGTCTGATCAACATGAATATAACCAATATGGTGTCGCTTATTAGCCTGACAGAACAGCAGGCTCTGTTCACTGTCTGACTACTGTGAAGATATTTCATAGGTATAAGCACAAATGAGAGCTTTATAGAGAATTAAAGGAGAAAAATTAAGCAGATGAGAATTCTTTTGGGAGAGAAACAGCACAGTATGTCCTGAATCTTGGTCGGACAGAAAGTAGACTCATTCCTCAACAGGACCATACCACTGTCTTAGTGACCCAGTGAATCCTCACCAAAACCCCTCAAGGCAAAATTAAATAGTACAATTGTATCTATGCTAAGAACACGTAACATCTTGGGTTTAAGGTTTATTGCTCCTTTAAAAGTCCTTTTTCAGATTTTGCTGCCTCGTACAACTCTGTAAAGTACAAATCTTGCAGTATTTAAAAATATTTTTTTCATTTACTTGCACGGAATTATCACAGATAAAACAGATGTATTAATTCAGCCTTCAAGAAAAACACTTCCTTTGTCTACACAAGAGTATGAACGAGAGTAAACTTCTCTTTTACACCTCTTCACCATTATTACTTTACCAATGTAACACATGTACAGATCCTGCCTATTGAAAGCAGATTGTTGCACATTAGCACATTAATGTTAGTGGTATAAAGGAATCATTAAAAGCCATGCCCTCCCAGAATACCATCACTGAGGAAATCCATCGCCAGGCCCAGTTCCGTAGTATCAATCACCAATAATCAATGAATGTAAATATGCTGAACGTGAACGTAACAGGAATGTAAATATGTTGAAAATGGTGTCAGTGTCTTGTGTGTTGATGCAAATTCTATTATAGTCAGAACAGATGACTACTCTGAAAGAGCACTGGGATGTCTGGTACACGCCTGAAGGGTGGTCTTGCCCAGTGCTGGGAGACAGCCCACAGCCCTGAGATCTGGGGAATGTTGCCTGAGCTATAGTGAAGGCGTCATTTAAAAAAAATAGTCCTAGAAGAACATGACCATCACCACTGGTCTTTATTTTGATGTCTCCTTGCCAACCTTCTCAGCACATGATAAGAACCTAACACCACTCTTACCCTTTCCCACTTATGCCTCACAACCTAAAGTATGTAGCTGTAACCCAGTTTGTTCTGGTTTTTTTTAAAGTTGTTTCCATCACGTACATATCTTTCTAGTTTGTTGTTACTGAAATCAGTCAAACTACATTGCAATGAATTTCAGTGAGGTTTTGCCTATTCCTCTGATCATTGAGAAGTCTAGGGCTTACTTTGTCTTACTTTGTTGTAAGTAATTAACTTACAAATGAATATTAAATAATAAAATTATATGACATAGCATTGCAATGAAATTGCACTATTAAAATGAGACTATACCAAAACGTAAAATGCAACGTGTCAAAATGTTAACTCTTGTATTTTCCAATTATATTCTTAAATAGTATAGTTATTTTAATGAACAAAGACATGAATAGCTAAGACCTGGACACAGAATTAATGTTATTGTAGGCATCTTATCAGTGATTTTAAACAAATGCAATTGCTAGCTAACTTTGTACTTACCCGACGCCACATGTAAATAACCTTGTATGTTGGACATTATCTTTCACAATCTGGAAGGTCACACTCTCATTCTGAATGTGCCCATCTGATATAAGAAGAATGTTCCGGTGTCCTTGAGAAGGAAACAGCAGACTTAAGCAACGTAAGGCCTTCCATAAATCAGTGTTTCCCAATGTTGCAGTAGCAGACTGAAAAGTAAAATATTACAATTTTAGTTTGAATTTAATTAATTTTTTTCCTAAAATAACATATAATGTATAACTTAATCTTTACTTCATTATACATGACTCCTGGTTTCCAAATATAAAAAACTGTACAGGTTTAGTTAGTGTTGTTTTCCTCTTTGTGTTACTCTGCATTGATCGCCATTTGCATCTTACCATCCCATTTTCAAGGCATCCATTATATTATATTGCACCCATTACATATTATATTTTATATATATTATATTAGTATCTTAAGCATTATGGTATCATCAAGGAGCTTTAGTTACAGCTGAGAAGCCTGCATTTGGCATTGACAAAACATGGTATTAACCAAAACCCGCTGTCCTAAATAGTCTACCTCTGATCCTTTGGTGCCAAAAGCATTTTCCTTTTCACTGAAAGTCTCTTCAGTGAATGGACTGTGTAAGTAAAGTGGTGCCTTTGCTTACAAATTATAGATTTCCAGAAGGAAGTAAATAATCTCCTCTCTTTTTGCTGTGAGCACGCAATGAAAGGTATGAGACTCCAAAAGATAAATTTAAGGGGAAACACTGAAAAATCTCCTAACACTGATAGCTACTCAGCTCCACTTAAGCAATCACTTAAAACCAAACTGCAATTAATATTCAGATGTGGCTGGGCTTATTACTAGGGAAAACAGACTTCAAACAGACTAAGTTACAGAAAAATCTTAGAAGCTGGCCTAAAGAAAAAAGAGGAGAAGTTGCCTAACAGAGTTTTGCAACGATAAGCATCCTACACAAAGTATTCTTTATAATACAACCAAACTGATTTACTTACTGTAATAAACTTCTTCAGTGATTCCACATCATTTATGATATTCATTGAAAAAGAAGAAAATTCTGTGAAATCTGTGAATAAAGATTGATATTCAGAGCATTAAAATATGAAACATGTAGCAACAATATGGAACCATAAGTATAAGTTTTAGGACTGGAATATGAGAGTAGCAGTATTCCATACTGTAGCAGTACTCCATACTGCTACACATTCCTGGTGTATTATGTTCAGTCTATTATGCTGGTTGGATAACAATGATGTGCATAGAATTAAGCCATGACAAGGCAGCAAAAGGTCCCTCACAGGTAAAAAGGAAATAAAGAAACTCACTTGTGCCAAATTTGACTACATTCACTCTTTGTCTGTAACCCAGTAGTTCCAAAACACGTAAAGCAATCTGCTTTGCTTGGTGTAGAGCTGGACCTGCCATAGAATTCGAGCAATCTAATAAAATAATAAATTCACTGCACAGGTGCTCTTCTTCAAGTGCTGTTTCAAACTCTGGTTGGAATACAAGCATGCAAGCCTACAGAGGGAGAAACAAAGGCATCAGCACAGTGGACAAATACTATTTCATTAAAAGTGTACCCAAATATCTTCATTTTTCTTATTATGGAATGAGAGCAGAATATAGCCGTATTTCAAAGTTATAACAAATATGTGTCATTTACTCTTAATGCCTGAAAAGGGCAACTTCCCTGTCCTTTATCTATATCCCAGGTACCACATGAAAAACTGAAAAAGGAATTTTGTGGTTTCATGTTCATCTGATTCACTCTTCTGCAAACAGCACTGGGTTCTCCTCTAAAATTTAAAAAAAAAAATTAATCACAGATATAATTTTTTACAATTATCACTGCCACCACCATCAGTTTGTGAGAAGTACTAGAATTTAAAAAAAATATGGAAACTAGAAGTGCATACTGTCCTTGCTGTGAACAGAGATGCTATAAAAAACAGAGGCTTTGAAAAGCGGAACAATGAAACGCCTGAAGGAGCGAAAGTGTTTCCAATGGAAACACAAATAGGAATCTCTACCTTCTGTTCTTTCCTTAGGGGAATAGCAGTATTATTGCAGTGATCAGAAAGAAATCCCTAAACTAATACATTTAAGCTAAACAACTCTGATCAAAAGGAAGAAAAATAAAAGACATCATTGTCAGAAAGAAAACAATCTTATCTGTCATTTTACTTCTTTTAATCAATTCCACCATTGTATTGACAGATTGGTAACACAAATACTTTACATTTCACCTCTGCAGCATTTTACCTTATTTAAGAAAAAACAATATAAAAAAGAGCAGAATATAACGAAAAATGTAACTCTCGCAAAAACTGTGTGAGAGTGAAATGGCTTCTAATAGTCTGAAATCACATATTTTAAGTTTTAAATGTATTTCTCAAGCAAGGAGTTACTGTGGGTGAAGGTAAAAGGGGTTGAACTGATCCTTCCTTTCTTACCTAACCTTTTATTAATGTTTTCCAGTGCCGACAATGAGCTCTTCTGTGACATAGCCACAGCTGGGTTCTGTTTCTGGGTGATCCCAGAGCACTAGAAGTGCAAACTATGTTTTTTTCACTTTTAAGTGAAAAAGAAAAGTTTCATATAACTTTGAGAATAATCACTGCAGCAGTAGTAACTACAACAGAATGTAAGATCTTCTAGAAAGGCCAGATGCCTTAAAATAAAACACTGACAGATTCTATAAATGTTTGTGCTTAAGATGTAAATACAGCCCTACAAATTTAATGGTTTAAATTTTACTTATTTTTAATCAGTATAGTGATTGCATGACTCTGAAGCTACTTAGTTCCAGCCTCAGCCATGACTTATTTGTTCACTTCCAATGCTGCAAATGCAACACCCTGATGAAAAACTGAAGTGACATTTTTAAGAAATAGAAACAACAGCACAAAGTGGTTTAAGAGAAATGATTGGACACTGTGTTGAAACACAGTTACTCTCTTACAAGGCAGAGGATAAAACAAAAGCAACAAGGTTCTATGCAACTGAAAACTAATTTCTGGAGAATACTCAGCTTAACAAAACAGATCAAATTGACCACCATCTATGGTGTGTAATTTTTCTTCATCTTTTACCCATCAAAACTAACCTGTTCCTATTTATTATGTTTAAGCATATTCAGTATCACATCATGAACTGTACAAGCTATTCAGTACCTCACTCATTTTGTTGGGATGCTTCTCTACCCACATTCGAGGTAGGTAGATCTGAGAAATCCAGATATCTAGAACAAAGCCACTAATGTCCAAAGAGCTGTTCTCCACAGTCTTAATTACAGCCTTGCAGTCTGTTTTCTAGAAGAGGAGAAAAATATGCATTTAAATATTTATTTAATAACAATACCATGAACATAATTTACTTTATGGGAACTGGGAATGATGACAGCAGATTTAACAGTAGTCCCAAACTTTTTTGCCAAAAAGTTAATAGAAATTTTACAAGGTACAGCTTCTATTTACATATTACATTCTTTACAAGATCATTCTCTCTCCTGGATCTATTTTTAAGAAGAGAATAAGAAGAGAACCAAAACAGAAAGGCTTCAAGCACGACAGAAATTTTCATCCAAGGGAAACAGAGGACTAAGCTGTTTGCAGAATGAGCAGTGCACAAAGCCGGATGGATCTGGCACAAGAGTTTTCTAGGATAAAAGTTCCATTTTAAATACACAGCAGAACTGCCAAGGCAGAGACATAGTTACAGTGAAATTAATTTACCTTTATTTTAAGTTCATGTGTCCAACTGCGTATGCGTTCAATACTAGATGGCATCTCAATAGACATATTCACAGAAAATCCACTAAATAAAGAGAAAAGAAACTGGAATGGCACTCCAGGGAAGATAATGTTTAATCTGCCTACCATGACATCTCTGTGGATGCTACATTTCCTGTCTTTCTTAATTCTTTGGATGAAAGTAGAGAATACCAAACTAGTTAGGCAAGTTTCTGTCCCCAGGATACCCAAAGAATACCCATGCTGATTCACAATGGTTATTCATAGTTTAAAAGGTTAGAAGGGATCAAGAGGCCATTTGACATGATCTCCTCTATAATACATTACTTAACATTTTAGCCAATTATCTCTTCATTTAACCTAATGTTCTATTTTCTAAAGCAAAGCTTCATAACAGACAGGCAAACTGGATTTCAGAGAAGGCAAGTTCATTGTTTGCCCTGGCTAACAGTTCCAAATCTCACTGCTAAAACCGCATGTCTTTTTTTCAGCTGTAATTTCTAGTCTTTGCTTCTTAATTTATTTCTGTAATGACATTATTTGATAGCTGCAATCGTACAATACAAGATACATAAAAGACACAAGATACCATACAATGTCATGGAATCACCTCTCATTGTGCAGACAGAGGTCAATGTCTGTGGCCTTTGTCTGTGGCTGTTGGTTTTTTTCTCGTTTTTGTTGTTGTTGGGTTTTGTGGTTTTTATGTTTTGGTTTGCTTTTTATTTTTTTTAAGGTCTTCAGATTGGCATTTTGCCAATTTCAGTCAGTCTTGCCTGACAAAGTAAAATCTCTTCACTACTTCACATTTTGTATATTTTGGGGCTGTATTAGCCATTTCTGCCATAATGCTCACAGTGGTTGTTCCTTCCAGGTTGTTGACTTACTGGGTGAGTAACAAACCCTGGGTTATTGGTAGTCGCTGCATTCCAGGATATAATCTCCCAAGATGTAGATGTGTAGGGCTGCAACCATTTCATCTGTGTGTA
This sequence comes from Xenus cinereus, assembly GCA_025774025.1. Classification (NCBI taxonomy): domain Eukaryota; kingdom Metazoa; phylum Chordata; class Aves; order Charadriiformes; family Scolopacidae; genus Xenus; species Xenus cinereus. The sequence goes on from JAOXJK010000001.1 coordinate 192,684,348, forward strand.
GCCTTGCATTTTTCAGTTTTACAGCATTTTTGTTACATGGGCCCATTTCAATATTCTTGACTATTCTAACCTCAATTATTCTTAATGTATCATCTTTTGCATATCATATGGGCAACTGTTTTCTATTTTCTATTTGCAGGCACATCTCCATCATCCTTAAGATGACTGTGGATGCAATACATATGGACAGCCCCAAAGTATCTGCAGAGAGAACCAGCCTGCAGCCAGAACATTATGTTATTGATATAACATTAATAAGTTTGCAGCTAACTTGGATGTCTTTGTGGTGCTCCCTCTAGAACCTGAAGCTGGAAAGAGTGAGATAGAGATTCCTGATCTCCATTCTCACACAATAACTATTCTTAAGTGCTTCCCAATTTTTATTCATATTTCCTTATATATGTGGCAGATAAAGCAATCAAATCTTTAGCTGATCTATACAATATTTTTACTAATCAGTAGTAATTGTACTGAATAAAAGCAAGTTAATAACAGGAAACACTATTTGAAGATTAAATATAACTTTAGAAAATTGTAAAAGATGTGGGTTTGTGCCAGCTTTGCTGACAGAAAGAGACGAAACTAGGACATGCTCATAAAAAGCACTTTTCATGGTTTTTAATATGGAAATATGAAGAGCATTAAGTTTTAACACATTTACTGCTATTACTACCTGCATTGCTTGTTATTCAGGTTGAGAACAGCCATATGCAGAAATGTTACTGGGAATAAAATTATAACACTCAGTTTCCAAGAAGTCTTACTTTACCAGCAACATCAGTTTCATATAATTGTATTTTTTTTTATTTAAAAAGGGTAAAATATTAAGTGCAGTGATATTGAAAAAAATGAAGATTATGGTCTCATTAAGTTTTGTGACTTGAGAATTTATATATAATCCTTACTAACAGAAATGTTTCTGAAACAAAAGGAAGTTTCTTTTAGTGAAGAAAAAGAGTGTGATAATTAAAAATTATTCCACTATGATATTACTCACCTAAGGATAACAACAGATTAAAGTGAAAAGTGAAATTGAACTAGTTTCTTGATAATGTATCTTACCATCAAATATTCCTTATAAATAGAAAAACAATACATTTGATGTTTTAAATTAATCATGTAAGTTATTGATAAAATAAAGCAGATAATATTAATGAAAGTAACTTACTTTTTCTGTGGTCTTACCCGTTTAACACAAACCCTTTTTATTGTATCCTATAAAGAAAAAAAAAATATTAACCGCACCAGTTATGAAATATTTGTATGTCATTCCTGACACTTATCACCCTGGAGCTCCTTCTTTATTTAATCGTATAGATTTGTAATCTGAGCATCATAGCAGCTAAAATTAAGACAAATGTATGATGTTTCTCTCCCAAAGACAGAGTGAACTTCAGAACTCAGTATAATACAGGTTCAAAGGCATGATTGTTGCACAGTCAGACATACGATACACCTATATGATCTCACAGGACTAGGACCACAAGGACCATTTCTGGCTCTTTGCTAGCGTTTACACACAGAACTGACCTCCCCTCCCACCTGGAGAATTCAGGAGCCATCAAGGGCATGCAAAGAAAAGGATGGGCAAACTTGTCTCTGAAGCAGAGAAGGATAATAGCAAAGTGTTCAGCAGATGCTCAGCTGGAGATAATACAATGTCTTTGCAAGCCGAAGCAGGAACAGCAGCACAGAAACAGCAGGTGACTCAAAATACAAGATCTAACATGTGCCAACTCAAGTCAACTTTCTAAGTCCTGCAGGAGCAAATACATCCTCAGAGATAGATAGAGGCTACCAAGCACAGCATTCCTATGTTTGTGTTCACGTTGCTCTATGACAAGAACAGACATAACCAATTACCTTCTAACAAAAGAGAAGAAATGAAAACAAACTTACTGAAGCCTTTTGTGTAACTACAAATCCCCCAAGCACAGAACTTTTGCTTCACAACAAGAAGATGCTGTTTTAAGATTGTATTTTAACAAACCTGTGTCTTTTCATTTAATGCTTTGTCCTGTTGCCATGGTGACACAGAAGCAGGCAGATGAAAGGTGATGCAACCATGCTGAAAACTCAGTTCAGTGATATAGGTGATTTTGATCACAACTGTACAACTTGGAGGTAAGTTTCCAACACTTATTACAAAAACATCCTAAAAAAACAACAACACAACCCACAAACTAACTTTAGTGACATCATTAAAGCCTATGTTTTCCAAAACAATAATTTAATTAAAACTGAAACCAAATGCTAACACTGAAACTATTATTTGGCTTTGGTGAAGTTTAAGGAAAAATGGGACTATGATATGAAAAAATCAAACTTTCAATAATTCCTTAATTTCTGGCAAAAAACTGATCAATAGTAATTAAGTAAATGAATCTTTTACAAAAAAAAAAAAAAAAAAAAAGGAAAAAAAAAGGAAAAGGAAGCCACCTGAGAGAGACATAGCTGTTTTATGTAAGCCATAGCACATATTTAAAGAAACAATAGTTGTTTTTAAAAATGATCAAATGTATGGTCCAAATAAGGTCTAAATAGTAAAAAATGAGTTTCCCAATAAGGACACGATTCAGCACCAAATCTATAATTGGACAACTGCAAAATTTCCAAGTAGGTATTAAACCATGATATTCAACATACCGGTGCATCTTGGTCCATTAGATAGGCTCCATCACCCTGACTGATAGCTTTCCGATATTCCCTATGTGCTTGTTTCTTTTCTTTAACCTATGAAAAATTTTTCCAAAATAAGTCATTTCATCTCTATAGACAGAAAACTTAATCAATAGTCTCCTAAATGACATGACTACCTTGAAATCCAGGCAAGTGGTAACAACAAAGGATCTTCAGATTGAAGAAACTACATCAAAGGCAAAGTGCAATAACATTTTACCTCTCCAATTACGTGTTTTCCATTGATAAAAGCTTCAAATCCACAAACAGCAGCTTTATCATCCAAAGGAAAGACATATTTAGCTTCAATCGGTTTACTGTTTTGATTGGTGTAGGTCTGAAACATTACTACCTGAAATGAATATTTTTTGTGTAACTGTAATGTTAAAATGTGATTAAAACATCAATACTTTAAGTATAGCAGCACAACTGCTTTGCACCATAAAACATCAATAGGTATGCCACCACTGGAACCTCCATTTGTACCTTAGAAATGAAGGTATAGCATTCATCAGTGCTTGACAAGTAAGTATCTCCAGAAACATACAAGGAGCTGTAGAACTTTAAATCTCTAAATCATTAATTAATTAAAAAAATAATTAATTAATTAAAAAATTCTCACATTTGCTCTTCTGTTTACTTCCCATGTGTCATAACAAAACTCTAGCAATTCCTATTTCCCCTTTGCTGCCACTCTTATTGCCCCTTGGCATCTGATCATTTCTAGTTTATGCTCAGTACCTCAGCCTTATAGACTGTTTTCTGCTTTGATGGACTGAGTCATAGAACAGATGCCACTGGATAGTAATTCATTCCATAAGAAACCAGACAAAACCCAAATCAAACCAAACTCAAAACCAAACCAAACAACCCCAAAAATCTCTCATGAGAAGAATAGTTGTTGAAAGGAATCAAACTCATCAGACAACAGTTTTGAATGTCCAAATAAGCACAGATTATTTCATACCATTTTCTCTCTTGTTTTCCCCTGCTTTCGCTTTCTTTTTTAAGGCTTTGATTACACATAGGCAGAAAGCAGACTTAAAAATAAAGCCAAGCCTTTCACTGTCCAAAAAGCTTTTGAGCTTTTGGCATTTGTTTGACTATATGTCTCTAAGAATAAAAACTGTTCCCACTCAGTTTCAGGACTTTCATTTAGAGACTGAATTGCCCTCCCCCTCTCCCTTTTTTTTTTTTTTCAATTAACTAAACACTAAGTAGCATTTTGTCTAAAACACTATTTAACAAATGGATTAATTTTTCAGGGCTGAGTTATGGAAAAGGACAATAAATAGCATACTCTACCTGTGCTACAAAGTCTATTATCCTTGCTTTGATGTAAATACCTTCCAGAGGGACAGGATTTCCCAATCTGTCCTGAAGACCAGTTTTTACAGAATTTGAAAGATTTGCATTTGGTAATTCATAGCCTAAACAAAGAGTTTACAAAAGATTAAAAAGATATTTTTTGAAATACACATTCTGAAACTAATCCTGTATCAATGGCCCATGTTTATTTATGCAACTCACAACACACAAGTAACAGTTTCTGTTATGAATACTGGAGTTGAATTGCCGAGCTGTAGGCTGCCTGTCTGAGCAATCATGAGTTCATGATAGTTCTTGAAGGTCTTACAAGGTCTTTGTTTAGAGCCTTGCATTTGAATTATTTAAAGACCATCTGATGATTTATGCAAAAGTGCTTCCTGTGCTTCTCTGGAAACACACTGTCACAGGAGGACTTGCAACTGCTGGTGGTAATTATGCCTATAGGAAATGTGTTCAAAACAGATGCTACACAGATGCCACACCGTAATCACTAATCTGGTTACATCTGCAAAAAAACCTACAAATCATTTTTTATTATGTTATCTTCATACATGTGCTCTAAAAAGCGTTCTGATAGGCATTTAGGAAACTCTGGAAGCAACTCAATATACAAACAGAAAACATTTCTTACTCTCATGCTGTAAATGACATTGCGACTTTGACTCATGGTTATCTTGCTCCAGTTCCATCCCAACTGGAGGCTGAAATTGTTTTATTTGATCTTCAGCAAGGCAAAACTTAACGACATATCTAATTTTAACCTGACGGGTCTCATACACAACAAATTCATCATCCTGGTAAAAACAAAGAAAAGTATTTTACAACAAAAACAAAGCTGTACATAATATCTAAAACAATGCAAACTGATTAAGAGGTGTACCTAAGTGACACATCATTTCTTGAAATATGATAAGAATCTGTCAGTCTTATTTTCACTCCCCTAATCTCTCTCTATCACTACCACTTGCATCTCTTGTCTTCTTAATTTGTATTCTCCACATTCCTTATATCTCCTCTGAGATAAGGAATGATAAAGCACAATTATTCCTCAAAATAACTAAGAACAGAAAAAGGAAAAAAAAATGGTGGATGTGTAGAGAGCAACTGTTATCTGTTGGTGTGCCACTACTGCTCTCATGCCTGCCTTAGAGTACCAACCCATAAGGACAGGGATTTTGATCAGCTGGATTCATTTACAAAACAACAAACCTTCCACAGTAGTGATTTGTTATCCATACAAAGTGGAATATCGCTCCCAAATAACAATTTAAATATCACAGAACAGATATTTATACAATGATTCAGTTATAATAAAATGTAGTATTTACATCTTTCTTTTAAGTAGTGTTTTCTTGCAAGAATTCTTTACAAACAGCACTTTAGAGGCTTAGAATTTTTAAACACACTTTACAGGCTGCAAGACAGACAAAAGTAATTTTATGCATTATTGTTTAGTGATTTAGTGTCTGAACTGAAATGCAGGTTACATTCATTTTATTATCTATCAGTGGTATAATAAATCCAAAATTTGGTGCCTTTTCAAATGCCCAATACTGCAGGATCAGTACCTCAAAGTCTGAAGAGATGTCTCCTGTTTTACGGACTCCATGCACACTGTCAAAACCTGATGGTGCATTATTTAATGAATAATCTCGCTCATACAGATCTAAGCAGGATCCAAGTGCCACATCACAAACTGCCAGGAGCCGGGTCCCATCCATTTCACTGGGCGAAGAATACTTAATACTGGCACTATATGTAAAGAAAGATCAGACACATTTTACTATAATTTATATAAATGTAAACATCATAGGAATTTAAGGATACACAAGTACTTCTGAACAGATGGACAGGAATAAACTTTATCATTAAATTACCTTAAAAGTATTAAGAATTATATCTACTTAATTTTAAAAGTAAAAAGAATACACAAAGGATAAAGAGATATGATCATTATTCAGACCTAACAGAATCACTGAAGTAAATGCCACTGCCCAGATTCCCAATGTCAGTTCTCTCCAGGCCGTGATCTTCAACAACCACTTTCGGCAACAGCAGCCCTCTAGAGAAAAAGAAGGTCACACAATGAATGAAGTACAGAATACTTTTGCATGTAGCATGCGGGCTAGTACACATTGTGCAGTCACGAAGCACAGAGGATTAAAACAAAATACACTTTAGAGAAACCATCCATAGACGCTCAAGGAAAATAAAGTCTATTCATAAAAAAAATAAATCTCAAAGTCATATTAATCACCAAGACACTGATTACATGAGCAATAAAGAATGCTTTTCTTCATTAAGTAGAAACCCAATGCATTTTCCAGATTCATTACCAAACATTCAAAATAATTTTTTGGTTATTAGATGAGTAGTTCTACATTTCTAGCAACCATGCTGTATTAATTTTCTGTTCAATTTTATTCAAAACTCTATGAAATTTTTGTATCTAAGAAAAAAAAAGTATGAGTTTTAAAGGCAGAATGCTGGGGAAGGGATAATTGAAAACATTTCCAAGGTTTGATTTGCAAACCTATTAAGTGTAAAGATACCATCTTTACACTGTTTGAGACATTTCATTTAATATCAATTAATGCCTACAGAAAAGATTTTATATATAAAGAATGTAATAGGACAAAATGTTTAAATAAGTTCCACAGTTTTGTAACCTACAATTAAAATCTGCAGTATAAGGAAAACAGAATGCTAATATGACTTTTGAGGTATTTGAATTCTGATGGCGTTATTTATCAGATATGTTTTTTGAAATATCCTTAAATTTTCAGTGGTTGGTATTCAATGCATACATACTATGATGAGGATTTAAATATGTCAGGCTACTAGAGGTTATAGTATTTTAGCATTATTACCATGCCTGAGTGAATCCATGGTATTCAGTCATAGAACTAGATATTCTGTTATTCCAGGAAATTATCATAATCTAAAAATATGCTAACTAAAGTAGTCATGGGGAAATATTGCATAGAAGTGGATGGACATTGTCAATACAATTCTTTCCTAAAACAGAATACATTTTCCACACAGCCATTACTCTCCATTTTGTCATCTTTCACATGGATTTAAACCATGCTCCTCCTCATCATATCCAAATTGCTACATCTCAAGTATAATCTAGCTGAAAAGTAATTAAATTTATCACTACAAAAGATTGATTTTCCTTCCAGATGTCTGCAGAAGTATATGGATAAGCACAAGAGCTTAATAAAAAAAAAAAAAGTCAAAATGCATTTAAGAATATAGTTAAGCCTGATTCAATGTCACAAAAAAGGATTCAATGTCACAAAATTTTACCTGGAAAGAATTCCCATGAAGATGCGCACAGATGATGCGTGGAATAAGGATCGAATGTTTCCAAGACCGCTCAGAAATTCTGCTGTTTCAGTTACTCTGCCAACCCTATACACTTGTAAAATTCTCACTGAACAGTTACTGCAAGAAATTTGAAATTATCTTTGAGATCTCATGACGTAAAAAGTGCATTTAAGATCAATACACTGTTAAAAGATAAAGCCTTATTCTAAATCTCAAAGTAACATTCATGTTACCAATTTGGGTGGCAATTATTAAAGAAAAAAATAGCTTAAGAGAACAATCACCAGTCACGTTAAAAACTTAATGACTAAGTTCAAGACCTATTTAGACTTTAGGGGGAAACTGAAAATGTGTTTTTGTGCTGAAAGTCATATGAAATTATCTTATTTGACATTTTGGCATCTAAATTCAAAGATGTGATATAGAAAACCCCAGATAACTCTATACAGCTCTGAGTCTATAAGTATATAAACTATTGCCAAGAAACCTATCTTGTACAAAAAACTCTTTTACTGAGCATACTCGGGGACTTCACTGTCTTGGCTGAACTACAAATATCGTAGCATCACAGTTCAGGCTACCTGGAGGTAGTAACTCTCAATTAAGAAATACACTTGAGAGGAGGAAAACTTGGGTTGCAGTCCCACCTCCACCAAGATTTATGAATTTTATGTGCAATAGTTACAGGACAGAGCTGTCACCAAGATCCTTGTTCTTCCCCAGTTGTGTTTACACAAACCAAAAGATTCAGATTCTCTCTTTACTGCTTCTTACTCTTATCCTTTCCAGCTGAATGCTCTACTGAGCTATCGTGTAAAGATCTGAGTGGAGAACAGTGCACCTACCACCTTCCCTCTGCAGTCTGCTGCCCACTACACATGCTCAGAATATGCTCAAATGACTGACTCTGGACTAAGTACTGTGTTGCTTAATGGTATAAAGACAGTGATACCCTATGAAATACCGAAAAGGTAATTTTAGGATTCTAGGATTCCTAACTGTCACACAGTGAGGAACCTCTGGATTTACAAAGTAACTGAGAAGAGGACTTAAAGGATCACAATTTCAGATTGATACCTAAAGTAGGTAGTACCTGCAAAGTAAAAACATAAACCTCTGTTTAGAAATCAAACCTTCATGCTTTCAAGATTCAGTGAGCTTCAGTCAAGTTTTGAGTTCCTAAATACTAAGATAATATTGGCAAATAGGACCTAGCCGCTTTTGTAAATCTGAACACTTTACTCAAGTCCGAGTGACAGTTTGTCACCTTGAGGAAGCATGGTTTCTTTTGCTGAGGATTAGAGATATATTATGTCCTAATTTACAAAGCTGCTATATGAACTTATATGAAGTGGGGTTTTGTTTTGGTTTGTTTGTTTGTTTGGGGTTTTTTGTTTCTTTTTAAGAACTGTATGTGAACTCTGATCCTTCAGCATTCTTCTACTGCAGTTGAAGTTTTTCTAAATTGTTTTCAGATTAAAAACTAAGATTGCAAATGCAGAGACTGAAAGGGAATAAATATGCTCCAATTCTTGCAATGACATTATGCTTATCTGTTGTATAAGAGTAGTGTCAAAGTTTTGCTGGAAAATCCTGCCCCTATAATTAGTTTATGAATTAGTATACAGGCCCTAACAGATAACTGCTAGCTACAAAGAGCAGTCCCCTCAGTTCAGGTAACAGCAAATTCCCCAAAACTTAATTGTTTCTGTCACAAAGCACTAAAAGGTAGAACTGAGTCACATAAACTATTGTTCTATTAATTTTAAATTACTCAAAAATTCAGACAAAATGTCAAGTAAAAGTCAACTACTGAACTTTCCTGAAGTCAAACAGAAGTTTGCATGTTCCAAGCACCATGCTCCTTCTATACTTGAGCAATATATATTTGCAATATATATAATATATACTTGAGCAATATATATTTGCAACCTGTAGATGCTAGGTAGGCTTAGACCTTAGCTGCTTAAGAGCATATTTACTCAGTAAAAACAAGCTTGGAGTAACTATATCTATATCTATATATATATCTCGTTGAAGCCCACTTATTTCTTCCCTGTATCAATGATGTAACCATTGATTATCACATTTCTGGAACCATCTCTCTCTAATTTCTCCGTTATTTACCTATTATTAAATTTTATTAACCACAGAGACAGGGTGTCCAGTTAGAAGCCAATGTCAAAAATATTAAATAGAATTACAGGCAGATCTGCAGAATAAATTCCCAGAAATATGTCTCTCTCACACAACTGAAAGCTAACTAGAGAGGGATAGCAAGTTCTGTACATCATCAAAAGGTGACCAGGTATTCTCTTCTGCCCCTACCAAGTTCATTCACACAGAAAAAAATTATATCTTTTACTTGGCAGAACCCAAAATTTTACTTTTATGTTTTCTTTTCAGTTATTGTATAAAATGTCTGGAAACAAATACTGAGAAACAGAGTAAAGAAGTCTAGATGCCGTATATCTTATTTTAGTAGCTCGTATAAATAGACAGCTCTTCACAATTAAAAAAACAGAAAAAAAACCCCACCGAAATTGACAATATTATCATTTTCAGGTTTTTTTATATTTACCTCCATTTTGTTCTTTATAAGTTATGGCAAATATGCCAGCTCTGCAATCCAATTAGCACAATCAACATTGCACAGTAACGGTACCTGATCATTCAGTTCTCTTTAGAGGTATTTTGTGCACTATACCTTGAATTTTACTGGAATCATTGCATAGCTATTAAAAACTCACCTGTAATTGTTTTTTAATACTAGTTGTTCAACATCACGAAATTCAGAACTCCTTGAGTCAACAGCTTCAATCTTGCACCTCAGAGCCTGGTATTTGGCCAAAGATGATGGGTTTGGGCATGAGATATTCGTTTCACGTATATTAAGCATGTCTCTGATTAGCTAGAAAATACAGATGGAAATTTGTGAATACTTGCTACGTTTTAATTAAGGAAACTTGCAAACCAGACGGAATTATATAAAGTTACAGCATGTAACAATGAAATGGAATACTCAAAAGAACATTTCCACTTGTTAGACACAGTCTGGAAGAAGAGCAAACAGTTGTAGAATCCCATGAAAGCAATTCTGAAGAACAAGGTATATGAAAAATAGTGATAAACTGCTTCTGTACAACTCCAAACCAAGCTTTGGGTGGAGCTTGCTCATAACAGCTCCACAAACCAGTATTTGTGCTTGGTTACCATTTTGATTTTGCTCATTAGGCAATTCTTACTTGTTAGAATCTGTCTTTTTGGGTTTTTTGGTCACTATCCAGCTAGGGCTGTAGCACAAGCTACACATGTAATTTTCTCTTATCAGGAGAAAGAAGGACTTCTAAGTTTGAGAAGATTGTAATGCTACACTGCACTAAGCCATGGGAAAGCTTTATGAGGCATAATAATTTTTTTATATCAAAAATCTTAAAGGCTATTAATTATCAAAAGATTTCCAAGGTTAAAGGCACTATTAACGTTTGTTCTTTTGAAACAGTAAGGAGCCTCCTTCTCGTTAACTCTCCCTTTATATTTTGTAACTTACAGAAGACTAACTTCTGGATATTCTTTGCCAAAAAAAGTATCTCTGGCAAAATCCATGGAATTTACATTACAATTGCAACACAAGGAGGAAATTTGAGTTTGCTCTGTATCTAAAAGAGTGATGAAGCCGTCAGATTTCTGACTGCCTCTTGCCTCTCCAGAAAGCCTGGCTGCATGGGCTCAGGGCCAGCTTTGACAGTGCAGCTGTGGAGCCTTGGAAGAGAGCTGTGAGAACACTCAGCAGATTCCTGACCCTCCTTTGCTTAAGAGATGCCTTTGAGCTTTGGCTCTTGCCCTTGGTCTCTCAGCTGCGCTATGTTCCTTTTGAGCCCGCATCCAGCCTCCCTGCTCCTGACCCCACATCCTGTGGATTTGAGTTCCTGGTTTGACCTTGGACCTGCCAGACGAGCCATAATAAAGAGGCAATCCAGACTGACCCTGGCTACTATCACCAGCAGTCACTGTCACCTGCTCTGCTCTTCCTGGTAGGGTACCGTGGGACTGGAGCTGCTGCCGGTGGTGTAAATGTCCCAACCTTGCTCGCTTTCACCCCAAATACTGTCCAGCCCCCCCCTGCTGCTGGGTGCCAGGGATGGACCTGCACACACACTCAGCACACCTTGCTGGCAATGCCCCTACAACCTGAGAATTTCTCAGCTGGTTCCTGCAAAGATGAGACAACGTACTGACTTGCAGCAGAATAACAGAACTCCCGATTGACTGAACTCCCAGCCAGCCTCAAAATGAAGGAGCTGACTAAGTAATGCAGGAGCTGTGGGGGGAGCTATGGGAGAGACAGATCCCTGGAGATTCCCCTGGGCAGGTCAGCTACGCTTAGACCGACTGATAGATGTTCTCTGTTTAGATGTGCTGACTCATTTCTTGCACTAACAATCCAGGCAGCCCACGAAGTCCCCCAGGCAGTCCGTGCTGCAAATGTAGAAGCAGAGCAAGCTGTCCACAGACTGATAATTTTAAATAGTCTCTAGAAACTGTTCCTGCATATACAGGAAAGGGTACACAGAACGGTCTTTGCATATAGTTAGAATAGCTTAGATGTATTTTGCATATAGTTTAAGATAATCAATAGAAAATGATTACGTATATGCAGGAGTAGTGGCTAGCGTAAGCTGGTTGATAACAGTTCTGTGATTCTCATTTGATCCAGCTGAAGATGCCACCAGAACAATGGCTGCAATGGAAACTCCCTTCACCATCTGGACAGCAACTGGTCTTATTTCAAAACAGTGAATTCCCCCCATAAGCATTACTCTGTTCATTAGATTCCAATTAATTATTTTTTTTAAAACTGACAGCCTGTGACTAGCTGTGCAAAGCATCCTGTCAATTTATCTAGTGAGCACATTCAAAACCGGTGTAGCACAGTGCAGATCAGGGCTCACAAGCAATCCGGAAAAGTTACCTGACACAGGTCCTGTTTTTTAGATAACAGCTTTTTGGAAACTTTATAGTCTATTTCAGTTTTGTGAGGTATAACTTGATAGAATTCCATCATCATCTCTTGTAGTGCCACCTCACCAGCTCCTTCATCCAGTGCATTCTTTACTTGGAGTAAAATACCTTCTGCTTTGCTCACCTTTAAAAGAAGAGATTATTAAGCTGAAAGCTATGTCAAAATTGCAGAAAGAGCGCAATAAATACTGAAAATTAATCATTAAATTCCACACTGAAATAAAACTTTTGCTGTTAGTGCAATATCCATGAAATAATTTCTTGCAGCTAGGATATAAAAACAGTATTTAAAAATTGGATATTGTTCTGCCCTTGTACTGGGCTACTTGCAAAGCACCTCAAGTAGAGCTAAGAGACAGTAAAATAACCTCCCTGAAAGAAAATGGAATATGAATCAGATTGAATGATAACGTCCCTTAACATCTTGTCGATTCGTATCGTCAGCTTTAATGCATTGATGAAATAACTGAAAGTAGAGGATAATAAATTTCTTACTAAACATCTGTGTGCCCTAGTTCAACCTAACATACATAAAGCAAAGCAGAAGTCCTATTTATAAAGTGCAGTTTACAGATAAAATAAAAGTAATGATTAATTTTAGACAGTTTGCCCAGACAGACAGGACATAGATTTATCTGTATATTCCTTCTCAATTGGAAATTTTTCAAAAAATACTGGATATTATTTTGCCTTTTCAAGGCAGGAGGAGGAAGAAGGCAAAAAGCTTTTTAATTTACATTAACCACAGGCAACATCTAGTAAAATGTTGACATTAAAGGCTGCATAGCAATATCTTACTGCAGTTCAATACTGATCCAAGACCGGTCTCTGTCTCACAAATGCCTTTGGGAGAAAAATGGATCGTTAATATAACTGAACAGCAATCCACTTAACTACTGTGTTTCGAAAATCCGGAGTTCTTGAAGTGCAGGAGTATCAAAAGTGTAATTACCAATCCCTATCTGAAACACAACATACGTGTTTTCTGGGAAAAAAAAAATTTCTAACAGCATTTACATATTCATCCTCACAGAGTAACAAGAATTAACTTACATCATTTAGACTTATGTTGTTTACTGATTCAAGCAGTAAACTATCCAGGTGGCCAATAGCTTCTGCCCAGAGCAGTTCCACAAAATCACTAACTTCCTGACATATAGCACTTGAATGGATGGCTTCTTCTAGATGTAACTGTAGTAAAATAAACACAATTCAGTGAAGAGACAAAGATGCAAGTCATGTCAGTGAAGTTCTTGCACAGATAATTAAACTTTCCTATTCCCATAAACAACACAGTGCACAATGCTCACTTTTGCTTGGTATAATTTCTTCAGTCCCATTGAACTGAAGGGAAGGTTTGCTTTTATAAGCTCTTTCAAGTGGCATGGAAGGCCGGATGGCCATGACCTCTCTTGAAAACTGAGACATAAGGTCCTGGAGAAGGTGGAAGTTGATTTGTTTGGTATCTTTATCAGTACATTGTACTAGCAGGTACATGGACATAATAGTCTGCAGACCCCAGCCACTTCCTTTTTTGCACAGCTGGTAAAAGAACAGATGGTTCAAAATGGCCAGTGTTTTATAACATCTCAAACAGATGACACTAGATGTCTAGTTCAGAAAGCTCTGCTGGGAAAGACATTATTCCTGTGAAAATAAAAAATTGGAGCAGCAAAGCTACAGGAGAAGAGAGAAGCCACGCAAATTGGTGCAATTCATACACCAAAAAGAGTTGTGAAAACAGATTTTCTCATGCTCTTCTGAAGAACGTTGTTAAAGCATTTACTTGAGCTTTTTTTCACTGTTCTACAACACCAGAAGCTGCCATTAAACTTGATGCCGTTAAACAATTCTCACACAAGTTTGGACATTCTACAGCACTTGCTTACACAGAATCAACCACACAGCTTCTGAGATCACTAGAGGACATACGTGGGCCTTTCAATATTGCTGGATATAATCTATGTCTATATTAGCACATCACTTTTTAGGTACCACATTAGTTGATAATGCATTACTGAGGGAAAAGAAAACTCTATAATGAATATGACTACAATTGCTTTTAATGTATTTAAGTACTGGGAATATTCACTCAATATTCCAATAATTTTAAAACATTTACATATAAGCAGTTTCCCTTAACCTACAGCTGTATCATCTAGACAATTTTTACCCCATTCAGAAAATTGAAAACTAAAGCAAATCATTAAGGACAGAAAAGTGTAAACATGCAAGTTGTACAAGCCTGTTGCAATTTTGTAGAAGCTAAATATTCTGCTTCTGGTGGAAATGTTTCTCTGAGCAGGAAATCCTGTCTCTTCAAGTCTGCAATAAAAGTCTCGTACTTTTCTCTTATTTCTTCAGGAGTATTCGTTAGGAATTGTTTATTACTCTGTAAATTGAAAGAGTAAAGTTAGTCAAAGAAACCATATAGAGATGTAAAGAATAAATTTTACCACACACTGTTCTAACAGCTGACAAGCCACATTTAAGTTCTGGGTTGTGATTTAATAGGCTTCCGGCAAGGCAAAGCTTTCATGAGGCTTCATGGGACACCAAGAACAAGCACAGGGCTCCATGTACAAACCACCCCACAGGGACAACATAGGTTCATCTAAATGTGTGCTGGAATAACTTGTTTTATCAAACAAACCATTCAAAATTCATCCCTGATGCAGTTGCTTTGACTGGAATCTAGTGTTCTTACAATGACACAAACCGTACTTGCTGTACCAGAGTGCATCCATACATTTAGGCTGGCCTCAGGGCAAGCTCTTCTGTCTCTCAATAGTATGTCCAGAATATTACTCGCTATAGCATTTCAGCATGTAAAGTCCTTATAAGTTTAGATATTGCCAAGAAAATCTACGTGAGTATGAGGCAGATGCATCCAGGATCATGCTGTTCTGCTGTCAAGTCCCAAAACAGTTCTTTGGAGCAACATGTAAGCAAACACACAGACTAGAGGAGACAACTATAAATTACACTTTTAATGATAAATCTTAACAGAATGACCTCCTATTGTCTATATCTAAGGATGAGCCTGCAAGTAAGAATGAAAAGCAGCTGAAGGTCTCTAGAAGAGGTAGGTTCAACATGCATAAAGAGACAAACAGGTAATGTCAATGAGTGGTTCATACCTTTGTTCCATCTGATGTACTGAAGTTTGCATATAGTCGAAACGGGAACTCGCAAAGCTCTTGGGAACACTGTAATTCAACAACTACAAAATCTTTGCTTTCCTTGGAGTTGACCTAAATGGAAAGAGAAACAAAGCTGCTGAATTCCCAATTTATCACTGAAGTATGTTTCATTCACATGATATTGCACCAAGTACTTCGCCTTGTCCTATTTTTTTTTTTCACCTGATTTAGCACCACTATGACTGGTGAAAAAAGAGAAGCAGAATTATTCATTATTTGTATCACAGCAACAAGCAGAAGCTCCTCTTAGGGCTTCACTGTACTGACTGCTGTATATTTGCATCTTTTTTGTGTTTTGAAAGATTTTTTAACAACAGAAAGTTCAAAATTTCAATCAGACTAAACACATAACAGCCATGATAACATACACCTTGACAGAAGCAAACATACTATTCTACTGCATTTCTTTGGCAAGAATGCTACAGCAGTAATAGGAAAGTTTTATTTGGGTACAATTAGGCTGCAATGAAAGATAGAAAGCACTGAAGTACTTTTTAATACTCCTCCTTGCAATGCTGTACATGATAACAGAAGAGTTACTGTTGACGTATATAAAACTATAAACATTTTATTCATCTACTGATCCTCCTACATTCTCCCAAAGAATATTAGAACGCTTACTTTTTCAAGGACACTGTATTTTGCAACTTCAAAATCTTGGGGGAAAAAAGGAGTATCTTGATCTTTTTCACTGTAAAATCTGGAATGGAATTGGAATAATAAAAATCACATATGCCCAGTAAATACTGTACTGTAAAAGGCTGCAATGTCATACTAAAGTAAGAACTAATGTAAGAAGATAAATCTATTTCTCAGCAGTAAATTAACAACAACAAAAGTTTTGACAAATGAAATCCTACACAGACAAGCTGCTGCGCTACCAAGCCAGAATGTCTAGTGTAAAACTGAAGACTAGATTTCTATCTTCATTCTTTAGAAAAACTATTGAAGTAACACAATAAATGTATTTTCATTGCCTGGTTACCTGTTAATTTCTTAGTAGCTTGGTCAGCTGTGCTGCCTAAGGCTAATTCCTCCCTTATTCTTGACTTTTACATCAGGATATATACATGTAGTCATATTCTTCGGCATCAGGACTGGTAGACCAAGTGTAACTTCTAGAACTTTCCCACAAAGTAACTAAATAACTACTCTATGACTGAACAGCAGTCTCTAAAATGAAAAGCTGCGTTTAGTTAATAGATTCAAGAGCGCTGGAGCTGGTTTTGTTACTTTAACTCAATAATTAGAAACAGTTATAACAATACTGCCTCCCTATCAACTAAGAGCAGTCTCAGTTATCTTGATTTTCTCCCAAGAATTTTCATGGGAGAAAGAGATACTCAGCACTTCTAAAAACAGTGAATTGGACTGAATTGGAAAAACCTGTGTGAACCAAGAAAAAAATTGTGATAATAAACAAAGCACCAATCAGAAACCGATAAAGCATGAGCCATATTAATGCCTGCTGAGTTGGCAGAAGCTTTGCATATATTAGGGAGCTGGATTGTAGGTGTCCACTGAGATGGAAAAACGTAAAATAAATTTCCAGTCACATCCGAAGGTCAAAAAACAAAAAGAAAAATAAGCCATTACAAATTCATATACACAGAATCTTCCACTACATCATTAAGATAATGCAAGCCATCTCCAGAAGTCACTGAACCAGACTGAGGAGTGGGGTTTTTTTATTTGTTGGGTTTTTTTCAATTTACAGAAATATCAACATAGATATATCAAAATATATCTTTAATTTTGTTTTATTTTACCTAAGAGTCCCCACTTTGGACTCAATTCTTCTCTCACTCTCTTCAGTAAGGTTGGAATAGGCGTTTCCATTTTTCTTTGTGGCATTTTTATTTTCAGGAGATGACATGTTTTCCACGTCTGCAATCAAAACATTTATTTACCTGGTATAATATCTGTTTTCTCTAATTTAATTTATGAATAATTAATAAAAACACTACTACTTAACATTAATAAATATTTTACACATTGAAACAAGTTAACAGCTTCTAAGGTCACATTTTATTCAGCCTTACAACTGGCAGGATATGGAGTCAAGTATTGAAGAGCAACTGCCCCAGCTGCCCCACTGCCACTAAATTCCATTTAATGTGCCGATTAAATAGAATTATCTTTCTCATCTCTTTCTGATGTTCTTTCACTTGTTTCACAGCATTAAAATGAACATTTTTCTTATTTCCTTCTACACAGTGTTATAGTTGTTTGCATCTGAACCATGTAACACGCTGGAATCCTTGAAGTTCTTCTATTTTAATTGAGTTGCATTAAATATTTCTAGCCTATGTTAACCTTTTCACTAGCTATCTTATTTTCTCATAATTTTGACTGCAAAACATAGCACTTCCTCATGCAAAGACACTGAAAACCCATTGTGTTCTGTTGAAATTAACTAAAACTTCCAGGTTACTGGCATTTTTTTTTCCAGTGGAGTCAAATAAAGACAGTAATTGGAGTAGATTTTTTGTTATTTTTAGTATTTTATTGACATTTCTAAAGAAAAAACCCCACTGAATGGAACTAATATTTATTTCCCCAAAAATTCTTTTTTTTTAAAAATCAACTTTATTGCCAGTTTCTATGGTTGCTTATTTCTTAAAAACTGGTTCTAAATATTAATCTTCTAAAACATAATTTTCCAAAGTAACTGATGGAGGAATAAACAATGTCAAATACACCTACCCTGCCTTCGGTCAGAAGTGTCATCTTGTGATATATTAACCTTAAATGCATCGATCTGTAAAAGCTTCCCCTTTTCAGCTGATTTCCAAACAAAATCTGCTCTTAAAACAGGTAGCTGATACTTCTGAATAGTTTTTCGATCACGACAGCTGAGGACATCAGCGGTATCCACAAGAATGTGTGTACTCTGAAAGACAGGTCACAATTACAGTTGCTCTGCACACATAACTACAGTATTAATCCCAATACTGTGCATTTGCAATTCATACTGGTAAAATCCTACAGTCCAGAGGAAACATCTAAAAACACACAACCTTTCTGGACCATAATTGAATCTAAACTTCCAGTTTAGAAACACGGTACCTCTGCACTTCATCCACAGACAGCAAAGAGAGCAGGACTTTTTCAAGTGACAGTTCAGCTCAACAAAAATATGTGTATCTTCAGAGTGTTCACTTTTCTGCAATTACTATGAAGATATGAAGGTGACCAGGTGCCTCATGTTCTGCAGAGCTTTTAGCAGCACATAGGAGGTCCAACAATGGGCCAAGTTCAGTTGTGGCCAATGTGGTACAAACCCAAAGCTAAGTAAGAGTGTTTTAAACAAACAAAAAAAAAAACCCACACAAAAAAAAAAAGGCTGGGCAGAATGCTGAATAACCACAAGCAGCTTTGGTAGACTGCAGCTTTGGTAGACTTATAAAGAATCATACGTTGTTTTGCTGGAATCATATATATGCTGAAAATTAAAACTTTCTGCATAGTTAGGACAAAATAAAAACATTTACAGAAGTCAAATCAAATAAAATGGCCATAAGTAAGAGGCAGAATTTTGCACCTTGAACAGTAAACATTAAGCATGTAAGAACTGATGGACACGGAAAAATTAAAGATTATTACACCAGAATAAAATTAGATCTACTTTACTCAGAAACAGGATGATAAATGCATGTACTTTTATTTGCCCTATATGACAAAAGTGCAGTTGCAAAACCAGCAGCACTGAGTCCAGATCTGTTCTGAGGTTCCCATTTGGACATAGAGGAGACGCTTTTTAATCACAACATAACTTCTGAAGCTTGGGTAAGATTTACACTGAACAGGCTGGCCACTTCTTGCTGTTCTCAGCATCCTAGAGCTCACAAATTTTAGGCATTGAAATAACAGTGATGCACCTCCTTACTCAGAGCTCCCCCTCTGACGATGAGAGAAGAAAAACAGCAGGGCAATTTTATCCAGGAAAAATACTTCCTCGGATCTTCTGAGGAAGGAGAATATTGCTTTTAATCTTTTATGTGACATTTCAGTACTACAAAGCCAGATGCATTAAAAATGTAAACTGAATATTTCCATTTAAATATTTATCTGAGACATAATCTCTATAGTTGTTATTTCTCTACATGCGGCAAGATTAACACTCTACAACATTTGCACCATTTCATATTTTCCTACTGCGATCTCAGAAATAAATCTGGAACTTACCTTGTGATTAAGCACATAATTAACTACTCCACCATTTTCTTGTATGCATGCTTTCAGCTTGCTCTTCTCCTGAATGGGTAAGTATTTAACTTTAACAAAGAACACACAGTCTGCAAAGACTGCCATTCCCCTCCTGTTAAAAGAGAAAAGAAATTTTTATTTTGGGCTGAGAAAAGTTTCATTCCCAGTATCCACTTAAGTAGTCTCTCACCAACTACATTGTTTGTAACTCTACAAAGTTCCAAAACGAATCCCATTTTATTAGCACGGCAATCAAATCCACCCAGAACATCTCTTAATCAGTGAATTATTTTTTTTTTAAATTATGCAGAAAATTTAGTGTGACCTACATTTTCAGGAAAGTCATAGCTTGAACTAAGTGCCAAACTCCTGTCTTGATTTCTTGCTGCTAATACCCACTGTTAGTAATGTGGAAGTATCTTAATTTAGACTGGAACAACCTCTCTTTGATTTCCCCTTTCACACAATATCATTATAAAATAACTCTCTTTTTCAAGAATGTAAACAGCTTTTCATGTTTCCACTCACTGATTTATAATCTGCAAACATAAAAAAACCCCAACATTTAAAAAGAATTTCGGAAAGCTGATCCAGATAAAACCTAACACAGCAAAAAAAAAAGCAACCCAAACCCCGACGACAATAACAAGTCCAAAACTAAGAACCTAGTTTTAATCCAGATCTGTTTTCTGATTGAATTCACCCCCTGGCTTACAGCAAATATTTACAGTAGTAGTATTTACAGCGTAGCAGTGGAAGTGATGGAGAGGTAGGGGAGAGATGGAAGTAGGGATACCGCTTCTTTTCTCAGCGGTGTCAACCTAAATTGTCCGTAAAACAACTTGCATGAAAATCAGCTGCGTGTCACTTGTGACTACGTTAAGATATGAGAGACTGAGAAAGTCTTATTTAAACAGGAGAAGAATTTATTACAAATTATAAATTAAAATTACAACAAATTATAAAGTCAGCCTCTGGTTTAAGTGATTAGAATATATCATCAATGTGCATTTATTTTTCTGGATGCCTATGAGTGTAAAGTTCATTTAAAAGCCGATGAGAATGATAAATGTAGTGTAAATGAGAGCACTATACAGAGCACCCAGCTCTTTGCGTAGCACATGAGCTCCTCAGCATGTCATGGGCTTTTTAGGGTGAATGTTAAGCGGGAGCTTGAGGGCCTTATGAGTGGGTGGGTTCAGACAGAAGCCAAAACCAACACCCCTGGGACTAAGCTTATTTGAAGCAGGTTGCCCAGTTTAGTTTTCTCTGAAAGGCATTCAGATGGCACACCTCAACACCACTTTGAGAACCTAACATAAGGAAGCTCTTGACAACCAAAAGATTTGGTTTAAAATTGCATTGCTGTTCCAAGCCAAACTGCTAATGCAGACGCACTGCTAATGGGACAGTAACTAGCATAAAGAGAACATGTGCTTATAAAACAAAATATTCAGGTCATAAATTCTTTTTACCAATGGTTCTTTGAATCCCAGTACTGAAGTGTCCATATCTCATCCAGAAGGTTAGTATCAGCATCGGTGGCAAAGACTTTGTTTTTACTCTAACTATTTGTATTTCTGGAAAAGCAACTTGATGATGTAAATTTTCCACAGTGACTTAAGGCCAAATAATTTTATTTGCGAGATAACTGGACAAAATGACACTCCCAAATTCATCCCGGACTCACAGGACGAGGGAGAACAAATAAGAAATTGCTTTTTTGAAAGGAAAGCAGTTCTTGTGTTAGCCAAAAACGCCTGATATTCAGCATCCTCTATCTTGGGGAGGCCATTTGGAGAAAAAATTACCTTTCTCCAACTTACTGAGAGATCCCACAGAGACTGCAAATTCTGATTAAGCTTCTAGCCTCCTACTTGTATAAATAAACACCCCCCCATCAAAGACTGCAAAAACGAAAGTAAACACTGTCTGAACTACTGGCGTTCATTTACCACTTCGCATTTTACTGCACTACGTTTGTGCAAATGAGGAAACATTTATTAGAACAATAGTTTCTTTATTAATTTCTTAGGACTAAAAATAAAGAATTTAATTACCCAATAGGTTCTCCTGGCTTAAAAATTAGCATTGGTCAAATTGCACCAAAGCATTTACAAGGTCAACAAAACATTTACATCAACCCTGCAGAAAGATTCCACTGTAGTGTGGAGTGCGAATAAACCAAAAGACAGTTAACAATGCCGAGGAAATGTTTAAATGGCACTGACAACAGCACTTCACAATCTAAAATAAGATTATTGTTTGATTAATTTATCAAGGACCCAAGTCTAGAGCAGATGATTAGGATTAGGTTTCAGTTTTAAAAAAAAAACAACCACCAAAACACAGTAGCCTGAGGTAATTTTGGGGTGGGATTTAGAGTATGTTACCTATACTATATTTATGGAATGTGTTTATTTTCTTATTCTATGGCCAATGTATGCAAGTTTTCAATGTATGCAAGTAAAGTTGTTCATCAGTGCAATAAAAAAGAAATCAGATGGCCACAGAATAACTTAAATTATGAGAGCAACATAATTCACTTGAATTTGGGGTTTCATGAAAACTTGGGAAATCAACACTATGAGACACAATCTTATACACACCTGTAGAATTTTACCTCAAAAAGGTAATCTATAGGAAGGGCCCAAACCACCTACTGCACTATACACCCAATAGAACTAGCAACTCTGTAATGATAATGTGTATTTATGTCAGGCAGACAGCAGATCAAAGGCAGATGAGGTCATCATGTACCTATATTTTGTGGCTCATTTTTGGTTTTTATGGCATTAGCAGTGCTTTTGGCATACAAGTACTCTCTGCTCACACAAAAAAACAACTCCATATTTTAACTAAGAGTTTTTCACAAAATACTATGTTACCTGAGGTGATAAAAATCTTTTACAATGCAGCCTTGTTCTAACTTAGCTCTGTGGGAAACTGCACCTTTAAGAAGCTCTGCTTTGTGGTATAAAGTCTTATTTTAAGCTACTTTTATCAACTTTATTTTGAATCCTGTCACAAACAAAGTAGATTAATTTGATATATAAGGCCAAATGTGCCAAAGGCTTCCTTTAACAACCACAGTATAGATATGGACACTGCCTCCCTCTACGCTAGAGCTCTGTGTGCACTAGTTTTCTCAGTATATTCTCTGAAGCAGATTCT
Source organism: Xenus cinereus (assembly GCA_025774025.1). NCBI lineage: Eukaryota > Metazoa > Chordata > Aves > Charadriiformes > Scolopacidae > Xenus > Xenus cinereus. The sequence continues at coordinate 192,707,297 of JAOXJK010000001.1, forward strand.
GGATACTGCTAAAGTATGACCAGAAGTTGTCTCCTCAGGAAATAATGAATTCTATTTGCACAGCCGAAACAAAAAGTTTATTAGAAAGCAATGAAATACATGTAACCTATTGCAAGCATCAGCCCTGCTTGTACATCTGTATCTCACACCAAAAAACACCAGAAGCAACTGAAATTGGTAACTACACGTGGTGCAAAACTCCACAAAAGTATTTTATGTTACATTCGCTTATGAAAATCAAGCTGCTAAGAACTGAGAAAAAAAAAATATTGCAAGAACTGATCTGTAAATAAACCACAGGTCAGCCAGTAGGCAGAAAAGAACGTGTAAACTTGAAGGATTCATTTCCTGCAAGTCTGCCTGCAACCCCCCCACCCCCGGCTCTGTCTCCAGCACAAGGTATTAAATGACCCCTGATCCCAATCCTCTTTTTAGATTTTGAGGGGGCCAAATCATTTACACTCACCCGCTCAGGCAGCTGCCTTCCCTGAAGGATCTTCCTGCTTCCTCAACAGCGTGAGGTACAACCGGAGAGGCTGGGCGTTGTAGGTAGGAAGGGCTAGAACACACTCATACTTCCCTGTAAAAATGCCCAAAAGGACAGCAACCCAGTCAAATAGATGTCAAAGCCAGTCAAAGTGCAGTTTACTGCACAATAAGGAGCAGTAACCCTTGCTGCACTTGGAAGGAGAAGGAAATTGGCACTGTTAAAGCCCAAGTGAACTTTGGAATACCTGTCAGTAAGCAGGAAATTGGGTTGAAACCTGCTCAAAGTCTATCCCTAGCAGTTTTTCTCTCCCTTGAGTGAAGATTTTATTCTCCTTCATTGTTGATGAATGCTACCACTGAATACTAGCCTCTCTTCCCCTATTTCCGTAGAGAACCAAACTTCTCAAGGGATTTTAGCAGTGTTTTGACTTTCCAAAATTCAAAACCAGAATAGAAAACTATTGTATTTAATCTGTGTGTTGAGAATTAACTACTGATAAAACACTTTTATAACTGAAGTACCGTGTTGTTGCAGCACCAGATAAGGAAGTTATACAAAATGTAGCTGCTGACAACTACCACTGCTTTTACTCTTACAATTTTAATTTATGTTGGTGGGGATCCATAAGGCCCTAATAGCTTCACAAGGATTTCACACGAGCACAAAAATTTGTACTCCATGATTAACCCACAAATGCAACACCACTGTCAGCAAGGGATTATATTTTTAGCAGAAAGGGAGCCAAAAATATTTTTTTTATTGTCCAACAATAGACCATGAACTATCTGTAATCCTGTAAGGCCTTCAGTGTGCGGGTGAACTGGAAACAAGCCCCTGCTGTATTTTCCTATTAAAGATGTGAAAGGGAATAATGCGATGCTGTGCTTTAAAAGAGCACGAGTACAATCCTTGCGTTTTCTAGCACAGCAGCTTCCCACTGTCAAAGCAGAATCCAGTCTGAGGACAATCACGTAGACAATATATTCATAACTGCCAAAATCAAAGTGCAGGAAAGATGATGTAAAGTTTAGCAGAAAGAGCCCAGGGGAGCTACAGAAAGCGAACAGCGGAAAATAAGACCAGTGACAGGCAAGGGAAAGGCCTCCCTGGGTTTATTCAGCCTGGAGCCCGGGTTTGTACCTGCCCTGAAAAGCTGCGAGAAGCGGTCACAGCCTGCAAAGTACCACCAGCCTCTCGGAGGGTGACGCTCTGCCGCTTACTGGAGTTCGGAGGAAAACGCTGATTTCCCTGGGGAAGACAGAGCATGCCCGAAGCGCAAAACGTCAGAAAGCCAGGGGATGCTTTTTACTCATTTCTCTCTCCGTTTCCCCCCTTGCTGCAGCTATTTAAAGATTAAAAGGGTATAGCTAGCCGCAATAAAAGCGCCGTAAAAGTCCGAAGCACCACCCCTGCATAAACCCCCACGCCCTGCGAGGCTGGGTGACAGCTCACTAGAGAGGAATCTCCTCACACACCCCGCGCCGGGACGGCCGCTGGAGAACTCTGCGGAGTCACAGCCTTCCGCCTCCTCGGGAGCGGCCCTGCCCGAAGAGAAACCCGTCTCCCCGAAGGGCCACCGGACGCGACGCAGGAAGGGCCCCGGAGCCAACCTCCAACTGCGGAAGGGAGGGCGGGGCAGGCCCAGCTACCGGAGAGACACCCCGCCGCCTCGATCCCCGCCGCCTCGATCCCCGCCGCCTCTTCCCGCCCCTCACAGCCCCGGGCAGGAACCGGGGCAGCGGCAGCTACTTCCCTGTTGATGCTCGTCAACGGCCTTTACGCCGCCGAGGCTGACGGGAGATGTAGTTCGAGAGCCCGAGTGCCGCCTCGCCGCTGGGCGGGGAAGGCAGCGTTTGGGACTACAACTCCCAGCATGCCCAGCGCCCGGGCGGTACCCAGCCGGTGGCGCCGGGAGGCTGCGGGATGGCGGCAGGTTTGTAATCGAAGGAGAGGGGTGGCGGCGGCGGCCAGAGCGGAGCGGCCTGAGGAGCAACAGTGGGGTGCTGCCGCCCCGGTACCTGTGAGGGCCCGCGAGTGGGAGCTGTCGCGGTGTGGGTGCTTCGGGGCCGGGGGAGCGGCGGCCTCCGCGAGGGCGTCGCGGGCTGTGGCGGTGACGGCGGCGCCCGTGGGGAAGGGGAGGCGCCGGGCCTGGCCCCTCGGTTCGACCGAAGAGCGGTAGCTGTGCTCGACTCCCTACCGGCGGCCTTCGGGGGCATTCCTTCGTCCCTCCTCGTCTTCCCGGGACGGGTCAGCTTCAGCCCTCGCCGGCTGTTGGGGTTGGCAGGGAGGCGCTGCTGCCCTTGGGCTGCCGGGGAAGCTTTTACACTCGGCGGGCGGCCTCCAAAGCGTCTCCAGAGGGGACGGGAAAAACCGCGTGTGGACCCTGTGGGCTTGGATTTGCCAGTGCAGGAATCTGTACCTCGACGGGAAACTCCCGCTGGCGTCTCAAAACGGAAGGCAGCTGAGAAACCTTTTTCTAAGGGAATTTTGCTGTTTCTCCCAGTCACGGTTTCAAACTTGGATCGAAAGCATAAGCCCTGCTACAGCAGGAATATTAAGCAAGAGTTGGTATGAACGGATCTCTTGGGAACAAGGAAGCTTTAAGAAATTACTCCCTGCTCAGCAGGAGCCTGGGTTATTGTGGTCGTCTGTCCTTTGTCCCGTGTCTCCTTCTTTCCTCTGTGTTCCCTGTGACACCCCATATGCACAGGCAGGGAGTTAATTGCCCCGGGACTGGTCTGAGGTAACGGGGCTGAGTGGTCAGGCTCTCGCTGCCACATCCTCATCAGTAGCAGTTCTATCTCTTTTTCTTCCTCAGTGAGGAAATCGCTTCAGGTGTCCGATCTATGTGAATTCATTCATGTTTTATGACGCTTGTAGGAATTTGGTTATCACCGAAACTGTTGCAGTCTTCAAACTTTTTTTTTGGGATGGACTGAAGCTGGTTGGGAGGTAGAAGCTAATAGGCAGCATGATTGTAGAGTTTCCGTGAGAAACTAAGGAAGACACAAAAATGACAAGTGCTGCATTGAAATATGTGTAGTGGAATGTTTGTATGTAGGTGGACATATTTGAAACTTTGCATTAATATGAAGGTTCTGTGTGGGAAGTCTGTCTTTCAACTCCTCAAGTCACTGCTCTTATTTTGTTGCAGGCACTTTAAAAAAAATCTGAATCCCTCTCTGTACTGCTGAAGATAATATTATACACAGCTTTGTAATATTTGATATAATATTAGCTGCACTCAATCCAACCTTTAATCTTTTTATTTATGTTGGCTTCCTGCACAGAAAGTCTTTGTTACTAGTTGTCTAAATTGTTCCTATTGCCTAGGGAAATGTAGATTGTGACTTATTTTTATAAATACTCTAGGTTGGTTTTAAGAAAGTAACTTTTTTACTGGGAATGTGTTATTATAAATTTCTTATTTTGTTTATCTGCTTGTTTTCTAGATACTAAAAGTCAGTAACCATCCATACCAAATACCTGGAACTTTGAAAGTTTTACTGTCCTAACGTTACCTAACGTAATATTGTTATGTTAATGCTATATCAGCAAATAAATTGGAGTACAATTTACAAGATGCCAACTGTTGAAGACTTGAGTAGTGAACAAAACTTCATTGCACATTGGATGTCTGACTGTTCCCGTGCTGGAGTCTTATTAGATCCCAGTTTTACTGGTTTAAAAATCAACAAAGCAAATGTATTATCTGGACCTGAAAACATCACAGCTTTCCCTGCTGAAGTGTCACATCTTTCAGAAAGCTGTTCTGTAAGCGAGGACTCCTTGTGTGCAGAAGAGTCAGGCAGCACTTGTACACCTCGGCAATATACCACTGAAACATCTTTTCCAGCAGCAGCATGTAACGCAGGAGCCTCCAAAACAGACTTTGTCCATGATGAAGTGGATGGTCGGAATAAATCTGACCACAGCCATAGACTCTTACAAAAGCTTGAAAAGGTATAAGTTCTAGAATTCCATGATGTATATCAATTAAGATTTTGTTTCTGCATATGATTTGTCATACCTGTAAGTAAGCAAACTCTTTGAAACTTACAGAACACGGCTAGCTTAAAAAACAAGTCCTACATCATAGTTATGCATGCATAAAAATTGATATCCTCGTGATATGCAGTTATTGAAAGCCTTAAATTCTGTTATTTCCAGCTAACACAGGTTTCAGTCTAAAATGAAATGGTATTCAGTAGCAGCGTACTTCTTCTCAAAATCTTTTTACCTGGGAAGGTACGCACAGTTTTAAAATATTCTTCACTTCAAGCTGTGGAGATGAGGTGCTGGTCGTTGCAGCGTCTGCACCACAAATATTCACAACATGGTGGAGTTGTATGTTCTTGTATCTATAACAGCATCACAAGCTGGAACATAGGAAGTTCCACTCAAATATGAGGAAGAACTTCTTTCCGGTGAGGGTGACAGAGCCCTGGAACAGGCTGCCCAGGGAGGTCGTGGAGTCCTCATCTCTGGAGATTTTCAAGACCCTCCTGGATGCAGTCCTGAGTGATGTGCTCTAGGCAATCCTGCTTTGGCACGGGAGTTGGATTAGATGATCTCTAGAGGTCCCTTCCAATTCTGACAATTCCATAATTCCGTATTTTTGCTTGCCGTAGGTGTATTCCTGAGGAAAATCTGTATGGCCTTGCGAAGTACAGCACCTTCCCAAAAGAGCTGCTGGTGACCACCGGTCACTGAGGAGTGGCCTGGCCTGAGGCTTGCCGTGCCAAAGCAGCTTCCTCACGGCCACCAGCACTCTTACTCTCTGCTGCCTTGGGAGAAAACCCACTAAATTTATTGTGTTCAACCCCCAAATGATGGGAGATGTGAAAGCAGGTTGTGGCAGCTCTAACTATGGGGGTGTTTTGGGTGTGCCAGGCTGGAGCAGAAATCCCATCAGTGTCCGTGTTTGGGAAAGCCTCTGCTGGCCCATCTGCTCTCTGTGGGCCTTGTACAAGAAAACAACACTTTCTGTGGTATCTGTAAATCACATTTTGGGTACAAATGCCCACAGCTTCTCATTGGGCCTCTCAGCTCCTGCCAGAAGCAGGAGCACGACGAGGGCTCTGGTTCTCCCCCGTTCATGCTATATCCATGTGGAAAATCAGAGGTTGGGTGACAGAGAGAGGTCCTGCTAGTGCCGGTGTTTAAGAAGAGACCTCCCAGCTCATCATGAGACTCTCTTTCTGCTAACAACAACTTTGCTGAGCCCGTGGGCTGCTCTCAGCTGGGGCTGGCCCTCAAGTGGGGAACCCCAAAAATGGAGTTTAGAGGATGGGGAGGTGGCCTGAACGTTGTCTTAGTCACAGGGGAAAGTGGGAATATTGCAGTGGAGGAGTTTGGGAGATGGAAGGTAGAATAATTTCATAAGGTAGTAAGTTGCCCTACTTTCACTGCTCAAAGAACAAGACATTTTCTGAATGAGTGTATGCAGGAAACTATTAACATCTACAATAATGAGCTTCTGTTGTTTTTCTGCTTAAAATATCTATTGAATAGGATGCTGGATTCTGTTCAGAGCTAATGCTCTTACAGATGCATTTTAATAACAAGATTCATGTCTTAAATTTGCTCTGCTTTGCTTGGTCTGTGGTAGAAATATACAACCATCTTGGAACTCATTCTGCTCACATTTTTTGTACTGTTTTAACAAGATCTTGTAAATGTCTCCATGTACTTTTTTAAAAAATAGGTGGTAATAAAACCACAAGGAGAGGAAATGCCTGGAAATGAAAGACAATTCTTTCCCATGTTATTGGCATAGCTCTGATATGGGTTTCACATGGTGAAGAGGTGTAGACAGGTGTTTATGTAGGTGGTGGGTTGAATTCCCACCAAAATGTTTATATTTCGAGGATTAGAACGGTTGAAATTCAAGCATTAAATTGTATTAAGGGATTTGTAGTCACGGGCTGGCATTTCTTTTAATTGCTTTAAATTTAAAGTCAGTACCTGAATTTTCAAATAAATAAATGGAGCAGAGTTTGTCCAGGATGTTTCCTCCAAACTGTGGTGAAAGTTAGCATGTAGGGGTGCTGCTCTGCCCCTGGTCTTCATTGCGTTTCTTCCTTCTAACGTCGCCACCTAGTGATAAATGGCGTGAAGAAAACCTTGTAGTTGTAACAGTCTAGTACGGGAGACGGGAATAAGGTTGTGGTAATAAATATATTGAAAGTATCCACAGAAAAAAAAAATTACTTAAATGTCATGAAGAGTTTTAGTTATAAATACTGACTTCTGAAGGACAGCTAAGACGTTTTTCTTTTGCACAATGCTGAAAGATCTTTTCTTGATTTTTCTGATGATTTTTCCTTCAGATGAGTCCCAGTTCCAGGCGAATCTGCAGTATGGGGTCATGTTGTGTCCTCAGATTTTAGAAGAGGGCTTCCAGTCAAGAGACACAAGTTTTCCAAACAGGACAGTTTTCCCTTCTCAATTTCTTAAGGTGTTCTTACACATTAAGCAAATTCATCTGTCATGTAAAAAATAAATGCAGTTGATTTTCATGCGTACCATAGCCTTTTTATTGGGCTTGTGCAATCACTATACCATGTGATGGGTACAGCATCTCCCCAGTACTGAGTTTTCTATTTTACTGTATTCCAGTCTCTACTCCTATGATTACAGATAATAGAGAAATTAATATGTTGGAAAATTCAATTTAAGTGGCAGCCCCCACTAGCCACATCTGTTGCTAGCTACTTTCACAGCTGAGCATTTGCTATGCTGCTTTCCAACTGATCTCTTAGTTGTCTGGCTATTGCTGTGCTCACATTGCAGTTTCTTTGAAGCTGGAGCTCTTCTGGGGTTCGGTGATGTACAGGATTATATGGACATCCCTTCCATAAAACAGACCCTTCCTGCCTGGGGTATTCTCCTTTCCCTAAGGTAAGCAATGGGAAGCTCGGAGCCCACATTTCCCAGGGACTGTTTCCTGCAGCAGTGCAGCATTTGCAAACCCTCTGTGGCTCCCAGGCATACTGAACATTAGGCTGGCTCGTGCCCAAATAATAATGCTGGAATTTACACAAACTAAAAAAAGGAAGAAAAAAAAGGAAAACTATTTTTCATTTTTTTAAAGAGGAATACACCCAGACTTACAAGGAAATTAGGCCTGTCTGGAACTGGCATAGCCACTAAGCTGACTCTTGCTTTCTGACAGATAGCAACGGCTCAACAGCTTGTTAGATCAGTAATGGCAAGCCACCCCTGAGTTTGACAACAAGAGTTTCAGCTCTAATGCTTTTGAAATACATTTTCAGCCAGCACAAAGAGTTTCAGCAATGCAGTTGCTTAGAAGGGACTGTTCTTTTTACTGTTCCTCGGCTGATGTCAGTAGAGACTCCCTGTCCCTTCAGCAAAAGCACTGCTCAGTCCATTTATGTCATGCATTAAATAGAGACGTAAATTAAACAGGCAGTAACTCTTTTATCACCAGAAAGAGCTGCTAGGACTCATAGGGAGACCCCCAAGTAAGGCTATACCTGGAGCCTAGAACTTGAATGCAGGGTCATCTTTCTTTATTTCGTTCTTTTGTCTTTCATTCATCTTTCATTCTTCCTCTCTGTCTTTGTTGAACTCAACCTTCTACAGGGTACACAAAGAGAATATTACAGGGGACTTGTTATCTTGCATTTTTTCTGCCTTCGGTTCCTTGTCAATGGAAAACCACTTCCCTAACTTTGGGGAGAATCCCTGCAATTTATAAGCCTGTCCAGAAGCCCTGGTAGCTGCTGGCTGACTTTGACACAATTCTTGTCATTTTTTGCTATCACTCTCTAGCCAGTAGCAACAGAGAAATTGACATTAATAGTTATAATTTTTTAGGAGAAAGTATTTTAAGATTCTATTTCAATGCATATTTTAAAGAATGTTCATCTCAGTTGGGAAGAAAAGTTTTTCCAAAAATGTAAAAAGTTTTCTGGAGTATAAAGGTAATTTTCAGACTAGTTCTAAATTACTCTTTTTGGTTTACTTTTGTTAATAATAGTACAATTTTTCTTGGAGACTGGAATTCATTTCTGCACGGAAGCCTTTTTAAGGAATTAAATGGGGTTTATGAGATCCTTAATCCTGATTCTGGCTCTTTGTGCAGGGTTGAGTTTCATAGAAAGAGTGAATTTCAGACAAAAGAGACCAATGGAGTTAACATTTAATCTCTTTTTGAAACACTGAGAGCTTTCTGGTCTCAAGAGATTCTGAAATCATATTCCACATACAAAAGTTTTCTTTGTGTGTCTCGTAGACTGGATCATGACTACTAGATGACTTGCATGTTTATGTTGTCTGTGGTGCCTTTGGGAGTTCTTGTTGTTCCTGCTATTGAAAAGTCCTAATAATTGATAACATGCGTAGTTTACTTTGCCATTTGTGTGTGTAAGCTAAAACCTTTTATCTTCAGTGCCTGAAGTATATACAGTCTAATAGTAGGAGAGTACAAGGCTGAATGTAGTTAAGGTACATCATCACTATCTGAAGACCACTTGCATTTTCCTCCAGTTGCACTCCAGTAGAACACAGCTTACTTCATTTTCACTGCCATAAGATTTAGGAAGTATGCTAAGTCTTTCACAATCACAGATTATGAATTACATCTTTCTGTGTTTAAGAAGTAGGAGACTGAGGAGTAAATAGGACTTGATGTTTATCTGGTGCTGGTATGGTGTTGAGAGATACTAGTTGTTTAGCTTCAATAAGTAAGTTTTAATAAATAAGTTTTAATTAGAGTAAGTTACTTAGGTTATACTATGGTGTGATTTATGCAGCTTGCCTAGCTATACGTGGCATGAGTAGCTAGATTTGCTGAAGCCTTTAGGCTGCCATAGAGTTAATTTTCTATGTAATTTTTGTGGCAGCTGGTACA
>JAOXJK010000001.1:192729089-192739352 GCA_025774025.1 Xenus cinereus
AAGTGTTCAAGGCCAGGCTGGATGGGGCTTTGAGCAACCTGGTCTAGTGGGAGGTGTCCCTGCTCATGGCAGGGGGGGGTGGAACTAGATGATCTTTAAGGTCCCTTCCAACCCAAACCATTCTTTGATTCTATAATCACATACAGAAGGTAACTGGAGAGTACTTTTTTGACACCTGACAGCTCAAACAACTGTTACGTTATCTGTTGAGTATGTTCCAGAATTGAAGCCCTTGCTGGTTTTATTTTGGTGATCTGTCTGGTGTGCTAGGAGAGACACAGGAAAGGTCTGATAGTCAGTTCCTGTTAAAAGGTTACATTAGTCTTCCTTTATTCATTATAAGGCATAACTAATAATGCCTTTTCCCTAGGGGTGGGAAAAAATTCCTTTGTAAATCTTCAGAAATGAAACAGGGGAAGTGCAAGTATTACGCCTATTGCAGTGACTCTTCAATGACGCACCTGAGTGAGTTGGCTTATGCTGACTCTTTTCATAAAATATTCTGCTTTCAGTTTTTACTGCACTCAAATGTAGGTGTCTGGTACAACTTGACCTCCTATATAACACTTAAACTGTACTTTTACTGTCCAAATTAACTTTATTACATGTATCTGAGCAGGAAAGCTTTCTAGAACACCTCCATCAGCACCTGCTAGTGATGGAACCAACCCTGAGACCATGATGGCAGCAGAAGATTCTTCTAAGACTTTTATGGTAGTAAGTCCTCAACCTTGATTCGATTTGACTTTTAAGGGGGGAGGGGAAACCCAAAATAAAAAAATAGTTACTTGTACTTAAATGAGTATCTGGAAGCTACTGGTGAAGGTGGTGACTCAACTGATATGCTCTTCAACTGCAATTTCATTGTTATACCAGAAAATGGCCATGTAGTAGTCAATGCAGAATGTTTTACATGTGTCTAGTAGTTGTAACATTCTTTGGCTGAGGAAACGAAATAAAGTAGTATTTTCCTGCTCCCTTGAATTTTGCAAAATGTTTTATTTACTTTTTGAGGGAGGGGGAAAAAGATGCGTATGTTCCATGTAGGGAAACCATGCGAGAACCTTGTAAATAGTTGGATTAATTCTTACATTAATTGCTCTAAGTAGCATTTAGGTTTTATGAGACTTCATGGCTTCCTACCTTGATATGGATGACTTCAGGCATAGTTGTGCACCATGCTACAACACATCACTGAATTCCACTTCAGTCCAGACTACAGCAAACCAATTATTGCTGAGTCTCAGTCTCTTGTACCACATCAATTATACTAGGACTTACACAGAACCCAGATTGTGTTTATGCCTTCCTGTACTTGTCTTCCTCCCCTGATGCTCCTTCTTTCCTAGAATACCTGTCAGCCCAGGGAAAAAACATGCATGAAGACAAGTCTTGATTTGAGTTTATGCTTAGATTATTGTTGTCATTTCAGGACAGCTCTCCTCAAGAAGCTCATGTGTCACTACAATCTGGACCTGCACCTACAGACAGCGAAGAGATACAGAGAGAAACTGCTTATCCCGATGGAAAGGTAAAATGAGAGCTTGGCACTCTGAAATTCCACGAGAGAGCAGTTGTGAAAGAGGAATGAGTTGTGTGTTGGTTCAATACTGACCTCTATTGCATTGATTAGGTTGAAAAGGTCTTGAAAAATGGCTGTCACCTCATATTTTTCCCCAACGGGACGTGGAAAAAAGTGGGTTCTGATGGGAAGACCGTAACTGTAACCTTCTTCAATGGGGATGTGAAGCAGGTTATGCCTGATCAAACAGTGGTATGTACCCTGCATCTTCTGCACTTTTCTATACTTATGTGCAGTGTACGCACACGTAAAATTTCTCACTAGTTATGTTAAATCTCAACTGTTTTCTGCAGATTTACTACTATGCCGATGCTAAGACTACACATACTACGTACTCTGATGGCTTAGAGGTCTTGCAGTTTTCAAACGGACAAATAGGTAAAGAAATCATCCAGCTCAACCAACACTCAAAACTGCTGTCCGTATATAAACCTGCATTTATGTAATAAGCATATTGTCTCAAAACACATTTCAGAGAAGCATTATCCTGATGGCAAGAAAGAAATTACCTTCCCTGATCAAACTATTAAAAATTTATTTACGGATGGGCAAGAAGAAAGTATCTTTCCAGATGGTACCATTGTTCGTATTCAGAGGTAAGTTTTCTCTTTTCAGGTACCCCCACCTGCTGACGGGACAGTAGCAGTCAGGGTGCACTGACAGAGGCCCATTTCTAAAGTTTACATTTGAACGTACTGTGAACATGTATTTACTGTTTGAAATCTAATATTATCTTTTTTGTAGCTTGGAGGAGACACAGAGACTGAATGCCTGTGTGCATTTTCTCGTACCTTGAGAGACTTTTCTGATTTGTGCACAATTCTAGCCAACATGTAAGAACCTAGCTGGGGTGACCAGCAGGTCTGACCAACAGCTGGTAACTGAGAGCGCTCAAAACATCAAGCTTTGAACTTCTTGGACTGTTGCAGCAATAGATTAGTGCAGAAAAAGTGCGGTAGAGGCTCTCTAGTCTAAAGAAGTCATGTCAGTTTTGCAGAAACAGGTTTTTGAGTACTAACCAGCTGGCGTGACACTTTAAAAACAAGCTTTCCATGAATACTGTAATTTTAGTTCTTTCTTCACTTAGACTTGCATATTTAAAGTTTGTTCTGAGATTGTAAAGACTAGACATAGGCTTAAGATTAATGTGAGGGTTGTTTTTTTTTTTAATACTTATATGCATTTCTTTAATATAGAGATGGAAGCAAAACTATAGAGTTCAATAATGGCCAGAGAGAACTACACACATCAGAGTTCAAGAGACGAGAGTACCCAGATGGTACTGTCAAGACTGTGTATGTGAATGGACAACAAGAAACAAAGTATGTCTCTGGGAGAGTAAGAGTGAAGGACAAGGATGGTAATATTATCATGGACACTAAGTTGTAGGCAATGTGAAAACTGTTGGAAGCGTTAACACATCACCAAAAATAATGTACATTCCTGTAAACAAGAAGTGAAACCCCTTCAAGCTTATTGTGTATATATTGTTTATAGTTTTCCCAAAATAAATTTATTTTTCAGTGGATGTTACTACATCTGAGTTTTTTCTTAACTTTTTCCCATTTCTACTTTTAAGCAGCAGTCTATTGATTCAGTATTCTGTTCATGTGTGGTTTAAAGAGTGCTTTTTAGATCAGCTGTAGATTATTTTACTTTAGACATCTAAGAGAAGAAGGTTAAAAAGTGCTATTGGAACCCCTGCTGTGGTGAAATACAGCAGGCACCCAGATCTAAGAGTCTGGGTATCTGTTTACTCATTGCTTGACTTAAAAGCATAAATGAATGGCAACATTCCTTTTCAGTTAGCCATAGGCTATTCTTTCTTGATAATCTTATTTATTCTTCATCTCACAGTTAGAAGGCAACAGCATTAGCAGAGCCCAAAGCGTTCTATTAACTGCTTATCCCGATTCCAAAAGCCAGGACAGGTGAGACTATGGGACAGGTTACTCAGGCATGGGGGAGGAAACAGATCAACTAAGGTCATCTCGTCCAATTCTTCCACTTAACAGACATTTATAAACTGACTTGTCTTTTAAAATCCTGCAGTATCTACAAAGCAAAGTGTTACCGCCAGAGTGTCTGCTCTAACTCTGCACTCTGGCAGCTGCTGAAAAATTTGTTTCAGTCTCTTGCGCAGTAGATGATACTCACTTTTTCCTCCTCTGCCCCTTCTCCTCAGTGAAATCTTGTGCCCTTTTTTACTCAAGGTGTAAATCAGCTTGCAGTAGTAAGAGCTATGCTCAGTCACAACTAGAAATTGCTTGGTCGGGTGGATAGGCAGGTCTTGGCAGTCTTAAACAGCAGTTCTTACATAATCTGGGGTTAAATCCCTTTCAAGACGGTTGATAACTCATTTTTAAAAATTAAAATAAGAAACACATTTTGAAGATGAACATATACATGCTGTTGCAAATACCCTATAGAACTGTTATCACACATCTGATTAATTGCCAAATACGTACTGAAACTGTGAAAGGATTCTTCTAACTGCCCGTATAAACAGGCAAGCTCCCCAGGACTAAAGAGAAGTTTTGCACACTTGCTTTCACGTGATCTTGAGGGAAGAGATGCGTGAGGGTACATGTGCACGTCCACAAACATGGGAACAAACTGAAACAGAGGAGGTTCCCTCTGAACCCCAAAATACCACTTTTTTACTTTGAGGGTGACTGAGCACTGGAACTGGTTTCCCAGAGAGGTTGTGGAGTCTTCATCACGTATGTTTTTTTCGATAATCTAGACAAAATTCTCCATGAGGAGACTGAAAGGGGCTGAGCTTTAAATCTAAAGGATATACTACACTAGTACAACAAGGAGACATCCAAAGAAACCTTACATACTACAGCAGTAAAGGAAAACAAGCTCCTCTTTATTCCAACGCTTTCAAATGAACACTGCAGCTCCAGAAGTAGGAAGGAGGTGCAAGGATACCAAAACACATCCATCTCCTCAGGACTGAAAACAGCAAACACAGCAGCGATGCAAACATGTTCCATAACAAGGACAGTAACACTCCCCCACCCCCAACTGTTCACTCCATGTTCCAGACTCTGGTCCTGGAGGAGTCTGTCACCAAATACACTTGAAAGATAAACAAGATTTAAACCACAGTAACACAACTACCACCTTCCAAGTCTTCTAGAAAGATACTAGAACATCTTTTTCTCCATTTCTTTACTACTAGACATTAATTCCATCAACTCTTATAAAAAGGATATCACAGAACAATACTTCAGGCTGTAAGATCAAAGGAGATTAAGAAGACGTGAGTATATAGTTTTACTATTTCAAGATCCAAGTGTTGGAAACATTATCTGTAAACACAGATTCGAAGAACACTTATTAAATGGAAGGGAAAGGGACTACTTAACACCTCTCCAGTGTTCTCTGTAGAAAATCCGTACTGTAAAGCTTTTCATTTAAACTATTGCATGTTTGACTAGATATATGGACATCCAGATGTTATCATGGATCTGTCTGAGAACCACTGGCACTGGACATTGAGATCAAATGCTGAAAATGAAGAAAAACAATTAATTTTGATTGTTTGGTCAGAGTACGCTGCCACACATCTGCAAGTTACCTTCCTCTTACTAGCAGCAAACGCTCTTTCTGTTATACTGCCTTAGGGCTCTTTGTTTCAGTACCTGCTAGTTCTTAAAACTATATACACTGTGGGCTTCAGTAACGCGGACGTAAAGAAATTAATCTTTTTTGAAAAAGCATTTTATTTTATTAAAAGAGTAGAAGTATGGACAGAAGGGATTTTTAAAAAAATAAACTCTAATTGTCAGCATTACTGACAGTTAAGACTTCGCTAAAAACTTCTGAAATCAGTCCTTCGCAAAGGTATGAATCTGTAGTTTATACTCACTGTGCTTACACATTACTCATCCAAATCGGCAAGTCCCATTTCTATCAGCTTCATATGGACTGGATTTTCATCACCTTCATACAAAGAAATGGTGACCTCTGGTGAAACAGCCTGAAAAACAGAAGTTGACAAGAGTTTTGACAGTAACACATTTAAATCTCAAGCTAACCAAGAGAAGTTATTTTACTGGCTACACTCACTGTCTAAATGGAACTGTGAATATACGAAAAATACTTCTATTTTTAAGTAAAGAAAACTGCCCAGAAACTTTTGTTTGCAGGATTAAAAGCAGCACCATGTGATTTTCTCTCTTCCTCAGTATTCCTTCATGGTAAACGGTTCACAATTTTAAATTATGAAGGTTCACACTGAAACAAATACTCAGAAATTATACTCTGAATTTTAGGCTGTGCAAAACTAGGAGAAAAGAAGGAAGTGTTTCTCACAAGTATGGAAGCAGAGAGCTGTTTTCCTTCCACGCACTCCATCATAGCCCATAATGCTTCCACACTCCATTCTGGGGAATAAGGAATTCTTTCCACGTTTTTGTCATATGAAACAGGTTTAAATCCAGTCAACAAAGCTCGTACTGCCTCAACGGGGTACTTCAGCAGATGATAAGGTATGTGACGCAATCTAGAACAGAAGTGAAAAGTGTTTGCCTGCAACAATCCACCTGTCAAGCGAAACTGTCAGTATGGCCATAAGGATAGCTTAATAATTCATACAGTAGATTTATGGTGTGGAAACTGGGATCACTCCCTGCTCTACTACGTGCTGATGGTCAGACCGAACAACTCCTCAGGTAGGGCTAGGCCCTTCGAAAGGAGCTCAGCACGGTAAGTATCAAGAAGCAGGCCAGTACCATACGGACCCCTCCAGGCACACTGGCTCCCCACTACAGTGCTTGGGGAGGAGTCTAAGCGCAAGCCATCACAATGCAGGCTCCAAATCTGGTGTGTCTGGAAAATGACAGAGACCTTTGTGGTCCAAAGCGCTTCATGCCTCGATGTGCTCGAGTCACAGTACTGCAAAAAAGTACCTTGGTTTTATATTGTCATCTCCCCGTTCTTCTGTCTTTCTATCCCAGAAGCAAGGGGATGGGGAAGCAGAGCAAGAAGCGCGACCCTGTAGAACACACACTCTCTCCCATGACACCAATAGTCTGTGAAGCAGGAAACCTGTTCAAATCCCTATTTTGCCTCATCTGCAGCCAGGACCTGTAGATTCCCTAGTGAGCTCAAGAGCAGGTCAATGTGATTAAGCAGTACACATATGAAGTGCAAGTACTTCAAGAGATAAAATTCAGACAAGCTTAGGGAACCCTAAGAGCCTGGGGTGTTTGAGAGACTTAGCTGACGTCTGTGTGCCAGCACAGGAGCAGTTTCTAAAGTGGCTCAGCACCAGGCAGAACAGGGCTTTGAACCGCCAAACTCCACACAAGCAGCCCGGGGTGTGTCGCACTCAGATACTCCCTTATCTTATTCCCCAGATGTCTTCCGTCCAGACTGCAGTCACACAGGGTCAGAGGATTTGTTTGTACACCTGAAGGGCTCAGCCCCTATTTTGTGTGAGCTTCTGGGTGCAAAAGCAGATTATAAACCTAAGCTTACTTCACAGGTTAAATAACCTAAAGATGATGGAGAAATCTGATAGTATAATAATGGGCTCCTCAGAACAACCTGAGAAAGAGAAGTAGGTGCACAACCACATACCCTGCTGACAGAAGTTATTTAACCAGCCAACCAACTTTCTCTCCAATTGAAATCTAATGCTACAGTATTATATATATCTACAGCTGCAGAGGTATATATACATCTATAGTTATATACATTATATACATCTACAGTTGTATATCGTATTACGTATGATATTGTATACATCTACATAAAATTAAATAATAATCCATACCTAAAATATAATTTCCTTTGACATTGATGAGATTTTGCTTAAGGTTTTACTCCAGCTATCAGAGCTACAAAAGCAAACACTTACTGCCTCACAATGTAAGAATGGAGAGGGAAGGAAAGAAGAAATGTAGACCATGTGATTCTGCTTAGAAAAACAATAGCTATCTAATATAGTACAATATTATTCTTTAACAGAAAATATACATTCTTAAGCTTAGGTCCCTCTACAGACAATTGCACTCCATACTTAAAATAAAATGCAGGCATCAAAACAAAGGCAAGCAATTTGATTCAGTAATGCGTAGGAAAAAAGAATAGAACAAATAAACAGAAAATTAAAATAGAAAATGTGTAATTAACTCAGTTTAAAAGTTAGAATGTTTTTAAACATTAATGTTATAACCTTCATGTACCCATAAATATATAGTATTTTTAAACCATTTCCATGACCAGCGTTGACTATATCGCATACTATCTTTGGATGGAAATAAAATAAAAATTTTCACCCTTAAAAGACTAAGCATAATTTAATCATTGAAGAAAGAAAACAACCTTTAGAAACAGCCAAAGTTATAACTGGTAGAGATGTTATAACTGATTGAGATTTGAAACACCTTTGCAGCAGGTATTTTTCCTATGCATGTTAAGCTAATAAACAGTCTCTAACAGGAAGAGACAAAAACATAAAACAGACTTTAAAGACATTCCATACTTCCGAAAAATAAAATCAATGGGAGAATTTTCATTCACTTCAAAAACGTGAAATATACTTATTAGCCAATTTTTCCTTTGATGCACTTTTCATCATCACTAAAGGAAGATACTTATACTTCGGAAGAAATGATTCAGCAGAATATTCATTCTTTGAAAGTATACGGTTTAAGTTCTTTGATCTTAATGTATGCATTTCTTACAGATCTGAAAACAGAAAAATATACATATTCTTCGATTTTGATCTTAATGTGAAACATACTGTAACTCATACATTTGGGTTTGCTTTAAATTATCAGATAATATCTAACTGAATATGCATTGCTGTTTGTAACTACACATAAACTCATGGAGCCACATCATCATATCATTTATAAATAGTTCTATGAATGACTTTAAAAAACTATGTGAAAACTGTTTAAAATTGGATGACAAATTTTAGATAAATCTAATGACATAATTGATTCAACTTAATAAACTGCCAACCTGAAAATTCATTTAAAATGTTTAATTTTATAAATTTTAAAATAGAATTTACAATGATAAAACTGTATCATAGCTGAAGAGTATCAATACTGCGAACATCCCTGCTTTAATTTTAGCAGAAAGCAACTGCCATTGGGACTACCAGCCTTATTGTAGTTGTGACTAAAAAAACTGAACAGTTCACCTAGATTCAGCATTTAGAAAGAGAATAAATCATGTAATAATTACTGCATAGTTAAATACAGTTATGAATTTATTATTTTAAAACTAAATTCACATATCTAATAGTGAGAGCTTTGTAAGAATTGTTTTCATTTTCATAAACACATTTGATATATGTTTATTTATCCATTTGACTGAACAAAATAATTGCTATTGTAATGAAGTTACAGCAAAGTTAAATTCAGGCCAGTCCTGTAACGTGATCCTAGTTCAAATGTAAAAGGCAGAGTTTTAAGGTGCAGGAATATTAATGCTCGATCTATATTCAGCCAGTTGCAAACTGGATTTGGGCCTGAACTTTTCTTCCTAGAAACCACAAACCAACATTTGTATTACTATATTAGACAAGTTGAAGTCTTGTAGGACTGGAGTGACTTTTTGGTGACTGTGGACATAGCATTTATATGCTTCATATGCTGTATGAAACACTTTTCCTTCATTCTAGGCCTAAAACCTTTCAAAACACATACGGAAATATTCTTACATCACAGGAAAGACAATGTTAATTAAAGAAATGTAGATAAATATAAGTGTATGCATACATATATACGTATATATATGCATACTTATATATGTATACACACACTTCCATATATACACACACACACATATATATATTTCTTTTTTAAGATACAGGTGGTAAAAAAATACAGATGGTTAAAATAATAATCTACTTGGTAATTAAACTCTGTTTTCAGAAATTAGAAAATTGTAATAGATTGTCATCTTTCAAGTTTTATTTTAAGAATCTAACTTAGTCAGTACTTTTATTTGTGTTTTTGAGTAAAGTTGACCTGATGTCTCTGACAATAGCAATCTCACACTTCATCCTCTTTCCCAAATAGGAATATAACTTTTTGCCACATTATTGGCACAAAATTACCAGAAGGTGTTGATAATCTAATGTTCACAAAATCAGATATACTGTTGAAATTGTGAGAATAAAATGTTTCATTACATGAAATATTGAACTAAACAATTGTTATTTCAACTTTTTATCTTACCCCACTCTAGACATATTTTTGGAAGGTAACGCAGAACCATGTCATGATATACAACAGTAATTTTGTCCAAACAGAAAAAAATAAAATAAAATTTATGTTTGACATGGTCTGTAGTTTTCTGCAAAATTTTAAAATACCACAAATATGAGGCTGCAAAATTGCAGTTAAAGTGGTTGAATCTTCTATGGCAAAAACACCACAAAGGGAACAATTTTTATGAATAGTTATTTCATCTAATTCAAGGTTTTAGGACCAAAACCATAGAATTAAATAAAGGTATGTTCTCAGTTCATATGGTCCATCATTCTCAAGAACCACATCTGTAATGTGGATGTAAACTGAACTTCCCATACAATCAGGACAATATGATAAAAGATAAATTTTACAGTGCTATACTACATTAATGTTCAGTTAACTTGTCAGCAGATTGGAAACAGATGTAATTAATTTTGGAGGTACAGAGCAGAA
>JAOXJK010000001.1:192739452-192751804 GCA_025774025.1 Xenus cinereus
AATAAACATACATACACTTATTTATAAGTACATATTTTATAATATAACTGTATGCATATGCACAAATTTTACATGCATTTTTTTCTTATGTATTTACCTGCCTGTTGGGACAACTGAAAAACTACCATAGTCAACAAACTGAACCAGGATCTTAACAGGGTCAAATTCTTCAATGGAGAGGAGCTTTCCTCTATACCATAAACCATCCTGGTATTCTACAAGGCAAGGCATTTCTGTAAAAAGAAAAAACCAAACCACCAAACACCTCAAAATATGCTCCCAGTGCAGTACAAACTAATGAACTTGAAAATCCATTCTCCTTTTTGACCAAGATTAGGCTTTTTCTTCCTTCTCTAATTCATTATTTTGTTCTATGCATCCTCCAATTCTCTCTGAACTCCAATTCACAGTCATTAGTATGCAATGACCAAGTCCATGATCAAAGTCAAGTAGCTCTACCTCACAAGGCAACAATAAGAATTAACAGAAAATTGCTTGGTAAAGATAGTGATCCAAGCTGTTTGACATTTAAACTTTTCCATTTCAACTCTTTTGCACATTTCAGTTAAGTAAACAGATCAATCTCTAAGAGAATAGACACTGGAGGACACGAGGCAGATGCTGCCTAAAATCTCAACCAAAATTTTACTAGTTGGTAGAACCAAATACCAGCAGTAACAGCTTTCTTCACAAAGTTTTAGACCCACAATTTGTTATTTTTTATTTTTTGTTATTTTACTTTATGTTATTTTAGGCCCAACAGCTGTGGACAAGAGAATTAAAGCCCAACTTTTGTCTAAAGGGAGAAATCCAGAATAAAGTGAAGTGAGGCTCTTCATGTTTCACGTAATTTCTAACTCTTGGTAACATAATTTTTCTGTACATAAGTTTGTCTTTTGAATATTTAATAGCAAGACTTTCACAGTTACAGCTTATGTGACAGTCACATTAAGGGCAAAGTTATATTTTTGCCATATGCAATCTAAGCTCAGTTTGTCAACTTTAACAGGTCTCCTCTGAGCCTCCACTTTTTTTTTTTTACACTCCTGATTGTAGTGTAGCAATACTCTTCACTCTCCAAAAGTTTTATTGAAAGATTCACAGAATATAGTTATTCCTATTCTTCAGAAATAACTTCAGGCTTTTGTATGAAACAACAGGGAAAATAAACAGACCAACGTACCTCTTTGGAAGTGTGTTACAAGAGGAAGAGACTCCACGCTTTTATTGCACCACTTCAGGGCCTCATCAAGGCTCACGACCTCCGAGTCACAGCTGGCATCTCCTTCTGTGGCAGACTGCTTCATAAGGTTCTTAGAAGGATCAAAGCAAATATATACCTACTCCAAGAAAAGGCTCTCATATTATAATCTTTGCAGACTACTCAGAACCTTCAAATTCCATTAGTGATCAAGGATTATTAGATTACTTGTTCCTGTCTTAGAAAGGTTCAGTACATCCTTGCTCCCCTTTCTTTTTTCCTCAATTTATGAATAATTTCATATCTACACAAAATTTTTTCCCAAAAGCAGAAGAGACTAATGATTTAGTACCACCACATTTCAGTGTTAAAAAGAATAAAAGGAATGGACGTATTAGAGAATATACACATATAAAATTTCACAGCTATGTCTTATTAGGATTCTTCCCTCCTGCTAATTGGTAAATAATCTCACTTCATAATACCAAACCAGAGATTAATTTTAAAGTTAACGAAATAAGAACTTTCAAAATGGAGTTTTGTTTGCTATGCAGACATTCCATCCCCTTAATTTATAACCAGGTCATCAGTATAAACTATAGGTCAAGGAAATGAAAGCTTAAACAACAGGCACAGTCAAATTAAAAGCCACATAACAGCTTCTAAAAGAAATGATTATTTATTTTCTTTGGAAGCAAGCCACTTCAGAACATTACGATACTTTACTGATAGTCCAAAATATTGATGATTAGGCAATTATTTTTTCTAAACTCAGCATTATAATTCACTAGCCAGGGAGAAAATCAATGTTCATTTTCTAATTTGTACACCATATAATCAAGCTGCAACACCGTCATGCAACTGCTACTTAAATCTATAGGAGTCCGGAGCAGGATCTAGTGTTTACAATTATATACCATGTTCAAAAGCAAGAGTTCAAATCATTTGCACAAAACGAACACAAAAAGTATCCATTATGTTTCTCCTGCATGAGATGCAACAGAATACACAATTTAAGAAAAGCTCTTTTCTAAGATACCCAAACACTTCTGTGTATTTAGTCAAAGCAGTTTACACAAAAATCTATGATCAATCAGCGACAAAAGGCAATAAAATAAAACTGTAACAGCTAGAAAATGTTCAGGTTACTGTACAATGTTCCAGTAGTTTTATTTTTGGAGAATAAAGAAGAGATAAACAATAGTTCTGCCAAGTTAAAATCCCATGATCTATTTCCTTAAGTATCAGACAACAGCATTGCAATTCTTAAAATTAATTTTTTTTAGGGAAATGGTATTTATTTCTCTGCCCCTATCCAAGAGGGTATTTCAAGTAAGATTTCATTCAGATAGTTGCACTGCATAACCACCTCTATCAGTTACTCAGTAGCATTTTGCAACCTTACTAATACTTTTTTATATTATGTGAAATTGTTAGCCATGATTTCGTTTTCACCAGCACAATGGGACTGCAACATTTCCTGTCTGCAATAGATACAAGACATTTACTAAACGTACCTCCTTTGGGGACACCAAATGTGTAACTCGGACAGGAAAGGTATCTCCTGGAATAGGTAGTGGTGGCAACGTGTATGAAGGCAGAACAGGAATGTCTCCTAAAAGGAGCTCCTAGACCAAGACAGACTTTAGTCAAGAATCAGAAGTTATCCAATAATGCAAACACCGTGTCCTTGATGAAAAAAAAATATTAATCAACATTTTCTTTCAATGCTTATTAGGGTTTTAAAAAAGCTTTACCTTAAAGTTAACACAACAGAACTAGTTAATTAACTTTCAAAATATAAAGCATATATCTTTGAAATGATCTTAACATACTGACTTGTTAACTTGATTGCTGTTAATTCAAAAATGCACTAAATAATGGAATTCCCTTTAACGAGAGAAAATATTTAGAAAGAAGAACTGAAACAATTAATTGGAACAGATTAAACCATGCCCAATGTTACTGCTGTTTGCCAGAGGAAGTTACTCCTTAAGAGAAAAGCAAAGGATAATTTAACTCCTTAGCCACTAGAATTATCATTCCTTCAAAAAGATACCAGATTTTGCCAAGTACAGATACATATTGTCTCAGTAGCATAGCATGCGCCACTGTGTCTTCTTCTAAAACCATGTAATTTAGAGTATGACCTCTACATGCCATTAATTTGTTTGGTTCATGACAAAATAAACATTGCTGCATTAAATTATGCCTTTATAAGGATGTATAGCACATACCTCAGCTAGATCAGAGGTCATGACTTCACTGTGATACATAACAAAATGTACAGTTTTTCTAAAATACATTCTATTTTTACACAGCTACTTGATGAAGTTTTCATCATGTCCAGAACAAGAAGTGGAAACAGCCAGATATGCATATATAACCGCAAAATAAAACAGTAAATTCTGACCTTTTTTTCCGCCTGCATCATCTGACAGAAGATACAATACAAAAGCCCATTATGTTACCCAGAGTTAACTAGGAAAAATCAGCTCTTCCATTGAAAGTATGTACTCCAAACATCTATCTTGATAAATAAAAATAAAGAAAGGAAGTCTAACTGTACTATAGATGCATACAATCTAAATGCCAGATTTCTGTAAAACAATCAGGAACATTGTGACAGGCCACCTGACTACACCTGGCTCTAAAGACTCAACTTCCAGCTCATTCCCAACTGAGCACTGCAGGTAGGTCAGCTGGCTATCTTGGTCAGCTCTTCCATGCATACAAACTGCATTTGCATTTTTGTTTTAACAGCCTTTTCTTAGTCCAGTTGTAAATACCGGTACTAAAAAGATATTCTCCCAAGACATCTTTAAGAGTCACCTATTTCAAACAGTTGTCCCCTATCCTTTCTGCCTTTATGTCTGTTCTTTAAAAATCTAAAATGGATTACATTCCTTATTACATCTATAAAGCCACAGCAGAAATTATGTATTTATAATTTACACATCACATAATACTGTATATTTAATAAGGGACCACAAGAGTGCTTTTCAGCATGAAGAACTTAATTCAAATGAAGTAAATGTCAGGCTGCAGCGCAGTGTGTTATGTTGTACTTCCTTCTCTACCACATGCAACGCTGTGGGCCTACATGAGCCCACCCAGTAGCGTGAGGCATTAAAGGTATCTTTGGGATGAAGAAGACCAAAGCGATAGTCTGTTAAGTCTCAGATTCTGTATCTCCCTGAAATGGACAGGATATCTTAGACTTTACTGTTATATTGACAAAAGAAAAGCAGAAAGGTCTTTCTATCTAGGCGTCTGCAAAATGCTTTTCCGCTTGTTGCAAACACCAAAGACAGAACAGGTCTTCTTGTGTCAGAGATGGTAGGACTTATGACCAACACAGCTGGCCTTCAACCCACATGGCTGGCCTTTGACACGTGTCTACAGTCATTTGACATGCCCATCCTTCATCCAGGCCTGTCCTGATAAATTCTTAACAAGGAAACAACTTGTCTGGGGGGCTGACATGCAATGCAGTTAAATACAAAAATAGTCTGTATAAGGAATTTAAAACTGATTTTGGTTCACGCGGTTAGAAATGGTTTGTAGTCCAACTGCTGTAGAAAAAGTAATTCTAAAGATTATTGTTTCTTAAGCCTGAGCTCAGAACAAAGAGATTAAAAATGCGTCTGTCAAATAACGCGAGGTCATAGTCCCCCACGCCTGAATATACGAGCACAAGGCACCACCTGGCTACTCAGTTCTGAGTCACAGTGGTAGAGAAACAAACAAAACCAACCAACCAAAAAGCCTCCATCAAAAAATACCACAGTATAATGGTCCTGTGTGTACAGGCAAGTATGCAAGTTTGTATGTGCGTATACACACAAACATACATATACGTACACATACACTTAGAATGAGATTCACTGCTGTAAGCTCACCACGCTTGGTGTTCTGGTGTGCTCTCCAACGTCCTACTGAGAGACTGATCTACAATTGGATTTTCCATGGTTACTCAATTCTAATATACACTGAGAGACTTTTGTAACTGCATCACAAGTCCACCGGTATACATGCCAAGACTTACATCAGTAGCATAATCAATATTGCAAAATTATTCTCTGAAGCAGAAACTCATGTTGGAATGAAAAATACATTGGCAGACTTGAACAGAATTAAACAGAAATATATGACAAAGTCTTAATAATTTAAATAAACCTGATACTCAGATTTCAAGAAAAACCCAGAGAAATTACTGATCTAATTTTTTTGTGTTAAGACAATAAAGTTTGGTTAAAATCTCAATCCTCCTCTAAAGAACACCACATGAGTTTCCCAGACACCCGGAATAAAGAACCTAGGTAACTCCCTTAGAAATTCCTAAGTTCATGTTGAATACTTGATTAAATTTACTTTTGCGTACCTCCATCCTTGTATATATTTCTATGAATAACTAATCCCTTCAAGGGATAAAAATACTATCCTATTCCTATCCTCTTAAATTTTAGAGGAACACAAAAACTAACTGGACTTTAAACAGAAATGCAGAAATCTCTTTTCAGTAACAAGTCTGAGAACAAAATCTTAGCAATTCATTATTCCATACAATCTTAGCAACACACTGTATCTACTACATGCTGCAGTTGCTATGCTATAGAGCTGTGTACTTACTATCACATCACAAAACTGTACAGAAATGTAAAAAGGAATAACAAATCAAAGGTCACAACGAGCAACTGAGTAATCTTTTTAGTGTCAGAACAACAGCGAAACACACACACACAAATCTCGCCACCTTTAAGACGTCCTGACAATCTTCAGCCACGCAGTACTTCTGGTACGCCATGAAGGAAGAAAGTGACATTCCACCAAAATACAGGTTGACGGATAATTTGCCCCATGGTTTATCTGGTAATTCCTACTTACACAGGAAAAAAATAATATTGTAACAGTAACAGTGCGACTGAGGTTTTAGAAATAGTGACCAGGAAATTCAAACCTGTCATTCCTAGATGGACCCCACTCATTCATGAAAGTTATAAAACCAGTGAGTAGGGCTACTAATGTAACTTATGACACAAATGGGAATATATTTATCTCTGGAATGGCAGCACTGCCTACCCAGTCTAACACAGAAACATCCCATGTTTGCTCACTCAATAATAAATCCTTCTCTTTCACAATTTATCATTAGAAATTAAATTATCAGACAATACAGATTACGTGTTTCCCTATAATATTAGTGCATTAACTTAAGCATGTCCATACTTAATTATGCCAAATTTTAATAATTTACAATTGAATTTAGAACAATTTATGTTATTAGTAGGTTGCTTGTCAGAATAACAACACAGAATACAAATAGGACCTAAAAATACTAATACCTCTAAAGGACACATTTAAGGCCTGAAAACTATAATAAAGGTAAAGTCATAGGAGAAATAACTTTAGCTTTGGATTTTGTTTTGTCTAAGGAATACATTTACTGCTACACTGATTATTCTTAATGTAAGTTAAAAGAAAAAAAAAAAAGAACAAAAAAAGTTTCATTCCACGTCTATGAATAAATTGAGCTACCTGAACATGTATTTCAACCTCTTCATTTGTAAGCAGTTCTTGAAGGCAATCTACTGCATCCTGCTGCCAATAATTTCCAATCTACTTGGTGAAAAGCAAGAAACCCCACATGTTAAGATGCTGACTGATAATATTCAATAATTCTTAATGTAGCGAGATGAAAATATGCACCTATCATTGAACTACTTATTTGAAAACACACACCATTATTTGGATTTGTCTACAACAGTTTAAACATTGTCTGCTATTTGATACACTGAAACTTACGTACGACAAAGCCAACCAGCAATTTTCAGATCTTGAAGTAGATCAGAAAGAGATGCTGCTTGCCAAGTCTAACCTTTCCTAGAGTAGACATAATACTGTATGTGTGCACAAACCCAAAGATACAGAATTCCACATGAAGTTAACTTAACATCCAACAGAAAACACAGGATCCTTTAAATACTTCTTTTATTCCCTGCAATATCTGTTTATGTCCTAACCCATAGGTTTACAAGCTGATCTTTCTTAATCTATTAGTTGACCTGCTTCCAACAGTACAAAGGTTTTCTTTTAAAGTAAATTTAAAAGCAAATTAGTCATTTCAGTAATTCACATTTACTAAATGCACCAAATTTGAGTAAGATATGATATGTGAAAATGCTATTTACATATCAATTACTTACTAACAAAAGCGCAAAAACAATTCACTTATATTAGTTTAGCATAACAGATTGTTTCCTACACAGCTAAGTTCAGAACGGTAGAAGCACTTCTGTAGGACTTGAAGATTTAAAATTTTCTGGCCATTTTGCATTAAGTAATCCAGGCCTTACTTCTTGTTCCTGCTATTGCAAAATGAAGCACCCTGTCAAGAGTTATCATTCTGCCAACTACTACAGTATCCTGTCTCACAAATATTTAATTACAATTAACAGTTGCTTTTGAAGAACGGTCACCTCATAAAGCAATCTGGCATTTCCCGATAAAAGGCTGCCTTGCTGAAATGATCCTTATCAGCTATTTTCCTTGTAGGCAAGAAAAAAAATACCAGAAACTAGTCTCACCCTTTGTATGATGAAACAGTGTATTGATTTGAGTACCTACTAAAATGTCTTCAAATTTACCATTACTCACTGGTATTGTCTTGTAGAGCTCACATGGTATGCAAAATGGAGGAATATCAGTATATGATGTTGTTGGATACAGATGACACTGAGGAACCATCTCTATGCAGCCACGGTCTATGTACTGTACCTGTATGAAAAGAAAAGCTTTCCTGAAGTAATTCCCGTTTTCTAAGTCAAGTTTAATAAGAGAAAGGGTTCATTTACTGGTATGGCAGATTAGAAGTCCAGTTTCTAAACTAGTCTTGCAAGAGAGCCTTCCTTTTGGGTAATAATCTACAGCAGTTTAATATTGGAACAAATAAAACATTTGTGAACTAGGAAAGACGTGCAAATCTACATTCAAAAAAACTTGAGCAGACTCAAGAGTTTAGATAAGATTAACCGCTAATTAGAAAATTTTCAAAGCATTCCGCATACGCTAACAACATCAAAAGAAGAAAAAACCTAAAAGGGATTACTTACAGGCAACCACGGGTAGCTTTTTACTTAAGAACATTTATCACCATTAGGAAAACTATTGGAAAAATTGTGACAACTGAAACAGGCAAATAGAATTAATCTTTAAAATAAATGTAAACATCAGGACAGTTATCACACTTTTAACCAGAACAAGGATCTGGATAGTCAGGTCAGCTGAACAAAAAAAAGGTGTGATCATAAATTTATTTTCAGAAGATTAGCTTATTTGCCTCCCCCACTTTTTTTTTTTTTAAACATACATGCACACACAAACAACATATAACCAAACTTACCTGGAGAGTACCACCACCAAATTCTACAACTTTACCTCGATACCACATGGTATCTGATCCTCTTACAACACAAGCTTCTCCCTTTTTCCAGCAGTAGGATTCCAGAAGACCAAGGCACTTGAAGTTACTTTGTATTTCAGTCATCAATTTGTTTAGTTCAATTTCTGGGGGTGGAGGGGAAATAAAATTCAAAATGGTGTAAAATGTATTAGTGCGAATTATTTAAATCATTAAAACCCAGCAGATTCAGATGAAGACATGTATAAACATAAAATACATGTGCTGCTCCAAAAATTTTTTCTGACACTGACACAATACATATGTTCAACTTTTAGTATATGCAAACAAGTTACTACTTAAACAAAAAGTAAACTGCATTTCCATTTGTGAAGCCATTAGTGATTCTGGATTCTAATCTCAGAGAAGAGTCTCTAAATTTTGCAACTGACAATTTGGCAACAATAATACAAGAGCCTCTCCATGAACAAGAAAAGAGATTCCCAGAGACAGTGGTAGGAAACCATGAAACACCACAAAACAGATGTCCAGAAGACCCTCTTCTGCTACAGGTACAATTTACAAGAATAGAGACTTGGGCAAGTGAGGTTACTGTATTTGAAATTCAAAGTTTTATGGTATGATCTAACAGGTAAAAGTATTTGTAGAGTAAAAAAAAAAAGTTTTCATATGGAACCATTTCTCTAAAGCATAATATATTATCACAGTACTGAAGCCTAACACTGCATCTGTCAGAGGAAAATGTTTCTCTTTCAAATAATACAAACAGAAAGTATTAAGCGATACAGAATCTATCACAGAACACCACAGAGCCCAAGGAAACTGGGGTACTGAACTCAGAAGGAAAAGAATCCAGTAATATTTGAGAACCAGGCTAACTTCCAAGAATCTTTATGATTTTTAACTTCATTATTACATCATAGTCTCAACATTATAAAATAAAGCACTCCTTATGCTGCCTAGAGAGGCAAAAGACCTGCTTGTCCAAGCACCAGGAGTGTCTGGGTGTCCTGGGAGGTGGGAGGATAGGAGAGCCAACGCGGATGGGTTAACAGACAGGGGCCACTTGCCGGGCTATCAAGGTCCCCTCCACCGGGCAGCCGTGGGAGCTCCCCCACCGCTGTGCTGCAGAGTAAGGGGTGCCGGGGCCTGCACCCTTCGCATCCACCCGCAACCCTACCCAACAGGGATCCCCCAGAACTGTGTTCTGATACAGAACACGTAAACTAGAACACATATCTGGTATAGTCTGATCTACCAAGGCTATCACATTCATAGACATAAACATATTTTCTTCTTACCAAGTGATTTTGGTATTATATAAATAGTTCCATCACGTCCAACACAACTTACTACTGCTTGAAAAATTTTTGCTTTGGGTATAGCAGGAGATTTATATATTTCATCCATTCCTGAATGAAGCAGTGCCTTATATGTTTTGCATGATTTTTGTTCACTCTCTGAAACAGCGCTGTTTTCCTCTGCAGCAGCATCTTTTTTTGCACATGGAGTTTCTGAATTACAACCATCCAGTCGCATGTTCTCTTGCTCTAAATGCACTTTAAGATGTTCCTTGGAGTCTCCGCAATCCACATCAGCTTTATCAGTTCTAGCAGATTCAATCAAATAACGTCAACATATTAACTGATAAAGAACATGAAAAGTACAAGAATAAAATAAGAGAAGGGAAAAAAAGAAACACAGAAAGATGGCAAACACTTGTTAAAATACCTTAATCTCATCTACCAACTTAGAGAACTGAAACGTGCAGTGGATACAATTAACAATGCTATACTCAGATAAGTTCACTGAAGATTGCGTTGTGTTGCTACAGATGCTGTTGAGGACAATCCAAATTTTTGTTTTACTGATTAGCTTATCATGATGCGAATATGAGACTCTGAAAGAATATAAAAATAAAAGTATCCAAACCTTCTGTTTCTAAAAGCCAAACCCTTTTCAATAAGGTGTTGTGAAATATCAATCAATTGTTCTGTTTCATTTTTGTAAAAAATTTTCACAGGCAATGCACAAGCCACATCACTTTCCTGGAAAAAAAAGACAAAAACCAAAACAGAGCACTGGACAATATATTACAATACACATTTCCTCTAAACTACAGGCGCATCTTTCATTTTATTGGTACTGACTGCAAATCAGATGTTGTTGAACAACTGATGCCCACATCAGAAGACACAAAACTTATTTAATCCATGTCACCGTTCCCATCATTTTACCAACTATCATAAACATGACAATAAAAAAAAAGTAGCAGTGTAAAACCTTACTTCTTCCCTTAGCTGTTTTATTAGAATGAACTGCCAAACACTTGTTTTCCTCTAGCAGGAGCTTTAAACCCACTCATAAATAACTTTGCTCAGCAGTGCTTTTATTTCCAGACACACTGTAAGACCTCACTGGCAGCTGCCAGCAGACACTAAACAAATCAAATTTTCATAATTCAGGGTTTTTTTTACCATTGGAAGAAATAAATTACTAACTATATCCGTACAGCATCGGACTAATTCTTTTGGCTTCTGAGGCCTTAAAACTAATATAGCAGCAACTGCTGAAACTATTCTCATCAAGAACATAAGCACTTTGCTCATCTGTCCATAAAAGTTGCCAGCATCCCGTTATCCCAAAAATGTAAATATTAGTCTTCAGTAAGTAAATATATCTAAGACTGTGTTCTTTCCATACTGGGTAGCCAAACTGCTCTGACGCTCCAGTGAGTAACAAAATAAAGCAGAAAAAAAGAAAAAGCATCTTTACCCCACAGCAAAAAGCAATCTAATCAAGTTCCACTCAGGACTTTTATGGAGAGTGAAAATATTCAGAAAAAAAATAAAATAAAAGACAACCTGACTGAAGTTTTACAAATACCTCTCATTTTGATTACAAACCTGTGTAATTATTTTTACTTGTGTCCCAGTTAGGTAATCGGATAAAAATTCACAGACTGTTGCTGTCCACTGCATGCTTCCACCTGTTGGTCTAATACAGAACAAATTATAATCTCCTTTAGTACAAGGGAAGTTGGCATCTCCTAAGATTAAACACAAACCCTTCCCTTCACCAAGTTTTGATGTTTTTGAAACAGCCTATACTTTGAGGGGGAAAAAAGACAATCTTCATTACAGTCAACAGAAAGAGAAATGGTCAGTAATCACTGGATCTGTGACAGGAAGAATTCAAAAATAAAACCCCAAAACTTCAAAACTGAGGAGAATCATGAATTCCAAAAGTATGATACCTGTCTCACAAAACAAAGGAAAACCCATACTTCATCTGCAAGTTGGGCCTTTTATATTAATTCAGGGAATGGATATTATAAACATGATTACTTTTTCTTCACGGTATAGACAACACCAAACAAACACGTGGGAGGATACCCCTGTTCTCTCTCTTTTCTACAGCCTACAAAAGAGACCACCTGTCCATTTTCTGGATTGTTCTGGGTGTCATCTCAAAGGATATGGAGGAAAAGAAAGCTACCAGTAGTCAACACGAATTCACCAAAGGGAAGTCATGTCTGACTAACATGATAGCCTTCTATGGCATGACTGGATGGACAGATGAGGGGAGTGATGGATGTTGTCTACCTTGACTTCAGCAAGGTCTTCGACACTGTCTCCCACAGCATCCTCATAAGTAAGCTTAGGAAGTGTGGGTTAGATGAATGGACAGTGAGGTGGATTGAAAACTGGCTGAAAGACAGAGCTCAGAGG
>JAOXJK010000001.1:192753612-192778344 GCA_025774025.1 Xenus cinereus
AAGTGCAGGACCTGGCACTTGGCCTTATTGAAGCTCATACCATTAATGTTGGCCTGGTGATCCAATCTATCTAAGTCTCTCTGTAGAGCTTCCCTATCCTCATGTGAATCAACACTCCTGCATAACTTGGTGTCATCTGCGAACTTGCTGATGATACACCCTATGTCCTTATCGAGGTCATCAATAAAGAGTTTAAACAGAAATGGTCCCAACACTGAGCCCTGAGGCACACCACTTGTGATCGGCCGCCAGCTGGATTTAAATCCATTGAGCACCACTCTTTGGGACCTTCCAGCCAGACAGTACTGGAATGTACTATGTAACAAACTCTCGAAAAAAAGCAAAAGGGTATATGAGAAAATATTAACACAGGAGTAAGCAGCTAAGATCTGACATTATTTTAATCAATGAATGCTTACAAACTCTAGAAATAAAAGCATGAACCCTCTTATGTTAACAGGTTTACCTCTGCACTTGTTTCAGAGACAATCCTGCTTATTTGACCTCTTTGCCACTGTTTCAAATCACATACGTAGACAGCACAGTGCATACCACTTTCCCACTTCACGGACTGTGGCTGGGATTCTTTATAGATGGTAGCCATCTTCTCCTGTAAACTAACATTAGAAAAAACACTTTTCTAGTGGTAAAATTTTATCAAGCGAATGAAGGGTTTATTTAGTCCATTACTGCTTAACTAGCATACAGTGAAATTTTAGTAACTGGTAACAGACACATAGTATTGTAGTTTTTCTTCATGACATGACAGAAATACATGAAAACCAAGCTTCAAAACACATGCAATCTCATTAAAATCCTGTAAAACTATCACGTTTTCTTAAATAACAGAATTAATCTGAGCAATCCTGACTCCTCTGTATAGCACTATTTCAAAAATGTACTGTTTCCTCTTTAGAACTTCAGAGTGTGGTACTCATTTAGCGTCATGACCCTAGATAGCTACATGCAAGAAGGTAAAAAAAGATGAAAGAAAGGAGAAACAAGCAGCAGAAAATATAAGCAACTTGCACTAAGCAATGATACTTCCACTTAACTGTCTTCAAACAGTACACACTGTTACCTAAATACCTATCAAAAGAAAGACTGATACATTATGTCTAGAAATTCCCTTAAAACTTTCCTAACAGCATATTAGAATCATGTTGAAAGAAATAACTTGATTGAAGTTCTATGACTTTGGTCATACAATAGTGCCAGTATTATCTAACAAGATTTCTAATGAAGGAATGGAGAGAAGAAAAGAAAGAGCAAAAGATTTAATTTTTCTGAACAGTGCTGCATTTGTGCAGCCCCAATATCTACTACATTAAAACTGATTTGAAATAGGAGTTGTATCATATACTTTATTTGGAATAACAAATATTTAATAAACCACAACATAGTGCTAATCTGTCTTCTCCTATGCCTTCCTCAACAAAGATAAGTCAACAGCATTCAGAGAGTATCCAGTGCCAAATGCAACCCTAAACAGAGTTTTTTCTAACTATACTTCATCAGTTTGTAATAAGAATGCCTTAACTCAATAAAAGTTTCTCTGAATTTTAGTACCTTTTCAGTATACTTTCTGATGACAGCCACCGTACAAAAATTTTACTAGGAGACACAACGTGACTAATTCTTGCTTCTAGCTCTTTTTTAGAAAGTGATTTCAAATCTCCTTCATCCACAGGTTCCACGTCTACAGGATTTAAAGCTTCCAAGGTTTCAGGAATTTCTGCTAGAGAAACATCCCAGATTTCATTGGACCTTACAGCAGTACTCTCAGTGTACCTGTAAAGAGCATAAAGTAATCAGAATGAAAAGTTTAAACATATTTTAAACAAAGTGAAAAAGAGCTCAATAATCACAGTTCAATTCCCTCTAGTAATTCCAGTA
Source organism: Xenus cinereus (assembly GCA_025774025.1). Classification (NCBI taxonomy): domain Eukaryota; kingdom Metazoa; phylum Chordata; class Aves; order Charadriiformes; family Scolopacidae; genus Xenus; species Xenus cinereus. Next base: position 192,755,509 of record JAOXJK010000001.1, read on the forward strand.
TAGCATTATCATTGCAGATCCATCAGAAAAAAACATTCAATTTGGAATGAACTTCAGACTCCAAGGTTTTGTCCTGGAATTCTCTATGGACCACTTCCCATCCCAATGCAAGAGTAATGATATTAGAATCACGTTGAAAGAAATAACTTGATTGAAATTCTATGACTTTGGTCATACAATAGTGCCAGTATTATCTAACAAGATTTCTAATGAAGGAATGGAGAGAAGAAAAGAAAGACGTTTGCTTGTGAGAAAGCCAGCTTCAGTGGAGTGCTGTGCTCTCCTGCTTATATTGTCTTACACTACTTCAGAGCTGGCCTGGGTACACCTCAATAGCATTAAACATGGAAGAGTAATCATAACCCAAATGTGATTCTAAATGACCTGAAGTAGGTTTAAATTATTCACCAGTGTCTTGCCTTTTTGCAGACATTCATCTTCACAAATGTGAAATTCGGTGACAAAGCATGACACATGAGCTCTAGAGGGGTAGAGACCTATGCCCACAGGAAAACAAAGCAAATCAAAACCGCCCAAATCCCCCCCAAAACAAACCCCTTATCCTGCCCCCCAACAATGCAGGCATCATTCCAACTTCCAGACATGGTGTAGTGGGTGTAAATGGCCAGGTATTGCTAGATGGGGAGAGGGGCTGCAAGGGCGACCTCAGAGAAGAGGTCTGCTGGTGCAGAAGAGGGCAGCATGGTGCTGCCCCTTGGTGGTCACAGCCCTTCTCAGCCATCTCTGCAACAGACTCCCCCACAGGAAATGGCTGAACCCTTCAGCGAAGCTGGTGGCACCTCTAATTTAATGAAGGGCAAAAAACATCAGGGAGAGAGAGGAAGGAACAGAAGAGAAATAACATAGGGAACACACCAAGTTTAGAAGAGCAAAAGGTATTCTGTGGGGGAAAAGGCACACTCCTGAAGGGACGGCAGCCCACAGAGGGCCCACACCGGAGCACAGGAAGAGAAGAAGAAGGAGAAAGGAGCAGCAGAGAGAAATTGCTGGTCCTGACCCCAACCCCCGCACTGCTCACTTCAGGGATGATGTATAACTGGAGGGTATGAGGGGGAGGTAAGGTGCTTGGAATAAATTTGAGCCTGGGAAAGCAGGGAGGAGGGCACGTCCTATAAATATTTGTCTTTTGTGTCCAAATGCCTGAATCAGTAATTAAATATTTATGCAAATTAGTATTAAATTAAGTTAAATTAAGCCTGGTTTGCCTGCAACAGTACTTGTTAAGTGACTTCCCTGTCTTTATTTTGACCCATGAGTCTTCTTGCTCCTGTTTCTTCTATCTTCTCTCCAGCCCAACTAAAGAAGGGGAAGTGAGCGAGTGACCAAAAAATCCACATCAGTGAAGTTATATGTTACGCAGCAACTTATATTAAAGTAATATGCACACTTGACTGCAGACCACAAGCAGCCATCTAAATATAGCTGCAACACAATACAATACCCTGGCGACAGTGACAAAACAATTCAGCTGATCAAGTTTAAATAAAACTGCTTAACTTTACAAAAATCTTACTACAAATTGTGACCAGTACACAAAAAGTGTTACTGGGATTTAGTTATATTTCTGAACTGAGACAAAAATCCACTTATTTGCTTCCTGATGAAAAAAACCCACAAATTCAGGCATTCCCTTTTTTGGAATCAAAACTTCCTATTTCACAATCCTTCTATTTTTATCACTATCAAAAATTATTAATGAAAGTAATTATTGATTTCCATAAATACAGCCCACAGATTTTAAGAAGCCAACAAATTAAATGCAGCAGTGTTATCTCCTTGTCAGCCTCATCTCCTCCAGCAGGCTTCACAACTCTTCTGTGTGTCCCTGTCATAGCTGATAGAATTTATGAGTATTTGGTTTATAGTAACAGATGTTGCAAAGAGATGACTTCCCTTGGGTGCAGGTTAAACACACAAAAATGGTATCTCTTTTCTTAACACAAGAGAATGGTAACCTTAACGATAACCAGTTTGGGATGACTTGACACTTACGCACATTGAAACATAATGCAAACACTTATCTCCAACTTTTGAATCAATTACAATTTCAATACACGTTAGTCAAGATTTAGCTTGAGAGTTCAACTCTGCCAAACTGCAGTTACACTCTGTAACTTACGTCAGTTGCGGAATGTGATCTGTAATGACTTTATCACAAGTGTGGTAAATTCCAGCCACTGGAGATGATATACTAAAGCCAGTAATTTTGTTACACAAATTCAGTATTTCTAAATCCTTCTGTTATGCATAGTGTATAGAAAAGTTATGCACAATGTATTTACCTAGGTATGAAGGATGCTAGGTCTTCTTTAACTAACTGGCAGTTAATACTAATGCTTCTTCCATGAGCAGCAGAGAAGTCAAAGAGTTCAGTAGATAAGATGTTATCATCTAAAACTTCTGTGAATGAATAATGTAAACATAATTAGTGCAAATCAATGACAGTAGAAAGGCTATTTATGTTTTTGGAGGCACATAAATGGTACCAGAAGAACTTTTTAAAATTCCACTTGCTTTATAAAATAATTTATCCTGAACATCAACAATACGTAGAGGCTTAGCTTTGCACATCTGCAAAATTAACTTAAAATACACCAATAATTACGAAGTATTTTTGTACAAAGAAATCAACCAGTACATGTAATTTCATTTATTAGATGGGTTCCAAACCCCCATTCCACACTTGTTCATATATAACTAACCATTAACAATAAACGGTATTGAGAAAAATCCTACGAAAGCATGCATCTGTTATATGAATTTTTTTTGGGTTGTGATGTTTTACAGCAGCAGTGATCACACTTCCATGTACCAATAAAGTCAGGAAGAGTCAAAGATAGCTAGAACTTTTGGAAACAAGACCGTCTTAATAAACAATGATACTTATATCACTTAATGCTGGTGCGGTCCGTAAGAGAAGACATAAACAGAGCTTTTGTCACAAGTTGTATCTGTTACTTCTCCTCCAATTAATCCATGTTTAGATATTCTCACTGTAAGCTACCTGTCGCAAGTATGAACATAAGCATTTCAAATAAATACTATTTAAAATATGAAAATGCACGTTTCTACATGAGTCAATTTAATAAAATTTAAATATAAATTAATAGACTCTTGATAACTTACTAACAACTGAACACAGCATAAATTTAACTTCAGTCATTTCTTCAAATCTTTCCTTGGCTTCTCTGTTCCACTCATTTGCCCCTTTGTAAGGCTCAATGTGGGCCAGCTTGCACCTGATTGCCTGAAGAATAACTCAAATTATTTATCAACCATCATATATCAAGACCATCTCATTACAGCCAAATCACAGCCTTTACTTTGCACTCATGCAGAACAGCAAGACAGCAGAACCTTGGCTTCTGGTTCCACTATTACCATTATTTAAGACCACCACTTTCCACCCCCCAGCCGGCAGCTGAGCACAAATCTTACATTCAGATACATTCTTGCTTCCAGCTATGGTTAGACATAGAATTGGTGCAGAGATCAGCAAAGATTACTGTAGAGGTGCGATAAAGCAAGTCTTAATCCTGTTTGCTTATCACGATGTAGTAACTCAGACTTCAAGGCATCTAAAATTAATGTGACTATACCATTATAGAAGTCTGAAGGACTAAACACAGAGTACCATGGTACTTGTGTCAGGAAATTCCTGCCAGATTTCTGAAAGCTATTAATTAGGAGACATAAAAAGAGACACACAGAGAATCAGACCAGCTGAAGTGCTTTGATTAAAAGAATATTTGTTTAACATCGTTACTGCAAACTTTGGTGGCTACGCTATGGGTCAATTTTAAATTAACGGTGAATGTTATTGTTTCCTCCTTGTTTATTGCACAGAAAGAAAGAAGAGCAACACATGTGGAGGAAAAGAGAGAAAGGAAATAAAGACAATAGAAATAAGAACGTTTTGTTTGGGTATTTTTAGGATACAGGCAGTCCAGAATATGAAAATAAGACTGACAGGTTAAATAATCATGAAAAGAAAGGGGTGTGGATGACAAAGCCAACACCATGTTAAGCACAAGACTAATTCTAGCCTTGGCCAAGATTTCTGTACCGCCCAAGTCCATTAAAACACCTGCAAACTCTATTAATGGGCTGAAAAAAAGTACGACTTCTCTTGTAACAGCCTAATTCGAATCTCTTAGCTTACATCTGAGGCCATGCAATCTGTGATCATGCATGAAGACTTACCAATGCTTAGAGGCAACAGGATAGAGCTGTACAAGGAACATTCCTTCTGATACTCTTACCTTCTGAACGCTTGGTTTTGCAATCTCCTGTGCATTCATGTTTCAAATAATTTTAAATCCTTAAAAATATTTTTTTTTATATGGAAAAGATCTGAAACCATAGCAACACATAAGCAGACCCAAGCCTACTGATCTATTACTTCCATTAAAACGAACAGCAACACAAAGGTGTTACTTCTTAAGCAAACTTGAAGTGTAAACACTTTGCTGGAGTGTTTCACCATAACCTATATATGGCATAAGAATGCTGAAATTTGAGAATAACTGATGGGTTCAAGTTTTTTTTAGACCATTCTCTAGTGGTCATATACCCATCTGTACCCATAACTAAACACTTTTTTTTTTATGATCAAAGTGAGGAGGCCTCTTGCTACATGGCCAAGGGCTGACAAACTCCTAACAGATTTTTCTGATCATTTATATTTAGTCAATAGCAAGCAATCAGCTGGAACAATGGGATAATACACATCAAAAAAATCTCATCCCAATACGCTTATTCAAACGCTTGAGATAAGAGTGGCTAGTAAGACACTGCAAGAACACTTTTACCATTTTTCTCTTCCTTGCTGTCAATAAAGGCTCAATTATTTTGGCTGAAACTTTCCCCAGAAACATCTGCTCAAAATATGAACAATTAAATGCTTTTTTCAGCAAAAGATGCCGGCCAAACTAAGTTACAACAATCACTACTTCTGGCGCCTACAACTGGTTAAAACACCCATATCAACATACAAAGTTTTTAAAAGCTCAGCATAATTATGGTTGGCAATCAGACCCCTTGAATGAACAGCTGAAGAAAAAGAATTATTCTCTATGTGTGTTTTTTATTTAACATAAATACTTTGCCATTTACTGTTCCAGTCAGTTTTCTGCTTGTTGGAAGGGGAAAACTCCTACAATACCTGAAGTTAGGAAGGCACCAAACTTTAAATCCCATAAAAAAAAAAAAAAGCAAAATTTTTTTTTTTTTAAGAGACTATTATTAGGTCATTATTTGGTAATGAAAGAATGTAAAAATTCATTTAGCTTACTATGGAGTAAAAGAAGGTATTTGACTAAAGCACACATGCACAATGTATATACACCTCCTCGCTGCAAGGTAACATTAAATTTCATTTAAACCAATTAATATAAAAAAATTAATAAAGAATTTTCAATGTGCACCCAAAACATATTTAGTAAGTCAAATCATAAACCCCTGTGAAAAGGAACTTGCTTAACATTTTATTTACTCTCTCTTTCCCCTTCCATCCATTTAGATTCTATTAATTTTGAATATTTAATCCAGGTAAGCACCAATTTACCTTTTCTGGGAAGGTCAGAAATTCCTTTTTTATCCTGCGTATGTCATTAAGAGTTAAGGTGGCAACATTGCCAACATCAACATATTTTACGGTAACTTCCTGACAACGTGGCAGTCCTTCAAGAAAAACAACCCAAGTTATTAAAACAGAAAATTAGTATCTGATACAGGTTAAAGCATGAGAATTTCAGAGCAAGATCCGTATTTACACCTTATAATCATAACAGACCACATTTTCAAATGTTCTATAACCCCATTCAAAAACTATATTCTTTAAGAGCCAGCCCTTTTGGGTTCCTAAGTGACAGAGTTAGCATTTTGTCACCTTCCATCTAATCACTTTATGAGACTTTGGCACATTAAATACATGCCAAGTAGACATGTCAGCTTACAGGCATGTTAACAACTGCCCATACAGGCAACATCAAGGCCAGTACATGCCCCATCTCCCTCAGAATTACCATAGGGAATTATTAACCCACACTAGTTACACTTCGAGGTTGGCTACAACAGACAAATCTGTATTTCAAACTGAAATAGTAGTTGAAACATTAATTAAAATAATTATATAATAGTATTTCAATAATATATAGAAAATGAAGTACATCGCTCCCTTTATTAAAAAAAAGGGTATAAACCACTCCCTTAATAGCAAAACAATATAACATGAATTAGTTCTACTGACTTCATGAACCTACTTGTTAGTCTAAGAGTACCTCATAAAAATAATGGCTGTTTGTTACTATGCATATCCAGTGTGGGACTCCGAGTAGTACCACAACCTGGCATCAGAGTGAAAGAACCAATACTTCACCTATAATCTGTGCTCTGTACCAATTCCCATCTTCCTGTTTTGCAATACAGGCTTGGCCTTCAACTGGGCAGACAATTTCCAAGTTTTTCCCATACTCATGTTTATACACCTCCTGAATTTTCTTTGAAAGACCTGAAGAATCCGGGCTCTCTCTCTAAAATAAGAAATACAAAATATATGTATCAGATGAGGTTTTTTTTAAATGGTATCTTTTGCTCTCTTAAGGGACATATTTTTTCTAGTAGTGTACTTCCTAGTGTTCACCCCCAAGTTAAACAGTGGTTATAAATGCGAATTAATATATAATATAAAAGTGAATTTAAGAGCGTAACAGTTGCTGAATATTGCTCTGTTCAATTACCACTCCGAACAGTGAAACACTACATACTCAGATAAGAATTAACTTTTTTGGTCAGTTTTGTTACATGGGTTAACTTTCTGAAATTCTAAGAATTCCTGGAATTAATCCAGGATTCGCCTCATCTATTAATTTGAGGAATCCTGAAACAGGTAACAAGTGCCAGAAGTATAATGGAAATCATAGCGTATTTAATGTAGCAAGTACAAGTAGCTCAACATTAAATTGTTTAGAGTTTTATTTAAATAGACCTTATTTCTAAACTTACCAACTGGAGATAGAAATCACTTGGGCTATTAATATGACAAACTACAATAGAGACTTCTTCTCCTTCTTGTGGAATCTTAGGTGGACTATACTGCAAGATGGTATTATTTTCTAACTGACTGGGAAGCTGTGATCTAAACCTAAGGTAAACAAAATGAAATTTTGAATAAATTCTGTCAAAATTTCCTGAGAAGGAACCCTTTTATATTCAAATGTCAAGTTTCTCACAAAACCACAAAACGGTCTTATACAAATAACTTGATTCATGTTTGTATGAATAGTGTGAACTTTCCTTCTTGCACTTGGTGCAGCTAGTTCTCTCTAATGCTTCTCCCATCACAAATGTACCATGTGAAAAATGACATATGGCAGCTAAAAATTTATTTGGGATGCAGTAGTGTTAAAAAAAGTATAAGGCTAGAATTCACTACATTGACAAAACCATTTTCTTCTAGATTTCCTTACTTACAAGAAAAAGCAATTACCAGAGGAACACAGATGTAGTAAAAAAAAAAAAAATTACCTCCCACTGTTCTCACCACCCTAACTAGCTATGCTCAAATATAAACAAAGATCGTTCTCTGTGCAGGAATATGAATTGCAATTTCCTACAGACTTACATGCCACATCCCTGTACCAAACATCAAAACACTCATGTTCTCTATCTCCTGCCTCTTCCACTGGTTCCTCCAAAGCAGCTCTCCTCTGTCCTAATGCCAACCATCAAGCCCCCTCCCCCTTATGGCCTATTGTTGTTTCTCCTACTCGTTGTGCTATATACATCGCCTCACGTGGTTGGTTCAAGATCTGCTGAGTAGCCTGTGCTTGCCTACTAGCCAAATCAGATACAAGGGTGATTCCTGTACATTTTTGCATCCGTGGTAGACACTATGAGCTTCTCCTTTCACCCCTTGTTACTCAAACTTGTACAGAAATTAAAATTTTGTCATTTTCTATAATTAAGTTCATTATCCAAATAAAGGCCTGACTAGTGCAAATGAGTGAGTCACAGCATTTATTAGTGAAGGTGAAAAAATGAAATCAACATAAATTGCTGAAGGCGAGTGCAAAAAACAACTTGCTTGATAAACTTCACTTGATAAGTATTACATCATTATCACTTGTGTCACAAGAGCATAAACTAAAGGAAAATACATACCTTGCCAAGTCTAAAAAAACTAATGCATCCTTGAGAGACATTGGCATGTTATTGCATATTTTATTAAATGGAGGTTTTTTCAAATCCACAATGAGAACACCATCCTCTTCTCTAAATACGGTCATTAAAACAACTTTATTATTGACCATTCCTAAAAACTTTGTCTTTGCTTCCTCTCCCCAACCTTCATTCTGTATTAGGAAGAAAAAGGTAGTTACTGAAGACGTCAGAGAATGTTAAAAAAAATATAATTAGTAATTGAAAAAGAAAAAGCAGCAAGGAAGGGAGCACAGACACATCTGAACAGACGAAATACTGAACACAGTTAAGACTGTCTAGTCCATAGTCAGGACAGCACTAAACAGTACTCTTCTGCAATGGATTTTTAAGTGTTTTTAACTGTATAAAACCAAGTCAGATCAAAGGGCTGTAGTTTTCACCACATTTCTTTTGAAGATTCAAGATTTTATCCCCTGATTGTTCTGATAGACAAACCACAATCGCCGTACACTATTTCAACTCATGACTTATATTTCTGCTCTGCCAAATAGTTTGAAGGTTTATTCTTATATTTTGTTGTCTTTATACAAACGCACAACATAGTTTCGTCAATCTACACATTCCTCCCTCCACAACATCCTTTCTGAGGTTTTATCTACCTTGAAAAGGCATGTCTGAATTTATTTCTCTTGGATCAAGTTAATGCATTTCTCACTTGATACTGCAAAAATCTGTGCTTTTTAGGTGTGGAAAAAATGAAAGCATATACAAGAAAGACATTCTACCCACACCTGTGAAAGTTGTTCCAGATCTTTCCTATTTAAAGCTATTTCAGACAACATCAGAATGGTAAAAAAACCAAACCACCACAAAACCAACCAGCAGTTCTACTCTCAGAAATGCACAGCTGCACTGGACATAGATCATTCCCATGTGAATATGGCAAAATTAAAAAAAAGCCCAGTAACTAAGTGAATAATTGAGAAAATAATGCTGCAATAGACATCATTTTTCTAAGGGAATAAAGGCTATCAGGACTTTATTTGTTGTTATACTGAAAGAGAACAAATAATGCTTTCCAGTATGTGGCAAAAGTTTTTAAGCAACAAAGGACAATCCCTGAAAAGACTCTCCTAAAAATTCTGAAGCTGTTTTTCCTCTAGAAAAAGTTGCTACTTGCATAGTTATCAGAGAGACATGAAATAGGAGTATCAGTTCTGTAATTTTTTTTAAATTGGACAAAACAACATGGAGTAAGTGTAGTGAGATTTAACCCTGAAATATGTATTTGTAAACCCAGAGGCTTTTAAAGACAGACTGCTATAAGCTTGTTTCCTTTCCAATGAAAGCAATGCAACCCATCTTTTTATAAGAGATTATTTACCTTTTAAAAAAAAAAAAATATATATACCCTGTACTCCTCTCAAGTTTCCTTCTGTTTATATTGGAATTAGATCATTGTAAATTATGCATTTAAGTTCTTTAATATAAATCTTAGGAAGAAAAAAACCTCCTGAAATTGTACAAACAGCTTTTACTCACTGCATTTCTGGGAACAACATCCTTCAATGAACACCGTATTGCTAAAGGAGGAAAAGCTGCAAGTTCTGCCTCAATACGCTGATCAAGCTTCCTTATGAACAAACCAAAGTCATCTGTTTCAATAGTTTGCAGAGTAGCAGGTTTGGGCCTTTCAGCATGATACCTATTGTCAATGGGCATAAAAGCAGTACGAGCTTCAAAGAAAAGCAAAAAACCACCAACATTAAAAATAACCCCAAACCAAATGCCCTACTTAAAGGTAATTACTGCAATAATGGGCATAATGTCATGTCATTGAAACAAAACTAGAAAGTCGCAATGATATGCTTTTTTTTTTTTAAACATTGGGGATTTACATGTTCTCTTTTGCAATGCAAGTCTAAGTTAAACATTTTAAGGTGTGAAGGTTTATACACTTGTGTGCTCACATACACTGCCACTTTTCTTGTGGGAAATACATATGTACAGAACAATAGTTTCACATGGATATCTGTTTATCCGCTTGCATGAAGCTGATGGAGGACTTGTTTCTTTGTAGAAAATCCCTGGAGTAGCAACAGTCAAGGACAACAATTGTAGACAAAAAACTCTCTCTCTAAACATACCCTGAGAAAATTAGAACTACAGAGCTCCCAAAATCTACCAGGAATACTTCCAGCAGGGCGATATCACAAACTTTGTATCCTATTGGACCACAAGACTTCCTCTCATTTTCACTTTTCAGGGGAATTAGTTCAGTGATAGTTCCACGGCACCACATTCCAGTTTCCTTACTCTTAATAAAAGTTCTAGCACCTACACAGAAACAAATTTAAAAAAAAACAAAACATAAAGACAACCAAGGACTCAATTCAGTATTTGTAGATATTTCACACTGGAAGCATTATTATAGTTCTGTGTAATGTTCCATTGTTGCCTATCTTCCACACAGGTAGTAAGGAGTCCTACTCCTAAAGTAAAGACATGAAAAGCTTTGATAGCCACCAGAAGTTTTCTCCCTACATTCATTTACACAATATCTGTAAGGCTAGGAGGTAGTAGACTTCTATTAAGAAGTAATTTCTGGCAAGCTTTCCACACCTCTTAGTAAGATGGCAAAAAAACCCATTGAATTTGAGGGCTATTACATACTTTTTATAAAATTTCTTAACACCTTCTAGACCAGAGTAACACTGTCAATGTGTGGGATAGAAAATAATTTTAATGATTTAGCAATGCATTATTGTCTTTCAGTTTTACTTCCAGAATTGTTTCTATCCAGTTAGTGAACTTTAAAAAAAAAAATAAAAAAAATTAATCATATATCCACTCAAAGGGAATGCTGCATGCATGCAAGCAAGCCAATTTACTGGAGTAATGAAAGAACCAGGCTAGTTATTAAAATCAGTATACTGAAAAAGAAGGACTATCAGTTAACAATTACCACTTAATGCTGGAAAACATTAAGTTTACAGCCAGGTGTTGCAACTGCTGGTTACTCTAAGCACTCAATTTGTTGAGGCTGGGAAGCAACGCAGAGTCTTTTTTACTTGTAGTGTTTTAATTTATATGATTTAAAAGTCTACTTTACCAAACAATATGTACAATGTTTCCCAAAAAGCATTAATTGTAGATTCCAGGACATATAAGCGCTGCTTTACTATGCAAAGTGAGGGGGGTGAGGGGACGGAAGATTATTATACTAAGGAAACATACTGAAAGATAGTATTCTAAGCTAATGCAGACCTTTGGAAATTAATAATTTACCTAGTTCCAAAACATCTGAAGGCAAGAGGTACGAACTCTTACTACAACAAAATTTTTTCATTTTCTCCTCCAAAACCCCTGCTTCTTTCTTCTGTGAGTATCTCCGAATGTAGAAGTGGCATGGATTTATAACGTGGCTTACAAACACTAGTTCTGTGGAACCTGAGTAGGACATAAAAAAGGTTATCAGTCACTTTCCAAGTGACTCCAACTGAAATTACTAGACATGTGATTAGATTTATGTTGCATTAATCATTATAACATTACCTCAAATCGCTTTTAATCTGACAAGTCTGGTTACCAAGCTTGTTTTCTGATTAAATCTGCTCTTTTTAACTACTTCCCTTAAGCTACCCTGCAAAAACAAAAGGCTGTCTCACTGCTTTCAAAGCGGTTGCCTAAATTTAAGTAGGTAATTCAGAGTTTGTATTCCTTCTGTTTTACAAAGAAATAGGAAGCTTCTAGAAAGCAAATTAGAGAGGTTAAGACTCCTACATCTAAGAACAGGTCTGCTAAGCACTTTTGAATAGTCATTCAGTGATAATCCATGAAGATCACGGAATGGCCTAAAGGTAGCCAAGAGATTACCCCATGTAAAACAATACTCCTGACTAACCATTCACATCCTCCGTACTGCAGGTACCTCCCTTGACTTGGGATGCAAAACATAGGCTGCTTTTTCTGAAGCTACTCACTGAAGCTAATATTGGTGAATGGGTCAGAAGGTTTTAGAAGCCCAGCAACTCAATTCCTACAAGAGTATTTTACACAAAACTTCATACAAAGAGTGGATTGCATCATCTAGATCCAATACCACCTGTGTGACTGATCAGGGCACAGCAAACAGATTTGCAGCATCCTAAAGCACTGCGATCTCTGTGCCCATCTCTGAGCTATAACTGATCATGGGCAAAAGACGGTACAAAGTATCTGGCATTTGAAACACTCTGAGTATGTACTATGCTGGGAAGCTTACAAAATGCAGTATCCAGAACAGATGCAAGATTACTGTTGGGCATTTTCAGTGGAAAAGGTGGTATGTGAGCATAAAGTCTGAATGACTTGAAAGATTTCAGCTATAGGTATGCTAACTCTTCTGGATCACCCCTGGTCACCACGTCCAACAACGGTATGAGACAGCTAGCTTGTCTTAATTGGACCAGGAGAAGCATGTAGTAAGAGTCACTTCACTAGATCAGTGGAGGCCAATACCTCCAGCCAAAAACAGTAACAGGAGCTGGGACAGTTCTGGATCACTAGAGCCAGATGGATCCAGAAGAGGTGTCTTTAAGCTGCTTGCATTTAGTTTAAGGAACATAATCAAAGAATCTCAACAAACCACAGCTGCTTGAAAAGGATTTGAAATATTCATCAAATATTATTTGTTTGATAACTAACCCTATTAGCAGGACATAAGAAAAAACTTGTAACATCAAATTTCAAATTATGCTTCCCATAATCCAAAGAGATCCAGTATTGCACATATTTTAGCATATTGCTGATAAAACCAATCACATTAAGTAACTCTGATCATTATGTCTCTTAAGATCTTGTTTTCCTACTGTATATATGAGAGAGACTCAAACTTAAGTGTCTGCTAAGGCTATAACATCACATGTGTTTCTTTCTCCATGCAAGTTGTTTGATGTCTAATAAAAGGGTAAGCACACACTACACTAACTTCAGTATGGGCACTAGAATTTATCTGCTAACTACTTCCACAGGAATGGTTATAGACTTACATAGATCAAATTCCCTAGTACTCTGTCAAGTCTCATTAAGAGCACACAGTAAATTAATAATTTATTGGATAGAAAATTGTCAGACCATAGTGCATTTATATAACTCTGAGGTTTAAAAAAAAAAAGAGAAAAAAAACCCAAACTAAACAAACATAAAAATATGCTATTTTCTTCATCTTCTCTGCTAATATTATTTTGTGTCCTAGATTAAGGCACATCTTTTTGCAGCAGTGCTTCTTCCTCTGTTGATTTCTGAGGTCGCTTACTTTCTTTCCCAATACTTCAATCTTTACTCTTTAACTTTTATTAACATTTACACTCAACAATGAACAAAGCTCAAAGCACCACACAAACCGCACCTACAGAAGTTCTGAATGAGGTATTTTATTTCCTCAAATTACTGTCAGTTTTGTACATTTACCTGTTCAGTCATAATTCAGAAACCCAAACATACACGTAGGGAGAAGATGACATGAGTTTAAAATTCAGTACATAAAGTACTGACCAAAGAAATGGGTCCCACTGTTCACAACAAGCACTTCTGTCATTATATCAAATATCTGCCAGGTGTTGAGAAACACTGCCATGTTGAGTTTCTGAAAGTTGCCTGGGACTTCCTCTATTGCATCTTCCAACTAAGTGGTTTTATGGCAAATCTTAAGAGATGGGATAGTCTTTACGTTAGCAAGGAGAGCACAGCAGGGAGTGTTTCTGCAGAACAGAACTGCTGGTGCAAAGAATGACATCTGCACTATAAGCACCTCCCAGACTAGTTTTAACTGGAAGGAAATCAATCCACGTGCCCCAAGTCTGCTCTAGGAAATACATGCTAACTAGGGACGGTTAGGAGATCTGCTTCCTAGTACATTCCTGACCTCAACTAGAATGCTAGTACGCATCCAACCTCTCTGACAAATTCCAGTGTCTGCTCTCGCTCCTTAGAGGATGGGTCTTTTCTAGTGAACCATTTACCAGATAGGAAAACCACTAACCAGCTTTGTGTTGAAAAGGTGTCTCCTCGAAGAGTTTCTTCCTCTGTTCATCAGCATGATATTCTGTGGGAAACTCTTGTTTGTTCATTGTTTTAGGAGAAAAAGTTAATAAATTAGGTTAGTTAATAATTTATACTTAAATAGTAAAGCAGCAAACACAGTAGGGAGAAATTACATGTACATGTAAGGGTACTGCAAAAGCAAAAATTCTGGTATGTGACACAAGCGAAACAGTTGCACACATGGTAACCCTGTGCACACAGCCAGCCCACATGCTAATCCCAAGACTACAAAACTATCATTAAATTCTTAGATTCAAGACATGCAAAACTCATATAACACTGCACTTTGAGGGAATTCTGTTCTGACAAGTTTCATGAAGTCCACTGGGATTCTGGAATATATTACTTTAGACAGTCACATCCAAGCTCTGAAATTTACTTTGGCTTGATCACAGCCATATACTACCACAATTACCCTTACATACCACCCTTACCCTCTCCCTCATCCTCCCCAAACACTACTAATCATAGGGATTTTCTAGGTAAGTTGTGGACATAAAATGCTCTGTAGTTAAGCATCTTAATTGCACTGTGGGATGCATCTATCTATCCTATTCTCTAATTGGAATTTCTATGTACCAGCTTGTTCTAACACCTTCAGCCCTGTCCCTGAGCACCTCCTGGACACCACCCTGGTAGGCTCTGCTGGACTCACTCTAGTAGGACAGTGACTTTCAGTGCTATGGGGTCCAAAACTGGACAAAATACTCCACTTTCAGTCCCACAAGAGCCTAAGAGAGAAGGATCACTTCCTGGACCTGACAGTTACACTCTTACTAATACAGTTCAGGGAAAACCTGACAAGCTGAAGAACCTGATTATTATTGCCAGTTAACATAGAACAATGTCCTGGGAGAAGATTCAGGAAGACAAGGGAACTGTCAGAGAAGCACTGTCCAAGAGCCGCTGTCAGAAATTCTGAGGGGGACTGTAATAACTAAGAGTCAAAGAGAATTATCCAAGTAGACACGGGAAGCCATGACTCCTTTTTGAGAGAACTTGGGAGAAAGTTTTCACTGAGCTATGTTGAAGGAGAAAAAAAGAAAAAAAAAAAGCTAGCTCAAAGAAAGATAAAAGTGAAACCCAGACATTGTTAAAGAATTCGTATGACCAGAGTATAACTACAGACAACATAATACAAAATGCATAAATAACAGCATGCTCAACAATGGAACATTTAAAGCAGCAGGTATTAAGAAACTTACTTTCCAGGTCATCTTCAAATATTTCTTCTATTATGACATCAGGACTGCACGGAGACTTGGGCAGAGCAGGAATGCTCTGATGACGTATCATAGGAAGTGTTTCTTGTACTTCAGGATTTTTAACTTCTTTGTGAATACAGAGTTGATTTGTAAGAGCCCTTATTTTACTTTCTCTGGTAAGTGATGGAAACGTATGCTCTACAGATGACTGAGTATCACAGCCTGGCGTTTCCTTTTCAGCATCAAGGGTAAGAGCGCGTTGTTCGTTACCTTCACTGTATATGGGAAAACATTTATTTGGAAACAAATTAACAGAACCCAATCCCTTTTCAGAAAAGCACAGAAGTCAAAGTAGAGGCTTTATTAAGAACATATCGCTACGTTAAGCGCCTCGCAAGAGCTGGTTGGAAAAAAACCCCCTGTATTATGGTTTTGAATACCAAGACAACTAAAACAGTCACATGATTTCTGAAACATAAAAAGGATTGGCACAGAAACATATTCTTGGGCACAGCTCAGTATAAGAGTTACTTCTGCTTAAAAGATCAGAGACACTAACTGGATGGACTGGAACGCTGACTGAAATACCAGCATCTGAAGTCTTCCTTTGTGTCACTATACTCTTAGAAACCAATATGCAAATACAGGTTTTTTATTTTGAAATTTAATCCCCAGTAAATATTTAACCATTAGAAGAACAGGTTAATTACTGTACCTATCCTCTTTATTATACAAAAATACTTACCGCCCTGTTGTTCCCCATTCAATCTTGCCCAATGTTTTTAACAAAGATGTGATCTCATCAGTGTTTAGGAAGAATCTCGAGAGAAGAGAAGCAGCATTACACAAGGTGCCATAAATACCTAAAAATCACTCTGACAGTTTGAGATGTACAATATTTTTCAGCACAATGGTCATGGAAGGGCAAAAATAAAGATTAATTACCTACTCCAGTTTCCTTCTTCCACTCCTATTAACAACATATTTGGTTGCTAATTTCTCTTCATATATTTAAAAACTCTCTTGCCTTTTTCCTTTCTCTCTCTCATGCAGAGTACTCCAGCACTCACTCACTAAGTTTTCACACATATACCCAGTTTAGTTCAAGAAATTATTCTGCATGGAGAAAAAGAATTCTCCAACACTGCTGAAGAACAAAACCATAACTGAAGTCCAAAGTGTATATTCTTTTTATTGTTACACTAATAAACAGCTGTTTCCTTTACCAATAAAAGCTAGCAAAATCTTCTAAGTCCTTTAACAGGCTAACAGAACTGTAAATACAACTTAATTCAATCAAATCCTTAGCTTTGTTGTCCAGTTATAATGAACAATTTGTGAAAACAGAAGTCTATGCAGTATTAAACAGCCCATCTTTTCTTCTTCCCCCAGCCCCTCTCAGGAATGTATCAACCCTTTGTTCTACAGTATTTTAGGTCTACAGAACGTGCCTCAACTCTTATGTACCCTTAAGTTGTGATTTTTTCACCTTTGGTGTTATTTTGGAGTGGCACCTGCATGTGAGACCTCTATACTCATCTTTCATCAGATCTCTTTTTTCCCCCATTTTGTTCAAGTTCTTAAAAAGTCTTCCAATGCAAAACAAATTTGATTTTGTCATATTTTAGCTTTCTTCTAGGTTGGGAGAGTTTGCCATTATGCATTTAAATAGGCTTCTCTGAAATTCTCATTAGCACTGACATAATCTACAAAAAGGTCCTACCTACCAAGCCACTAAGTTTATCAGATTATTTTAAACATTCCTTCATACATATTCTAATGGCTCAACTTATGAGGAGGAGTCATAGCTTTTGTCAAGCATTGGAATAGGCTGCTGAGGGAAGTGGTTGAGTCAACTGTCCCTGAAGGTATTTAGAGGACATGTAGACATCCCACATAGGGACATGGTTTAGTGGTGGACTTGGGAGTGTAAGGTTAATGGTTGGACCTGATCATCTTAAAGATTTTAAATGATACTATGGTAAAATTTCACACTTTGCATGCAAATAATCAACTCTGAGCTTCATTCCTCTGCACCAGTCAGAATCTGATGGCACACAACCAGACCACACAGGTCTGGTTCCAAATCCTGAAATATAATGGGATCGCCAAAATGCTCCAACCAACACCATCTTCATTCTTTCCTTCCCTCGTTGTTTCTTAATGTGGTGTTTATACACTAGGATTACAGTAGTCTGACTAGTCTTATGACCAAGCTGCAGAAGGTCAACTGTACCACAGCCATGACACGTTTTGTTGCTCATTTCTGTTATAGGAATCATACTTGTCACTTCCAACGAGCACAACATGGTAACTGGGATTGTCCACAAGTATCTTCTTAGACATCAGTGCCCCAAAATGCACTTAAGTCTTTCCTGAAGGTGAGAAATGGATTAATTTTTTTAAAAAATAAATAACCTATTATTGCCCTGATTTATTTCTACTTATAAGGGAAGGAAGGGAAGTTTAAAAGTGGCAGAAGTCTGTCAAGAATTTTTTAAAATGTATGTGCTTTCTCCCTGATGCCTCAGATGAAGGCTACTGTGAACTGTTAGTGATGAGTTTATATACAACTGAACTAGTAGTTTTTCGGCAAAATGCAAGTGGAACAGTGTGATTTCTGCTCTTCTAACTGTTATATGAACAGTTTTTCTAGTTAAGATAACCGGTTCATCCATTTACCTCCCAATGTACCTCCCGCTCAGTCATTTACCTTGGAGATACTTTTTCCTTCAAACTATTCACTCTTAAGAGCTCAGCCTCAACTGGCAACTTCAAATTATGTAACACCTGAAATTAAGTAGTAGAGTCTCAGCTTCCATTATACAAAGAGCAGATTAAACAGGCACCTATAATCTACAACATGACAAAGCCAAGTATGACATTTTTAATTTCACAGAAAAAACTCCCAATAGTTTATTCATTAACAGTCAATACCCAATTCTCAATTATGTCTTCTTACATTGCCAAAACCTAATGGTGGTTAGGGATTTTGTAATATTAGCATGCAGTAGAAGCAAGGACTCAGATTTTTTCTTTTGTATGAACAGCTACTGAGGTGACTTCTAATTAAAAAGGCCAACTGAAGGACACAGGTCCCAAAGGTCACACTGGGCAAGATAGAGGCAGATGCCAGAAAAAAAAAAAAAAAGAAAAGAATAAGGAGGGATCAGACTTCTTTCCTGGGTCCGATGAGAATAACTAAGGTTCTTCACATGGAAAGTGACAAGTGACATTGGATGCAAGAAACGTGAAAGTCTAGTCTAAAAATCACACTACTTAAAAAAAAAAAAAAAGACAAGGCCAGTCATTCATCATTTTTCTCAACACAAGGACTACCAAGGCTCCAAATGAGACAACGGGGTAGCAGATCTAAAAAGAAAGATGTAGCTATTTTATATACACCTCATTTTAAATATTAAAAGATGGAGCTCCCTGCCACTGCATATGAATACATACACACACATCCATACTGCCAGGAGAATTATGACATTCAAGCGTATGATACAATGAGGAAATGTTTACTACGTGTAATGACCCTGATGTATCCTACAGATTATAAAACAAGGCTTTAACCTTCAACTTCCTATACTCGCTAAATGCCCAGGTTCTTTATAGATTTTTCCTCCAGGCATCTTTTCCTCTCTGTTATCAGACAGGAGACATCACAGGATGGACAGCACAGCAGGTAGCGCGTGTTTCTATGCACAGCAGACATGACTGGGAGGAAGAAAGGAAGTAAAGGCCTGGGACCCACAGCATCAGGAGAGCATGGCTATTCATTCTGGAGTAGTTCAGTGAGAAAGTTGGAGAGTTCTGGAATGGGAAAGGCTTGAGAGAACTCTAAAATGCTGAAAACACTGTCCCTTTCACTGATGAGTATTGTGTCACAGTTCTCCTGCCCTCCCTCTCCATTTTCCTGTTTCAGACAGCAAGCTCTTTTTCGTTTTACATCAGTCACCAGACCCTAATTTGTGACCAAGATGAAATATAAACTGGGTGTGTGTGTGTAGAGGTGAGAATACATTACTGCAAAAATCTCTCTTGAAGTAAGCAAGCTGAAAGACGGATCACAGAAACTTCCAATTCAAATCTGAATGTATTGATTAAAAATAAATTATTTCACAGTGCAAGAATATTTACCTGAGCAAGATCACAATAGGCTCTTACAGAAGGTGTAATTTTCAATTCCTTTGCAATCCTTATGACACCGATCAAGCACTTTTTCTTCTCTTCAATGACTTCTTTAGCTTTTGCAATACCAGCACTGTAGTGATTGATGCTCTTCACTAATTCTGCACACAACTTTCTTTTCCTGCATTAAAAACATTACTTTTCAGAACTTAGTGAGTGTTCAGCCATACAGATTCAAACTTCAACTATACCACATAATTGTTAAGTACACAACAACATGAAGTTTATACATCTCACACAGAAGTATCATTTTCCTCAAGCAGTGCAAAGTGGAAAGCATTTACTAATCAGAGGAACCACAAAAGTTGAGTTGACACTGAAAAGCCACTTCGTTTGGAGGAAGATTTTTTTATTAAATGTTTAAAGCACCCTTCCATTCATGCATCCCGGTATTTCTATACACATCCAACTGAAAACTAAACAGTTGGATTTTACAATTCAGTCTACTAAGATATCCGAATCCCTACTCGGAGGCTCTTCTGGAACCCTAAGCTTTGACAGCCCTCCCCCTTAAATCTAAAGATACAAGTATTTTTGAAAATGAAGAAATAAAATGTCCTTGGGCTTCTATCAGCTTGAAAACCTGCAGAAAGTTAATTTTAAAAATAGTTATTCCTGCTGTTAAACTGATCATCCACTAATGGCGGTATCAAAAAACCCTCAAAATTGAGCTATTTCAGAAAACTAACATCATTAAAACTAATTTTTCTTTTTTCTAAAGAGCAGAGGCTGCATAAACTAGTGTATTCCAAGCATGCAAACCAGCTCCAAGACGCCACTATGAAACGGCAAAAATATTGCACAAAAATTAAAGACTGGCATTATGAAATACAGCTGCTAGGAAGACTGAAATTTTATTTAGAATTCTTTTATCTGAATTAGAACAACTTCTTGAAAACTCACCCCCACAGTCCTACAAACCAGATTACTACCTTGAGAGGAGAGAAGCAATAAGCTCATCAAATGTTTTATCTGCAGTTTCTGCAACTCTGTCTCCTTCATGCTTCACTTTCAATTCCAAGTATTTCAGCATCTGTTTAGTTCAGTATTGAATAAAAATGTGTTTACTATTCCATTATTATAATTTTATTATTCTCACATTACTTTTTCTAAATTCAGAACAGAAGCAATGAACACTAAGACAGTGATCAACACTCCAGCAGAGTGACACTAAACCACTTAAGATTGATGCTTAAACCAATTATAGCTCATTAATCCCTTTGTTTTCTCTAACTTCTAGTCAGCTCACGCTGTCTGGATCCTCCTGTCAACCAAAGTCTATAGGTCTATGAGGCAAGAAATACCAAGATCTTGGGCCCGCTGCCTCACTTCCCTTAGCTAACATTTTAATATAGCACCATACACAGACAATTAACATGGTAAGATTTCTACTGTATTTTTAAATTCATTTTGAGCATAAAGGGAAAAAAAAAAAAAAGATTCCTCCTCTGGCTAAGCACCAGTTTTGTTGCTATAGTTACTTTTAATGAAGAGACTATAAAGGAAAAAAAAATATCAGTAAATGCAACACTGTTTTGGCAATTCTCAATCTCTGTTGAAAAGCTGTTGAAGGACCACAGTTGTATGCATGAATTATTACATTAGAGCTGTTGAAATGATAGATTTTTAAAAGATGCTATCAGTATCTGAATTAGGCATTTAACACAACTTTGCTCAACTGACAGATTGGCCACTGCAACAGAACAAGTTAGAAAGAGAAAGGAAAACAGGTTTTTAGGATACTTCATGCCACACTTACTAGAATAAATTTGCTTTAAGCTTTTGGATCATTAAAAACTTCTATGCATCTTAGAATACATGTAAAACATAAATAAATGGAAAAGACAGAACTGCAAGCTTTTCCACAGCACATTTAATATGATCTAAGTTTAAGTAATTATTGATGAAGTTCATAGGTTACTTGGTAAAACCTATTAACAGCATTACCCAGCACTTTAGCAGTCTTCCTGTGTTTTATACTGTGTGTAAAAATGCATTACTTGATTTACATGTTTTGCATATTGTGGCTGTTAAAATTATTACTTCTGTTGCCCACAGAATTTCTTTTCCACCTTTAAATCCAGAAAGAGGCATGTGAAAACTAGAATGTTAGCACAGTTGTCAGAGCAAAAACAAGTGCTCAATTTTACCTGGATCCAAGGAAACACAAGTTTAGTACGTGAAGGCTGGCCAATATATGGTCCTGCTACATATATGTATTGGCCTATTAACTTTAAATTATGTATAGGCTCATGCACTCCTTTACAGACTACTCCTGTAGTTTGTAAACTCCAGACTATATCCTAGAGTTTAAAGCCGTACATTCACAGAAGTAGCACAAACAGCTGAAGGACAAGAGAGACATCAAAACAAAGGCAATAAAACCATGTTCAAATAGCATGTTAATGTGTGACTACTTACAACAAAAAGTTTCAATCAAGGATAGGATTTACAATTCAGTGAAAAATTAACTTATCTTCACCCACCTCCTCTGCATCATGTAAGTGGCCAAGGTTACAAATAGCTATGCACAAAGCTTCGTCAATATCTTCTGTAGTTTTGCTGTCCTGAGGAAAGATTTGCTGATGAATATAGAGTTGTCTGTATGACTAGAAGACAAGCTATACTCATTTCCCATTTTCACAAAGAGGCACTTGATGATCTGTGTGAGGCTCTCAGCAGTTCTATAGCTGCAAACGGGCCCAAAACACTTGGCTCACCTGAATTACACTAGGCACATTTACACTGTAGTATTTCTGAAACATGGATTCTAAATTTTGTTTGTTAAATACGTGCAATTTATTTGCACACACACATATGCACAAAAAGCAAGTGAAAAGATAGTATGTGAAGAAAAAGCAAAGTAAAGTTATAATACAGGGGAAAGAAAACATGCAACTACAAAATAAAGGATTCTGAAAAAAACCAAAAAGTAGCACTTAGACTACAATCTCAATAAGTGTGGGTTTTCACATGAGCTCATTCTCAACAACTTTCTCCAATAAAAAGGAACATGTTCTGTCACCAGAAGAGGTGACTACCATAAAAATAGTACTTACAACCTCAGACTCAAGACACTCCAAAGATAACCTCAGGCTATTTCCTTTAGTATTTTGTCAACAGTAATATAATGAAGCTCAGGATAACACAATATGGCTTTATTTTAAGT
>JAOXJK010000001.1:192781718-192799056 GCA_025774025.1 Xenus cinereus
AACTACCTAAGAAGCCAATACAGACATTCGCAAGTTACGGTTCTCTCAAGGTTAAGTGTACAGGACAGTCTCCATGAAAGAAAACAGGACTGGCACAGGATGTATAATTTATTTCCTTTTTATTCTGTCAAAATACCCACAGCATTAGTTCACTTGGCCTAAAACTTCACAAACCTCATTCAGAAAGATCACCTTCAAAAAGTTAATAGGATATTTCAAGAGAGATCCATGTGTTCAACAACCTTGTTGCCCTGAATGACTACTTTAAAGATGAATTGCATGAGCCCTGTCTCAAATTTAAGAAGAAAGAAAAAAGCTCCAAACACAAATATTGTGAAGCCTCAGGTGCCTTTTAAGAAAAGCTAAACTCAAAATTCACAGACAGCTGAATACACTAGACATCCTCAGCTATGACCTTTTTGGGTTTGAGCTGCATTCATTTTGTCAAGTTATTTTATTAAAGTTGTAGTTGCACATCAATTCTATAACATGGAATAATAGCACATAACTATTAAGGCCACAGGTTTCTGTGTTTTAAGAAGTGCAGCATTAACTATACACATACAAAAAAACCAAGTGAGAATACAAGGAAATTCCGTATTAACACACCATGTCTGCCGATGGAGCTAGACCTGCTTTATCCCTCAGCCCACCACTTGAAGAAACTGGGTGCTGAACATTTTTCTCTTCAGTATTGTGACTGAACGGCCTGCAAAACAAAATTTTAAGGAAAAACCCTACATATTTTGATTAAACTATCAAACGTCCCACAAATACTTTAGACACAATTAGATTATTTCACAATCTGTCATTAAACGTATACGCACACCTATTTTTGAAACAGTAGACTTCACACTGTGCTGTAGTACAGATGCCTCATTTTTTCAAGAAATTTCCTTCTACTGGCATCATCTTAAAATTCATCTTATTAACTAATTTTCACCTGACAATTTTGGCAAGGTTGAATAAAACCTTAGTAGGTAGTACTGATTGTAACCCTCAGTGAGAATAAAATGCATTACTATTAACATTCCAGGATTAATTTTTTATTTGTTGCCCAAATACTTTCTTTTAGATATCCCATCAGATATTGATTAGGCCATTAAAGTCTTAAGAATACATGATAGGTTACAGTAAAATCATCTACTGACCACCTGTTACAAAGGCTCTTCAACGCTGTTGTATGATCACCAATGCCTGCTCTTCTGCAAAGTACACATGGATCTAAATAGCTGTGAAGACTCTCATAAAAAACATTCTGCATAAACCAGCCCAATTACAGGATGGAAGCACTGTAGTGTTCTTCCTGTGCTGTTTGTTGTTTCTGATGGAATGTGAGAGGACTTGGAGAACACCGCTACACAGACTGACAGCCATACATGACATCCTGAGTTTCTATTTTACTTTGGGCAAGGTTAGCAATGCACACTACATGCACCAATCTCAGCAGGTAAGTTTCCTATAGGTCCCTCACAGAAGAGATCTGTATAGAACAGATCCCTCATGTAATACACCTGTAAGAATTATCTGGGCCTATTCTCATTTTTATCAACATGAATCTCCACAGCAATGGCAGTGGGGGGAAAGATATCTGCTTTAATACTTCCTTCAAGTTCACAGAGGCTAGACACATAAGCAAGTTAACTTAAGTTAGATATGTCAATACCATAAAACACTGCTGACATCCGATCTTTATAGCTGTGACTTCTTACCTAAGATGCAATGGGAGCAGCAGGGAGGTGGGCAGAAGGAGGTGCTTCAATGATACAGTCCTTCCTACCACAGCCTAGCATCTCCCTCTGAACCCCTACCAGGGAGTTACCAGTGCTTAAAACTTTCAGTTCCAAACATTTTTAAGCCAAAACAATCTGGTTTTTGTTGCCTTTCAATGAAACGTTATTTGTACTCAATTCTCAAGCAGGTTGTATTCTCAGTATGGGTGTCTAGTCCTGTAGGACCACACTAATAAAGTTTACAGAACACACTAAAAAAAACCAACCAAAAACCAGCCCAAGAAAAATGGCTGGAAATGCTTGTTCAGTGAAGTGCTATCTCTCAGGCACCTAACAGTTGAGTTAATAAAGGTTTACCTTGCCAGCCTTTGTGAGTTGCCACTGTACAGCCCAAGTTTAAAATCAGTTTTGGTCTAAATTCAGAGGGAAAAAGTAAAGCAAGTTCAGATATAGGGTTAAATAAAAGACCCAGTAAAAAAAAATGTTCTATAACTTCAGTACCACACACCCCCAACATGCACCCTCCGCCCCTCTCCCATTTCAATGAGATCAGGCTTCAAATCAAGTGCTCTTGAATTGAGCAGAAAAGTGTAAGAAAACCAAAGCCAAAACTCTGTAGCCAACAGTGTATCTCTGTGGTAAAGCATTCCTAGTAAAAGGAACGCTTATTTCCTGTGCGCTCTTAGCATTTTTCCCCACTACTATGCAAAACTTTTAACATATTGCATTATTGAACCTGGTTACAACTTATTTTTTCAATAAAGTTTAAGGACAGGGCTTAATTCCAAAGACTTGAACTTATTTGTATTTTGCAATAAAGGCTACAGCTGAATTTCGTAACAGAAAAAAAAGGATGGCCACACCCTACCTTTTGCATAAGTTAAGAATGAAAAAAAGCACTTAACATTAGCCCAAAATCTAGATTTCTGTGAAACAAATGGCATTCATGTCATAACACAGGAAAAATTCTGCATTTAAAAAAAAAAAGCTCTGGTTGTGAAACAGATTCGTAAGTTACGCAGTACTGCACAAAGTGAAATTTTTTGTAAAAAAATCCTTTTGGTCCTTTTGTTTGGGAGTTGATAGGGAAAGACCTATTTTTTTTTTTTAAATCCAAAACCCACACACATACACACCAGACTTGGGACATCAGATGTGCACTACACAGCTACACTGTGTAATGAGAAATGCTAGCAAAGACTTGCTAGGGAACAAGTGGCTACAAAGTGCAGGCCTTTGCCTCAGAGGGGACCTGAGCTTGCTTTAACTGCTTTCAATGAAAACGCAGGAGATGCTGTAATATCAATGTTTCAGACCACAACAGAGACTACTGCATAGAATGCTTTAAATGTACTTACTTCTGCAGAAGAAAAACCAAATAAATCAATGTCTTCATCCTCCCCACTATCATGAACGGCTGTAAAAGCAAGTATAGGAAAAACCTGACTGCAAATGTTAACTTTAGGGCATCTTAACCAATGAGACAAACAGGAATACATGATCACCGGAGTAGTCTTCTATGTAGCATTCATCAAGTCAATAGGAATTCAGAAATTGAATTTTATAACAACAGAATATGAAAGCTAGGAATAGAACTCCAGATAAACAGACACGGAATTTATCTGGAAATTATAAAAACATACTTGTATTTAATGATGAGAGTACTGTCTGCATGATTAGCTGCATTACATTGCTGCTACATTCAGGACAGGATGAACACATGAAAAGGAAGGCAAAAAGACAAAAGAAAATAAGCATTCAAAAAGTGTACCTATAGTACAGGAAGGAAATTTGTTTCGTAAAGTATCCTTAAGTCCTGTGTACTCAACACAACTTCACAACTCTTGGAAAAAAGATACTCAAACAGAAAATCCCAGAAAAATGAGGTTTCTCTTAACAGAATTGTTTCAGCAGTTTTGTCAAGAAAGACAGCAGAAGAGGAAAAGAAGGGTACTGGTTGTTCTTGCAAAGTACAGAAAGTGTAGTAAATAAACAATGGATTAATCAAACCTGGCAGCCCATCTATTGTCTTTAACAGACCATACAAAATATAAATCAACGGTGAATACTGTGCACCACAAAACTGCTGGGAATAAAAATCAAGATCCAAAAGCCTTACCTTTCACACTCATAGCTTTTGATACATGACGCAAACCATGCCTTCTCTGATTTGGTTCTGTAAAATCCTCTTCCAGTATTTTAAGACATTGCCTTCAGAAACAGAAGCAAAATTTTATCATTAGGGATATCAAATACACGTGAATTCTGACTTTCAGCTCTCTTAGAACTCATCTTGCCCACTTTTTACCAAATGGCATTACGTAGAAGAAGCTGCAGTTAATGACACACAAAGATTTTGTTACCCTCTTTTAACTGGAAGAAGAGCAACTTACCTCTAAGATACCAAATTCATCAATCCATAAAGATGATACTAGAATTTTTAAGTATGCAGAAACAATATTTATGGTAACTAGAACCAGCATTAATAAACTGTTATAATACCAATTTTGATCATTTATTCTATAGTTATTTAACTGCGAATATACTGAATAGACCAACAGTGGTTTATTTACTTAAAAAATATACCTCCAGATCAAGACGAGATATTGGTAACCTAATAACTATGACAACATCCCATTTAAAATGTCTTTTTCCATGAACCTACTCCAAATGCTAGAACTTTTCACAAACAGCACACATGTGACACAGACTCACTTGCCACAATGCAGAACATGAATATTAATTTCTACATTTCCTCAATACGATTTCCTGATAATTATACTTTCAGAACTTAAAAATATTAAAGCTCGCTAGAGTAATCTCAAAATTCACATACCTTATAGCTTTCATTTTTCTTCTATTAAGCTTTTCATTAGTGTTATCCAGCAAGGGGAACTCTTTTCTTCTACTCATGATGGTGTCTGACTTAAAAAAACCAAAACCACACACACACAAAAATAATACCAAAATGACAAGTTCTCTATAACATATACATTTCATCACTTCAGCTAACACTAACAGGTTACTTACATTATTTGGCAAAGAGTTAAATGAAAGAGACAGACACAAAATACATACAGAATACACACCTATTTTTTCCTTGAAAAGCAAATCTTTCAATTGCAACAGAATGCTGGCTCACTTCGCACAATCCAGCTACTCCACTAGAGAGGCTACACCACCCCCACCTCACCACTACCAGGCGCAGCATGAGACACCACTCCTGGGCTTGATTCAAGCCTCCTTGAATCAGACATCCTCAATACGATTATTTATCTTTTCTGCAGTATCTCAATACTCTAAGTTCACGCCCTGTTTGCGATCCACCACGCATACTGACCCCGGCTCCTCTCCATAATGCCTACTAGCCGGCCATTTGTTTTTCCCTCCTGTATTTGCTTATACACAGCACCTTCACTTCCCCTGCCCTTTTTTTTTTTTTTTCCCCCCCTTCCCTCCTCCCGCCCCCCCGCTACTCGACGGGACATGTGCTCTTTCCTCCCAGCCGGTGCCTACAGCACCACTGCAAGTGCCATGACAGGGACATACCGAGACCGGCGAGGACAGGACGCGACTCCCTTCAGCACGAAGGGCTGACGAACGACAACTCTAAAGGGCAGCCTCGCGCCACTCGCCGCGCGCCAAAACAGCCACCCTAACCACCAATCACAGAGGGCTTCGCTGGCCCATGTGCCCGTCGCAGCCAATCACAGCGAGACGGGAGGGGCAGGGCGGTGACCGCTGCGGCCCACGCGGGCAAGCCGTCGCCGCCATCTTGGCGCTCAGTGGCGGTGCCGGGCTGTGGCGTTCTACGAGGCGCTGCTGAGCTTGATTCCCCTCTCCGCCCCTGCGGAGGGACCAGAGGTTCTCCTTTGAAGAAGGGATGTGTCCTGGGCTAGAAGCCATTAAGTCCATGCTTTGGGGTTACTTTATTCTACATGCATTCCCATTATTTGCAGAACAAGTGAGAGATGGTTTTGCACTGTTTCACCAGTCCTGTGTTGGCTGTCATAAATATTGTAATGATACTCTCCAGATTTGTGTTTAAATCACGTTGTAGCAAAATACAGTTAAATTTTAAAATTAAAAAAAGCACTGTTTTTCCCTTGCAACTTTTAGACACTTGCTAAATCATGAACTAGACTAGCTTTCCAAGAGGCAAGTTTTCTAACTTAAGTTACCCATCTTTTTGCACTGTTCGCACAGTAAAATTAGGTTCTACCCCAAACCTTTCATTTTAAATGTACTAAGTAAGTGTTTGTTAGACTGGGGTTTTGACTCTAATAACAAAGCACTTTCTTAACAATTGGGAGTACTTAAGTGGTGTGGCCAAGGCAAACAGTAACCGTGGAGAAAAGAGCCAAAGGAGCAGGCTACAGTCCTGTCTGCTGAAAGGGCGAAAGAGGAATTGCAGGAGTAGTGGGGAAGAAAGCATGAGGAAAGGAGCAATAAAGTTCAAAAATTAGCCAATTCTGTGGAACTAGGTCCTCACCTACTTTTCGGTAAAACACCCAAATCAGGCAAGTTTGTATTGGTTTTGTTTATCTACACTTGAATGTGCATGATTTGTTTGTGAGGGGCAGAACTTCCCAGAAGTTATCCTTAAAGTGATTCAGCTTGTAAATAATTGCCCTTAGAAGCCCTCGTTGTTAACCAAGACCTGATTAGACAACTTTATATAGAATCCTTGTGGAGATCTGTTGATCTAATCTTACAGCTGTACTTCATGGCCGGTTTTGTTCTGTTCGGTGTGGTTTGGCCCACAGAAAGTTTGTAGAAAACTGTGAGAATAAAAATCAGTATGTACCAGACTGAACTTGCACGTACAGTCTAACTTCCCACTACCAGTAGTGTGCTTTTCAGAAACGACCTCCAAAGAAGTCCTACAAAATACTGTGAAAAGACAGGGCTGGGAACTGAAATTCTCATTTCTCCTTGACATGAAAGTTTGTAGACTCAAGTTAGATACTGGTTCTATGGTACATTATCATTGTCCCATCTTCAGTTGCTCCATGCTCCACAGGCAACAAATTAACCGTTCTGCTCTGTAAATACCAGTTCTCTCTTTCTCTCCGATTAGCCTACCAGTTATTGAAATGAAGTTAGAATCTCAGGAGTTTTCTCCACTTGTATTTAGCTTTGAAAGTTACTTCCCCTGTTTCAAAGGTGAGGAAAGGCTTGTGCACCCAAAATTTAGTTTTCATGTTTCGTGTTCTATGTTAATTTCCACTTAAAAATTAACTCTTAGAAACATTTCTCAAGAACATACTGAGTAACAGCTGAGGAGTAAAATACAGGATGAGTGATGGCAGACCTGTTGTGGATGTAGCAGAGAAAAGGAAATGATAGGAAGATTGCCTTGGTTAAAGGTCTGAATGCAATTTTAAACCAGCAATGTACAGGATTGTCTAAAAAGCAGCCTAACTAGCTCTTTGATGAGATGCCTAATTAGGCCTAACTAGGTCTTTAGTGGGAAGACAGCTCATCCTTGCTTATATTTCAACTTTACCTCTGTTTAATAAATCAGTGAACAATAGCAACAAATGGTTGTTATCAATTTCTGCTTATGAATTTGTCAAAATTCATAAAAATATAGCTGCACATTCTGTTCTCTGTGCCTTTGCAAAGAATTGCAAAAGACACATATATACATATTATGTTATTATATCATGCATATATTACATTTGTTTGTAGCTGCCAGCCTGTATATGAAAGAATAAATAAACATACACTGCACCCCTTCAATTTTGTGCTACCACTCTGAAAATCTGACGAAAAAAACCCACAACTTGGTTTGTTGTCTGAAAAGACAACAGCGGTTTTCCAGAAAAGAAGGAACACCTTCTCTCTGTGCCATTAGCTAGTCAAAGAACATTGCTGATGTTTCTTAATTTTATACGACAGATTTTAAAATGCAAGGCACTGGAAAAGTCGGCGTTTCTAATGTGGGTGACCACAAGATGGCAGCATGGATTAACCCTGGGTGCACTCACTCGCCAGCCTCTACTCGCACAAGTGTGATCTGGGCACTTCGCTAGCTTCATCTGTGGTAGAAAGTACACTGCCCTAGAAAGATAATACTGAACAGACTGTTGTCTTTGGTGTGAATAATGTAGTTGTATTTAAAAATCATAGACAAATGCAAGTTGAAAACCTATATAGTGTCTAGATCATCTTTTCAGCCAGTGGTTTCTTCAAATGCAACCTCCTTTCTCATTGTCTCTATCTTGCCCTTTCTCAGCAAGAATTTCTGCTTTCAAAATTTAATGACTAAATGCACTAAAACTGGCCAGTGTTTGGGGGTGTTGGCTTGGTTTGGTTTTGGGGTTTTTTCCTTTCCTTTTTTCTTTTTTTTGGTCATTTAGATGATAGATTCTGCAATGTATGTCTTTGTTATTTGGTAAGTAACCACTATTGGATTTTTTCTGTAGTATGGCCATATTATTACATGGAAGTAGAAAAATAGTTTTTCCCTAGTTACTGTGTGAGGGTCTCCACGTGTGTTTGCAGAAGGAAGGAGACCTGTTATGTTACTGCAGTCAGGGCCT
This sequence comes from Xenus cinereus, assembly GCA_025774025.1. Classification (NCBI taxonomy): domain Eukaryota; kingdom Metazoa; phylum Chordata; class Aves; order Charadriiformes; family Scolopacidae; genus Xenus; species Xenus cinereus. The sequence continues at coordinate 192,790,000 of JAOXJK010000001.1, forward strand.
AATGGAATGATTTGGAAAAGTTTGCAGATAGTGGATGTGCAGGTGTATTGGTAGTATGATTTCATCAATGAAATGCTAATTATGTGGCATTAGCATAATGAATTATCTGGTTTCTAAGTTTTACATGAGTTGGACAAGCAAGCTCAAAGCGTTGTGGTGGTCTAACAGAGAGACACTGATATCTGAGGAAAATGTTGTACTTAATCTCTCTGGCTCATAATTCTAATTATCTTTCTGAAGTATCCCAGATTTAGGTTACTTACACTATGAAAAAGATTAGACATTTCAAGATCATCAGGTTTTTTGTTAGCAAGCATGCACATTAGTGATTTCTAGAATTACCCAGTGTGCATAATTTCTGCTCTAACACGACAGTTGGTGTTTTCTTCAGTGAAGTTTCTATCATTATAAAGAATAAATTGTTACAACTGTAGTATCTGGCAACAGTCATTCAAGTAAAAATTATTATTTACTCATCATGCATGGCAAGAACAACTCCAGCTATGTTTTATGGAGCCTGTTTGCAAGGGAGTGAAGACATGGTAACCTGCGCAACCAGACTCCCTGGTAAGCTTTACAGTGCACACTGAGGCTCGCAGCCTCATCTTTTAATGTATTACTGTCCAAATGACTGGATTCAAGGTAGCTATATGCATATTGCAACTGCATCCATCGCTGTAGTATGATTTTTTATTCAGAAGCAAAGATGAAGATTATTTGCCAGCCACAAACAGAGGTGGTGAAGGCAAAGGCTTGGGAAAAGCATAAGCACTCTGGAAAACAGGCATGGTCTCTTCTTCTTGTATCCATAGAGATTAAACATGGAAAACATGCTGAAGGGAGATTTGGTTCATGACCTACATTGAACTTTGTATGCAAAGGCTCTAAGTAGTCAGAGCGCCTTACCTGAAATGGACAGAGAAGACATTCTTCTCTCAGTTCTCCTTTGGGGTTTTTCTAAGTCAACAGCTATGCACTGTATGGTATGATGGATGCTGAGACAAATGCAGTGATCTAGTCCTATGATAAAGGGTACTCCAAACAAATCATCTTCTTTTGCCAAGAACCAAATTTATTAGAAGATTTGCTGGAATCACCTATGCGAGATGAAAATTAAAAGATCAGCAGTATTCTTTCAGTGCCTGGACACAAAGTTTCAGCAGTTCAATAGGCAAATAATGAGATTCCCCTCATAGCTGTTTGTTTGAAATAAGATTTACCATGTGTGTCTATATAAGCCTCTCAGCATTCTACTGGGCTGCTCAACTTTGGTGTCCCTTACTGAACCTGTCTGTAAGACAGAACTACTAGCTTCTTTGTCTTTTATGACCAATATATAGAAAATAGTTGATTTCATAAGAAGGCATTTGGAAGATTTACTAGTTAGAATTCTTCATAATGCATTGAAAGTGGGGATTGATGAAGGGAGAGTATGGATTATTCCTATGCTTAATAAGGCTTTATCTGATGGTTATGAGCTTGGATATTGAAACTAATGAAATGACAGTTCAGTAGCGTAATACTCCACTAGCTCCTTGTATGACCTTTATCTAGTTAGTTACTTGGTCATTGATTCCCCTTGTCTATTTTCGTTGTTTTGTGATGTTTTGTCCAAAACTGTAGACAAAGGAGTTGGACGACTATTAGGGGTTGTAATACCCAGGAAAAGTATCACATACTGTTGGTTCTGAATTCTGTTGCTTTACTGATAAAAGCAATGTTGTTTAAGATGAACAGGATTACTGCCCTGTGGCACACCCATTCCAATCGCTGGCATTATTATTACTATCAAATTAATTCTGCTATTCTAGGAAATATATGTAAGTATTTTACTAGAAGTTATTCTATGTCTTAAGGTTTTTATGTTATTCATGCATAAGGAAAGAGGAATGGAAACAATGACAAATGGAGAATCTGAATTTAAAGAGACTGCTAAGTGGGGCACGTTCTCAGGACTGTGAGTATTTTAGTTTTAAATTTATCATTCTCTACACAAGGTATAATATTAAAAATCCAAGAAACACAATGCTTGTGGTCCCACAAAAAGCTATGGTTGTATACCTCTTGTACCTACTGTTCCCAGAAATGATCTTTGTATTGTTCATTTTTTGGGGTGCACATCTGCTATTTGAGAAAGTGTAAAGTGTTAGTGCTATGTATACAGCATATGAGAATTAATACACCCAGAGCTTTTGTTGAATTAAAAAAAATATCTGTATTTTAAGTTTCACTTCCTTTCACAATACAAGAAAATATCATGAACAAGAAAGTCTTCTTGTTTACCTTGGCTGGTATAGCTGGCTGCTTCATCTTTTATGTACTTATCCATCTTTCTGTTTTTTTCTACAATAATAATTGAAATATGTAGTTAATGACTTTTATTGGTGAAAAAGCTATTTTTTAGTACGTTCATATAATGCTGAGCATAAAATTGAGGTTGATAGGAAGAAAAATTACTCCAAATCACTTACAGGAGCATTCAGTTTTGGTCTTTGCATTTGAAAGTAGAGATAAAAATCACTGGGAATGATTAGAAATATGCAGATTTCCATAGGAAAAGGCTTACATGGGCTGTTACCCTTAGGATGGATGTCACTGAAGAACGGAGTATATGATAGTTTTCTGTAAGAACATGGACAGACATGGTTGTTCATTCCTTCTAAGTAACATAATAAGCAGAAGGCACCAGATGAAATGATGAAATTACAGACTTAAATTAAGCAAGAAGTAGTACTTTTGAAAACAATCCATAATTTAACAATAAAAGTTACTTCCTACAGAATTATAAATGTATTAAAATATGATCGGTGAATTTTATGGTCAATGAATTAGACCAGAAGAACTGTTAAAAGGGATGATGCACACGTCATCTATTATAGCTCTGTTAGTTTCTAAATGCTCATAGCAAGAGAGTCTTCTAAGGGAAGCACCATTCCACACTGGCCTATTTTTATATGTTTGCTCTAAACATCCACTTATGGCCACAGTCAAAGATAAGGCCATTTTTCTCAAATTGTTTCTCGTTATGCACCAGTATATTTTTGCTTTTATTTCCATGCTAATAGATTCTGACCCCAAGAATCTAATACAGATCGGAAATTAATGTTGCAGAGTAATATTGTGATATAGTGCCTCTCTTTGGAGAACTAAATTCAATCATGGCTCAAAAGGATTCAGTATACATACAATAAAATTTTTACACATATATTTTACACACATATTAAACATTAATCACACTTCTTTATGGTGTGTGATTAGTTTTTTATATATGGTTTAAATCCATTTATGATACCAGTGACTAAATAGTCACACATTATCTATTTGTTAGCATCAGTGAAATACATTTGGAGTTTTAGTGTATTCCCTGGTTGGGAAAACATCCCAATCAGCATTTTGGCTGTTAGCAAAGATGACACTGGTTGAGTTGAGAATGGGAAAAACATTTCTTTCACATGAAGATATAATCCTTCCAGTAAAGGCTGATGGCTTGCTGGTGAAATGCAGTGAGGAATCTTGAAGAGCAGTTAAAGCACAGGCTTACACTTCCTATGATAGGCATTCTGGCACCTAATTTAATTCAGACATGAGCTTGTTTGTGAATACTTACAATGTGTCTCCAGTTTGTATGATTTCAGAGACTATTTAATGAAAATTTATGAAATGTATTAATCAAGGGACAAAAAGCTTGAACATTCCAAGTATCTGTTTGTCATCTGTGAAAGAAGGGTTTAGCTGGACTTTTTCTCCATGTTGCTTTCTCTATTTCTTCAGTCACACTTGTCAGCCTGAAATAATGTGCGGAAGCTCTTCCCTGTAAATCACATATATTCCAGGAATCACTGGAGTTCTGAATGGAAAATGTGAAACCTGTTCTTCTGAATTGAACAACATACACAGCCAGATTGGAGCAGTAGAGCAGTGGCTGGAACAAGGAGAAAAACAAATCCAAACTTTTCAAACAGACTTCAGTTAAAATAATGGAAAATACTAGGATAGAATCAGAAATGCTATGCTCTGAGTATATTTCCATGTATTTAAAAAGAGGAGCACAGTCACATTCCATGCAAAGTTGATCAGTTCATCCCTGGCCTGTTGTTCTCAGTCTTTCCAAGCAGGTCATAGGTCCAAGAGTCCTGGGCATATGTTTAGAAAGCAAAATCAAGTTGTTCTTATCCTGGAGTTGCTACTGGGTCCAGGAAAGAGCTTATTGATGGTTTGAAAGTATATGTTGTTTTGGTTTGGGTTTTTTGGGGGCTTTGGTTTGTTTTGGTTTGGGGTTTTTTTTTTTTTTTGTGTCAAGCGCTTTGAAAAAAACATGCCTCTCAGATGCGGTTCTGTATGAAGTTTGCAGTTGAGGAATGTCATTAACTAAGACAGGTTGGTTCAGCAGTTTCTGGATGTGGACTTGAAGGGAGATTGCTTGAGAATGTAGAAGAAAAGAGCTATGGTGTTTGTGAAAATGTAGGTGGAAAGGAAGTACTTAAGGAGGGAAAGTATTATTTAAAGATACAGCTTCAAAAGGAGTTCCAAAGCATATACTGAATACTGTTAAGCTATGTTGCTCTCCATTATAACAGTTACCTCAGGCTGGGAAGAAGTGAAGATCGCAGAACGGCAATATGGCTTCACTGGATTCTTCCTGCAAGTCTCTCAAAGACACAAGAAAAAGTTTGAAAACACGTTGTGTCTGACTAACTTACTGTTCTCCCTCCTCACCCAGCTGACACCCTCTAAAGAAAGCTGGGGTCAGAAAAATCCTGAGCAGAAATGACCATGCAGAATAACATTTTCCAGATGGGGCTGGTTCTCTGCAAACGCTCCGTGAATGCACTTTTGGTCCTTGTTTAGCCCTGCTTGTGAATAAGGTAACTTGCCTAACCATTACTTGTGAATAAGCTGACAAGAATGACATGGGACCCAGGGATGTGGAGAATATCAGCTCTCTGATAGTTGTGATGAAGATCATGGCCGCAACCATAATAGGCATTTGCTATGTTACCTCAAGGGTCAGTTTATAAGGATATGGATTCCTCGATCTTTGCAGCCTGGACATGATTCGTCTGTCCACCCTCTTGTAATTAGTGAAGAGGAACGGGCACTTTTAGCGTACTGGTCTTTGCATTCTCAAGGAGATGTTTAAAGCAAAATAGATGAATCATACTTCAAAGCACTTATTTTTCTCCATTGATCATCACTGACCATAAAGGGAACTTGGAGAAATTATCTGAGATTGAGACATCTACGTTACAACCTTCCACTGAGATGAATCCCACCAAAATGATTCTGCTATCTATTAATGTGTCTGGAAGAGTTTTCTCTTCTCTCCAACCTGTACAAGTTCTCTTGCATTCTGTCCATGCACATTAGCCAGGTACTGGGATTGGGATTTAGTGATGCTTTCAAGCATGACTGAGAAAAGACCAAAGTGCAATTGCTTACTAGAAGTGAAACTTTGAAGAAGTGTGCAGAGGTGCCAAGGGTGCCTGAAAGCTCAGTCCCTAGGAAAAAAGCAAAGGTTTCATTTTATGCTCATCCAGCAACTGACTTTTCAAAGTTGAGTTAATTCAGCCCGAACGGTAAAATAATCTGACCACAGAGAACACATTTATAGGGTATCTTTCTTTTAGCAGCATAGCTACAAGTGCATTTTTCATGCTGCTGTATTAAAGAGCCCATCCATTTTTATCCATTCTGATAGCAGATCAGATTTGTTGATCTGGTATGAGAATTTATTGAGCAATATCTTTTGAAGTACTCACATAATATGTTCCTTTAAAAAAAAAAGAGGTTGTGATGCTGTTACTGGGTTTTCTCCATCCAGTTTAAAAAACTAGGGCCTACACTGTAAATTTATTTGCAAATTGTCATGAATTGAATTAATATAACTGCAGTTCTAGAGGCATTCAATGAAATTAATAACATTAACTGAAATTACATGTTGGCCTTATGCCAGGATTTGCAAAGATGGTGCAAATCAGTTCAGTCAGCTTGACTTTTACTTATTTTCTTTGTTTTATTGTAATTTCTGTTTGTAATTATTACTGCAATTAATTGATAAAGGTTTACAACAATTAAGAAGAAGCCATTGACAAGAAAAGCTTGTTTGAGTTTTTCTATTAAGAGATAGCATTTGCTTTCTGATGATTCAAGTGGCAGGTTATGTAAACATTTCTATTTCTGATCCTTCTAAGGCTTTTCTCTCTTGTCTGTTAAGTATTTTGTGGGGGAAAACATGATCATCAAGTCGGCAATCTGCCTAGGATTTCAGAATGGCATGAAAATAAATAATTACACACGATGAAAACATTTAGGATATTACATTGTGATCATTTCATATCACTGGCAGACACATTTCAGGAAGAAAAACAACGTTACATAAAGTCTAGTGGTACAGTAAACAAGGGGATTTAAAGACTGATGGATATTGCTGTCTGTTCTCTCTCTAGGATAAAGTATTAACTGCAGTATTTTAAAATTAGGTTTGGTTGGGGTTGGTTTTTTTGTGTGGACAACAGAAGAATCTGTAGGTGGCTGATGATAAATAGTAAGACTTTGGCAGTCTGTAATAGCTCTTATTGTAAACTAGAGGGAAGGGAGGACGTAATTTCACAGAATCACAGAATCACAGAATCATTTAGGTTGGAAGAGACCCTTGGGATCATCGAGTCCAACCATCTACCCTACTCTACAAAGTTCTCCCCTACACCATATCCCCCACTACCGCATCTAAACGGCTCTTAAACACATCCAGGGATGGTGACTCAACCACCTCCCTGGGCAGCCTTTCATAGAAGGATGCCTTCCTTTCATAGAAGGATTTCCATCCAAGATCACCTGCATTTGTTAAAGTCTTACCTCAGTCATGTACCTAATTGTTAGGAGGAACAAGAGGAGGAACAGGCCTGCATAATACAGTGTCTTTGTAATATTCATAATTCCCTTTAAAATCCAAATGTAGCTGATATTCCCCTTTATTTCTTTCTTTTATCCTTGCTCTAACTATAATGCTAATAGTAATCTGAGCTTCTGCCCAGAAGGAAAGTTTGAGTAATATGCTGCATCAAAGGAAGAAGTGAAAAAAATCATTAAATGACAAGGTGACCTAATTTAATGTAATTAAACTACTGTGTTAAAAATAGCTTAGATGTGTCTGGTTTTCAGAAGTGGTACGCTTCCAGAAGGCTTGTAGAAGACAGTGGCATTAGCACTTTCATAAACCAATTCCTACGCCTGTATGCATGTGGGAACAGAAGCTTTTGACAGCTCCTATGGAAGTTTACTTCTTTCTGTATTTTTAAATATTTATCTTGCCGTCTGATCTCAGGAACTGGATCTACATAATAAGAAAAGCAACTTGAAGACCCTTTTAAACACAGTTCAATAGATGTTACATTCTTGTTTTTGTCACTTCTTGTGCTTGAAACTCTTGAAGCAAGGAGTGCCACTTCCAGGCATGTTCTACTGTGAACCTGCTTTTGTATCAGAGGAGTCCCCTTGGCTTCTCCAATTCAGAAAACTATGTGATCTCTGCATACTACTGAATGAGTGATACAGGGTCTGTGATTCACGTTGATCTTAGCCTGAATTAGTGGGAGTCTGGAACAGAGAAAGTAGAATGACTGAACACATTGCGTCTTGGAAAGAAACAGAGGAACCGTCTCATCAGTAAAGAGTTATTCAAAAAGCAGGTTATTCATAAAGACAAGTTATTTGCACTAATTTGTGATAAAAACGTGAGGCCATACGTTTTTAAATTGCCAGAGGTTTTGTATCTTCAACAATAATAGAAGATAATAGATATTATGTGCTATGTTCATGCAAGCTGTCAGAGTTAGATTCACTTCAAAGAAAGGCAGGAAGTCTGTGGGGTTGGGTGCTTATTGGTGCTATAGGTTTCCAGGAAAGACAAATGCTTTGCTGTATAGAAACAACACATCATCGCCTTCCTTTGCCATATCTTCTGTGACTGCTAACTTACCGGTTCCATGAGTGGCAGCCTTTTTCAGATGTTGTTAGGAGGGAAGGTCGTGTCCCAAGACCATTAGTGCCACTTTCTTCCATCAGACATTGCAGTGTAGATGTCTTCAACTGGGCCTGTATATGCTCCATGAAAGGATTTTGAAATTATGTAGTTTAGAAGTCACAAAGTAAATGGGATGTTATTGTGAACAAGGCAAGTGTCATCTGAAAGATACTTAGTGTACTTTTTCTGTTTGGCAGATCTCACCACTCTGCTATGCCAATTTGGAGGAAGCACATCAAGAAAAAGGTGGACCAGTTGGATAGAGTCCCAGGGAAAGCAGCCAGACTTGTCAGGTGGACAGGAAAGCACAGCCAATGAAAAGAAAATTAAAGGTCACATGAATAACAGTGAGGAGGGTTGTCTTGGAATATATAAAAGGCATCAGATAGGAAGAAGTCAGTGTGCTGCCCTCCATGTTCACTGAAGAAGGAACAGAATTTCCTTCTGGGAGCTTTAGCTGAACAAAGTTTGGACTTCAGCTGAAGCAAAGAATAGTTAGGTTAAATACTATGGAGATGCGTTGAAATGTTAAGGAGAGATAAGCACTTAATGAGATAATTGATATTTGAAACTACTGTACACCTTAAGAATATACTAAAAAAACCATCTCTCAGGAGCAATATTTGACCCTGGCTTGGGGTAAGGTATTGGACCATGACCTTATAACGTTCCTTCTCTACCTATTGATTACGATTTTATGTAACTACCTACAATATTGACCTTGAAAAGGTAAAAACTCAGAGTACCAGTTTCTAAGAGTAGCTGTACCGGTTTTGTCTGGGATAGAGTGAAATTTCTTCATGATAGCTTGTATGGGGATACGTTTTGGATTTGTGCTAAAACCAGCGTTTATGACACACTGATGTTTTTGTTACTGCTGAGCAGTGCTTACACAGCATCAAGGACTTTTCTGCTCCTCACATCACCCCGCCAGCGAGCAGGTGAGAGGTGAAAAAAAAGCTGGGAGGGGACACAGCCGGGACAGCTGACCCCAACTGACCAAAGGGATATTCCAGACCATATGATATCGTGCT
>JAOXJK010000001.1:192799076-192810065 GCA_025774025.1 Xenus cinereus
GGTGGGAAAGCTGCTCAGGGACTGGCTGGGCATCATTCAGTTGGTGGTGAGCAATTGTTTTTCATTTGCATCATTTGTCTTTCTTTGGGTTTATTTTTCTCTCTGTTGTTTTTTTCCTCTTTTCCTTACTTCCTCTTCTCCTTCTTCTTCTGATGCTGATGCTCTCCCTTCTCTCCCTCATTGCACTGCGTGGGGGATGCAGTGACCGAGGGTCTCTGTGGTGCTTAGTTGTCGTCTGGGGTTAAACCACGCCAGTAGCCTCTCAGGATCAGACCAAAGACTGAACTAAGCCACTAAATCAGCAGGACCAAGTGGCACTCTGGAGTGCCTGTATGCTAGTGCAGGCAGCGTGGGGAACAGACAGGAGGATTCGTAGCTCGTGTAGCTGCAGGGTTACAATCTCACTGTGATCACAGCAAGGTGGTAGGATTGCTGCAGTGGGCTGGGAAGACAAGGAGGGAGAGTACAAGAGTGTGATGGACATACTGGAACAAATCCACAAAGGGTTATGGAGATGATTAAGGGCTTGAAGCATCTTCCATATGAGGAGATGCTTAGAGAGCTGGGACTGTTTATCCTGGAGAAGACTGAGGAATCCTTATCAGTGTTTATAAATACCTGATGGGAGGGAGTAAAGAAGATGGAGCCAGAGGCTTCTCAGTGGTATCCAGTGACAGGATGAGAGGCAATGTGCACACATGGAAAAGATGAGGTATTCTATTTGAACATAAGAAAAAACTTTCTTACTGTAAAGGTCGTCAGACACTGGAAGAGGTTGCCCAGAGAGGCCATGGAGTCTCCCTCCTTGAAGATATTCAAAACTCATCTGTGAAGAACCTGTTCTAGGTGAGCCTGCTTTGAGCAGGGGTGTTGGAATAGATAGTCTCCATAGGTCACTTCCAACCTCAGTGAATCTAGGATTCTGTTAAGGAGTGGTAAATAGTGGGTGCGCAGTAGAAGTACAGGTTGCTCCTTGCTCTGGTTTGTCCTTCTAGCTTCTGGAGTCAGTAGGTTAAAATCAGTAGGTTAAATATTAATCATGTTTAATAGTCATTGATAGATCTCTTCTGCATAAATCTGTTTAATTATTTGAATTCTATTTATGCATATAATTTCTCTGGCATGTTGTGACAACGAATGCCACAATTTGATAAGGCATAACATAATTCATGGGACCAGGACTATAAAATCAGGCCAGTGAACTCCCCAAAGCAGAAAGCTCCTAGCTATTGGTATCAGTAGGAAGGTTCCATGGGGATCAGAGGGAGAATGTGACTTTCTGTGGTAACTAAGCACTTAGGTCCTTACGATATATTTAGTGCCTTTTGTTTACATTTGCAAATCACTAAGAAAATCTGGTCCACTCTAGGCTGATGCTTTATTTTGTTCGCTTTTATATCTCTGCTCCTTTCCCTTTCTTGTCTTCAAAAGGCTTCTGTCTTTTTTTTTGGTAACATTTTCCTCCATGGTGCAACTCAGCTCCTAATGGAGCTATTTTCACTCCAGTGCCTACCCTATCTGAACAACTCATATGACTGCTTCTTGATGAGATACTTTTGATTCCATGTGACTTCTATGTGCTTTAAAGCAGATAGTCCAGCAAAGGAGAACTTACGACGGTGTACGTGGGTACATAATGTTGGATGAACTTCCCTCATGCGTGTAAGGGTCTCTGCAACCATGAGAGAGGCTAACACATAAAAAAAGGTGATGAGTGAATTTCTAGATATCTTAATATATATATAGCTATGTAAATGTATCGTGCCATCTTGCATATTTGAAAGCCTTTCTGTGAAGCCATGTGAATTTAAAAGAATACAGTGCAAAGACTAATATTAGAATGTTTGTACTTTGACAACACCATCTAAGTCCTATATTGAGTTACAATCTTAGAAAACTACTCTTAGAGCTTTTCTCAAACAATACAAAATGAATGAGTAATGAGTTTTCAATAATGTAAAAAATAAATTGTGCTTTTAAAATGCTTGAAATGCCATTTAAATTACTAAAGTTGTTTTTTTACTGCTATGGTTACTGCTATCATTACCAAAAATAATAAAACTTTCTAACTGGTCCTGATCCAGTAAAGATTGTTTTTGTGTGCAAGAATCTGGTTGAGGATTAACTTGAGTTATGTTGGATACACTCAATGTTGTTTTTTAAAACATGTTACCATTATGAACTGAATTTCTTGCTTTTCACTAGTTTGGAAAATTATAATGTTAGACTACTTAAAATACACAAATCTTATCTCATTTCTCAAAGAACATTTTTGGACAAATGTTTCCTGGGTACTGTTTTTTTTTGTTTTTTAATGTAATGAATTAAGAAATACTCCAGCTCTTTTCATGTAATTTTGAAATTACCTGGATTTTAGAAAAAAATTAGAAGAATAAGAAACAAAGGTGTGAAACAGAGCAAGACAGAGAAATGATGCTAGGAAGGCTGGATTCTGAATAAGTTCAATTCATTATGTGGGAGGTGCACAGCTGGCTATGGAAGTAAAATCTCCTCATTTGGCCTTTAGCTCGGACACGGTTCTTTAGCCACAGCTCTTGTGGGTTCAGGCCATTTTGCTCTGCATGAAATAGTAGGTTTCCCTATCTGTCCCCACATGATTGTCTCAGCTGGCTGCTTATGGTGCCACAAGATGGGCTGCAGGTGTGATACCTGACCTGCTTCACCTACCTCCTTGTTACATCCAGATCTGCTAGTTCTACTGGCTTTGAGGCCAAGGGCAAGGAAGGCAGAAGGGCCTGTCTGTGTGAGAAAGTTACTCTAGAACAAGATGGAGCGTGTGTTTCAAACACTGCTTGTCAACATTACTACAGTCCACTCATGACATTAAAATGTCCATAGAGGCAGCTTTGGAGAAAGAGGTTTAACTAGCATAAAATACAAAATCAGAGGAACTGGGATTAGGAATATTTCCTGTGAAAATCATTCTCTGCATTGCATTGTGAAGGGGGTGAGGTACATACACAGCAGCCAAAACCAACCAGAGATGATAACCCAATGTCCTGCTGAGCCACAGAGCACTAAGAGCATTAACTCCTTTCCTCTTTCTGCTCCCCCTGCCCCTTCATGAGTCTGATGAGCTGGCTTTGGGAGAGGAGTCAAGTGGAAATCAAACTGTCCCAGGTATGTTATGGGTCAACACATTTAACCATAATACTTTGTTTTTTAAATTTCTTGCAGTAATTTTTATGTCCTGTAACTTCTGTTGCCAGTTACGCTGGCCATGACTTAAACATGCACTGAATTAAAGAAGCTAGTTACTTATGAAAAAATCACTCTTATTCTTCTTCGCTGTGTTTTGTGCTAGCTGGTAATTGCCATGAGTATTAATAGTCTTTAGAACTGTATCTAGTTTTGCTTTAAAGACTGTAAATTAAACTTATCACATTGCCATCACATTTATAAGAATGTTGTTAAATTCCTTATTAGCTGCTTCCACCTATTTTCAGGCCAGTCTCCTGCTTCCGTATCTACATATTGAATCTCATAGTGTCTTTCCTCTGCTAGCTTAAAAATCCTTCCACTTTCAGAAATTTCTCTGCTGTGTAGATCTCTAGAGACTGATCAAGCTCTGTGTTCGCCTTCCATTAGAGAAACTGCATAGACCATGCTCTTCATTCTTCTATAACAAGGCCGTGTCTGGACATGCCACTGTTGTTTGCACAGCTTTCTGAACCTTTGTCTGTGTGACATGAGGATCAGACAAAATGCTGTGTACCGAATGATTACCACTTCACCACTCCTACTGCATAGTGTCTCTTAATGCACTGTAAGGTTGCATTTTTGCTCTCAGCTAAAATTAAATTGCTCTCAGCTAAAATTAAATCAGTCTCAGCTCATATTGAGTTGGTTACCCTGTCACACCCTTGTCATTTTCTCTGCTTTCTAAAGTAAAGTTTCTCATCTGCCAATTTACACAAATTTATTTTTTCACTCAAATTTGCAGACACATGAGTTATTCAAAGCTATGTACATGTGAATGGATTTATGTATGTATGTATTTATTTAATTATACCCTTTAAAAGGTACTTAAAGGAAAAATACCAATATGAGAGTATGAACATGATTATGAGATTATGGGGGGAATCAAGCAGAGATCTAAAACTTAAGTGCTCTCTTATTATTCCTGCTTGTACCACAGGTTCTGAATCTAATAATGTGAGTTGCCCAAGACAAACAGAGATAAGGAGCCAGAGATTGTGTTAGCTTCACTGAGAGGTTTTGCATGTGTACCAAAAAGTGATAAGACAAATGGTCTTAGCAGTATAGCTCTTCTAACTGTCCATGTGCCCATATCTGTCTGCTATTTTCAATGAACTATTCTGAGCAAAAAGGCTAAAGTTTCTGGATTGATTGTGCTGAAGGATATGCATCAATATTTTGGCTGTTGATTCTTTCTTTTCAGTTTGCTCTTTTAGTTTTCTGCTTACCGGTTTGTAAAGGTCCTTCTGCAAGTCTAATTCAAATTTTCAGGGTCATTTACAGAGGTACCGAACACCAGGGAAAGTGTCAGTCTTGGTTTACATCTGAGAAAAGCCCCAGACATAGTACTGTCTGAAATATTAGAGAACGGCTGAGTTGATTTCTTCCTAACATATAATAATCTTTACAACTGCTACAGTGTCCAAGATATCTTACTTAGGGAAATGTTCCCCACAGAAATTCAGAAATCATTATTGGCTTCATCCTTCTGCTGTATTCCTGTTTTTATTTTTAAATTTGTTTTTTTATTTTACAGTTCTATTAATGTAAGTGAAGTCAAACTGGTATAAAACCGGTGTGAGGGAATGGAAGACCAGATCTCCTCTGAGTGCACTGATGTATTGTGACTGGAGTACTCAGTTCTGACATTTAGAGAAGATAATGTAACTGTGAAAATGTCATGTTCATTATCAAGATCTGAATGTCATCATCCCTTGACCTCAGAGTTCTTTAAAGATTGATAACTATAAAAAAAGCTGTTGTGTTTTCCTTCCCCATTTGTCTTGTGAGCAGCGTTTCTGCTGCTTTGGGAACAGCACTGACATTTATTTGAGAACTTAGTGGCAGGCACAAAATCACATTGGAAAACAAACATATAGAAACTTGTTGAGACATGCTGGCACCTAGATACTTTCAGCTGTGCTGCTTTTCAGATCTCCGTAGGCAGATGTTTTGTAGAAAATGGGTGTCACAGAAGAGATGTGAGCAATATGGGTAATACCGACTTCTTGATGCTCATGAAATGCTTGACTTCTGGTAGATTCTGCTCTGAACCCAGGCAGGAGTGCATGTGAGAAAGATGATGGGTTCTTTATAGGGTAGCTTGTCTGGCAAGTGACTGACTTGCACAACCTCTAGAAAAACCGCTGTATTGCAAATGCTAATGCAGTCTGTGACCTTTGCATAATAAGAACATTGGTAACGGATTTTCCATTGGTGCACTCATTAATAAAGCGTAGGGAATGGGGCTGGTACAGTGGGTGTGAGGCAGATAGAATTAGTCAGTGTCTTTAATCATCTCTTCTTGATGACTGAACTGCTTCACACACATTTATCTTGGAGGCATCGTCTGGAATTATACATCAGACCTCTACAACCTTATTAATATCCAAGTAAAGATTAATATGCCTTTCAAGATGATGCTAGACACCTTTCTACCTGGCCTGATGTCAGAGAGGCCACAGGTGCTGGAATCTAGCACAGAAAGGATATACTTACTAGGGTATCCAGTTTCCTGTCAGGATGACGAGTTATGCCTTACAGAGTGTTTTCTAGAGTTCTGTTTTGGAAGTCATTGGCAAAAAAAGTCCACTTAGAGCAGGACATGAAGTAAATAATTTTCATTGAAGTGTTATGCCCAATGATCTGCTAATTTTTACTGAACCTTCCCAACAAGAAGCAAAATATTGACTCTGTGTTCACCTATCAAGGAAGCCACTCTGTGCTGGGAACAGTGCTGGTATGCCGACCAGGAGAAAAATGAAACATGTTTCCTACAGGAATTCGGGAGACAGCATGTATTTAGACAGGATTTAGAAGCCTTAGCGGTATATTATTACTGTATATACTGTGTACAACAGAATCCTCCCCTGGCTGAGTTAACCCAGAGGGGAGCATTGGGCCATGCAAGGTTTGAGAAGAATCCAAAAAATAAGGCAGTAAATGAAGGAAACACATTCTGTGATCATCAAACGCAATTATCCTTCATTTAGATGAGAATGAGGCCATCGCTAGAGGCATTGTAAATCCCACTGGTATGGTAGAAATAGTCCAAGAAAGTAAATATTAGTCTGTAAAGCACTGAAGAGGCCATTTATTCCAACTTTATAAATGTGTGAGAAGGCTGAACTCAGCCACACTGCTTTCGTTAAAAGACATTTGATGCTGTTTTTGAAATGTGGATCTCTGGTCTCATAGTCACTTCATTTCTTACTTCACTACAGACTTATTTTGGTGACTCTTTAGTGGTACAAGGCTTTACAGTCACTCAGCTGTTTCCTAGAAGAGGTTAGTTTTAGACCGAAATTAAGTTCAGGAGTGGATTGAGTAATTATCTGAGGCTGGGGATGTTGATAGTGATCTCTTTGTTGACAATGTGGAAAGGTGTAATTATTATTTTTGGAATTAGTTTAGATACTGTCAGTTTGTTGCCAGTGTGGCATAACAGTATGTTTTAATGAAATAAATGTTGCCATGGACACATATTAAAAATATGTATTACCTGTCAACCCTCTGAAGACTGAAATGCAATCTGTAATGAGGAAAAAGTCCAAAGTAAAGAACAAAGAACGACACAAGGGATTTCAGATGGTGCGGAATCTGCTCTGAACTTCTCCGAGTAACTAATACCTATTACTTCAGCTTCATGTTTCGATTACCTATGAGAGAGAGAAGTAGGATTGCTGAAAATCTGTAGTTTTTTGGAAATAAAACTGTCAAAAAGTAAAAAGACTAATATGATGAACAGGAGGCCTGTTTTCTACTAACCAGGTCGGTTATGTGCTCCCACGGTGCCGTTCCCTGAGCATCCACAGTGCCTTGCTGTGGGAGAGTACTTGACAACATCATGAGCTGTTTAATTTCAACGCCACATCCGAAACAGCCAGGCTTGCCCTTCAGCCCACTGTGCACACCCTTCAGCCAGTGTGTGTGTAGAGCACATCTCCTAGTTCTGGTACCACAGAGGGATATCTGAGGTGGAGTCGCCACATGGCCCAAATGCGCCTAGTGACTAGGAAAATCCGAGCCCAGAGTGATCCCAGGACGTTTGGATAGCCTTTTCCAGTACTGTGCATATTTAGATGAAGTAGTTTGGTCTTTCAGTTTCTACTGTACATCGCTGCAAACAGAGTGCTTAGGTCTTTTGCCCCTTTCGCATCAGACAGCAAAAGTTATTGCAAAGAGGCACCAGCATGGGCATGAAGCATCTGAAGAGGCATCCACACATACTTGTGACCAAAAGAAGCTTGGCAAAGCTGAAAACTTGAGGTTGTAGAGAAGTGGTCGTCGATTTCTTCTCCCAAGTAACAAGCAATAGGTCAAGAGGAAATGGCTGAGAGCTACATCAGGGAATATTAGGGAAAATATCTTCACTGAAAGGGAAGTGATCATCCCCCAGTAGTTGGCGCTGGTGAGGCCCCACCTTTAACGCTGTGTTTGGTTTTGGGCCCCTCACTGCAAGAAAGACGTTGAGATACTGGAGGGAGCCCAGAGAAGGGCAACGAAGCTGATGAGAGATCTGGAAAACAAGTCTGGTGAGGAGCAGCTGAGGGAGCTGGGGTTGTTTAGCCTGGAGAAAAGGAGGCTGAGGGGAGACCTTATCACTCTCTCCAACTACCTGAAAGGAGGTTGTAGAGGCAGGGGTTGGTCTCTTCTCTCAAGTAACAAGGACAAGAGGAAATGGCCTCAAGTTGCGCCATGGGAGGTTTAGATTGAATATGAGGAAAAATTTCTTCACTGAAAGAATTCTCAGGCATTGGAACAGGCTGCCAGGGAAGTGGCAGAATGGCTGTTACTGGAGGTATTTTAAAGATGGGTAGACGTGGTCCTTAAGGACATGGTTTAGCGGTGGTTTTGGCAGTGTTAGGTTGATGGTTGGAGTAGGTGATCTTAAAGGTCCCTTCCAACCTAGACAATTCTGAGACTATGAATCTTGAAAGCTGCTGGAAGCAGTGTGGCAGAGAAGGTCCCAGGGGCCCTGGTGGACACCAGGTTGACCAGCAGGCAGCAAGGTGTCCTTCCCCAGAGGTTGCTTTGAGTGGTACCTTGGGCTGCACTGGCCAAAGCCTTTTCAGCAGCTGGAGGGAGGTGACTCTTCCCATCTGCTCAGCACTGGTGAGGCTGTGCCTGCCGTGCTGTGCCCAGGTCTGGTCTCCCCAGTACAAGACAGACATGGGCATACTGGGGAGAGCCCCGTAGTGCCTCTCCACGCCAACGCCCTCCCAGTGCCATTCTTGGCATCGCAATGTTGGACCTGGTGCTGGCCTGGCAGCAGCCCCGCTGCCTGCAGGGACGGTGCTGTTCCAGCCCGGAGCGGCACAGGGGAGAGTTCAGCTCTTGCCCAGTGTTCTTGTCACAGCGCTTGTGTGTACCAAGAGCCCTCTTGGCAGCCTCGCGTGGGTCAGCAGGGCACTGTCCTGAGCTGTGTCTCACGTGAGGCTTCTCTTGGGCTCATCAAGATGGGGCAAGTGAACTGCTGCCACGGCTCCAGGTGAGCTCCCGCCATGGCTCAGGGACAAGCTGCCACGGCCGGGCCGCACAGCAGCCCCCTTTCTCATGCCGGACGCCGTCTGCTCTGCAGGTTGACCCTGAGCCCGTGCAGCAGTGCCTGCCTGTGGGAGCGTCCCCCAAGCCACTGCAACATCAGCATGTGAAGGTGACCCAGGGCCGTAGGACGAGAAAGAGGGACCTCCTCCTCTTCAGGGACACCTTGGTCATCGCCAAGGCCAAGTAAGACTCGCAGACCCCGGCCGCCTTTCCTCCCAAGCCCTGGCCCTGGCACCAGGGCAGAGACAGACAAGGAGCTGCCCCAGGCCCCCATCACCCTGCACCTGGGTGCACCCATGGCTGTGCCCGTGGCATACGGATGCTAGAGGGGAGCCACTGGGCTCAGCCAGCTCCATGTCACTCCCTGCCGCTCCTCTTTACAGACGTGGCAGCGTCCTGTGCCCACAGCTCTGCCTGGCCCTGGCCACGCTCCAGGTGCTGAGCACAAGGGGGCAGCTGGCAATGACACCAATGAAGAGGAAGGCAAGGACACCAAGTCCCTTGTCCTCATCTGGCCCTACAGCTCCTGCGTCATCACTTTCTGGTGAGTCTTGGTGCCTCGTCCCACGGCAGGGCTGGGCAGCGCCTCCGTCCTGCCCCATGGCAATCTGTCCTGCCTCTGGGGCTGTCCCCATGGGGCAGGGCTGCGCCACAGCGCACCTCTGCCTGCAGGATGGGGAGCAGTGGGCACTCAGGCTCTTTCTCCTCTCTTTCTGCAGCTCCCGGGTGGTGAAGGAGCTCTGGGTCAGCGCCCTCCTTGGGTAAGCCCTGCCTGGCCCTGCAGCCTGGGCTCACAGAATGGGGGGATGCTCCAGGCGTAGCCCTACCATGCGGAAACACCCCTCCCAGCTGGGGAGAGGTCCCCCCAGGGCTGTGGGCAGCTCTCCAGCGGGCAGAGCTGGTGGAGCTGCTTCACCCAGCCGTGTCCAGCCAATACCTGCCCAGCCCCGGCCTCACCACTGCCGCTGCTCTCTGCTCCTCTGCTGGGGGGTGCCCGGCTGCTTGGGGGCAACTTGGAAGGGCTCCCCGGGCTGGCAGGAGAGGGAGAAGAAAGCTTGGGTCTCACACTGCCCCACGTCTCACACTGTCTTTCTCTGCCCCTTCCCTGTGCACAGGCCACCAGAAGGAGTGGAGGGAGCGCGGGTGACCCAGCTGCCCTCCATTGAGCTCCCGCTGAAGGAGCTGAGGTGCCGCAATGCTGTGAGTCTCCCTCCTGTCTCCACTCTGCCCCCAGAGCCTGCTCCAGCCCGGCATCAGGTGCATGGCTTCTGACCTTCTGCTCTTTTCCTCTTGCCCAGGCGACGACACTCCATGCCAGCAGCCTGGAGAGGCTGGTCAAGCGCCAGGCAGAGGTGAGGGTGGCTCAGGCTATCATCTCACAGGCCTATGGGCTGACTTGGCTTGCTGGGGGCCCTCTCTGCTGCGGGGCTCTTGCTGAGC
This sequence comes from Xenus cinereus, assembly GCA_025774025.1. NCBI lineage: Eukaryota > Metazoa > Chordata > Aves > Charadriiformes > Scolopacidae > Xenus > Xenus cinereus. Next base: position 192,809,283 of record JAOXJK010000001.1, read on the forward strand.
GGAGAGCATTTCTTGCAGGCTGGTGCCAAGCAGCGGCCACCTCCTGTCCCCTCTGCCAGCCAAGGCGGACTTGGCCACACAGCTGGTGCGTTTGCAGAAGATAGGGACTGGACAGCCCTTCTCCTCTTGCAGGTGGGCACTCGTGCTGCACCGGGCCTGCTGCTGCCTTTCCTGCAGGGCACATCTGTGTCTTCCCCATGGCTCTGCGGCAGGAGAGAGCTGCGTCCCCAGGGCCCCTTGTTCCCAAACAACGTCTCTCCCTTGCTTTCAGCGGTGGGGACACAGTGCCAAGAGGGTGTGGGAGTGCTCGCCAGCCACTTCTCCTCCACATCTCTTTCCTCTCTTTCCCTTAGCAGCAGGCGGGATCCACAGCTGGAGGAGGTATCTTCCCTGGCCATTTCCATGGCGAGGGACCTCCACTGCTGCAGCATCACCCAAGTGCTGCCAAGTCACCGTGGCAGCTCTCTGCAGCCAGGATGGCACCCTGCCCCAGCCCAAACAGGTAAGCACACCTGGCTAGGTGGTGCCCATCCCTCTGGCTCCCCTGGAGAGTTGGTGGCCCAAGCAGAGGGACCCAAGCTGGAGCTCAGGGACAAAGCCGCCTCCTCCCCTTGTCACCCACCCCTGCATCCTGCTCCACTGAGAGCTGCAGAGCTGCTCATGCTTGCTCCTGCCCCTAAGTTAGGTTCACCTGCCCCAAAGCCTGTCTCCAGCCAAGCAACTCTCCTCCTCTCTGCCCTGCTGGCTCTCCTGCACCAGCCTGGGCCAGCCATGGAGGGCATC
>JAOXJK010000001.1:192810165-192846036 GCA_025774025.1 Xenus cinereus
GGTGGTGGAGTCTCCGTCTCTGGAAACATTCAAAACCCGCCTGGACACGTTCCTGTGCAACCTGTTCTAGGTGGACCTCCTTTGGCAGGGTCATTGGACTAGATGATCTCCAGAGGTCCCTTCCAACCCCATATCATTCTGTGATTCTGTGATTCTGTGAAATGGTAGAGTTTTTGATTCTTTTGAGAAGCAAGGAGGGAAGGGTGTCACAAGAACTGCCACCTTGGACTTCTGGAAGGTGAACTTTGGTCTTTTCAGGAGTCAGGTTGAAAGAGTCCCTTGGGAGACAGTCCTGAAGGGCAAAAAAGTCCACAAAGGCTGGATGTTTTTCAAGAAGGAAGTCTTAAAGGCGCAGGAGGAGGGCATTCCCATGTGCCGAAAAATGAACCATTGGGGAAAAAGATCCATCTCTCAGAACAGAGTCAGTAACAATACTAAACCCCAAATGCCCTCTCCTGGGTCCGTTCGCCTTCACACTTGGGTTTCTGTGCTGAAGGGAGAGAAAAAGCCCGGCCTGGGTGTTCTTCAGATCAACACCTTAAAGAGATGGAACTCACATTACTCCTGCTGTGTGGGGGAAGGGAATTAATAAGGCATTTTGGGGCAGGTAGTTAGATGTATACTGGAGAAAAAAAAATACCAAGTCACTCCAAATCGAAGACTTTGTACCTCCAAAGCCAGCTACGAACAGGTGCAGTCCTGAGAGGGCTTTGGGACTTGCATCTTGCAGTTAGCGCCTGGGCAATGGTGGCAACTGCGAACAGGCCCAGAAACCTTCTCCCCTTGGGAAGATTTGGGCATGTTGAAATTTTGAGTTTATAGGGTGCTGACCTTCCTCTTTCTGTCTCACTTGGCTGAGTGGCCAGGGTAGACACTGTCCTATCCAGATTTTGGCAAGCAACTTTTTGGTCATATCTGTGCTTTATGAAATCTATCATAGGATCCTGAAGGGCCTGAGATGGAGGATGGCAGCCTTTTGTCCACCAAGCAGCCTTTGCAAGGGGACTAACAGATGTGTCTAAAAGCTGAAAGAGAAGATGATGAAATCAAGAAAACCAGCTGCCCATTAAAATTTTTTATATACTTACTGCTGGCGCCTACACTTTCCTTCTCTTATCCTCCCTAGCATGACTGTCAGGACATGAACTAGTCCTCCCTCCAGTGCAACTTTCAGGCAACAGCGTTTCTCACTGATGTCCTCTAATAGGTTTGTAGTGCCCACTGGTTCTTCAGCATGTCTCTGACAGAGACTTTCCTGAAGTGTTTAGGGAAGTACAAGCTGGAAGGCTCTCTTAACCCTACCAGAAGACTCCCTTCTCCATGGATAAAGTTAATGCCTGTTAACTTCACCTGAAAGCACAGGTCCCCTCTGTCCTTATGCTTCTCTGAAACATCAAGATGTGGTATTGAGAGCATCTTCTTGTCTAGTTATGATCCTGCTAGGTTGTACAATGAATCTATATAAATCAGATTTTTGTGTGTTTATTTGGTGGTAAAGGGGAGATGTATTTAGTAACCATTCTTGCATCTTTTGCTTAAGTTTTATTTGTGGCATCCCAAAGTGTCAATTTAAGATACTGCTTTAAATTCGAGAGAAACAAGAGAAAATCCTACCATTTATAATGAAACATTCAAACTGTATTTAGGAGAAAACACAGTTTGGAATGAGACCACCTGATTATTGGTGAAAGAATAGAATATACTGTGTTCCAAGGAGACTGAGTGGATATAATGATCAGATTGCAGCTCTAGTACATAGTGTGCTGAAAAACACTTGCTTTCACATCATTTTTTTCTAAAGCAATTTGAGTTCTTCCTCCACTTGCATCTACAAGCCTCTGACCTTTTTTTTCAAGAAGGGCCATTCTCATTTATTCAAAAAGGAATTTTGCCTAACTTAAGATTGCGATTTCAGGGTGGGTGTTTATAATTTTCACAGATGTCTTTACCACACACAGGGATTGGAAATTACAGTGACACAACCTCTGGGAAATGACATGAGATATATTAACCATAGAAAAATGTCTCTTAGGAGTTAGACAGTAGAGGAAAGCAGTGAGAAACTGTACTGTCAGGAGTAAATGGGAACTGGCATAAAGACAAGTAGTGTCATGCTTCTTCCTTTCTAAATTCTACTATTTTGTTTGTTTGAGCTTCTATATACAGAAAAAGCTCTGCTAGGTTAAAAGGACTTGTGATAAATCTGAAATCACTATCTCACCAGTCACTGGGGATGGAAGTGTTCCTGTTACACAGCTTACAGGATTTGAAGTATTATGTTACAGCAGTATGAAGAACAAGTTTTCATAGATGGATAAACTGTAAGATATGAAAGAATAAAAATAATATTCATTAGACCACAGTAGGCCCATGAACCCCATGCTGACCCAAAGAAGGGTCAACAGCAGACACTTAGGTAAGAATGTAAGATACGAGCAGCATTTAGTGATGCTTTTTCTGACCATTTTGGTATGGAGAAAGAACTTCCTGCAATACTAAATCCATAGTTGCTTTTTCCAGTACTTCTAAAATAATGGTTTGGACTTCATACAAGGTTATTGAGTTATTTCATGGAATTTCCCCATGCCTCATTCCTGAATGGCAATTGCCAACTCAGAGCCTACCATCATAAATATACAATGACAATTTTCCTCCTCTGTATTATTTTGGATTTACCTGCACTGAACTTGATCTGCTGTTTTCTCTCTCTGTCACTTAGCGGTAAGACCTTTCTGCATTTCTGCAGTCAGCTGGCATCTCTATTAACTTGCACCGCTTGGTATTGCTATCAAAAGTTGACAACCCTTCTGCATATTATCTACCTGCTTATAGGTATGGTGAACAGGGCAGCCCCATTCATAGTGACCTCCCACAACATGAAAACTGAGTAAGTATTCTTACCCTTGGTTTTCTAATCACGTGGCCATGTGAGGACCTTTGCTTTTTGTCCATTTTAGTTTGCTTCTTTAGAAGCCTTTCACAGTAAGCCCTGCCAGATGTGTTTTGGAAAGGAAAGTAGATTATATTAAATGCATTTTCTTTGTCCATATGTTTATTAAAAGTATAATCAGGTAATTAGAGCAGATTTGTGATGCTCGACCTCAATGAAGGCTATGTTGATCTTCCCCGCTTTGTACTTGCTAATTCTGTTTCTTAGAAGAGTTGCTATTGATTTACCCAGTGTAGATGTTGATGTTATTTGCTTATAGTTCCTTAAATGTCTTTTGAAAGCCTTTGTAAAAACTGTTGCCATTTTTCTGGTCATAAGGCAGTTTTAAGGGATTTAGTGGTTTGGCTTTTTTATTCTTGAGAGTACCTTTAGGAATTATGAGTTCCTACCATCTTGTTCAACCCAGTTGTTACTTCTCTTTCTTTTTTTTCACTCCATAACTGTTGACACCTTGAGTTGATACAGAGCTTCCATGAGCTTACCATAAAAAAGTAGTTTTGTTGTTTCCCCCTACCCTCTTTCCTCCCAGCAAATGCAGTTACAAAATACACTTAGATTTTCTGCTGTGGCTTCAATTTTTTGTTCAAGCCTTTCTGTTATGGCTTCATCATCTATTGTCTCCGCAGGGACTCTGGTATATTTCTTGCTCTTACTGTGTTTGAAAATTTATGATGTTTTTATTTCTTACCATGTTTCAGTTCCAGTTATTTGGCAGCTTCTCTCTACTTACCTGAACTCTGACAAAATTTTACAGCTATCATCACAAGAACTGTTATTTGTGAAAATGTCTGGATTAGATTATTTTCTCATTTACAACAGATCAAGCTAAGAACAACACTAAAATCTGAATTAATCAGTGAACCTTTTAAAGGAAAAGAAGAGATACAAACCTTGAATTTTCCAATGCATCTCTGTAATCTCTAGATCTAAGAATCCCACATTTGTTGATCTAACAACCCCGGGATATGATCCTAATTCAGTCTCTAATAAGGAGATAATGATACATAAGATTTCAGCCTAGTGCCCTTTTTTATCTCCATTCAGAGCATGACAAATATCTGACACACATTCAAGACTATAGTACAAGACTTACGTCTCTAAGACTTTATACTCAAACACTTACTTGCCCCCCCAACCCATCTCGAAGCCCAGTAAGGTGACCGTGCACCGTTTGGCAAAGAAAGTATGATCCAAACACTCACTTGTACCAACCATAGTCCAATCAATTTTGTTGTTCTAGACACACAATTTTAGGAAAAAAATGCTTTTAAGCTTTTGAGTGTCTTGTTTTTCAGTAAGGTCATCTAGATGAATTCCAAACTATGGGGTACAAAATTATCAGGGGGGTTTGAAATTTTAGGCTTGTCATTCTTGCTTTTAGCTAGAGGAATCCTGGAAAGAATAATGTTACTGGAAACAACATGAACATATCCTGATACATCACATAATGTACATAGCAAAATGTCTTCCTGTGCTTCAGGCAATACTGGCATTTCAGGCTTTCCCTTTGTGTGGCCCATCCATGAACATGATACTGACCTGACTAATCTAATTTGAAAGGTTGAGGCACCTGTTCTTTGCTTAGAAGCTTTTACTGCAAACCCAGCAGCTGGATAGAGTATGTTAAATTTAAAATATCAAACTGGACTGATTTGAGGAACCTTTTTCTTCCCTATCTTGCCTTTCAGACCTCTGTCACTATTCCATGTATTCCGGATCACAGATGAAGTAATTTAAATGAAGAAAATCTGAGAATATAATGTAGGCTGTGTGGATGTAAACAGAATTCAGAAATCAAATTTATGAAACTTTATCACTGGCAAAATTTACAGTTAGGCAAAACAAGCAAAATTATACCTCTTTTGCAAAGAGTGAAAGCAGACTGCTTTTGAGCAGACTGGTTTCCCAGATCATCTCAGATGAGAGACAGTGAGCTTTGATGGTTGAACTGCAGTGAAGGAAATCAAAAGAAATTTTCTGCCTCCACACTGTAGAAAGAAAATGGGTGTAAGTGAGAGATACATAGAGGACACCTGTCATACGGCTTTATTAAAATTTAATATCAATTTGTAAGAACAATAATTGTCATACATAATTACACTAATGTGGTATCTACTTATAAGATATATTGCCTTTGATTAGATTCTTCAGAATTACATGCCTATGGAAGATGCAGAAAGTGATGTATTTCATCTCAGCTCCAAGGAGATGTACCTTCGCTGCTTTGCATGGGTGTTTTGGAGCCGCATTATCTCAGCTATATACCTAGGAATCTGCCTTTGTTCCCACTTGCTTCTCTGACCCTTCTTCACCAAGACACAAAGGAGACCTTTCCTGTTTCCTTTCTTTAGCTGACAAGTACAGGAATATCTCCTTCCCCAAAGGAATCTGATTGTGACCTTGGGCTTTGTAGCTTACTGGAGTCTTCCCTTTATGCAGCAGAAATCCCATTACATTTTCTCAGTAACCGGAAGAACTGTTAAATCGGAATTACTCAGAACAGTTGAGATGCTGTTCTTGATGGGTTAATCCATTCCCACTATGAAAAAGAAAGGTCCCATTATTGGTGTAGCTCCATGCTGGAACCTTGTTTAGAAATGCTGGAGAAGTAACTGCAGAGCCACTTAGACACAGAGGGAATGGCTACAGCTTTCCTTTCTCTGAGAGTTAGATATATGATACGGAATAGTCAAAACTTCTCTGAAGTAAGCAATAACTGAGATACATATAAGAAGGGTAATCCTAAATCCTTACATGATATAAAGAAATGCTTTGTGGGAATAAGAACTGTTATGATACAGAATCACTTCTGAAAGGAAGCAAGAGGAACACAGTCCTGTAACGTCAACAATTGGCAGGTTATAAAATGTACTGAAACTGTAAATAAGACAATGTAAATATAATCATGTAGTTATAAGGAGGCAGACTTCATTGCCTACTTTGTGTTCTTCCTCTCTGACTTCAGTGATTCTTGGCTAAGTCATTACTCTTTTTATTACTCATTATTACTGTTATTCATGACCTCAGTATTCATTCAGAAACTGAAAATAGGTCACATCAAAACAGAGGATGAGGAGAAACTGGTGGCAATATGAGGACAAGATTTTTTTAAAAAAGTGGGTAAAGCTTGCTTCAGTCTTATTCGACTCCTAGCAGATGGCAATGCACTCCCATTCTTGGCAAATTATTTTAGCAGGCCCTCTGAGCAAATGCATATGGGGGCGGAAGTTATGATGCAGTTCTAAAGTAGAAAAATCGGTTATAACTCAAGCTTTATGTATTTTAAGCTATTATGAGCAGCTGTGAAAACACATATTTATTTTTGACTATTTGCCTTAGCTTAAAAATTTGTAATTGGAATGAGAAATCACAGGGTGTTCCCTTTCTATTTCCCTTTTAAAGGATTTGTGTGCAGGGCTTCTTTACACCTGTGGATTCCAGAGCTGTAAGTAATGCAATAAAAGTCTGATCCAAATCACACTGAAACCAGCAAGTGCCTTTCCATGGGCTTCATGGGGCTTTCTGATGGACCTTTTCTAGCTTTGCATCAGGTTATATGCTTTATTTTTTTTACATATACATGAAAAAGTTTGCCTATTTTGAGGGTCTTGTTAAAACCTGGGGTAGGAGTTATTTCATTTTCAGGCTCTGACATGCCCGAGTCAAAGTTGCACATCTGCAACTCTGCAAAGTTGGAACTCTGTCTACTGGGGTTTAAACTGAAGTAGAAATGACAGCACGGGAGGGTCTAATGTCTGACCTGATACGGGTTTTAGGAAAGTGCTGATCTCTTGGGCTGTGCTACTCTCAACATGCACCAAAACACAGGGTGCCAGGAGAACTTAGGGTCCCACCCTTCCAACAAGGGAGTTTTGGCAGTGGTAGACTAGACCTTTCTAACTTGGTTCTTGAATGTGGAGAGATAAACTTCCTCCTCGATCCCAGTGTGAGCATTTCTGCATCTTGATATTGTTGTATTTCCCTCATGTAGTCTACCATGTGCTTCACCCCCTTTGTTTAGCAAAGGTAGGAAAAAGTTTTTTTAAAATCTGAAGTGGGACTGTAGAGTGATTCATGACCAGGTATAACAGCAATAGCTCATTGTTGACTCGTGTTTGTTTAAATTTTGAGAGCGCCTTTCCAGAAAGTACAGCAACTTGAAAATTCAGATCATAGAAAGAAATTAATGCCATAAAACTCCAGGAACCGTAGATTAAAATGTAATGCTGAGCAGTTCCATGTAACTGACTTCTTCACCTACGAATAAAAAAAGGGAAGTTGTCTTCTGCCAGTATTTGCTGGGAGCTTACAGGGGAGTCCATGAAGTGAAAGTCAACAGATGGGGCTGCTTGGAAACGTTGTTGTTGCTGGAGAGATTGACTCTTCCAGTTGTACGGCATTTCCCACTGAGGGCTCAACAGCTGTAGGCTTAACTCTGGTTTTCTGGTCCCTTTCATGGGGAGGAACATCTCTCTTTTAGAGAGAAACACACTCTGTGGTATCCATGGCTATAAAATGCTAATCTCTCTAATTTTAAAGTACTGTGAATCACTACGTATATTTTGCCACTCAATAGGAGAGAGTTTATGTTGCTTAGCTATGGTTGCTGAGATTAAATCTTCTCTGGGCAGTGACTCTAAGGGACTCAGAGGAAGGTATTATATCCACACTATGCTTATTTTAAGCTCATTAAGTTACAATTAAAATGATATCTGTGAAGCTTATTGAAAAATTAAATTGCTTTTAAGGTTGCTATGGGCTGTTTTAAAATAATTAAGTTTTGCTTTGTAGGATATAATATCTAGTTTGAAAAAATCACGTGTTTAAAACCATTGAAAATTATTTCAATAACAGTGCTATTCTACAGTAGTAATGAAATAGCTTCATATGCATCAGAAGGAGTATTTTTTGTGTTTATATTAAATTGTGAAGGTCAACTAGTCCACTCTGTTACATCATTTTTATTCCAGAGGAAGTCTAGAATGAGAGAGTAACCTTTTCATGAAGAAATTGTTCTCCAGCACTATTTGTGATGTGCTGAATCCCTGCCTGGTCTGATTATGCCTATACTGAAGATTCAAGTTCAAATTTTCCTTGAGGTTTCACAGAGATATTTGACAGATCAGAGTTAGTTTGTATCTTCGGAGGAATGAGAGGTACAAAAAATTGCGAAAGGGTTAAGCTGCAAAAGCGAGCACCTGTATTTAGTCAAAAAGTGGGGTATTTCCATATTGCAAACTAGATGCCAAATGAATTGAATTAAGGTTGACCATGCACTCTGAATTCTGAAATATCCCGACTTTCAGTCATAATTTAGACCACAACTTTAGGCACCTTGATTTCAGAGAACAGGATGGTTCAAAATTACCCAGCACTGGCAATTTCTTTGGGGTCTGAAGACCAACTTTGTGAAAAATCAATTTACGTAGAGGTCCTAGTGCGAGTAGCTGACAATATAGGGACTTAATGTGATGTCTGCTGTTGCAGGTCTGTGGGAAGCATCATAATCCTGGACCTAAATGTGGCTGCTTTGAGAGTTACATGTATCACACTCATTTACTGTGTAAGACATTTAATTGTATTGCATTCCATATAATTCTTAAATGAGAAAAACTTTTTGGAGGAATACATTAATTCAAAAAATTTCACATTGCCCAGGGTAAAAATTTAATGTGCAAGAATTTCTAGGCTCTTGGAATTTAATTTTTGCTGTTGACACTTGGTGTTTAATATCGAAGAGGGAAGAGTTAATCCTATATAATTTGTACAAATTGAATTCAGCTAATAATCTTCTCCATCTGTATATGATTTATAGCCAAATGGACAAAAATCTGCATTTATAATACTTTAAATGTAGCTTTATCAGGATTCATGATTAACTGGATCATTCTAATTTTTTTTGGTGGTTTTTTCAATAAAAAACCTGATTAAACTTCTCATGAAATAATTAAATTGAAAAAATTACTTAATACCTACATGTTCCGTAATTGCTGTCACACTGTTGTGAAAATGTTCTCTTCTTATCAAAGTAGGTTCAATAATAGGAAACAATTTTTCAAATGTAATCCTTGAAAATAATTTCTCTTGAAACTCAAGCATACTTTGCCCCTTTTTTTCATTATCTTGAAATACATAGTTTACTGTTTTGAGGTCACAATTAAAATTAGTAAAACATGTGAAGCCCATGGACTACTGTTGATAACACAGTTACAGGTAATTGTGGCCAGTGGAGGCTAGCCATAATGCTACTTCTTCCGAAGTCTGAATGAAGTACTGAAACACTTACATGTGACTAAGTTGTCCCATAATTTTATTCATCAATATCACTGAATACCAGGAACTCCCTGTTCCAGAAGTATCTTGAACTAGTGATTTTCAGTGCTTGCAAAGCAATTCACTTTATATTTTCTTTACAATTTTCACTTATTAGTTATTTTTTATAATTTTTGGTCTGAAGTGTTTTGTTTTACCTGAACTGCTTCATGTGTGTCAGTGAAATGCCACATGAATGCCCAGTTACTTCTTCATAAGGGTAGGAGTACACAAGTATCTCAGGTTTGGTTAACTGTTTCTTAGGAAATACCAGGTTTTTGATGTAACAAAAGAAAATTAAGGCATTGTACTCACATACATCTTTAATTTTGTTGTTTGTGGAGCTTAGTTGCTCTTTTAATATAATATGATATGGATATTTAATTGTAATTGTCAATATAGTCTTGGGATTCTTTCATCTAAACAAAGTGAAAAGTATTTCTCTTGACTCAAATTAACTTTGAGCAGTTTTGTAATATCATATCTGAGTGGGCTCATTCTTTTTTTGCTATATCCAGTGCATATTTTGAGGCATTCAGTATTTTTTTAAATCTAAATCTTCAAGAATGCCATAGCAGAAGACAGTATAGTTTCTTTTAACTGGTCCTTGTCAGATGGGAGCTTCCCGTATTGAACAACTGAAAACACCACATAGTAATTTATTAAATAGTAAAGTTTGGTTTAGTCCTTGTTGATGTGCATGCCATTAAAGTGGATTAGGAGCTTTGGAGAGAATTAGAAATTATTTGAAAAGACAAACTCATCCTTCTCAAAATACTGTAATGTTACCTTACTTCAGTCAAACATGTTATTTCCTAAGCATGCTGCTCAAATAATAAGAATTCTTCTTTCTTCCACTTTGAAAACCATTTTTTGTGATGCCTTTCAAAATGGATTTTAGCAGTAAACATTCTATTAAGTATTTTACTTTTAATAATACTTTGTTCTTTCATTCAGTCACTTTGTGCTTGAGTATCTCTAATTTTTGAAAACATCCACCAACAGGCAGTTTTACTTTTTTACATCTGGGCTTCACCAGTGTGAAGCCAAACAACTTAAGGGTCATGATGTACATATATAACACTTCAAAATTTTAAACTTTAAACTGCATTAATCAATTTACTTTTCCAGAATTTAAATAATAGTATCAATTGTATTGAGAGGGTTGATCATGGCGCATCTGAAGTGGGACACAAGTGAGGCTCAGCACTAACTGACACACAGAAATAGCCTCTGGGTTACACCATAACACCAGGGTCTTCATTCCTTCTCCTCAAAAAGTTTGCATATAGGGAAGCTTTGTATGGGTGTCTTATGAAATAAATCCTTTTATAGTAAGAAGTGCTGTAGACATTATTTTTGGTGCCCACCCAAATCTCTCTCAGGGCCAGTGGTGCTGGTGTTTCATTACTACTGGCCTAGATTTCTGCTGCAGAGGGTGAGAGTCCTTGGGCCACAAAAAGCACTGAATTGAGATGCCTGAAGGAGATGTACAGAAGCTGCCCTGTTCTCTCCAGTTTCTTCCACTTCTAGCTGTCTCATATTCTTTTATAGCCCATTTGGTTCTTGTTTTCCATTTAATTTCTGGTAATGTCCATCCCATCTTTTTAATACTTCTTATCTTTATGCCACTTCAGATACATAATTCAAGGTCTTCAGTCCTCTTGCCCAACCATCTTTACCTCTCTCAAAATAAACTTTCCAGATCATTTAAGTGAAACGTTGTTTTACTTAATGTTAAAAATGCAACTATTGTATTTTTTATTTGTTGATCTTTGCAAAACTAAAGTCTTCAAGTAAGTATAAAGAGATAAATCAGGATGTAAAATAAATACGGATTGAGCAAATGGCAGTTCTTGGAATTAAATATATGGTACTGAGCTTGCAAATAACTATCCTACAAGTTTTGGGGAGTATTACATCGGTGTAATTGTAGCTAAATTCCCCTGCTTTAAATAGTGAATGATGTAAATCTAACTAACCAGCAACAGGAATTCCTCAGAGCTGATGTCAGCAAGGGACTTTCAGTAATTTCAGAGGGGAGATATTGTAAGCTGAAAAAACATTTTTATTATGTTTATTGCTAGGATTAAGATAAATAAACCTATTATCCCAAAGCCTTTTAAAAAATGTAGCTGCACAGTATTAAGACGAAACTGAAGGGAACTTCTGTGAAGTAACAGAAACTCCAAATGCATTCTTGTCCGAAGACAAATTTGACACTGATACCTAAAGCACAACTCCCTTGGACTGTTTTCTATGGCGGCAGAAGAACATCTTTTATTCTTACACCTTAAAGTACACAGATGGCCTGTGTCAATGCAATCACCTTTCTTGCTTGACAGAGAAAAGAACAGATGATAGAAGTTAAATTAGAAATGTGAAAGTGTGAAGTAGGAAAGTGCTAGAGAGAGATCTGTTCGTTTCTCTCACCTCCAAGTCTGCAGTAGCCTCCGTGTACAAAATGTGGGGGCCTCTGGTCTGCAGGATCACAAGGGGTGGCCGCCGGAGCAGCTGGAGGCTATGAAAAGGCAAGCTGGAAGGCAGTGGCTTCAAAGAGATTCTTATATGTCAAACAGGAAGAAAAGGATAGTTTTCAGAAGAGCAGTCATAGAAATGAAAAAAAAGGGGGCAACAATTCAAAGCACAGGACCATGTAGTCAAGGAAGTAAGAGAAAAGCATCTTCTGTAGTGATGTAGGAATTCATCACTAAGAAGGACCTGAGCAGAAAAGAAGAGCTGAGTTATTAAGAACTGAATGTAATTAGCAGCAATCGTGGACCAGTATGAGCAGCAACTGTGTTACAGACAAGAAATACACAAATATGTTCCCACCATGAATAAGACAAGATGTTTTCGTTGGATATAATCTCATCAACAAGTGCTCCCCTGGAGTGTTGTACGCTGCTCTGGCTGTGAATGCTCAAGGAAGAGTTAATTGCAGAAGAGCAGATACAGGGAAGGGTTGTTTGCACGATGGAAGGAATAGAGAGGATCTTCTCTGAGAGAAATAAAAAGAGCTTGGTTTCTTCTAGTGAACTGAAGTTAGCAAGTGGACATTATTGACCTCCATAATTTAACTGGAGGTGGCAGAAAGAAGGGGAGGAAAAGAAAGAGCGACATAAATGCTGGAGAAGAAACCAGATTATTTAAATAGTATTGACAATTTTGGCACAAGACGTAGTCTTGCCTTGAGAATTCTCAGTCATGCAGACAAAATATTATTTTTCTGGAAATAGGGTCCTTCAGGCAGTAATTCAGTTTTGCAGTAATGCTAGAGTAGTTGCCACAGAAAAGCAGGAAAGGATGGGCACCAGGAAACCTCAGAGGAGATGTTGGGGTCCTGTGGTGGGACAAGAGGAGGCTGGGAAGGTGAAGGAGGGCTAGCAACTTCTTGTGGGGCTGCAAGAGGTAGGGCTAAAGAAAGTATTAGGAGAAGCTTTCAGTCAGATAATAGACCAGTGTCTCTCTATGGAGCACTGGTTAAGTTGGGTGACTGGGAGAGCTAGTCGTACTTGATGGGGAACTTCGGATGGGGGCAAGGTGATGGGACACATCAGTTTCTGTGTGCTGTGGAAGGCTTTGGATGTAGATGGGGAGGTTTTTGCTGTTTTTCTCCTGTGCTTTTCAGGAGAAAGGAAAACCTTAGCCCACCTCACTACCAAGGTTCAACAGACCCTCCCCTACCTCTTCAGCTACCTAACTACTCCCTATCCTGCTGCAAGAATACAGTTAATTGGGAAATTAGAAGAATATTTTTTGCCATTGCAGAAAGGAGGCTCTGGAACAGGACCACTGGAGGCAAAATACCTTATGAATTTAAAGGTGAAACTTGTTCCACTTCATTAAGGTCTTTAATGGAACATATACTGCAGAGGCAAGACCCAGTGACCCTGGACATCCTTTCTAGTCTGTATTTCTATGAAAAAAATACCCTTTAGTTCTGTCTTGTGTTGCCTTAAATAAATGTTTTATGCTCAAAGAAACAAAACAATGAAAGCACTCCTAATGTCTATACACATCAGCGGTTTCTACAGAAAAATCACAAGGCATGGGCAGCCAAAGGGATGCCCTGGACATTAAAGCGCTTTTATGAGAATATCTGACCCACTCTGTGACCCTCTCTTCTATCTTGCTTTACTACAGATCTGACTTACAGCATACTGGACCTCTTCTCTGTAAGTTTAAGCAGGAATAGAGGAGCAAAACTAAATAAAGTGATACTACCTTGAGCTAGGTTTTCTGTTCATACTGCAGCAAAGAATTGAAGGGCCAGCCTTCACCAAATCACTCCAAAATATCACTATGATTTTATTCCCTTTCAGATGAAGAGATATTGAAAAAAAATCCTTTAAATTCAAATTTCTGCAATTTTCATTACACAGAAACTAGGAAGGCCCGAGAATGTAGGGTGATTTTATTCATAACGGTAAATATTAACAGCATGAAACTGAACAACAGCTATCGGTCAAGTCTGTCATCTTTATCTGCATCATTAAAGAAAATGTTCTTTGTCAGAAGGAAGGCTTTGGCTGAGTGGTCATGATTAAAGCTTTTGACATCTCTTCTGATGAATAGCTACCCTGAATTTTCAAGAGACAACTCTTTTCTCCTGTCAGACATAATTCTTCCAGAAACAACAAATATGCTTTGAGTATATATTGTGGAGGGAGGTCAGCTGTGATGTGAAATAGCAAACTCTGCAAATGCTGGACTTGCCTTCCCTCTGTTATGCCAAAAATAGAGGTTTATCATCTGCAACCTTCAGAAAAGACTCTTAGAAAGAGGCTTTCGGGTTGTTTTCATAAGGTTGTTCTTCCATTCCCCAGTAAGATGTCCCACCCCATTTAAAGTACCTGCCCAAGTGTAGATTAAACATCTTTTAAGAAAGAGGAGCAAAAGCTGCCACGGGTGTTGAAGCTTTCAGTGCTTCTTAAGCCAAAAAGCTTTCCACAAGGCAATTGGTGTTGGCAAGAAGTGCAGCCTCCACCCCAAAGCTATTCCTTGCACAGTTAAACAAGCTATTGGACTCTTTTCCAGGCAGCATATAAGGTTTCATTTGGAAAGAGAAAATCAAAGTCAATCCATCAAGACCATGAGCAATCAATAACGGATTTTGTGGCAGGGAGATGGGCTGGGTGGTTACAGTATGGTACCCCAACCCACAAACCTTGCACAGCTGAGGTCAACAGAATTGTTTTATTTTGCTTTTTTAAAATCAAAAGGGAGGATAAAGGTCATGCAGAAATCCCAGCTCTTTCTTCTTGTTTATGAATGCAATCAATAGATCTGCTTTAAATTAAAGAACCAGTCCTTCCTTTCTGCTGTCAAGGATTAATGTCAGCATTAATGAGGCCAAGCTTCTCTTTGGAAGAGAAAGTCTCTCCCAGCACAACAACTGAGTTGTGAATCAAACCCACGAGGACTTTGAACTCCAGTGAGATTCTTTACCTTTCTCTCTTTGTACACTGGAAAAAACAATCTGATTATGTGCTACACATCAAGGAACACATATTCAGATGCAAATAGAGATGTTGTGTGGCCAGTGTGGGACTGGTTTTCAAAAGGGTAGAGCATCCATAGCACAGATTCAGGTCAATGTGAAACCGTAATGTTCAACACCTCCGAAGAAACCAAGGCCAAGTTATTTTAAACTGAGCTTCTCTCTACATGAATGAAGTTAATGAAAACTAGTGGTTAGTTTGAAAATTTGTATGCCAGTGATTTCCCCTGCATACAGTGAACCTAATAAAGTATTTGAAATGCCAGAAGCAATTTGGTCAGTCTGCAGTTGTAACAGTTCTTTCTTCCCTGTCTTCTGTATTTTCTCTCTGTCTCTCATGGACCCAATTTTTAATCGTTCTCCATGAGAAAAATGTAAGCATGAGGGCAGTGCCATGAACATATTTTTGCTTTCAAGGTATATTTGTACATATTAGCCGGGGACATACTGAGTAGTTGTTTAAGCATACACATCAGCATAACACACGTATACACTCATGTGACAACTGGGAGCCCTGCACAGGATTTTTCTGTTTAACAGTAGAGGTTAAATTTATATCGCTAAAGGAAAAATTACAGTGTACAACACAAGCAGCATTCAGCATTTAAGAGTGATACATGAAGATTAGCCTCTGAAAGAAAAAAGCCAAGCATCTTCCATTTTCTGATTGCAAGGAGCACAGCAAGAGGATGGAGGTAGGTGCTCCCCTGTCCTGCAAAAAGTGTTTAGATTGAGTGGGAACAAGTAAACGAGTCTGGGAGAGCAGCTTATGTTGCTGTATGACAGGGCCCACTGTTGTCTGTGGTTAGACTGTAAGAGCAAAAAACATACCTGTTTGAGTGGCTGCAGAAGTGCTTAAAGACAGCTGTGAAAACTTCCTTTATCCTTTTGGACAGCAAAGACCATTGCAAGAAGCTTCGTATTATGTGACACCAGATCTTCTCATAAACCTTGCTCCCAATCTGTGCTGTTCGCTGTGATCATGAGGAATTAGTGGGAGGGCTACAGGAGCCACAGCTGCAGGCCGGTACTGCAGACTGATTTGTCATACTCTGGGAACTCATCTGCACCTGAAGTTCAGCCACTGGGACGGCTGTCCTGGTGCAAAGTCTTCGGCAGACACAACTTGCAGTACTGCTGTACAAATTTTTCAGCACTGGCGTGGACCGTGCTTACCTGAGAGAGTTGCATTGGCACAGTTACACCAGTGGCAGATGCACCTCCAGACAAGAGGTGGGTTGGAGACACGACTGACCTCCATTCGTGGAGCTGACAGCTTTCAAAAACTGTGTTTTGTGCTGGCTGGGACATCTGCAGCGTGTGCTCCCTGCACATTGCACATTAATGCCCCATCAGACAGCATTAGCCTCTTTTATCTTAACAAATGTAGATGTCTGTGGTTGTGGTGAAGCAATCATATGACAAAGCCTGTGTTGTGTCCCCCCTCCTGCTCCCCACTGATTCTTGCGACCCCCAAAGAACCGTACCCCCGTCTCAGCCTTTCGGGCGCTGGGTGCCCTGCTTTCTGGGGCCGTGGCTGCTCTCACATAATTCTGCGTAGGCATCTTTATCTGGCACAGTGTGCTTTGAAGCTCATTTTACATTAACTTGCACCACGCTCCCTCAATCAGCAGCACGCAAGACAAAGAAACATATGGGGCTTTATTGTTGTCATTACTGTAATGATGATTAGCCAGGGAAAAAGGGAAGATAGTTAAGAGCAAAATCTAAATGACAAGATTCTTATATTAACATGCCATTCTAATCAAGTAATCTGGTTTAAGTAATTACAATATGATTACTCAGAAGGTATTCATTTTAAGATCCAGAAATCTAAATTTATGTGAGGCCAAAGCCCTGTAGCATCTGTGTTATTACTGCAATGCATATAGAATCAGAGAATCATATGTCATTGTCTGGATTAGATATGGGAAGATTTTTTCTAGAACATTTGCTTTGCAGTGAAAGTAGTTTTCTTTGTCATATATAAAAAAATCAGTTCCTTCTTCTAAATTAAGATTTTTCCATTCTTCTTTTGAGATTTTAAAGACAGGTGTATTATGTGGTAAATTTCTCTAATTTCTTCTGTGTTAAAAGAAAGGCAGGAACAACTTCTATATAAATGTGCAACAGTTAATGACAATCAATATTTTGCCTAATGTACTGATATGTGTGTAAATCATAAAGATTAGCTAAGGAATTTTCCTTTGATGCTTAAATGATATGTAACATTGCACAATAGCTGAATAAATCTAATTTAGTGTTGCTCTGCTGGTTTTGAAATACCTATTTACTAGCAGTTTGTCATGCATTTCTAATGACAGTCATAGTAAATTTAGACTGTTTTGTTCTGTTACTATCTCATCTAATTTGTTTAAGCACGCGACAAAAAACAACCCACAGTTAGTAGCAGACTCAAAATGCAGTTCTGGGTTCACCGCTGCGTAATTAATTTCATTTATTGCTACGGAAATGCGTGTATGGTTCATCTGCCTTTACCAGTTTATGTTAGCAGGATTATTTGAAAAGTGTTTTCCATTTAACTTTGCTCTGCTTCATCTGAAACCTTCTTCTCAAGTATGTCCAGCCAGCTTCATCTGCTGGGAGCTTCAGGGCAGCCCTTATTCCCAGTGAAACACCTTTCGAGAAGTGTTTGGTATGATGTAGGGTCAGACCATAGGTTTAGGAATCCTGCTAAGCTCACATGAACCTTTTCCCTTGCTTTTATGCAGAGGCTCTTCCTCAGCCGTTGTCCTTCAGACTGGGATCCTCTGTACTGGAAGCCCCCAAGAATACCTGCATCTATTTGCCTCTTTAGTCTCCAGTTCTTTGCTGGTCTTTTTTACTTCTCTCAGGCTCTGCTGTTTTTCCCTTTAGCTGTGTATTTACTTCTGTAAAGCCTGTGGGACACAACTTACATATAAAATGTTAGACAAAATAAGACCATATTGCATGAAGTTTGGGCTTACTCTGCATCCACAGCTGGTAGTAATAGAAAAACTGAAACATTATCAAGCTGATTGTGATACTGCTTGAATAAAGAGCTGTGATTTCATATAGAGTATTTTTTTTGTCTTTTTAATAGAAAGCTCTAACATGTCTTTCTGTGCAATTTCATTAAAAAAGCACATGCTTCAGTTTTGTTTGGCAGGAAACAATGGGCACTAACAGCCCAGTGACCAGCATTTGGCAAGTGCCCTATCCAGAACACATATTTGCTGGGTAAACAAGCTATATGGAGTTAGGAAACTGCTGATTTGATGGTGCAAAGACTGTGAATATCTTCTCATGTAGAAAGCATGTGGTGCCTTTCTCATAAACCCTACAGGTAGAGCATGTGTCATTCTTTAATGCTGCTATGGGGAAAATTGCAAAATGGAAAAAATACTAATAAGCTTTTCCAGACGGCAGTATAAAAACATTATTGCTTCTGCTACCATGTCTGCTATTTATTATACCTCCTGTTACCCGAGCATGGCTTAACTCTATCATAAGTTTCCCTCAGTTAATTTTGGTTGAATATGCTTAGGACAGAAATATAGCGAAGGTCTTCTGCTGAAGGTAGCTTAAGAGTCTACTTAATTTTCATAATTTTATATTAAAATGCTAGGGTTCTTTTTGAGGCAGCTTACCTGGTTCTGAGATTTGTAACTGTTTTTTTAATTTGATTCTGATTCCTGGATTTGCTATTCCTCCATTTTTGACATCACCTATATAGAAGGGAAAGGAAGACCACAAATACATTGAGGCATGGAGACACTCTTAAAGTCATGGCTTAGCTAAACTCCTGTCTTTTGTTGGTGTGACAACAGGTGATGCCATTGTGCATGCTGTGAGTCAGCGGTGCATAAATACTCTGGAGGACAGCCTCTCAATGCTCGGTCGGGGGTAAGTCAGAGACTGTAAAAGAAAAGGCACTTTCCCTGGGAAGTCACACTGAAAACCATTGCAGACTGATGCCCAGCAGGTGCCCAGTGAGGGGTTCAAGAGGATGCAGAGCCCCCCAGGTGCTCTGGGGAGATCTGTAGGCTGGATCCAGACTGTGGGAAGAATCATGGCCACCTCCAGAAGCCTGCAGCTTCCTGCCAGCTTTCTTGGTAGTCCCTCAGCCGCACCTTCTCTAGTACCTGGAAGTATATTTACTACATAATGTGCCCTTCTGCTTGGTAGGTTCACATGCACATCCATGTTCAGGGCTGTGAATATCCTACACCTGTAAATAGAGGCCTAACTGTGCTAATGATTGCTCCCAGAACAAACACTGACCAAGACCAGTATGATCCAGAGAAGGGGCATCAGTTTTCTGGAAACTATATGAATCAAATTAATTGTTGGGGAAAGTCAGTGAAATCCTATAGAGACGATTCAAGAATTAAGCTTGAATTGCTATGTTTTTCTTCTAGAGCTTTTTTGTCACTGGGAGGAGGATTTGCTTGACGGGTATTGGTATGGGAACAGCTAAAAAAGTGCTAAATACATGGTAACTGCATACTGTTTCAGACGTCAAGGTTAAAATCAGAGCTAGCATTTTGCCATGCAAGAGAATTGTAAGGGAAGTAGCCTAAGAGACTCGGTAGAATTTTCTGTTCTGGACTGTTCTGCTAAGTGGACTCCTCCTCCAGAAGAAAGCGCTGTGAAGGCTCTGAGGAGTCAAAGACTAGTGCCATGTAGCTTCCCAGGAAGAATGAAGTTGATGCTCAAACTGCACAGAAGGAACCAAAGCGTGCTGACTGAAATGAATAGGATCACTAAGGAAGGATTTCTGACCAGCAAAAAGGCATTTACTTGTAGGTGTTTAAGTCCTGTAATCTGTGAGATCAATGGTTGAAGAGAAAATCCGAAGAGAAAATCCGAAGAGAATCCACCTGTTTTGGTGTATCTCTGTTACACATGAGGAGAAACGATATTTTGAGCAATGTTTGTATATTCTTCTCCCCTCTGGTATGAGTGAACACATGTCATTACAAAAACTGCCTGGAATTCTTTTCCCCAGATTTATGAGGATTTGCATTTCCCAAGGATGTGCTGATGTTATGTGTGTTTGGCATTAACAATTTTGAATTGAGTCATTACGGAGTCTGAGAGCTGGCTCATCTGCATGTTGCTGGCTTGTTTGCTCTTAAACTTAATGGCTTGCTGTGTCGGGCTCTGAGAGAGTTTCTGGGAGAACAGCTTCTGGGAAATCTAGTCCTTGATCTGTCTATCCCAGGGTAGATGAACGTTTGCCATTTCTAACAACCTTCTTCCCTTAGTGGCTTGAAATCTGTGGGCTCCTAGGCCAGTCAATTGCCTCCTGTGGTCTCCTGCTTGCAGCAGCCCCGTAATCCCCCGAGACAGAATTCAGATGGTGTAGTAATGGCATGTCTAATACAGAAGGGGTAGATATTGCTATCTAGCAATCTTTTAATTAAAGAGTTAAGGGTGAAAAGAAAGATAGCTTTTATTTGCTGAGGGAGAAGGAAATTAAACTGTGAATGACGCGTGGCATTTGTGTCCATACACAAAAAGGCAGCTGGAAGCAAGCTGAGCAGTCTGAATTAGTCCTGTTGCAGCTGAAACAGCTCTAAAATGACATTGTTAAGGTTGAAGACAAAAATGTCCCGCTTCGCCCTAATTCTCAGCAGATATACCTAGGCTAGAGAGGGAGCTAAGTGAGGCTGGCCATGTCTGTGAAGTCCAATTTTCCGCTCAGAATTGCAGGTTACAAACTGCTTTGGGCTGGGATCCTGGTAATGTTGGGTAGACTCTTTGCCATTTTCTTGGTTTGTTTGCTTAGAAAAATTAAGCCTGTTTAAATAGCTTTTCTTTTCCATGCTATGCAGCCTATCTGACTAAAATGCTGAAGGACTTTCTCTTAACCTGCAGGTGAACTGTCATAAAAACCTAGCACTTTAAAGAAACAAACAAAAAAACCCCTGACCTTGAGAATCTGTTTAGCTCATCTTTCCTCCCTCAGCCAGGGTTGATTTGTGTCTATATAATTCATGATTCCTGATTATCCCACAGTTTCTTAAAATCTCTGACTGTAGAGACCCCACAGTCTTCTCAGCTGTCCTCTTCCAGTGCCTTGCTATGCCTGTAAGTATGAAGTTTATTCCAGCCTGGTTTTTTTAGCCATTTGAAAATGCCAGAAGTTCTTCAAACCATTTGAGCTCCTGTGTCTCACTTTCTTGGAAATGACTTTTGATTTCTTAATAAACAGGATGTTGAACTTTTACATGTTGGTTATGAGGGATTAAGAATGTCTTATGTTTTTACAGGAACCCTTAAATCGAAATGTATGGTTGAACAGCCTAAACCTGTGGCAGCCTACTGTGTTTTGTTTCTCTTTTTTCTAGTCTCAGTCTAGAGTCAGTATGATCCCATATATTTTCATCATATTTCTAGGTCTCCTTAAAATATATAGCTAATTTCCATGTTTTTTTTGGAATACAATGTCCAGTGTTTGAAAAGACTAGACATTTATATGCTTTTTTTGCATTTCAGATTGAAAGGAACATTTCATCCCTCTATGGGTTAGTGATTTGCTAATAGTCAGGCAAAGACAGGACTTCTATTTAGCTGATTCTGTGAAGTGTTCAGTACATGGTGGCTCCAACTGGCTAACACAACGGGTATTTTCAAAGCTGGGAAGTCTTGAAAGTGGCATTGTGGCAGGTAAGTTTAACTAAGTCTTTCTTGAGTTGGAGATTATGAAATCCTTGTGAAGGGAAGGATTTGAATCCAAACAACTCTCTAAATTTGGCCTGGGATCTAAAAGCCAGCTATTTCTCCACGGAAGCAATCTGAGAACAAAGCAGAAATAAGGTCCCCGTTCATCTAATCGCAAAGCCTACGAAAAACACTAAAGAGAATATGAAGGAAACACACTGAGCTGCCTGTCCAAACTCCTCTATGAGCATTTTCATGGGATGCTTCTGTAAATGTCAGTGTAAATGATGATCCTAAATTTCTGTTACTATAAAAGTTTCCTTCCTTCTCTATGAGAATCAGAACTCATGTGGTCCCTAAGGAGATTAATGATTTTGCAATAAAGTATATACCAAGAGCCTCATTTGAGTTCCTGATAGCCTTGCAGAGCACTGGGAGCTGGACCAGGATTTCCAAAGAAGACATGAAGAGTGTGTGCTTTAGGACCTTTTCTGAGTAATAGATGCAAGTTACTTGGGCCTTTATGGGAAATGTACTGATCTGCACTCTTCAGAAAATGTTATGTGTAGGGAGAAACTTTCATATGGGGACAGAATACAGGGACAGACAACCAGTTTCTGCATCATTATGCTCTGCATAATTTCATTTAGCATCAAAGAAGAGGTATTACCTACAAGATAGAATGCATTTTGGCCCAATATTTGTAGTGTTAGGAAAATATTAAGAGGAGAAACAAGAATGACAAACTTGTAAACTAAAGGGCAGCAATGATTGAACACCTATGCACTACAAAGCTGCTGGCTGATGGAAGAGGCTGAGCTGTGGTCCACCCTGCCATGTGGTGTACAGATGTACGAAGCCTGGTGCTGGGGTGGGAGGTTAAAACATCCATTGCACCTTGTCCCACCCTGAGACTGTGGGGGGCTCTGTGGAGGATTTCATGGTCTCTGACCTTGCCGGCCACGCTTCAGCACCCTGGCAGGCAGAGGCTGGTGATGGTCTTCATGTGGACTGGGCTGTTCTAGCTCCTGCACTTCTAGAACTGGAGACCATGTCTTGCCCAGCATGTTGGTTTTCTCAGACTCATCTGCTTTGCACCTTTGTAGCATAAGTGAAACTGCAAAATAACCATTGTGTTGTGTAATGTAACCCAACTTTTGGAAACAGAAATCGTAGTGCAAGGGGAAATGGCAGATGGGTGTGCTCTGGGTAAAAGAATACTCATCTGTGCTTAAACTGGGTTAAATACATTTTCTGTTATCACAGCTACCTTGGCTGCTGCAGTAATACAGAATATTGGTTCTGTCTAGTTGGAACAACTTATCTGACTACAGTTTGTATTATAAAGTGATCTCATCAGGTGTTAGGTGAATCCAAATGCTACAGCCCATGCCATGGTTAAGGGTCAGTGTCAGCGAATGGAGAACTAGGGCAAAGAGGCAGGTTGGGCATCTCTACAGAAACATGCAAGACCTTTCTGTGCAGTTTTCTGTGCCTCTGCCTCTGCCTCCCTCCCCAGGTGTGACACAGGGTGAATCTGTGCAAAGTGGAGCTGCTGGCGGAGAAGGACAGTGTTGTGACTCCTCGTGGCACACCATTGTGATACTAATAGCAGGAAAAGGGAGGTGAGGTCAAAGATGAGGAGGAGAGCATACAATCATCCTCTTCTGTACCAGTCTGTCTGTTCCCTTGCAATGGGTGTAAAGTGACACACTGCTGTGAACCTGCCATTAGACTGGGTGGGTTTGCCCTCCGAGCCTCCACAAGATACTGGGAAGTTGCTTATGCTGTTTTTGCCAGTAAGCTGACATATTTGTTCTGGTAAAAGCTTCTTTAAAAAAAATAATAATTAGAATACATAAAAGACTGATACATTTTAATCCCAAAGGAATGAATTTAAAGACAATGTTACTGTGTTAGAGCCAAGTACTTCGATTAAACTGGTATGCTCAGTTCTTCAAAGAGAGTCCCTCTGAGTACGGCTTTGTTTGCAGGAAGGTTGGTGTTCTGCCATGGTCTTGGGTACAGGGAGGCTCAGTCACAAGCATAAAATGATTTATCTGTTTCTGAAATCCTTCTTCCTTGTTCAGCTGTTGAGGTCATTGCAGATGGATGACTGCTATGGCCCTCAACAGAAAGAAATACTTCTGAGACAGGGTAACCTAAAATAGACGAAAGGGGAGAATAATAGAAAATATAAATTATTATAGGGAATAACACAATACGAATTTTTATCCAGGTTTACTTTCCCACTGCATTAAATTAGCAATTTCTTTTGCTTTCTGCCACATCTTTTTTTTGAAGCAGGGAAAACGTTCAAAAGTAGTTGAAATGAAGAAGTTTTGAAACCTCAAAAGCTGGAAAGCAAGCTGCTTTTGACTTGCTTTTCTATGTCCATGTGGCTGCTTAGAAAGCAGCAGCAGCTGGACAGACAGAGAGACAGTTTGTGAAACATAGAAACAGAGAAAGTAAGACTTGCCTTTTGAGGAGTGGAAGCCAGTTTTCCCTGGGGACTTCAGTTGCGAACACCAAGCGCGTTCCTTTTTTGATGTGATTAATGGCACATTCTTTCAACGTGCTCCATGAACTGGTCAAGAATTGGCAAGTGATAAAATGTTACTCAGTGGCTTAACAGAGCCACTGCCAAAACATGTGACTGCCCATGCAAGGCAACCCATAAGATAAATAACTAAGTGGCTGTCCATGCTGCTTGGGAAGGGCTTAAGCGTTTCTTCCTCATCAGCTTTGACTTTTCCCAATAAGCTGCCGGCGTCATCCTTGCTGAGGCCTCACTCAAGTTACGATGGCAGCACTCTGCAGGATCATCCCTGCCTTTTTCCAGACACTTTATTAGAATTATCTGGGACAAGGAAAACACCTGAGCACTGGCTGTCACTGCTTCTGTCCTGCCGGCCTCACTCGATGCTGATCTGTACCATGGCAACAGTAATGCCGTCTCTATTGCTTTCAACCTTTTCATATTCTTGCTGTGCTTTTTTCTGATTTTCTGACACATGGTGTCACTTAGTGATAATAAAGCTGTCAATGGTATCAACAACTGATATTTTAATATGGAATCAAGAAGTCTGACAAGAGCAAAGGGGATGCCGGATTTCTAGTGGCAGGTTAATTTATTCAAAGTACTCTGGAAATTATTTCCGTTTCTATTGTATGCAGATGAGGCCCAGCAAGGATAGTGCCTGCTAGATGGGATGCAGGCTGCAGAAGGATTCAGCGTGCAGGAATCCTGTGAAGTAGATGATTTAGCTACAAGCCAAGCTAATAGCTAAAAGCTGTTTGCTAAATATCCTGGGGCAGAGCCTGTAGGAATAAGTTGGAATTACTATTTATTTGACTAGGCTATGAATCAAATTTTCAATTCCCAATTTGTATTCCTAGGTGGTCTAGGCAAATAGATAAGCTGTTTCAGCAGAGCTCAGCTCAGCAGCGGGAAGACTCATTTCCAAATGATCCTGGGTGCTGCTTTCTGCTGAAGCATAAAACACTGCTTGTTTTAAAGAATATATTTCAGATCTGGGTTTGATGGCAGGTGGAACTCCAAGGTAATTTATTGAGGTGCAGAGTGAGAAACCGGTTTTTACATGGAGTTTCCAAGGACTCAAAAAATGATACCATGCTCTGCTACGAGCAGATCTGTTAGTAAACAGTCACAGAATCACAAAATAATATGGGGTTGGAAGGGACCTCTGGAGATCATCTAGTCCAATGACCCTGACAGAGCAGGTCCATCTAGAGTGGGTTGCACGGAACTTGTCCAGGTGGGTTTTGAATGTCTCCAGAGAAGGAGGCTCCACCACCTCTCTGGGCAGCCTGTTCCAGGGCTCTGCCACCTTCAAAGGAAAGAAGTTCCTCCTCATGTTTAGGTAGAACTTCTTATATTCAAATTTGCGCCTATTTCCTCTTGTCCTGTCACTGAGCACCACTGAAAAAAGACTGGCCCCATCCTCTTGATACCCTCCCTTTAAGTATTTATAAGCATTGATCAGATCCCCTCTCAGCCTTCTCTTCTCCAGACTAAAAAGACCCAAGTCCCTCATAAGGGAGATGCTCCAGGCCCCGATCATCTTTGTAGCCCTTTGCTGTACCCTCTCCAGCAGCTGAACTGCTTCTTGAACTGGGGACTCCAGAACTGGCCACAGTACTCCAGATGGGGCCCTCGCCAGGGCAGAGTAGAGGGGGAGAAATCCTCAGGAAACAGTTCGCTGGAGGGAATTACATTGCTTCAGTACATTAGAATTGTAGCTGTAATTATTTTTTTTTTTTTAAAGTTATCAGTGAGTTTAAGTCTATCTTTTGTAGTCACCACATACACAGTACCTACAGAGGGAAGGGTAGATCCTCACTTTTCAAGTGGGAGGCATATTTTGAGACCTTTAAAACTAGGTATCTCCAAAATGAGGCATTCAAATCCACTAGTCACTTAAACTATATAGAAAAGCATGCTTATGAGATGCCACACAATTTGAAAATATTTTATATATCATTGCAAGATTAACAGGGGACTTTTCTTGCAGTCATTAGAAATAAAAAGTAGTTTTCTGTAATTTGCAGAGGAAGTCCCAAATAGCCCTCATTCATATTTAACATCCCTTTGCTAAGTTTTGGTTTTCACCAAGGAGGGCAAACACAGTGGACAGCAGTGGCTTTCAGAAGAAGTGAAAAGCAAAAAATAGATTTCATTTTAAAATATAGTGAATTTTGTTTATTTCTGTAAAATTTTTGGACCCAAGAGGGTAAAAGGGCAAGAATAATATGGAAAATGGGGACATCTACAAGCAAATTAATCGTGAGAGTTAAAAAATTATGCTAAGAATCTTTATGCTTCAATGCATAGGCCTGTGACAGGGCGTAGGAAGACTATTTCATCATTCCATTTCCTCTGAAGCATCAGGTAATTAATTAAATTGGACTGATTTGTTCCACTGTGTCAATCTCTATGTTCATGTGACAGATAAAGATTGTGCATAACAAATCATGCATTTAAAAACCAACTTGACCACTTAAAATAATTTTTTTTCACCTTTTAGTCTCTTCTACCCTCTTGTGACTCTCTGAGCATCATCTTAAATAATGCTGAGCACTTTGCAGGTTTTGCTCCATGACCCAGCCCTTCCAAAATATGTTTCGGTATCTTGGGTAAGGTTTGCTGCAGGATGTGCTGTGTCTCAGGAGCACAACTGGAGATCGGGTATTTCGGCAGCACTGGTGAGTCTGGCTTCTGCTCTGCTCATCCTGACCTTTCTTTGTGCTATATCTTAACACGACAGAATGGCTGTTTATTTCTGATTCCTCTTATTGCCTTTTGACATTCAGAGGACTGTGGTAAGCAGCAGCGGGGCTCGGGCTGTGCTGTTTGACCCTGACAGTTCTCAGTACACTTTTCCCGTCTACCCACCGCACTGCTACGAGTGTCCTAATTCTTATCCTACCAAATCCCAACTGACATCTTTTTGCATGCCTGCTGGCAGGAACATGGTTATTTTTGTTCCGTTTACATCAGTGAACAATTCAGCCTTGGATTATGTTGTTTTATTTGAGGATGTTTTTTTTTTCCACTTTAGGTATTCCTTGTACTGCAAGCTGAGTTAGATCATTAGTACGAGGAGATGTTGAAGATCCATCCATCCATGTATTCTCTTCCACCAGAGGAAATGCTCCAGCTGCTAATGCACCTTCTCCTGGAGACCTGATATCAGTTTACTTTTCTGAGCATATTAGTTCAGATTCAGAGTACCAGCATTGCTCCTGGTCTGGCAAACCATTTATTTCATAAATCGTTTAACTTCTGACTGGTCACAACGTGGTATTGCAAGCTGACAGCGTCTTCTCTGCGCCGTTTCTCCTTTTGTTTCAAGACCAGGCTGGATGGGGCTTTGAGCAACCTGGTTGAGTGGGAGGTGTCCCTGCCCATGACAGGTGGGTTAGAACTCGATGATCTTTAGGTGCCTTCCAACCTGAACCATTCTATGATTCTATGTTGTCAAAAACTCACTATGTGCAATCTATGGGACCATACCAGTGCTTTTTCCATGAAAAAAGGAGAGTTAGAGAAGAGTTAAAAAAACTTCAAACCATCAAAAGCTCAGGTTTCCAAAGATGATTTACAAGCACATAATCTAATTCTTCCTGAAAGGTCTACGAAGGTCCAGAACCTCTAAAGGTCTAGGACTTCGACATTTGACTGATACTTCTGAAAACTCTGTGCGTCAAAGCTATAATGGAACATGACCTGACAAGTCTTTTGCTACTAGCGATATTTTTTGCTCTGTGGTTAGCCATATTTCTGTTTTAAGAACTGACAGATGGCAATGCCCAAGGAAGAACAAGTTCTCTGAACAAATAGGAAAATCACCGAAGTCCCATAGTTAATTAGTCATGGAAGGCAATAATATTGGTCAGTTAAATGAAGTGTTAAAGGTTTTTAATTGTTAGATATTGCAAACTTAACGTCAGTAAAGTAACGTCAGTACTGTGTCGTTCAAAGCACACATTAAAATCTGTTTAATTCAGCAATAACTCCCAAGGCCATAGTACGACAGACAGGAATTTATCATGAAGTTGTGACACGTTTGGGTTCTCCTGATGATATCCAGAGACTAGGACAAGACAAGCCTTTCAGAAGAGATGGAGAGTAACAGACAGAGGTGGGGCTTCTGGGAATTGATATTTAATTTGTTTCTTCAAGATCAGATGTCCATGTCATATATGAGGAAAGTGCTATTAAAAAAAAAAGTAAACTCTAATTACAGTAACTTATTAAACTTTAATGAAAAATTATGCTTTATTTAAGTGCTCCTATGAAGTTTATATTGCATTCATTCAAGGTAATTTTCCTATCGTCTCCTTGATCTGGGAAAAGATCTCTCCCAAATTGCAAGATAGTTAATCTGAAAGAGAAGCGATCAAAGCATTCCTTTTAATTACTTTAAATGAACATGAGAAAACAATGAAATATGTTCCACCTCTTCCTTCTTCTTATAGTCTCTCATTTTAAGGATTTTTGTACACTGTTTTCCAGCTGATAAGCATCTGCAAATCCAGTTCATAATTATATTAATTGCTGGCAATTGTTATGAAGGACAATATACCTCTGAATTGCACACATATTGTTGGGCTC
Source organism: Xenus cinereus (assembly GCA_025774025.1). NCBI lineage: Eukaryota > Metazoa > Chordata > Aves > Charadriiformes > Scolopacidae > Xenus > Xenus cinereus. Next base: position 192,838,720 of record JAOXJK010000001.1, read on the forward strand.
ATCTCAGCTATTATCTAGCCATCTGAAAGGTATGATCTGGTTTAAGCTAGTCATCAGGGGTTTCTCATTCTTGCCTGGAGAGAGGTGAGCTCCTCCAAGGAGTGAATCATCCCATTGTAAGACAGATCTTTGATTTTACCTGGTCTCATTTTTTTCTTTAGTTTTCCACACAAAGTACTGGCACTTCAGCAGATATATGAAAAGTGGGTTGTTCAAAAAACAGGAGGCTGTGGATCACAGGGTTTCCTGGGACCCAAAAATCAGAGTCTGCCTTTGGAGCAAGACAGATGAAGTATTGGGAATGTAAACATATTTCTATCTGGTTTCCACTGGAACAGAACTGAAATCCAGCTCTCTTTGGGGATGTTCTCATTTCAACAGACTGACAAAATCTGAAGAAAATTTTTCCACCAGGACTTTTTTTATGTGTAGCTTTAAAGACATGAATGGACTGGAATTTGGGAGATTTGGATTCAGTTTCCAACTTTGTGGCTGTGAAACTGGATGAGTAACATCACCTCTGTGTTTTGGTGATCCTTTTATATCCATGTTGTCCTCTTTGGTGATCTCCTCCATTGTGCTTGCATGAGGTACCATCACAGTAAAACCAGTAACAATATGCATTTATTAAGCCAGTCTGCTGCTCCATTCTATCATTTTTTTATGCAGGCTGATAAATACTTCTCCATTTCACACTTAATCAAGCATTCATTTAAAATAAACTTCAGTGTAATTCAATACATCATTTCTTCATTAAAGAAAAGCTGTCCTTTTTATCCTATCACTGTTGCTGTTGTCTGAATTCTTAGACTAAACCAGCTTTTCCTACATTAACACGTGCATTTGCATGAGCAACATTACAGTACCTAGTGGTCTTTATGCAACCTCTATAGACTGAAAATACAGCCAAACCCTAAAGCACAGTAGGTGCCAGTGAGATAAGTGCAACTGTATCTATCTATTAGCAGTAGTCAGAGAATTAACCTGGTGGCCAGTTGGCTGGAAAGCAGCTTGGCAGAGAACCTGACACAGACTTGAGCATCCTGCTGTAGGTGACCTTGCTTTGAGCAGGGGCTTGGACTAGGTGATCTACAGAGGTCCCTTCCAACCTCAGCTGTTCTGTGATTCTGTCATTGTTAGGATCTCATCCACTATAAATACAGTAGAAACATTGCATATAAGCTTTATTACATGGTTATTATCATCACCTCTGGGTGTTTTACCTAAAACTAAGCATAAGAATCCCAAAGTATCTGCCCATCTTGGTTTTAGTTCGTCAACAGCCATAAGAAAATACTTTTCAGAAACGGAATGAAGTTTTTCTCTGGAGGTTTTTCTCTAGGGTAAGGCTCAATAACAATCTAAAATGGACAGATAGAAGAAATGAAGCCTAATTATTTATTTGTAGTTAATATTGTCTGCTCCCATCAAGCCTGTAAGCAAATAAAAGCCCAATTAAAGATGGAATTCCCCTACTGCAGGAGAAGCCATTAAACATAACCTCTAATTGTAAGCACTGATCATAGTGCCTTAGAGATAATAATTATTATGAATTCTTTTTCTTATATTTCACTTGCCCTGTACATGATAACTTCACTGAAATAGGCTAATTCTCTCTTCTCACACATGGGTCTCAATGCTTTCTCCTTCTACTCTGGAATAATTCCAGTACTAATATAGATTCACTCTTTATACTACATATACAAAAGGAAAGATAGGCCCCCTTTCTGGACATCAAGCAATACTCATGAAACTGTTATTTCCTTAAACTTCAAGAGAGATTTAATTTCTCTTCAGGAATCAAAGAGCTGTGCTTTGTTCCATATGTGCAGCTCTCACTGCAAGGATGGGGCTTTCAGTCACATAAAATTTAGCCCAAGGTGTGTTCTGCCACCAGGAGATGACATGTCTTTTCATTTTCCCAGCAACATGTTGCCCGTTGCAAGAGGAAACACTTCTTGACAGCTTCTCCTCTGCACCATCCTTTCTCTGGACTTTTTTTGAATGAAGAAAGGATATGTTTTGAATTCTGTTCAGCACGGGACTTAGTGTTTCTTGTGTCTCATTTAGACTCTCAAATGAGCTTAAAGAATGAGTAGGTTTTGCATAGCTTTAGGCACAAGGGTAAATTTCATGCAGTCTGACTGTCCTCCAACTCAGCTTTGTCCCTGGATCATTCCTGTGCACAAGCAGAAGTGATTTCTCTTCATGCCTTTATGAGAATCCTTCCTGTTAATATCATTGCCTGCCTCTCAGGTGAGAATATGCCCTTTTGATACTGACTTTGTTCATGCTTCTTTAATGCTCTGTTTGTGTGAACGTGCCTTTATGTATCTGGATGTGTATTTTGTAACTTCAAAATTGCAAGACAGACCCATAGTTCTGTGGCAGAGCAAAGAAAAGTAAAACTAATATTGCTAGTAATTTCTGTGGTCTGATCCAAGCAATTTCTCTGGGAAAGTGTCTCTGCCCTCTTGGAGAGCCCTGTGGACAGCAGGGACTCCGTGCAGACTCATGAAACTGTCTGGTGCATCTGCACCTTTGCTTGCTGGAACTAATGGCAATGCAGCAGACCTGGAGGTCAGGGTAGACAGACTATCAGTTGCTTAATCTCGCCTCCTCTGAAGCCAGAACCAAAATTCATTTAGTTATCGATGATTCTTCCCTTATCTCTGTGTTTCTGCCTGTTTCTCCACATGGACTCTGGATTTACCCAGGCAAATGCTCTGACAGCAACAATATATAAATTAAAGCCAGATGGGGCCATCCTCTAGTCTGACCTTTACATAACACAAGTCGTAGGATTTTGCTGACTTCATATACGTCTGATCCAGAGCACCATCTTTGGAAAAGTGATCAGCCCCAATTTTCAAATATGAATAGAGGAGGACTCCACTATGACCCCCAGGGAGACATTCCTATGGTTAATTGCTCATGCATTTAACTTCAGCTTCCACTTACTGGTTCCTCGTTACATGTGTTTTTTCAGGATAATGAAAAAAGTAGAAGGAACTGTCAAAGAACCCCATTATGACATTTCTGGAGGTATTGAAAATGATGATCAAATCTATCTAAAATGTCCTTCTTGGTAAATTGGGAGATTATGCTTTTATCAGTTTGGCAGCTTTTAGTCCACATAATACATGCCATGTTGATATTGTGTGGTTCTATTTTGTTTAAAATGTCATGCAGTCTTAAGTCAACTTGCTTACATAAGACTGCTGTTATTACATCAACAATAGTCTTTTTATCATTCAAACACATAATCCAGTGAAAAAATTTCATTCAGCTGTTTCACCAAATCTGTTTTCTATAAATCCATGTTGATATTCAAAGATTGCATTAACTTCTGTCGTTCTGTATTAAGTGAGTACATGTCACATGCATTCTTACCTTTCTGGGGATCAATGTCAAGCTAACAAGCTTGTAAGTGCACAGGTCATGCCGGCACAACGCTATTTCTCTGAATGTCAAGACCTTTTAAAAGACCCTAGGCCTTTTCATGTCCACATTTCTTAGGGACTGAATCAAAAACCTCAGCATGAATGATCCAGACAACTCCTGGGCTTGAGTTCATATAGGCAGATATGCTTAAATAAATGCTTAACTTTAATAACTGCTGATTGTCATTGTCACTTTTTGCTCTTGAAATAAAAGTAGTTGTCATTATTTGATATCAATGCATTTTCTTTTCCCCAGTGAAGAATGGAAACATTTACTGAATACTTTTGCCCACTTTTTGTAATTGTCCAAGACTAACATTTATATATGGTACAGGAATTTAATTATTTTTGAAGTTTACATTATACTTGAGATACTCAAAACCCAGCATAATATTCATAAGCTCACTTAATTGTCTCTGTGGCTTTGCTTTTGTGGTGGGTTGACCCTGGCTGGATGCCAGGTGCCCACCAAAGCCACTCTGTCACTGCCCACCTCAGCTGGATGGGGGAGAGAAAATATAACAAAAGGCTCGTGGGTGGAGATAAGGACAGGGAGATCACTCAGCAATTACCATCATGGGCAAAACAGAATTGACTCGGGGAAATTAATTCAATTTATTACTAATCAAATCAGAGTAAGGTAATGAGGAATAAAACCATATCTCAAAAACACCTTCTCCCACCCCTCCCTTCTTCCCAGGCTCAACTTCACTCCCTATTTTCTCTGCCTCCTCCCCCCAGTGACACAGGGAGATGAGGAATGGGGGTTGTGGTCAGTTCATCACACGTTGTCTCTGCCTCTCCTTCCTCCTCAGGGGGAGGACTCCTCACACTCTTCCCCTGCTCCAGCGTGGGGGTCCCTCCCACGGAAGACAGTTCTACATGAACTTTTCCAACGTGGGTCCTTCCTACAGGTTGCAGTTCTTCACGAACTGCTCCAGCAAGGTTTCCCCTAAGGGATGCAGTCCTTCAGGAACAGACTGCTCCAGCACGGGTCCCTTCCACGGGGTCACAAGTCCTGCCACCAAACCTGCTCCAGTGTGGGCTCCTCTCTCCACGGGTCCACAGGTGCTGCCAGGAGCCTGCTCCAGCACAGGCTCTTCACGGGGTCAAAGCCTCCTTTGGGCATCCCCCTGCTCCAGTATGGGGTCCTCCATGGGCTGCAGGTGGATATCTGCTCCACTGTGAGCCTCCAAAGGCTGCGGGTGGACAGCCTGCCTCACCATGGTCTTCACCATGGGGTGCAAGGGAATCTCTGCTCCAGAGCCTGGAGGACCTCCTCCCCCTCCTTCTTCACTGATCTTGGGGGTCTGCAGAGTTGTTCCTCTCACATATGCTCACTCCTTTCTCTGGCTGCTGTTGCGCAGCAGGTTTCCTTTCACCCTTCTTATCCCAGAGGCGCTACCACGGTCGCTGGTGGGCTTGGCCTTGGCCAGCAGTGGGTCCATCTTGGAGGTGGCTGGCATTGGCTCGATTGGACATGGAAGAAACTTCTGGCAGCTTCTCACAGAAGCCACTCGTGTAGCTCTCCTGATACCAAAACCTTGCCATGCAAACTCGGTACAGCTTTCCTTCTTAATTTTCTGGTTTTTAATATGTTATTATTAAAAACAACATAATGCTATTTGCATTGCTACCATTATCCTGGCTTTACTTTCCCTTTAAGCCAAGCTGATTTGCTAATCAGGAGAGCCTTGTTCTTCATTAGGGCATTCATGTCTTTCTCCTTAAATTCATTTTCATAACCAATTTAGTGCATAACAATCTTTGTGAAACCAGCCCTTTCAAGCTGACGAGTTTCATGGTCAAGACATTTGCTGTAAGAACTGTAATCAATGCCCAAGCACTTTGTCTGGAGCAGCCACTCCAATTGGAGCAACCTTTTCTATATTCAGCTTTATTTTCTGTGTCAAGATGAAGCCTAATATAGATTTTTTTCCACCTTTTCCATGAGTTAGGAAAGTGACATACATATTTTTAGAAATTTTAGGCATCGCTTAGTGCTGGCAGCATAAAAAATTGAGCATATGTCACTTAAATCAAAGAGACTATCAGAAGACTTTTATTCCCACTGTATGAATTATAATATTTTTAAGGAGCTTCTATGTAGCAGATATCAGCTATTGTCCTCTAATATATGCTTTATATAGTAGATTATGAATTTTTTGCTTATTATGAAATATTTGCTTCTGAGCCATCACAGCTATAAGAATAGATAGTGCCATTTTTTGACACAAAGGGTGTAATTTTATAGAACCGGAGAATGGTTTGGGTTGGAAAGGACCTTAAAGATCACCGCGTTCCACACCCTGCCATGGGCAGGGACATCTCCCACTAGACCAGGTTACACAAATCCCCATCCCCCCTGGCCCTGAGCTCTTCCAGGGATGGAGCATCCACAGTTTCTCTGGGCACATTTGGCGTGGTTAAAATCTATGCTTTTGTTCCTACCCATTACTTTCCTTCTGCTGAACTGGTGATCCAAGGCTGTGATTTTACTTCCCGAGTAAAGCTCCCCAGCCTTTCCTTTGCTCAAAGGGCATTTTCTTTTCCTAATTTTTCGTGTGTGGTGCTTTTCAATGCGCTGTGTCATTATCTGTAGTGTTCAATCCTCAAAGCACAGAAGGCTAGTGAAAAAGTCCTGCTGTTAATTGTTAAAAACAAAGTTACTGTTAGTCTTAATATTCCAGCTTCCCATACTGGCTCTCACCAGACAATAAATTCCCGCTTGTTCCTTTCACCTTACTCTGACAAAGCGAGCTTTCATCTAGCACCCAGAGCAGAAAATGGGTTAGACTTGCCTTCCAAAATCTGCAGGTGGATTCTTTCTAAAGACTTTGATCTTTGTGGAGCAGTGCTATGAGATGGCACAGTCTGTTCCTTACAGACTATTTGTGACAATAAATAATTCAAGGAGAGTTCAGGGCTTATAGCTGTACCCACTTTCTGAATCCCATTGAAATCAGTGGGGCTGCTGACTGGAGGAAAGTGTGCTTCCTTTGGAGGGCTGAGGTTGGCGCTGCCTCTTCTGGACTAAATTTCTCCATACTCCCTTACAGTGCTCCTAGTCTCCATTTCCAGCTGACTGCTTCTGGTCTGGATCCTGGTACCAGGTTCCTCATGCCCTGCACTGGAATTGCTGCCTTATTTCTTTTTGCTTCTCTCCGTCTCCTTCTATCCCCATAATTCAAACTTTCCTGCTGGAGCCCTTGCTGCAATGGTCAGTCAGATACCTGCAGAGTCTCCTGCCTCTCCTCACCTTCTGCAAGGAGCTTGACCCATAATAGAGAGGGAAGAGCCACATTGTGTCACTGCAATGCATAAATGGGGTCGAGGGGGGACAAGAAGGGACTGGAGCGAATGACACATCCAAGCTGTGAGCACGTAACTTATAAAATTGGACCCAGCAGGTAACTGTTGTGCTCAGCAGCTCAGTGTATGCCCTGAAGAAAAGCTTGGCACTGTTTAGTGCAGGAGGAGCTGAGGAGGGCAAGGCCTTCCTCTCTCTGCTTGCTTGTATCTGTGAAGTCGCACTGGTGGGGAATGATGGAGCTTGATGTACAGAAATTATTAATTGGGGTGCTCCTACAAACAGGCTTACATGGCTCTCTGAGTCTTTATCAGGGAGAGGAGTGATAGGACGAGGGGTAATGGTTTTAAACTGAAAGAGGGGAGATTTAGATTAGATACTAGGAAGAAAATCTTTACTGTGAGGGTGGTGAGTCACTGGAACAGGCTGCCCAGAGAAGCTGTGGACGCCCCATCCCTGGAAGTGTTCAAAGCCAGGCTGGATGGGGCTTTGAGCAACCTGCTCTAGTCGGAGGTGTCCCTGCCCATGGTTGGAACTCGATCTTTAAGGTCCCTTCCAACTCTA
>JAOXJK010000001.1:192850803-192884840 GCA_025774025.1 Xenus cinereus
TTTGACCCAGGCTGGCCAACAGGATTATTTCATACCATGAACATCACATTCAATATAAATTAGAAAAGTTTGCTGCGCAGCTCTCTCTCCCTTGATGGCGGCGGTCCAGGCAACTCCTTGCCCCGGTGCCGGACCCCTGAGGCCTTCCCTTCCTTCTGAAGCCGTTGCGCTCCCAGTGTCCGACATTTGCTGTCCACTGCTGGGAGTGCACAGCTTCCTGCTGATAGAATTGGCTGAGTATAATTCTTGTATATCTTATATCAGTATTGTGATCAGTACTGGTTCTTAGTATTATTGTTAATTATTTAGTCTTAGTCTATTAAATCTATTTATATTTCAAGTCTTGTGTTTCTTTGTGTTCCCCGATTCCCATTTCCGGGTGGGGAGGGGTCATTGGGTGATAGAATAATTGTCTAAACGACAACAGATTGTTATGGGTTTTCTCAAACCATAACAAAATCGCAAAGAAAATTATCAGTATCTGGAGACTTCCTCACTGCTCGAATAACATTTCTGTGGTTGTGTTCATATTAAAGGGAGAAGGGAATATTCACAGTCATTCCTGTGTGAAGAGAACCAAATATGCCTCCCACTGCATTCATGACATTTTCACAACGGATGTTGGTAAGATCAGGATTGACACCCATAGCCATTTGTATGGAAAAGTCTACCTGTGAGGCCAGATTGACGTAGTGTGTAATAAATTCCCTAAGTCCCCTTTTAATTAATGAGGAGTACAACAGTCATATGGAGATAATTGTATGTAACACATTATTTGAATTGCATTAAATTAGACTGAGCCATTTTCATCTGAGAACAGATTCCAAACATCTGCTTCTAGAAAGCTTTATTATTGCTTGTTTGTACAGGACTAACTGTGTGCCAGCTGCTTTACCAGCAGATAGGAGCCAGGTCCTGGCTCCAAAAAGTTTGCAAACCAAATAGCCTGCTTGAGGACTAAAGGGGATTAAGGTGAATGAAAGACAGCAGTGCCATTGAGATGAAGAGTTCCCCTTGATCCCACCGGATCTCTGATTTTTGCAGTGTTAGTAAAAAACCTCATTCATTGACTATATACTGCCCCTACACAGCCTGAAGAATGCCAGGGGAATGCCATCCTCCAAATTTAGCCACTGAAAGGGAATCTAAGCATGTTTGGTCTCCTCTTATCACTGGAGAGAGAGAGGGACTTCCAGGGGATGACCCATTCTATCCTGAAAGAGGGGAGGAAGGATAAATTCAGGCTCCTTCTCTTGTCTTCTCTCTCCATTAGCATAGCAGGATCCTAATGGCTGGCTTAGACTAGAGACCAAATGTTCAGGTGGCTGAAGCTGGAGGAAACAAGTCCTACCCTGAAACCTCACCGTGTGACCAGTCCTCTTGCTCAGTCCAGTCGCTACTGTGTGTGCTTGAAATGACTCCGCTACTCTGCATCAGAGGCTGGAAGAGATCCTGCTGAGGATGATCAGCAGATGCTATGTCCCAGCACAAAACACTTGTACCATTGAGACTCTGGTCAATAGCTCCATGCATGCTCCACATGGTGCTACCATGCTCAGCCCAACAGCAGAGGGAAGTCCTAGAGAGGGGTTTGATTTGCATTGCGCTTCCAGCAGTACGACTCTCTGGAGCCTCCTATGTCTCTGTGGGCAGCTGCCTCTGACACATCTAGTGTGTGAGCTTCTCCTCGAGCACGAACATGCAGTGGAAGTGTGCCTCTGGCACCCACTGGCACCCACGCGGAGGAAGCACAGCTCTCGCTTCACTGCGACATATGGCAGAAATTATCATGTGGTGAGAACATTAGAATAAACACATTGGGGACAAAACAGATACGAAAGAAACATGTGGGAGTACAGCCATACTCCAGTGTGAAAAAGGATTTTGGATGCAACACAGAACAGGCACCCAAATCAAAAACATATGGGATGCATAGCCTGAAATTGCAGGTAGCCACCCCTGCAGGAGCTGAGCCTGGAAAAGGCTCTCACCAGAGCCAGGTGGACCTTATTGTTGTGTTATGAACTGGTGAAGCAATGTAAAGTCCATCTGTTTGGACTCAGGTGCTGATGACGGTGTGCATTTTTGTCAAGTTTGCAGATAACAACAAATTGGGTACCTGTTTGTTCACTGGCAGGTGGGCGTGTAATTCAGAGGGACCCAGCCAGCCTGGAAGAATGGGCCAACAGAAACTTCAGGAAATTCAGCAAGAGCTAGTACCAAGTTCTGCCCCATGGATTGAAGAGCCCTGTGCAACAACACAGGCTGGGACCCACCACCCGGGGAGCAGCTCTGTGGAGGGTTCTAGTGGGCAGCAAACAGAACATGGACCCACAGCAAGTCCTAGCAGCAGTGATGGCCAACGGCAGCCTGGGCTGTATGAACAGGGGCAGAACCAGAGGTTGAGGGGAGTCATTATCCCCCTCCACTTAGTACTGATTAGACCTCCTACTCAACACAGGACAGACACAAATAAGCTAGATGGAGCTCAGGGGAGGCTCCTGAGGTGGTAGGGCTGGAGCACCTGCCCTGTGAAGGGAGGCTGGGGGAGCTGGGCTTGTTCAGCCTGGAGCAGAAATGGCTTGGAGGGAGTGTCAGACCTTACAGGAGTGCCCTGTGCCCATGGGGAGATCACTGGGGAGACAGTGCAGGGTGAAAGGATAAGAGACAGCAGGCATAAGTTGAAACAAGGGAGGGTCAGCCTGGAACACTTTCTCCATGAAGGCAGTGAGGCAGAGGCACAAGTTGCCCAGAGAGGTTGTCCAGTTTCCATCCTTGAACTATTTATAGGAGGCCTGAGGAAAGAGATTTGACCTTCAACAGTTATTGCTCTGCAAGGAATGTACACACTTTTTGTAAAGCATGAAAAGCCAGAGTAGCTTGAAGTTTGTTTTGTTTTCAGGAACAGCTCAGTAATATTTTGCTGCATTTGATTCAAATACAAAAGACCATTTTTCTCACATCTTGGCTGACATATACTTTGGCAGTTTTCTTGGAGTATGTTGCTGGAACATATGGCAAATATCAAACAGGTAACTGTGGGACAGGAACACTGGAGGACCAGCACACCATTTTTCAAAGTACCTTTTTCTGCCAAGGACCAGTAATGCTCCTGTCTGAAGACAGTGTGATGATGGGGCTAATGGCAGAACTAGCTGTACATTAGTGGCATAAAGCATTTTTGAGTAAAAGTTCAAAACTAGGCTGCAGTTCAACATAACATCCAGAAAGAACCTACAGACCTGGCTGCGAAAGACTTTTAATTTGTTGGTCCATTTAGCCCTTACTTTCTAACATGAATTCTAGATGTTTTTTTCTGTAGGTAACACCTGGAAGTGAGCACAGTACTGGCTCATGTGAAGAGGGATCAGCAGTTGTACGTTGTCATTGTGTCGTGCAGCAGGACACATAAGCCAGGCCAGGCATTTCTAATGGAAGAGAGAAAAGTTTCACAGGTTACAGAGAAGAAATTTAGTTCTTTCTGAATTCTTTATCCTGAAAACTTAACATGTAATGGAAATCGATACCATTACTTTGGCACAAAACGGTGCAAACCCAGTGCATTACAAAGAGTAGCTATGACAACTGTTAGGTTGATAGTAAGTGAAGGCAATTCTCCGTCATGCTGGATGAGACTGTCTAATTATTTTTGTATACCCTGTCTCCATCAATTGTATTTTTTTCTACTAATAGGTTCTAATATCTTTGGCTTTTTGTTCTGTTTCGTTTTCTACAGAGCCAACTATTTTTGCTGCTGTAACTTGGAATATCATCTCATATCCATACTTATGTTCTGTGCAGATTTGCACAACAAGATCTACTGTTCCTGAGTTTCTTTCAAGAAATAGAGCTTCAGTATTCCCCCTGAAATGAAAATTTGCCGAAATTTCCTTTCAGGGACCATTAAGGTATTTTATTTCGATAGTATCACTTAGATTCAGTTTGGTTTGCCTTTAACATTGCCATTCAATATTAAACACAGTGCAGCTTATTTAACATTAAATGCTATATACTATATAACCCATTATTAGCTCACTGTTTTATTAAAGTAAACAATCAAAGTGAAATGCATCAAAACAACTCACTTGGAAGTAAAAAGTCACAGTGGACACAGTGGAGCATTTGCCTTTGTCTAAAAAAAATCTGCAGCCGTTTTTCTGTTGAAAGACTTCATGGGAATGGACATATTTCATTGGAAAACTCCACTTCCAGCTGCAGCATTCAGCAGAAAACAATCTAAAACCAATAAAAAATGTTTGCTTCAACTCCTTATGAAATATTAGAGGACCCAGGTGACATGTACGGTAGCAATCTGGGTTAAAAAGTCAGGTGCTGCCCACCATTGAAAAGGTCCAGCCTTATGCAGAACTGAAATAAGAGACCACATAACTGTCCTAACAGTGATGGGTTTGTCTAATCCCATGATGGGAGATGTTCTTCTCAGTTAGGCAGTGAAATGCCAACAAAGTGCTGTGCACAGCGACAAACAATGGGTTCATGGTCCTTATCAGTAATTTCTGATTGAAAATCCATCTTCTTTGTCCAGCTGTGACCCAGAGGCAAACTCAAACCCACCCTGGACCGGCACAGAAATTAAATGAGAAGAGATATTTTAAAACATTCCAGTCTAGACTCAAATAAAATGTAAGACATCAAGTGGAATAAAGAGTGGTAGAGCAATTGAATTGGACTCCTGCTTGAAGGCAAAACGCATTTGCCAGCTCAGACAGGGGCTGAGATTTTCTCCCTGTGGTACAGCTTTGTACAGCAGTCTGGGTGCATTACATGGCATGTTTTTACTCCTCCTGATGCCAGAAGCAAACAGCTGAACCAGATGAACCCCTGGTCTTTTTTTGGTAGAGCAATTTTCGTGTTAGCATGTAATTTGAAAAACAACGCATTATCTCTTTATGGCTCCCTAGTAAATAAAATAATTTGCTCTTCATGATGTACTTCTGTATTTTGTCAAAAGGGTATTTTTCTCTAGAAGTATAAATGTACAGGTGCTAACAACTCTCTGACTATCCCCGCTATAACAGATCTATGATTAAGAGGTTGCTAAATTATTTCAATGTTTATTTATGCTTTCTGTCAATCCCCTCTGGTCTGCATCTTCAGCCCATTCTTTTCTATGTTTGAGCTAATCCTACATAACCTAATTTGCACACACAACTTCAGTTATTATCTCTATTTTGGTGACACAATAGCCTTTCTATGGCCACATAAATTGAATCCTGTACCTTTGGAAACAATTGTTCACAGTGGAAGTTGTTTGGTGAAATTCTGAATCAGAGTGGATTGTAGATTTTATTTCTGGCCTTAAAATCAATGAAGCACCTCATATGTAGCTGGTATTTCATCAGTTATTGCTGATCTTCCATCCTCTGTTCAGGTTCTGCAGCTGTTACTTTGCTGAATTATTCTGGATTTCCTCTGCCACTCAAATGTAGACTTAAAATTGAATTATTGTGGTTGTCTCTCAATCCTCTTCACTTCTTATACCCTGTAATGGGGCACCAAGTCAGACAAAACTTTGAAGTGAATTTGCATAGACATTTTCCACATGGCAAACACGTATAAAAACCAACTAAGACTTACCAACTCAAATGACTGGTTGATCTCATATGCAGGTTTCTTTTCATTTCCTTCCACTTATGCATTTCTTTCTTTTTTTCAGTGTTCCTCCTTTAAGTCTGCAAGTTTACCACATGCTAAAAGCCCAACCCTCCCCTCCTCCCCCTTCTACCTGCAACCAGGCTATAGCCAGGCTATCCACAGCTGCTCTCTTGCTTACCTGTGGAAAATGCATGTGACTCTGCTTACCTGCTGACTGACAGGAAGGTTTCCAGAGTAGGATCCACTGTGTGTCAAGCACAATAAAACACTATAAAGTTGCAATAAAAAATTGCAATGATTTAACCATACTGAGTTTAAATTCAGCAGCCTATCCCACCTATTAGTTTTGGCACATTTATGTTCTTGGGACCAGTTCCAGAGCTCTTTGAAAGTAATTGAAGATTTTTGATAGGATATAGGTTATGGTTGAAGTGTTGGCTTTCCAAATGACATTAAGAAGGTGCTAATTGTCATTCTTTTTCTCATTGGAGTGGAACAGAAGAAACATGTCACTATCTTTTTCAGATCTACTACTTAAAAGTGTGCTACCTGAGAATATTTCTACACCACTATGAAGTCTAGCAGCATTTACTGAGACCTTGCATGATGAAAGGTAAGAATAGATTTTATATTTTTCTGCTTTCTTTGGTAATTTTGGAGCAAAACTCTTCAGCATTCCATCTACACAACTTCTAGATGCCATAAAATTTATTATAAACCCAACTGATGCTGACACCTTTTTCATTCAGCTCCTACAAGTAGAAAGGTTACATTTACATTAAAGTACATTTGCATTTTCCTATTTACAGAATAAATATAACTATATACAAAGAAGAAATAAAAATGCCTTGTTGGTTATTAACCTCTTCCATATGTGAGATGTGAGGCTTTAATATACATGGAATTGCTTTTAATGGGGCTCTTACAATTAAAGCTCTGTGGAATGCTTGGAAAACATGAAGGTAGATATGTAGAAACATGGGCTGGAGCATAAAAAGAGTCAGAAGACACTTGATTTTCACATTTTTAAAAATATTGTTTACCTTTCTGTCTGCAGAATTCTGGATCTGACCCTTAAATCACAGCAGTGGAGCTCTAGCATGGAATTCAGTTAATTAAACTTGGGTGTCTATTGCTGATTTAGGTGCCCTGGGGTATCCAAGAGAGTTGTGTGGGGCTGGCAGATATTACAGAGGACCTGTGAAAGATCCTTGTCTTCTGGGATAGCCACTGGAGGTGGGATACTTAAGAGCAGCTCAAGATGCTTTTCTGTAGGCAAGAGGCAAGGCCCTGGTCAACAAAGTCACTGAAGTCCAGATAACCATGTAGGTCCCTATCTGTTTCATGGTGAGCTGAATCTCTCTCTGGGCTCCTTGACTGACTTGATTATATCTCCACTGACAACAAAGGGAGGAGAGATACCTAGTGTGCATGTAGACTTCTAAATTTAGCCATATTAGTTTGTGAACTGAATCCTACCTGAAGAGTCCAAAACATAGCTGTCCCAGAACTGGCTTACTGAAATTTCCTTTTTCAGGTTTCATCAGCCAGCACTGGGATGTCTTTCTTTGATGTATGCTTTTATCCAGAGCAACAGGTGAAAAATGTACTGTGGGTCTCTACTAACTGCCATCAACTCCTCATTTGTTCTCAGCTGGGATTTGGCTGCTGGTGTTTGATCTTTATTCTGTGAATCCACAGATAATGGATAATGGTTTTTCTTCTTTCCTTCTTCCCCCTGCTCCTCTCTCCAAACATAGAATCACAGAATCATAAAATGATTTCTGTTGGAAAAGACTTTTAAGATCATTGAGTCCAACCATAAACCTAACACTGCCAAGTCCATCACTAAACCATGGCTCCAAGTGCCATGTCTACATGTCTTTTAAATACCTCCAGGGATGGCGACTCAACCACTTCCCTGGGCAGCCTATCCCAATACTTGATAATCCTTTTGGTGAAGAATTTTTCATAATATCGAATCTAAACCTCCCCTGGTGCAACTTGAGGCCATTTCCTCTTGTCCTGTTGCCTGTTACTTGCAAGAAGAGACCAACCCCCACCTCATTATGACCGCCTTTCAGGTAGTTGTAGAGTACTATCAGGTTTCCCCTCAGCCTCCTTTTCTCCAGGCTAACAACACCAGTTCCCCCAGCTGCTCCTTATGGGACTTGTTCTCTGGACATCTCACCAGCTTCATTGTCCTTCTCTGGACTTACTCCAGCACCTCAAGGTCTTTCTGAACACAATACTTGAGGTGTAGCCTCACCAGTGCTGAGTACGTGGGACGATCACTTCCCTACTCCTGCTCACCACGCCGTTCCTGATACAGGCCAGGATGAGGTTGGCCTTCTTGGCCACCTGGGCAAGTCAACCAACGCCCCCAGATCCTTTTCTGCTGGGCAGCTCTCCAGACACTCTGCCCCAAGCCTGTAGCGCTGCCTGGGGTTGTTGTGACCCAAGTGCAGGACCCAGCACTTGGCCTTGTTGAACCTCATCCCATTGGCCTTGGCCCATCGATCCAGCCTGTCCAGGTCCCTCTGTATAGCCTTCCGACGCTCAAGCAGATAAACACTCTTGCCCAAATTGGAACTTACTGAGAGGGCACTTGATCCCCTTGTCCTGGCCATTGATAAAGATACAAAAGAGTCCTGAGCCCTGGGGAACACCACTTGTCTATTATTCCCTCTTTCCATCATATATGTAAATGGATGGTATCCATTTTAATTTGACACTGTACGTTAATAATTAGCAGGTGCTCAGATTGGTTGGGGCTGTTGTTTACCACCCCTAGCAGAGTGGCATCTCATATTTTAAAATACCATTGGGCTGTCAGGGGGAGATGCTGGCTGACAAAGAGCAGGTCTACTAAAGAAAAGTGCTTTGCAACATCTGACAGAGATCTGCAGAGATCATTAATCCACATCCATTTCATGTTAAGCTTCTTATTTCAAAATATGCAGTATTCAGAGGAACACTAGGACAGATGGAGGAAAAAGGCTAGAAAAGCCTGGGGTATTTACTATAGTGCTGTAGACACAGCCTCCTACCTGGTGATATTGCTGTTGTGCTAAATGTATTTTTCAGCTTAGTGTTTGTTAAACAAAAACGGAGGCTCTTTTATTTAGCAGCTCATTCCATGGAGCTTTTTGTTTGCAAGGTCTAAGGATGCTGTTGATGTCCTGGGCAGCATTTTCTCTGCCTGGCAGGAAATTGCTCTAATGTAAAAGGCTGGGTACAGGCTATTCCAGAGATCGTAATAGCTGTAGTGCTGGCTCACACAGGCACAGCACTATCACTGTAATAGTCTTGAAAGCTTCTTAATAGGTAATGCCGACCAAACTCAAACGTGTTAGATCTCCCTGCATTACCATTACAGAACACTCTGCCATCAAAAAGTTGGCTGCAACAAGTGAGAATGGGATCAAAATAGTACATTCTGCGCAGTTATGCTCTGTCAGATATTTCTTTGCCTTTATACAAAATAATTCCCCTTGAATGTCATCTAGGCATATGAGTATTGCAGGTTCCATGCAGATTTATGAAGGCTTGATTCATTTCTATATAACTCAATTTCTTCTCAGCTGCTAATGTGTGGAGGGAATTGTATTTGTGTACATAGACTCTGCTCAGCATATGGTCCACAGCCAGCAGCAGATAACACCTCCCAGCTGTTGTATCCTCCAGGACTGCTCCCACAGGTTATTCAGTCTCTTCAGAGACTGAGTGTATTTCCCATAAACCTTACCCGTAAGGGGGTGAAAAGATGGCTGTTTAAAATGGACACAGCAGGGGATAGCAAGATTAAAAAAACCACCCTCTAACGTAACACACAAGTAGTTGTGTGTCAGTACCCTCTGTTACACTGCTGTGAATCTGGAGAAACTCTGTTGACCTCAGTAGCACCTATTTCATCCCTACGCCTGATTTCGGATGGCAGGAAGAATTTTGTGTTTGGTAGGGCTGGATTCATAACTTGGGAAAAAGAGTCCTTAGTCTGCTGTGGGCAGCAGGAGATTACTTTATTCCTCCCCTCCTTGTCCAGTGTAACCCAATTCAGACCTCTGTGAAAGGTGAGAGCATGTGTCAGTTTTCCAGTTACTACTTCTTTTCCCAGTTCACAATAACGGCTACCAGTAACCAGGATGGTAGTTTCTCTGCTACATGCCTGTAGCAGCTGAAAACCAAACTGAAGCTGCAACACAACTTCTTATGTGTTACTGCAAGTTGCAGTTACTACAGATCAGATTCAAAGTGGTGACTCGAAATCATGTTTTCTTCCCCAGTATCTTCCTTCCAAGATCTAGCACATGATCTTATGTGTCATTTATAGGCTCAGCAAAACATGTTCGCCCTTCTTATTTATAACACTTTTAATGATCACCAGGGGTTGGGTAAATCCACAGGCGTCCCATGTTCTGCAGCTGCCTATTATGACTAACTCAAGTTTGGTATGGCTCTCACTGGCTTCCTTTGTGCAGTACTTTGTTTAAATTGGAGAGTAATATTACTTCTTATTGGCATAAGTTTACATCTTCAGAACACCATACGTTGGCTGAGACTAATCTAATTTATTCCTTGCTGACAGGAATATGGGAGGGACTGTCACTTGCTTGTCTCAGTATGAAATGTGATTTCATGCTGACTCTCCCCAAAAATGCAAAGCCAAGCAAGAGTGTTACGGAATGAAGATATTTTAAAGATCATGACAGTTGGGAACGTTTTGCATTTTGCTCAGCCTTTTTCAGACTTTGATGGTTTTGTTGTCTTTACAGTCTTAGCACAGCCTTGTTGATTTATCATTCTTATTGGATTTAACTCTCTAGAATCTAATATTTGCAAGCTTGGAGAGCCTGTATGCTTTGGTGATTGCTTTAATTGAAGGGGAGCCAGTATGTTGTGACACTGGCATAGTCTTTTTGTGGATCAATAATTAGGTCAGGCTGGAGGTGAAAATTTTAGCTTGAAATCTTCACCCTTACCACCAGAGTACATTTGTGTACCTCCTAGACACAGTGATACTCCTCCTAATAAGAGGACTTCCTAGATGAGCATTTCTTGCATGGTCCAGGGCATACTTGATTCTCTCAGATGCCAGTTTCTGCATGACTTAAATGGGAAAAGAGGGTTTGAGAAGGTTCTTCAGACAAGAAATAAAGTGTAGATACCAGGTTACAGAACTGCTGTTCCTTGTCTTCTACTAGGAAAATCACTCTTAGTAAAAAGATTAGTCCCCTGATGAATCTAGTGGTGGAATCCTTCTGTGGTGGCTGCATCAGTGGACAAGGGAAGAGCTATGTATGTCATCTACCTGGACTTCTGTAAGACCTTTGATATGGTCCCCCACAACATTCTTGCTGCCAAATTAGAAAAATATGGGTTTTACATATAGACCGTTAGAAGGATAAGGAATTGGCTGCATGGCCACATCCAAAGAGTTACAGTCAATGGCTCAATGTCCAAGTGGAAGCTAGTAATGTGTGGTGTCCCTCAAGGGTCTGTATTGGGACCAATACCATTTAAGATCTTCACCAACTACATAGACAGTGGGATTGAGTGCACCCTCAGCAAGTTGGCAGATGACAACAAACTGAGTGGCATAGTTGATAAGCTTGAGGGAAGGGATGCCATCCAGGGGACCTTGACAGACTTGAGGAGTGGGCCCATGTGAACTTCATGTTCAAGAAGGAAAAATGCTTTCTTCCAGTACTTTTTTATCTCTCAGATACACCAATATGCTTTTCTGCCATTTAACAGCTGAGAAGAGAATTTCTCTCTACTGAGAAATAAAAGGAGGATGTTTAACACTATTAGTCTGTAGTCACCTGAAATGCGATGGAGAAAAAGGAAGAGTGCAGCTGATTTTTACTTAGGTTTTTTGACAAAAGTTTGATGCTTTAAAATATATGACAAAATGCTACAGCTCTGGAGTGGAGTACTGTCATGAAGATTCTGTACAAGACTAAAATAAATATTGATTCAAATGAATTTTTGCCCTCACTTCCACTTGCATAACTAACTTTAGACATCGATTAAAGGCACCATTCTTACTAAAAGAATGGGATTCAACAAGGGGTGCTCTGTTTCTGTCAAAGTATTGAGTACAGTAACATAGGCAGGCCAAGTTCAATTCTCTGCCCTATGGTGATTTCCTGGGCGAGCAGGAGCAGTGTCCTGTGTTTCAATTTGTGCTGATCCCCTCCTGTCCTCTCACTGAGCACTACTGAGAGGACTGTGGCTCTGTCTTCTTTACACGTCCCTGTTGGATAGTTATACACACTGACAAGATCCCCCTGAGCATTCTCTTCTCCAGGCTGAACAGTCCCTAGTTGTCCACAACAAGGTGGACAACTTTTCCACTAGGTCCTTGCCCACCAGGACACCGAGGTCCTTCTCTGACAATTTGCTTTCCAGTCAGTGGACCCGCAGTCAGTACCAGTGACTGGAGATACTCCTCCCCAGGTATGGGACTTTGCATCTCCCTTTGTTGAACTTGATGAGATTCCTGCTTTCCCATTTCTGCAGCCTGTCAAGGTACCTCTGAACAGGAACACAACCATCTGATGCATCAGTCATTCCTCCCAATTTCATACCATCTGCAAACTTGCTTAGGGTGCACTCTGTGCCACCATCCAGGTCATTAATGAAGCTGTTAAACAGTGTTGTCCCCAGTATGAATCCCTGGTGTACATAGTTACTGGCCTCCAGCTGGACTTTGTGTTTCTGACAATACTCAGAGTCCAGTAGGCCATCCAGTTTTCAATCCACTTCACAGTCCGCTTGTGTTGTCTATAGCTCACCAGTTTGTCTACAAGGATGTTATGGGAGACAGCACTGAATGCCTTGGCTGAAGTCAAGATAAACAACATCCACTGCTCTCCGCTCTTCCTAAGCCAGGGACCTCCTCGTAGAAGGTGTAGACATAGGCACTGTTCCCTACGTTGTGTAGGTGCAGGCCCTCCTAGCTTTTTAAATGTACATCCTTTAGATATTACACAAGAGAAATAAGTAGGAACAGATTCAAATGATCTTAAAAAGCCCTGAGGGCAACAGAGTTCTCTTTGCAAAATCGGAGAGAAGTGTTAATTTCTCCATTTCATTTCCTGGGTGTTGTTGGCATAGCACAAATGTGGTTTTTTTTTTCTGTGGCATATTACAAAGACAGACCTGAAGTTCAGTTTTGTACAAGGAGTTTTGCTAGAGAATTAGGAGAACAGACTTTTTTTCCCCCTGTATTTTCAGTCCAAGAGCAGAAATTACAAGAAAGCTCATGAAAAAAGCTGTTTGGTGGGGTTTCTGGGACAACATTGAGAATTAATAAAACCAGAGGTCTTTAGGAGAAGATTTGCAGCTTTAGAAGATTTTTTTCATATTTGAACTCAGCCTAAATTATCTTCCTATTTTTTCCTAGTACCAAAGTACAGGCAGGAGAGATTATTTTCCACTGGGAGTTCCACGTTATGGTAGAAAAGGATGTAATGGTTCCTTTTATTTTCTAGCATCTTACAGGACTGTAAAATCACATCTAAACTGAGAAAATAGCTCAGTTTCTGCAAGAGGAAACTGGTGCAACTGCCAATTTTTAATCCACCAGTGCGACAAGCCAACAAAAGCTTTGCATAAAAATTCTTTTCATATTTACATTTATTGAATTGAGTATATCCAACCACAGACATACCAGCTTCTTCCCTAGAAGTCTGTATGAAAGGAAATCAATTTAATTGTATTAGAACAAGGCTGGATTTTTGCAATCTGAAGAGTTTGTGTAGCTGGAGACTAATTTTTCTTGAAACAGTTAATTTCACAATAATTTCTGAGATTCCATTTTGCATGTGGTTTGAGAGAATGTGTTAGACTGCTTTGGAGCTTAGAGAGCAATTACTTTTGACACACTACAGAATGAATAGTGTACCCACTGGAATATAAAATCATTCTCTGTTTGGAAGCATACTTGGCCCATGATTCATAAAAATACCAATATGTTACTATGTGTTATGTGAAGTTTGAGAATTACTGTTATATTGCCCCTACCACTTAAGGAATGTTTCTTGTTTTAAAATACAAATAAGAATTACAGACCTTTGAAAGAACGATTGTACTAGTTTTGACAGTAGCCTAAGGAAGGCACAGAGACAAAAGTCAGAGTCTCTTGACCTTTATAAACATTTCTGATTGTGGTAGAGCCAGTGTGGTTGGTTTTGATTCAGAAGACCATAGGACATTTTAAGTTCACAAACTCTCCTCTGACTGCTGGATACATTATGTGTACAAGGAAGCTGGCGTTCCAGTGTTTTCAGGCTAAAGCTAGATCTGCATAATGTTGTATAATGATCAAAACTCTGTTTTATACATTAAAAGTTTCAAAACTACATTTCTGTGAAACACAGAATCTACTGCAATTTATTGATAATTCTTTCTTAAAGTATTGCCAAAGATCACTTAAAAATGGACCAAATCCTGAATTTTTCCCTCCATCTGAAGTCATCCCATAGCAGGACCTACTTCAATTAATGTAGAGAATTTATATTTTGTGACAGGATTGGAAATTAGGTGTGAATTTGGCCAAAATAATGAAACACAGTGCATCCCTTCATGCAAAGGGCTCATGGATGAAATCAGATCTATATTT
Source organism: Xenus cinereus (assembly GCA_025774025.1). Classification (NCBI taxonomy): domain Eukaryota; kingdom Metazoa; phylum Chordata; class Aves; order Charadriiformes; family Scolopacidae; genus Xenus; species Xenus cinereus. The sequence continues at coordinate 192,865,049 of JAOXJK010000001.1, forward strand.
CGTAGAAATCATGAAGATAGGATTTAAGTTGTTTGATCCAGCCAAACCAAAAGATTTTATAATAAAATACTTGGAAAAAACAATGGAATAGGACTAAGTCAAAGGTACTATTCTCATAAGCCCTGGTCTTCTTCTGTTGTGTGCTTGGAACTGATGGAATACCAGACTTTAGCAAACAAATCTAAGTAGCTCAGAATCTGACGTGGATTAGGAAGAACATGAGGCTAGACATACACACGTTATTGGGAAATTTGCAGCATTGGGTACAGAGAGGAACAGTCTCAGATAAAGTAATGTAGTGCCCAAAATTTCTGAACTTCTGGAGTCAAGTTTGCCTGGGAATCGTCCCAGTTTGTGCTGCCAGAGGACCTCATCCCTGTGGTAGGCATTGTTGGAAAGCAGCAGGATTTTTAAACAATGTTTTTAGTAAGGAGACACCAAATATTATTCAGCAGAAACTTACAGATTGTACGTAGGACACTGTCAGGGTTTTATCTGCTGCAGATAACTACTTGCATTAAAAGCTGTAAACAGTCTCTGGTTATCTGACTTGCCTCTTGGCATACCAATGCAGTCACCAGGAATGTCAAAACAGATCCTCCTTCTGCTATGAGACTCTCACCAAGGAGGTGAAGGGGACCTTCCATTGTTTGTCAGATAGAGAAGGCCTATGACACAAAGCTGAGCAGCAGTGGCCTCATCCTGTGGACGGTGATGGCACAGACCAGGTGACTGCAAGACACACCAGATCATTGCAAGCGGCTTGCCTTTCCTGGGAGGATCTCAAAGAGGTTTGGTGAAGGTGGCTGTTACTGCGTTTGTGCCACTCAGGCTGCAGAGCTGCGCTGTGAAGGGGAATGAAATAGTGAGCAGGTGGTCTGAAAGCATGTGCCTCAGTTATCCCACCTTCTCTGGAGAGTTCAGAGATTGGATTTGAAAAAACATTGCTTAATTAGCTCATCAGACTCCCTGAACCTGGAAGTAATTGGGTTTTAATTCACTTTTCATAATATGCTTTGTTTTTATGAACCTTGTGTGGAGCTTTTACTATGTAAATAAATTATATTTTTGCTTTTTCCTCTTCTCCCACACTGGGCTCATTTAATACTCACTTGGCTTGTATCTTAGAAGGAAACAATCACAAACCGGAAAGACCAGAGCTCTTTAGTTTAAACAAATCACTTATTCTGGAGCTGAAAATTTAGTTTAGTCTCAGCAAAATAACAAGCATATGCTGTTTTTGGAGGCATATTTATTAATATATTAAAAAACTTATTAAATCATTACTGCCTGGCTGCCTCAGTGTCTAAAGGCTGCCTAAAGATCTAAGGTTAACTCAATAATATAGCAGTCAGGTATCTACAGTTGGCCTGCAGTGGAATTTGAGGCACATCTCCAGGGAGCAGCAAAATACTGTGCAGAACCACCTAAGCTAATTATGATTGAGATGGTTTGGTTATTGAAAGAAAGGCAGCAACACAAGCATGGCCATATTATTATATGATGGAGCTCTCTAGCAAGCAATCCCCTTGACGGGTTAGACTGAGTCCTGGTGGAAGACTGTGCCTGACGGGGAACCTTGTGATGCTAAAATACATTGACCAAAACATCTGTTACTGTCAGAGTAAGTCTCTCATATCTCCAAGTCATTGCCCCTGCTGTATTTCGCTTTGCTTCTAAAGTTAACTGCTTCATACTCTCTACCCTTTTGCTGGCGTTTCTAGCCCCTGTTGTGGAAATGGCACGTACTCCCTGTGTCCACCCCTCTGGCATGGCAGCTCAGATGCTGGCCTAGCCCCCTCCATGGCAGAACACTGAGCTGAGGACAGCAGTGTCCCAGGTACAAACACAAGCCACGTCCTCCCGCCTTACTCTGAGCAGTAACGTCCCAGTGACTACGGAGGGTGTCATACATCCAGCCATCTGGGACTCATGGCCAGAGGTCAAAAACCTTCACTGCCGTGCATAGACTCTTCAGGGACCTGAGAGTTGCCCTCAAGGACCTGCCTCCTGGGACAGGTATCCCATCCTCTGTTTGTTTTGACTTTGCAGGTAACCTTTGTGTCTGATTCACTCTGGGTTTATTTCAGTTTTATGGGATATAATCATAGAATCATAGAATTATAGAATCATAGAATCATCTAGGCTGGAAGGGACCTTCAAGATCATCTAGTCCAATCATCAACCTAACTCTGACAAAAAAAACATCACTACACCATGTCGCCCAGGACCATGTCAACCTGTCTTTTGAACACCTCCAGGGATGGTGCCTCAACCGCTTCGCTGGGCAGCCCATTCCAATGCTTCATAACCCTTTCAATGTAAAAATTTTTCCTAATATCCAACCTGAACTCCCCCTTGGTGCAACTTGAGGCCATTTCCTCTAGTCCTGTTGCCTGTGACTTGAGAGAAGAGACCAACACCCGCCTCTCTACACCCTCCTTTCAGGTAGTTGTAGAGAGCGATAAGGTCTCCCCTCAGCCTCCTTTTCTCTAGGCCGTAATCCATCCAGCCCTTTGCTGTCAGTAAAAGGTATTTAGGGCCATTAGACTGCCTTGCCCTGGTCTATAGGGGATGCCTAGGCAAGTGCTGCTTGCAGGAGTAGGTTCAGCTAATGCACGTCTTGAAAGGACATCCAGCCTCTGTGTACTAACCACCCAGGAGAGACTGCTCGTTAGCCTTTAGCTAGATGTGACCAAAATGTCCTTTTTCTGCTCCCTCTGGAGCTAGGATCTCAAGCCAAGGACTCCAAATTTTTTTAAAAAAGTATTTTAGTCCCTCAGCTACTGACCAAAGCTAGGATATTCTGAGAATTTAGGCAATATCGTATCAGGCTATTAAATATCCACTGCGTGAGAGACAGCCTCGTGTTCAGAGTACTCACCTGGCAAATCCAACAAATATTTGAGTATTTCACACACAAAGTGGAAGACTTTCAAGAGTAGAAAGAGAGAAAAACCCTGCGCAGAATTTCTTAAGCTCCCTGGGGGAAGTGGCAGGCGTTAAACCAGACCTGCAGCGCTAGGGATGAAGTTCAAATTTGAGGCTAATGCTGAAGCCAGCCCCCTCCATCTCCTCATCACCCTACAGGGTCCACGTCTCTACATTCGTTAAAAATGACTGAAAGCAAAATGAAGCAATTTGTTTCGTCAAACAAAATACCTTGTTCAAATCAAATGAATTCGTACTGATTATTTTTTTTTTTAAATTGCATCTTAGTTTTTACAGATTTTCCCCTCCCTCCCATTTCATTTACTAAATCAAACCACCAGTTCCTCACACAGCTGTGCTTTTACTTCAGGTTTGCTAGTGCACTGTTTTCACTCTTATTGCTGGGTAACATCACAGGGCAAGGCTGGCAGTACGCTACGGGGTTGTTCTTGTCAGGCATAAGGGAAACGTGAAGATGCATGCAGGCTGAGGGGCTGGGGAGTAGGGTATTAGTCTCTTGCCTTCAGTTGGTTACATGTCCAGGTGTCCCCTGGGCTCTCAGGTGTTGCCTCTCAAATATTCTGCACTGCGGATGGGCCTCAAACATTTCTCTCTCTTCAGTGTCTGTGTGACAGATGGGGAGTGCCAGAAGAAGTCTTACAGTAGACGTGCTCTCCATTTTCACATGCTCCAATGCATGCAAATAAAAGACAGCCCAGGGTTAAAATGCTCCCATAACTATGGACACTTATTTTGTTGTCATGATCATGTTCCTTAAAGAAACATGTACCAGAACTGGTGCTAAAAAGGAATTAAGATTGCAAGGTTAAACACTGGGAATTTAGGAAACATTAGCATGAAAGATATTTGAGCAATCTGCGCCCATCTTCTCTGCCTGTACAGTATTACAGTATTGACTCACATTAAATAAAAAGAAGCTAAATAAAATAGAATCTGAGATTCTATGATTCTAACTCCTGCTTAATTTTGTATATTTTTAATTTTGTATATTTTTACAAAACTGTGAGAAACAGATATTCCCTCCTGTGGCATGGTGTCTTGCACAGCTTACCAGATGAATGTCGTAGAGGGAGGAGGTGGGAACCCGCTGCTGACCTCCCAACAGGAGGAGCCCAGACACAAGAAGGAGAGGAGAGCCAGGTTTCACCCCAGGTTTTACACTGGGATAACAGTGTGGGGAGCTGGGAAGCAGGGTCATACTCCAGCTGTGTGGTAGAAATGGTCTCCTTTGCCCGCCTTGTATTTGAGCAGTGCCCATGGCAGAATGGCCTGTGGTGGCCCTGGGGTGATTGCACAGGAAGTCCTGCTCAACCTCAGCAGCCTCACTTAGGCTTACAGCAAATCTGGAGCTTCAGAGGAATTTGGCTGCTAAATTCTGCCAGAGTGAATGGTGGTTTTCAGAGGTCCCAGGCTCCATCAACTGTGGGAGTTTTCTTAGTCTCAGCAGAGGGCAACCCCCTTTCCAGACATCAAGGGTCTGCTCCAGGTTGGGAGAGTGCTAAAGCTCTGACGCGAAACATTTTAATATGAGGGGGAAAAATTTCCTTGGCCTCTTTTTAAACATCATGCTTTGGCTGGAAATTTCCAAAGGAAATCAACCTGAGAAAGATATCAAGGATAGAAAGACTGCGGCTGGGTGAAAAAAGTTGGACAGGGTCATCAGCAACTGAAAATAAGTCCTTGAAACAGCAAATCTGAGGCTATTTTTAACTGCACCTGTTGCTATGTGTGCTGCCTGTCAAAACAAGAGCCTGTCTCATCCCTCCTATGTTTCTGACAAGTTATGTGTGAGGTGTTCATGGACCAGTTTTACAGTCAGAGGGAAATGCAGCCATTGGGGACGGCAACATCTCGGATCAGGGAAGGAAGACAGATACATTCACTGAGTCTGTCTTTACAGTAAATTTTAATAAGGCAGAAGTTAAATTTTTAATTGGAATGTAGTCAGGATTCTAGCCTTTCATGTAAAAACAAGCACAATCAACTTAAAATCCCGAAAGAGACTTTTTATTTCTCTTTTCATATTTTGTTCAAAACTATTAAAATGTATCAGAGAAAATAATCCAAACTTGTAAAAATTGTTCTGTAAGAAAGGAAAATCTTGTAACAGCTGTAGCTGAGACAATACTTCTGACTTATCACATTTCTGAGATAATTAAGCTAAATATTCAGTCTGTATATATGCCTCCAGGCAAATGCTTAATCATCCACTTTTTGTTGTTGTTGTAAGGGTAGTTATTTATGGTAATTTACCAGTGATGAGTGGAAAGCAATGCTTCTAATCTTCTTCTACCTTCACTGTTCTGCTGGGCATGCTGAACTGCATATAGCACACTGTGGTATATTAATTGTGTGAAGGGATTTATGGTCACTGTTCTCACTGATGCTAATGGAGATAATGTACATTCATAAATCCTGCAAGCTTCCAGATGACAGCATGCTTACTAACTAGCAGATCTGGCCAGAAAATATTGAGAAATATACCATTATTGTCCTAATTTGCTCCAGGCTTAAGGTTCCCTGGAGAACCCATGTGAGCTGAAGATGCTTTGGTAAGTATAATCAAATTATGGAGTACATATGGCAAGTGGTTTCTGTGCACAGTTTAAATTCCACAACAGCAAGCCCGCTCCAATGAAAGGCTAAAATCCCAACCTGACACCCATTTCAAAGGTATTCTTTGTAAGACAGGCAATGGAAGAGCAATGGGAACAGTCAGATCTCCCTGGAAGCTGGGCCAGTAACTGCCAGGAGATTACAGCAGCTCCTTCCCATGAGCTCACCTATGAGTAAACTCCTATCACCTTTCCTGTGCTGCCAAAGATGCTCACAGGAGGTAAGGACTGAATGCTAATGTCAATAGTGATTTGAGCCACTGCCCTTGCAACCCAATCGTTGATGAAGACAAGCGAGAGAGCCCCAGGTGCAAGCAGAGCACCTGCAGCTTTGACCCTGAGCCCTCAGGGCTGAAAGGAGATCCAATAGTACTAGATTTATTGCCCACAGGTTGTGTTATTTTCACAAGTTCATAGACATACTGGTGGGAAGGGACCCCAGGAGGTCTCCACTGCAGCTTCCCACTCAAAGTGGTACTATCAACACCACCAGACCAAGCTGACTGCGGCTTTGGCTAGAAAAGTCTGGTAAACCTCCAAAGATGGGGATTCTCAGTGTCCCGGCATTTGGTTCCAGTTTTGCACTACCCTCCAGGTGGATGAGTTTCTCCTAATGCTCAGCCTAAACTTACCAAGCTACAGTCTGTGGCCTTATCCCTTGTTAGACCTCTGCAGCTACCAAGGAGGGTTTGTCCATCCTCTTTGCAACTGCCCCTTCAAGTAGTTGTAGGCTGCTGTTAGATCCCCCTCTTAGCCTACCCTCTACCCAGCAAAGCAAACCCAAACTCCTCAACATTTCTTTGTAGGCCATGAGCTCCAGCTTCCTTGACCACCTCGGCAGCACTCAAATGGACCTTCTGCAGTTTTGCAACATCCTTCTTTAGCTGGGGACCCAAGGTTTGTCAAAAAGTGCACTGGTTTTACTGCAGAAAATCTACTGACAGCCTGGAGTCCATCATGAGTGCTCACACAATACAAAATCTGATTTTATTGAGTTTGTGATGTAGAAGCACTCTGTGTATGTGCATATGGATTGTGCATGGAGGCAGATACTGCTTAGGGCCTTCTAGGCTAGGACGGTCCTGAAGGACAGCCTCAGCGGATGTCTGAGCCTCCAGAGCACCCTGGAGAACAGGAATTGAGCTTGGTTGAACAAAAGTGCAATGAGTGTAGACTACAGCTGTCATAGATGAGCTGGCTGCATTACTGTGAAACTCACTGATTAGCAAAAGTTTTAAGATTGGCTTTTCTTCAAGAAGATAAGCAGATCAACAAATATCTTTCATTCAAGCACTAAATGATATCTTTATAACAATACTTTTAAAGTCTGCAAGCTTTGTACAACTAGGCCTGATTAACTTCTTAAATATATAGGGCTTTTTATGCTATATGTTACAATAAAAAAATGTGATCCAGAGTTGTCTTTGGAAAGAAAATAATTTTGCTGCAATTGCAAAGAGGGCTGAAAAGAATTGTTTTAAATGTATGTATTAATTAGCATTTCTCTATCTCTCATCCTTGAGCATCCAAACCTTTGGAGCCCTGAAGTGATTTGCTAGAACTTTGACAGATGTGATAAGAAGAAGGTATTTTCATCATTTGGTCCCAAGGCCAAGTTCTTCAGTGCTGCTGAAAACGCAGTTTTCTTGGCACAAATAAAGACATTTTCTTTGAACAAAATTAGGATTTTTTGGCATACTCCAGCTGGCAGCTTTGAGAAACTTTACAACATCTGAGAAAAAAAACTGGAATGGGAAAGAAAAAATGCAGCATCTCATACCATGTATGGCCTTTGCTTATGGGCTTCATTTGGAGGATGCTGGACTTCTTCCCCAGCTCTGCTGCACAGTCCATGTGTTATTGATACTGAACCTATCTGTTAAGGCCAGATGTGACTAGGGACAGCTCTGTACTTTTCCAGCAGCCCACCTGCATATATCCATCTCTCCACCCTGCCAAGCCACTACCATGGGATACTAGAAACCAGTCATGCACTGCACTCTGTGATTCATGTTTTTGGGTAGTTCTGTCATCTCTGTGGCATACGATTCTTTCCTCAGAATGCAAACTGTGGCCAGTGTGTGTATGTGCGCTGCAGATGATAACTTTTGGGTGGGATTCATTTCAAGTAAAGCCAGAAGTCTGCGAGTTGGCTGAATGAGCTCACTTCACAGTCATGGGACAGGAACAGGCACCTTCGGCGCGTGCCTAAGACTGACAGCTGAGTGACATGGCTCAAGTTAGGTCCACTGGACCTCACTTCTGGGGATTAAAGTGAAATAGCATTCTCTTACAATTCACTACTCTGCCAGGTGTAGAAAGTCGTGGCTGTTTCTTTGTACATCTTTTCACAAAGTGGTCTGGACTTTTCCCTTATTCCTCCCACGTCCAGGCACAGGCTTAGTTTTGACAGGTTAGAGACTGGAGCCAAACAATTGTGGGTGACAATCAATAGGGATTGTTGTTGAGGGTATAGTCATAAAACTGTATCTCTAACAAGGAAAAATAGAGGCTGTAGACATTAAAATTAATGTTTATGAAATGTTTGCCAAATCATAATTTATTAGGCAAGTAACACTGGTCCAGTTTTCCTGATAATTCTTTGTTTATACCATCCAGCATTCCTTCACTTATGGTTGTGATATATCGCTTATTTCTTTAGGACTGTTCCAGCAAATAAGACGACCATATTAAGCCCTAACAGGACCTCTGGGACACAAAACGCTGTCTAAATACTTTGAATTCATTCGCCTTTAAAAACATAAAATAAATCATGAACTACTCAGATTCCTTATTGAAACTTGCCTGTAAACCATACATATTTTTGAATCCAGTTTCTCAAAATGTCTTCCTTATTACACCAGCCTTTTCCAGTGATTCTTTTCTAATCTTAGAGACACAGCAACAAATCAAGCACAGTAACTTTATTTCTAAAATGTAGTTTAAAAAAATCCTTAGAATGTTAAAACTATAAGCATACATTATCACACATATTTTATCACCTGTGCACATTTGCAATAGGCAAAGTCATATAGCTAAAGAATATTAATAAGAGAAAAAAACAACCCTCGATATCACTCACGTATCCGGAGAACCGATTTTCTTTCGAAAGATGATGTCATCTTTCTAGTACAAAGTGCTGAGGAGGGCCAAGGGATAATGCAATAACTCATCTTGTAGTCTTTATCATTTTTCAGTGGTCTGGTTTGTAATTGTTTTTACTGTACATGTGTCTGAAACAGATGCAAAAGCACATTTTAGGAAAGAAAACCATCAAAAACTAATTTCACAGGTTTCAGGTGGAAGTGTTGGAGCAACTGTGCCTGTCTCAGTTTGCCTGGGCAGCATCAGTCCCAGCTGCTTTGGCACGGCTTCAGGTGAGAGTTTTCCCACTGCACACGTGGCCCAGTGAGTTGAGGAGCAGGACTGAGCATGAGGAGGCGTAACACACCATTCAGTGAAGATATAGCATGAGTATATAGGAAGCGTGAGGCCTCTAGAAGGTAACACGATTATTAAGAAAGAAATGTCCTGTCTGTCCTGCCTGCTATCTGCACTCCTAAACCCACCAGCAAACACTGTGTGTGGTTCAACAGAAACAGTAAGAAAGCTATGAAAGGAAAAAGACTAGAATTTACAGCATAGAAAGACTACCCAAATGAGGGAACAGAATACCCATAAAACATGGCAGGTCAAGTGTAAACAGAAAAATAAGAGAGCTACAGAAGAAGTGTGCCTTGCAAAGGTGGGTAACAAAGCTCTTCAAGTAGATCTAAAGCAGGAACACATTAAGGAAACTGGTAGGACCACTTGATGACCAACATGTAAAAGGGACACTCACAGATGGATAAGCCAGGGTAGGAAAGATCAGTGAATTCTTTGCGCCAGCCTTCACCATAGAAGACCTCGAGCAGATTCTTTGGCAAATAGATCAGAAGAGCTAGATAAGGTTGAGATGAAGATACAGGGTGCGTCAGTCTAAACAAGCAAGCTACATGCTAACAAGTCATGAGAACTGGATGGCATTGATTTTGGAGCCTCTGTCTCAGGCACCCCTCGGGACAGAGCACTAAGCAGGCAGCTCAGGAGAGTACCTGTGGTGATCAGGCTTGTGACTGGAAAGCGTCTTGTCCAAGTGTAAGCCAGAGAAATTGTTCTTGCCACCTGGACCTCTGCTGTGGCTGTGAGCTGGTAGCTCCTACGTTAGCTACCTGTCTGCCCCCCCTCTTGCTCTCCTCATCCTGTCCACCTCAATGGACACTCTTCAAGGCATGACCTGTCTTCATCTGCACAAGTCCCAAAGTCGACCTGGCCCCTACCTCCTACAAAACTACCTGCTAAATGTTTGAAATTTTGTGGTTGGTTCTTGCTTCTCTCATTAGGTACATTTGAAAATCTTGCTTGAAACACATTCTTAAGTTAAAGTTTTTTTCCATTTCTTGTTCCCACAGGGTTTCTACCATCCCAGCTGTTTTCTGATTTCTACTGGAAGAGGGATTAACGCTTGGACTAATCACTGGATGGTGTCACTTGATGTAATGGTATTGAGAACCAGATGCACACAGTTATTCACTTTCAATGCTGCATGTGTAGCATTACTATATGAAAGTTGTTCATATAGACATTTCCCAGTCTTCCCGACTCAGCATGGACTGTGTCATTCAGCTCTGCTGGAAACCTCTAACTATTGGTATTAAATGATTTTCATACAGAGAAAAATGCAGGCACTAGTGGCTTGATCTGAGTTCCTCTACAGTGTCTCTGCGTGTGTTTCTGTATGTGAGGCTGTTCATTGCTGCACAGATACATTTGCTGGGAAAAATGGGGCCACATAGATCTACAGTAGACAAACACGTGCTTTGAATATGCTGATTTTATTTGTATGTTATAGTTTACCTTTTTTTTTCTTTTGTATCTTCATCTGAGGCTTATGCAATTGCTATTAGAAAACACTATACGACAAACATTATCTTTATGATTCTGTGTCCAAGATGATATTTTAATGATGAAGAAGGAGAAAAAAAATGAAATTAAGACATTTTGTTAAAATGAGATACTTATTTGCTACAAACCTCCATACACTGCTGGGAGATCTGGTAAAAATACCTAGAAAACCACTAGGAACTCAGAAATTAATGGAATACCCTCATGGGAGACAGATCTCTTGTCTAGAAAGCCCCTAAAACCTTGACAGAACAGAAAACTGTGCTTGACAGTCCCTATTTTGGAGGTCGAAAGAGCTGGAGGCGGTTTGCTGGGTTACAAGGTTCAGCAAGAAGAAGGTGCAGAAAGGTGTTAATGCAGAGGCTGTTTATCTTCACAGCAACAGAGGCTGCTTGTCGGTACCAGCATACAGACAATTTAGATGAGTCTCAAATATTCTGGGGGAAAAAATCCACCTTTAATTCATGTTCAGAAGGAGTTGCTCCACTGCTGATGTAAAGGATGGAATTTACTGTCTTTGGGATGGAAATTGTGATGAAGGGCCTTGTGGGACCATGTCTTCATCTTCACAAGGATTTTATGAGAGCCTGATGATTCTTGCAGATGCTCCAGAAATGCTGACTGAAGAAGATCTCTGCACTCTGGTTGGCTCTGTATCATTTCTGAGCAACTCATGGGAACTATGGCTCAGAGAACCATGCTGACTCCCTGATGGTTCAGACTCTCTTCTAAAATGTCCGGAGGCAGACTCTATCTTTGGGTTGCTGAGATGCTTGTGACAAGTATGTGGAGTTGATCCTGCCAGGCACTGAACACACTGGATGGAGTCAGCAATGAATATAAGTACAGAACTGGTTCCTTTGACAAAATTATTCAAGTTCTTATACCCACAATCAGACCACTTTCTGGACTAAGCCAACGCACCCTGTTTTGGGCATCCCCCACCCAAAGATCTTGCATGAAATATCAGTGTCTCTAACAAGCATAGTGTTTTTGCTGGTCCAGCATATATGGGGGGAGATTTTGGAAGAGATGAGGGGGTCCGGGCAGGGGGATTAGAGGGATGAGATTCTGGGTCCTCCTAAGCTTGAGCAGTGAATGAATTGAAAGCTCTTCTCAAGAGAGATCAAGTTGCTGTGCTGTAATCACCTTAGCAGAGCGTCCTCCACAGCCAGGAGCCCATGAGAAGTCAGAGTGTCATTGGAGGACTCAGCAGAAGGGTGGGTCCCAGGACCATAGGCCAGGATTTTCATGGAATCATAAAATCATCTAGGTTGGAAGGGACCTTTCAGATCATCAAGTCCAACCATCAACCTAACACTGACAAAAACCATCACTAAACCATGTGCCTCAGCACCACATCTACCCATCTTTAAAATACCTTCAGGGATGGTGATTCCACCACTTCCCTGGGCAGCCTGTTTCAATGTTTGATAACCCTTTCTGTGAAGAAATTTTTCCTAATATCCATCCTAAACCTCCCTTGGCACAACTTGAGGCCATTTCCCCTTGTCTTATTGCTTGTTACTTGGAAGAAGAGACCAACCCCTACCTTGCTACAACTTCCTTTCAGGTAGTTATAGAGAGCGATAAGGTCTCCCCTCAGCCTCCTTTTCTCTAGGCTGAGCAACCCCAACTCCCTCAGCTGCTCCTCATAAGACTTGTTTTCCAGACTGCTCACCAGGTTAATTGCCCTTCTCTGGACATGCTCCAGTATCTTCCAGTGGTAGGAGCTGGATGCTGCCTAAGAGGACCTTTCCCAGCCTTCCCTCACCACCTATGCCAAGGAGAGGAATGCCACATCCCCTTCCAGGGTTGTGTCAACCCCCTCAAATGGCCATACATCTCACATGAACTTCTTTCAATCTGCTGTCCTAAAAGTTTAATAAAGGCAATGACAGTTGTCTGCCCTAGGCCATCCCTGTAAGCCAGCAAAGTGTGCTCTGATCTCGTAAATCAAGTTGTAAATTGCCTACATATCTCTCAGATTTTGTTAGTTTACTTGTTTCTGTTAGTTTATTTGTTTCAGTTTTCCTCTGCAGCTCTCAGCTGGTGCCAGACTAGGGAGACCAGATCAGACCAGGCCGTCCATAGATTAAAGCCAGCATGGCAAATCTGGAACAGTTTCTCTCCCTTTTTTTTTTTTTTTTTTTTTTTTTAATTTTGGAATACAGCAGCAGCAAATTAGCTTTTGAGCCAGCACCTCACAGTTCCTTGTGACTATCAGAGATATAGAAACCATGCGATGTTGCTTGGTAACACTCAAATGTAAGTACTGTATATGTCACAAGGACTGCACTGTATTTAATCAAAAGTAACAAATACTATATAAACACACCAAGTTCAGGGGCATCTGCTATTAATTCAACAGAGCAAGGGTAATAGTGCTACTCATAAATCTGAAATTCTCTACATATTAAACAGGAATTGCTGACAACATAGCACTTACCATACAATCTGTACAAGGGGGGAAAAATATGATTCGCTGGCTATTGATAAATCAAAGAAATTAAACCTATGGAGTAAAACCAAGACACAGTGAAGGCAGTCTGTCAGAATCAAACAAAACAACATCCAAATTAACCCGGGCAGGATCCAGTCTCAGGCTATAGCCACAGATCAAAACATTCCTCTGCATATAAACATCCTGCCGTGGGGGCTGATCAACATCTCACATTAGTAATACTATATTCCCTGAGAAGGGCTTTCAAGGCACACATCAGCACAAAAGATGTGAAGTTCAAAGCCAACAATAAGAAAACAATTAGAAACAGACATCTACTCAAGGACTCCACCAAGAATGGCAAGCTTTTTTATTAGCACAATAATCCCTGCAGTGGCTAAGGAGAATGCTCAGAGAAATCAGAGAAGAGACAAAATAGTCTGCAAAAATTAGAATAACAATATACTAGTGGACAATATCTTATACTTGCAGAGGGGGAAACAAAAACCAGAGAAAGGATAGCACAGCAATAAAGAAAAAAAAAAGATTCAGACTTTAACACCGTCCCCAAAACGGGCTTCAATTTATCTTACACATTTTCATATTGCTCCAACCCCAAAATTGGAACACTTCGCAGTCTTTACTGTATTTCTGAACATGAAACCTTTCTGATAAAGGGATTATCCCTATTTTACATTTCCCTGATCTCAAGGAAATGAGATCTTCCACAGATACCCTGTGAGGAAGCAGTGAGTTGAATCTGTCCTTTTCAGCATGAGGCCAATCTTGAACGGGTCTTTCTTTCTTTACTGTAATTTTTTTCTAATCTCATATCATCGCACAGTATATATGTGTTTAGTAGATAAAATGGATGCATAATGCTGTCCTATTCCATCAGGAAAACCTATTTCTTTCTGCTACTTTGTCTTTTAAAGTTTGTGTTATGAATCCATCTGCATCTGCACTTGCTCTTCAGGAGCTCCTTTTCTCTCTCCAGGCTTGCTTCAGCCCCCAGACTTTTGCTGCAGCTGTTAGAGAAAACATCCCATAGTTACTGCGACGGTGCTAATCATGAAGTGTTAAAATAAACATTACTTCTCACATTAAAATAAAACTATGCAATGGCTGTACTGCTGGATCATATTATTCAGTCTTCCCTCTCTGTTTTCTGGCAACTGCTCCGTCAAGGGCTTTACCTGCACCATCCCATCATTGCTGCTGCTACTGCTGTGGCTGCAATCACAGAATCATAGAACTGTAGGGTTTGGCAGGGACCTTTGGAGATCGTCTAGTTCAACCCACCTGCCAAAGCAGGGTCACCTAGAGCACATTGGACAGGAACACATCCAGGAAGGGTTTGAATATCTCCGGAGAAGGAGACTCCACAACCTCTCTGGGCAGCCTGTTCCAGTGCTCTGTCACCCTCAAAATAAAGACATTTTTCCTCATGTTCAGATGGAATTTCCTGTGTTACAGTTTGTACCTATCGCCCCTTTGTCCTGTCACCAGGCACCACTGAGAAGAGTCTGGCCCCATCCTCTTGACACCCACCCTTTAGATATTTAAGAGCATTGATGAGGTCCCCCCTCAGTCTTCTCTTCTCCAGGCTAAACAGACCCGGATCTCTCAGCCTTTCCTCATAAGAGGGGTGCTCCAGTCCCTCAATCTTCTTTGTAGCCCTCCACTGTTCCCTGTCCTTCTTGAACTGGGGAGCCCGGAACTGGACACAGGACTCCAGATGTGGCCTCATCAGGACAGAGTAGAGGGGAAGGATAACCTCACTCGACCTGCTGGCCATGCTCTTCTTAATGCACCCCAGGATGCCATTGGCCTTCTTGACCACCAGGACTCCAAGGTCTCTACAGAGCTGCTCTCCAGCAAGTCAGCCCCCAACCTGTACTGGTGCATGGGGTTATTCCTCCCCAGGTGCAGGACCCTACACTGCTACACTTACTTTTTTTGAATTTCATTAGGTTCCTCTCCACCCAGTTCTCCAGCCTGGATGGCAGCACAGCCTTCTGGTGTGTCAGCCACTCCCATCAGATACTTGAGGCCACTCTAGAATTAGGTTGTATTTTCCAGTATTTACTGTTCTTGTGATTTTTTTTGTTTCCTTCACAAATGTAATCTTGGTGAATTGACATTGAGGCACCACCAAGGACAGATGTTTGCTTAAAGGTCTCCTGAGCAGTAATATAATCCAGGAAGAGACATGAGGCTACTGAGGATGACTTCACCACACGTGAGACCTTCCTGTCAGGGAGGCCCCCAGAGACTTGTTGCAGGGGAACAAGTTTGCCCTGTCTGAGCAGCAGTCCTGGAATCCCCCTACTAGTGCTTTTGCTGAAATGCAGCATCCACAGCATTTCTTTTAGGTAAGGAAGACAGTTACATGGGAAGATTCATTTGGGGATGATCAGTCATCCTCAAATGTTCCCTGTCTTTCCTGTCAGCACTTTCATGTGCTGTGTCATAAAAGTGTTGGAGAACTTTGGCTAAGATCTAATGGAAAATATTTACTGTTCAAAACTATTTCTTCAGAAATATAAAGCAAGATGAAACTGAGTTAGAGGATGAGGATGTATTTATGCCAGAAGAATGAATCCTCACAGCATTTTCCTTGTGTAAATACTGTCCGTCGTTGATGGCCAAGGTTACCTGCTGCTCTCCTCTCTTGTACTCAACAGACTGAGAGGAAAGGAATGAGTGGGTGTGGGAGGACCATGCTGCCCTTCGTTTCACACCATAAGCTTTTTCTTAATTTCATTTGAGAAAACATAAATCTCCCTGGAGTGGGCTGTCAGCATGAGCTGGTTTGGAGGGGGGTTATAGAGAGATTGCCTTGAGGTAAAATCAACCTCCCCCTCCTGATTTGCTCAAATCTTTGGGAGCCCCTAGGAACATAAACCAAGTAATTGTGTAACTGTGCCTTATTAAAAAAAAAGTTACAGAGAATGAAAGAACAAGTTTTAAAAGTGGATAGGAGTGGTGATGAGTTCCAGACCTGGTCCTGGGCAGCAGGTGGATAACGGGAACCTTCTGAGGAGCCATGCTAGGGAAGGTGCCCCAGGGACAGGCTCTGCAGTCATATCTGTTAGCAATAGTTTCTCCAGCAATTCTCTGAGGTTGTGAAATAAATATAGTCTCCAATAAAATAGATGGTGCTTGTATTTAATGATGACTGCACTTAGAAAGAGCTTGCACTGTGTCAAGAGGGCCATAAGGTGAACAAAGAAAGTGAAATGTAACCTGAAGAATATTATGCAGCTATGAAGCTACATTTGGATTGATTAAATGGATAAGGAGAGGAAAAAAATCAATGCAGGTCCTCCACTCTGGGATATGACTGTGAATGCATTATTCTTAAATCCTCCAAAGATGCTTGCCAAGCAAGCTCCCATATGGGCATTTCCATCTTTCACTAACTGCCCTCAAAATGAAGCCCATTCAATGAACTCAATCACAAGGCAAGATTTTTCCAGGGACCCTAGATCCAAGAAAATCAGTCTGCTGTAACTTCCAACTACAAAGCACAGACGTCAGCTCTGGCTGCAGGTCCTGGGTTCATTCCCAGGGTTACTTGAGATGCTGGTTTCTGCACAGAGGTTGGGTACTTCACCTGCTCTTCTGCGAAAGAGCGGTCTATGAAAGGAACAGTGAATTTGGGACACTGTGAATGAAGAGTGTTCAGACAATAGTGCTAACCAATGTGATCCCCTTATGACAGAAACGTTTGGGCAATGTCTGGTCTGCTAAAGGTTATTTCTGTTAAGAGGAGAAAATGATCCTACCACGGGGTTTTAATGTTGAACCATTCTGTTTACTTATTTAGACTAATGAAGTTCTGTTTCACTTAAAGTAGAGAAATCAAATATCAATTAGCCATTTCTTTGCTCTGAGTTTCAAGCCTCTACCAATTAACCCTCAGGCCTAGAGGTCTCCCTTTAACTTTTTCTGGGACCTATAACCTTCCATATTTTTTTTTCACATTGAAATAACCTTTCGGGAAAAATAGCCAGTGACATTTCTTCATTAACATGTCATTTTGTTTTAGAGAGTTGTGCAGAGAAGGCACTGTTATTTCAGCTATTTGAGTTCATAATGGAGCGTAACTGTTCCTTGATGGTATCATGAGTGGATGTCAGCAGTTTATACCCCATCCATAATGCTGATTCACTAGAAATGGCTGAAATACCTGTAATGAATTAGCCATAAACTTTGTCATTAGACAAGGTGGTTGACCAGGGACACTAACCCAGAAGAAGCACCATAACAATCACAGAAGTCAATCACTCCATCACATTTGACAGCAACACCTGATTAAGCAAAACTGGTGAAATATTTTGGAAGTCTCCTCAAGACAAGCACGATTCCAAGCCCCACTACCCACAGGTAGATAGTAGATTTCAACTGGGATGAACAGTCAAGTGTTACAGATGGTCCTCCTTTTTTTTTTTATACCAGTATATAAATAAACTTTTAAACATCAAGGCAGTGCTAATTTTGTTGGTTTCGACCTTAGAACTTTGTCCAAATGCAGCATGTGTCATTTTTAAGTTATTTTCATTATTCTATAATTATTTGCCAGTGACCTTTACTTCTCTTCTAATTTATAGAGCTGTTCCTGAGTGTTGGGATCATGGTAGACAATGAAATGGAAGCATTAACTTTCTTTTTCACTGTGCCCTCTCTTTTTCATCAAAGAGAAATTGAACTCTGTAAGGAAACACATAATTTCTTTTTGCAGCCATTTTCAGATGCTGTGTCTTGTTCAATGTTTTCAGGTGGAATAATGATTCTTTAAGAGAAGGCCCAATCAATTTGTGTGTTGTGGGATTTTAACTGAACACCTTGAAGAAATTGCTATGAATCACAATGCACCAGCCATTGCATGGGGGAGCAGTAGGTCTTCCAGCAAGAATGCCAGTAGGAGATGCACTGCCTGGCACTGACAACATGCTGTGTGGCTCCTGGAGAGGCACTGCAGACTGCCTGGGGCTGTAACACTTTATTTCGGCTGTAACAGATGAAATGTAAAATTCCCTTTTGCAAGGAAGCCCTTATAACTCAGGTCTGGTTTATTCATTTGATGCTAAACTGCTCTGAAGGGTCAGTGCTTTATTGCTATGTGGAGCAGAGGAGGTCAGTGTGAAGGTCATGCCTGGTTCGCAAGGCTGTGTGATGGGGTTCATTGAGACCCAACAGCGACAGAGGCTCACATGTGTGTCGCTGCAGCATCGGCATGACACATGTCTACCAAAGGCATCGCCATCTCTGTGGGAGTGCTAACTGTTGGGCCAACTGTGTTCACATATTGTTGGAAATTTAAAAGCAGATCATGCCCAAGGCAAGGTTCACCCCTGCAACAGAGCATCAGAAAGAGCCCCGAATTTGCATTAAACAAAGTCAGAGCTGCTGACCGGAAAAGCTTGTAGTGTGCAGGTCTTCTCCGAACCTTTGGAGATTGCACCTTTTCCAGGTTCCCATCAAGTTGCTCAAAAATTCTGGCATCTGTGCCTGTGCTGCAGGTAGGAACACATGCTAGAGGCTACCCTTAGAGTAGTGCCCTAAGTATACCTGAAGAAATGGAAAATAAGGGGATAGAAGAGGCCTGGAACATGGAGACAGGAAAATAGTGCCTCGGAGAGGATGCAGAAAGGAAAACAGCATCATTCACAAGAAGACAAAATGGTTTGGAGACAAAAGAATGAAGATGAGATGGAGTTGGAAGAGAGAGTGCAAGTTTGCTATGGGGAGCAATGGGAAGCTGCGAAAGGGCATGGACAGGCTGAGTATCTTTGCAAGTGCAGTAGTAAAGAAAACCTGGCTACACCTCTCCTAGGAAATTAAACAGACCAGGGAACATCTCTGAGCATGGCAGCTTGACTGTTTAACCCTAGCTGTTCATTGGGGGTAGTTTGCAGATAGCTACAGTTTTGAAAGCTAAGAGATCTACCTGTAAGTCACTCTGGGCCAGCTGGCCTTCCCTTTAGAGGACAGTTCTAGGCACATTCCATTGATCAGTACAGATACAGCCCTTTTGTACATGATTTTTAGCTCATGTGCCACCTCAAGAGGTCCTGGGCAAGACTGAAGTGCCTGCAGAGAAGTGTTGCCCTGCTTCATTAGACTGACAATGTAGAGCTGAGTCTCACAGCTCATGTGAGGCGGGTTGGGTTGATCTTTGTCTGTAACGAATCCAGGTCTGAAGGGGCAGGCAACAAAGCCCCAGTCAGAGTGTGCATAGCAGTTCTGGTCCTTACTGCCTCTCCAGAGTGCTGCTTGGTGTGTGTGCGCAGTGGATGCAGCATCAAAATGATGCCACATTGGCTCAGGGATTTTTCCAAAGAACAAGTCCGGCTCCAAAGGACTTAGGTCTTACCGTTTTGAATAGGTTGAAGAAGTCAAGCTGGAAAACAGAGGGACAAAGGCTGCAAGATGATGGGTGAGATAATCAAAACCCAACATAAAAGTGTGTTCAGAGACATGAGAGGAGCCTTGGAAGAGCCCAGAGCCACTGATGCATACACAGAGGAACCATCAATTACACTGAAAGCTCAGTGAGGTGAGAACAAGAACACGAGGGTCACAAAAGATGCTGGAGGTGGGCAGCCTCAATGGTGCAGTGCTAACGAACAGTAATGTAGGGAGTCAGGAAGGAGGACAGGTCTGGAAGATCTTACAGATACATGGAAGAGAGATGGCCTCGATACCCAGGGAAGGTCATGGAGCAGGTCATCTTGAGTGCCATCACAAACCATATAATGGGCAACCAGGGGATCAGGCCTAGTCAGCATGGGTTTATGAAAGGCAGGTCCTGCCAGACGAACCTGATCTC
>JAOXJK010000001.1:192884940-192946242 GCA_025774025.1 Xenus cinereus
TCTTCACAGAAAGAGTGGTCAGACACTGGAATAGGCTGCCCAGGGAGGTGGTTGAGTCACCATCCTTGGATGAGTTTCAGAGTTTAGATGTGGTGTTGGGGGACATGGTGTGGGGAAGAACTTTGTAGAGCAGGGTAGATGGTTGGACTCGATGATCCCAAGGGTCTTTTCCAACGTAGATGATTCTATGATTCTATGGCAGGATGTTCACTGCATATGCTTTGTGAGAGGTCATTCAGAGGGATTTTGAAGAACAATGAGAAGATGCAAAAAAACATTTGTCTGATGATATTGAAGAGGGAAGGCTTTGTTTGTAAACAGCAGTTACCTGAAATAGCAGTGTGATACTGCAGAAACTATTCTGTCCCTACCGTAACACATAGCCATTTGTTTAAACCAACTTTCCTTCCTTCCTTCCTTCTTTCCCTCCCTCCCTTCCTCCCTCCTTCTTTCCTTTCTTCCTTCCTCCCCTCCCTGCAAACCCATACAAACTGAAGCACTGCTGGTCTAAGACAAGCAGATGGTTTGCAGGCAGAAAGAGATGTTCAGGCTGCCTGGCCCAGAAGCATCACTACACATCTATTCAGATCAGGGTTATTTTGGGCTTGGCCCCCTCCTTGGCACAGTCCCGAGCTCCTCCTGTGACTCTGCCAAACTGTGAGCTGAGTCTCCTTTTTTTGACAGAACTGGCACATGTTGTTCTTCATTCACAATCTGTTTTTTGGAGTCATTTTTACAGCAAATAGCCAAAGGAAACAAGATTTTATTGTATATCAAGACAGCCCAGAAATAGTAAAATGAAGGTGAGAAATGCATTATCAGGAATGAAATTAATCATTAAAAAAAGACGTTTGAGCAGGTTAGCTCATGCCTTTGTGTTATTTTTAAGACTCCTACTATTGCATTGTCAGGTCCTGGCATAGCACCGTGTCTGGAGCTCCAGCCTGTGCTGCTGACTGCAAGATAAGCACTCACTTTGGAATGCATTTCTCGTTTTGTAAATCATATTTCCCTAAAGAAAATCAATGAATAAATGACCCAGACAGTCAGGTTTGCTCACTCCAATGGTGCTGCAAAGCCTGGAATGCCAAGGTCTGGCTGTGCCTGATGCTTGATTCTTCCACCACGCATTTGAACACTGGTTAATTGGAGCAGGAACAAGCCCACCTCCCCCCATCAAGGTGTGCAGGTGAGGGCTGCTCTAAGAAGGGCACCTGCTGCGCTGCCAGGTTTGAATGAGACACAACCACTCATTTGCTGACCACAGAATCACAGAATGGTAGGGCTTGGAACGGACCTTCGGAGATCATCTAGTCCTACCCCCCTGCCAGAGCAGGGTCACCTAGAGCAGGCTGCACAGGAACGCGTCCAGGTGGGTTTTGAATATCTCCAGAGAAGAAGACTCCACAACCTGACTTCCAGTGCTCTGGCACCCTCAAAGCAAAGAAGTTTTTCATCATGTTGAGATGAAATTTCCTGTGTTCCAGTTTGTGCCCATTGCCCCTTGTCCTGTCACTGGGCACCACAGAAAAGAGTCTGGCCCCATCTTCTTGATACCCGCCCTTTAGATATTGATAAGCATTGATGAGGACCCCTCTCAGTCTTCTCCAGGCTAAACAGTCCCAGGTCTCTCAGCCTTTCCTCCTAAGAGGGGTGCTCCATTCCCTCGATCATCTTTGTAGCCCTCCACTGGACTCTGTCCAGTAGTTCCCTGTGCCTTCTTGAACTGGGGAGCCCAGAACTGGACCCAGACTCCAGATGTGGCCTCACCAGGGCCACAGGTGAGTAGAGGTGGAGGATGACCTGTATTTCCAGCATTGAGCTCTCCAGCCACCCTGCAAGAAACACAAACATCGCTTCCACGTTCTTCTTCTTGAACGTGTTGCCATCAGTGGTTCCTGAAGTGGTTGCATATCTCCCATCAGTCTGCATTGTTCCCACATCTCACAGATGCTCCTCTGAGTGCCTCTTCACAATGGCAGCTTTTCTTACAAGGGTAGCCATGGATCAGACAGATTGTCCTGTGAGCCCAGAGGCTGTGTCTGTGCTGGCACATGGGACATGCCCAGTGCTAGTCCTGAGACCAGCACTGAAGCAACAGGATGCTTGCACTGAAAACGTTTAGCAGGAATGCCTCCAGAACTGTGTCCAGCAACTGGTTGTGGTGGGTTAGCTGCTCTACTCCAAAATGATGCTGGGATTGTGCTATCAACTGAACAGGGTAGATACCCTGGGATGTTCCCAGGCACTCAGGTACAAACCAGGCTATCTAGCCAAGTGAAAGAGACAGCTGTGCAATGTCCTCCCCGAGTAATGGGGTAACTGGCCTCTCTGAATTGTGTAGGACTAAGGCTCTGGGTCTCTCATAACAGACCAGTCGCAGCATTCCTAGTCTTGGCCATCCTGAGGTTTTGCCCATCAGGAAACCAAAGGTGTCTACAATGAAAGTAAGAACGAGCAGGAGAGAGAAAATTTTCCCTCCCCAGCTCATTCCTGCCTACAGACCTTGTTCTGCAAAAGGGAGCAGAGCTGGCATGGTGAAACGAATTCTCAGGAGGTTGTGTGGATGGATGGATCAATGAATGGATGGAGGACGAAGACCAAGTGACAAAGAATAGTTACAAAACATTCAAATATTGTTGTAAATACAAACATAAAAGAAAGAGAAAGGTAACTAAAAGACTGTCTTTCTAGGACCATCTTTTTATTTAGCCACCACAAAGCATACAGCAACACCTTACAACTCGTAGGGACCCCCGCCCCTGTCTGAGCAGTTCTGGCCAGGTTCCTCTGAGGTCCCACAGAGAAACGCCCACTTCCAGCAGTCATACTACACATGGCATCCAGAGCAAGCACTGCACATTTTAATTTACTCGTGTCATCTAACACAGACAAAACCCGCTTTTCTGTAGTCTCTCCAGCCTGGTTTCATGCTTACCTCTGTTAGGAGTGTATTTGGTCTCAGTGCCTGTGTAAAGAACATCCTGCAAGCAGCCAGCAGATGACCTTTGCGGCCAGGAGTGTAATGCATTGTAGGCTGGCTAAAGCTTGTCATACACAGCCAGGAGTTTCCTCTCACCGCTCTGTAGCAGCCACCAACACGCTCAGTTTGACCCATCTGGTTTATGGGAGGCACCTGAGATCCCTCTTCTAACCGTAGCCCCCAGGTAACTTCCAGCTATGAACACGTAAACCAGTATCAAATAGGAGCAACTGCCCTTAAAGTCAAGAGAGCCATTTTGCTTGTAACAGCAATTATTTTCAGCCTAAAACTTATCTTCCCTACTCTTTTACATCCATAAATGTTGTTCTTCATAAATGCAGACACAGGCAAATACTAGTTTTATACAGGCATCTTTAACACATATATCAAGATAACTAAAATTAAGGGCATAGTTTCACCTTCATGTGTTTTGTGGGAAAGACTAACATAAAGTGAGTACTTTGCAATGAGCACTGCACAGATCAAACATAACATGTTTTGTTACAGACTGACCTTGGCTAGACTGGATTTTTTAAGAAGGTTTCAAATCTCAACAAACTGAAGAACTGCAAAGACAGCTGGATAAATTTTAGCCTCTAATTTCTCCTAGAAGTCTCCCTACTAGGAATTTCAAGTTTACAGCTTTTCCCATGGACAGGGTGATGTGTGTGAGAATTCATGTGGCATACGCTCTAGTTCATTAAAAGAGTAGTAAAATCTTCCTGCAGTCATAAAAAACTACTTCTCACCTGAATCACCACCACAGAAGGTTGTGAATGTTTTCAGCTGAATTATACCTGAAATATAAAATGTTACTAAAACAAAATAATTTGCAACCATGTTTGACGTGTACACCAATACATCAGCGTTACTGTGCATGTCTTGAATTTCATCCATATATTTCCTTTACCTCTCTTTCTTCTCTTTTTATTTCTATTATTAATTATTAAACCTCACAAAATCTAAGAAAGTAGAAAGAAATGTTTTGATTTCTTGGGACATTGCCTACTTACCTGCAGTTCTCCCACAGCAGAAGCAATACACATTCTTTGTCTTCTCTGTGTTTGAAGGCTCTCAGCTTTGAATGACCAGGCTGGGTTTACTTGTGGTTGCAAGAAACCATGTCCCATCCTCCTCTCTTTTCTAGGAGTTATGCAGATAATGTAATTGGTGGTACCAGGACTATTCCAAAAGATAAGTGCTAGCTAGCCAGCACAACTTCTACATGACAATCTACAGAAAAAATATCCTGTGCTCAGTAGCTGGATTAAACTGAACTGTCCTCACATAAGAAGTTATTAAATCATAAAATCAATTAATGACCTCACTTTCTAACTTTGAGTATTGCAATTATTGCTTCTGTGAAACTATTCCAAACTGATAAAATACATTTAAAAACATTTTTACTTGCATAATTCAAACCTGAATTGATTTTTCCTTAACTTCAAACTCTGCATACATTTCTCACTGGAAATCTTGCCAGACAAATCTCTTCTTTGAGTGTTTTTCTTTATTACTAACTTATAAATTTCAGAAAGCAAGACAGTATATCTAAATGTTAACATAACCTTAACTCTAGGCTCCAACATGATATTAGAATAGTTATTTCTGTGGAGAAAAGATATAGAAACATAAGAAAAAGCCAACATAATGGCTAACTCCATGCTTGTGCAATTAAAAAATAGCCTGACCAAGAGAAGGCAGAGCATCAAATGCTTCTCTGTTCACAGCAGAAGCTGTACCATATCTCAGTGAGCCTGCCTGTGGTGACACAGAGCCATGCAGTCTTCCACGGAAGCAGAGCCATGCTGGTGGGCTATCATAAAGGTACGTAGCATTCCATGTTGCCACCAAATAGTCCATAGTCAGAAGCAGACCAAGCTTTCTGTAGCTGACATGAACCAGTACTGGTGTAAGTAACCCGGGGCTGAGCTTTCCCTCAAACCCAAGAACCTGCCATTGCTTCAGATGGATGAAATGGGAGGACCTAAACCTGCTAGGTCCTTTGCTGCAGGCTGCATCTGGGCTCCTATAGCCTCCAGACTGTGGAGATCTGTGAGCAGGGACAACACATCACAGCCCAGCTTTGGGGCCCAGCCAATTTTACCTAAAATCGGCATTTTACTGGGGGGGCTGGGCAGAAATTGCCCTACTGCTGAGCTCTTCCACTGCCTTCCTTGGTGGCACTTGAAGTGAGTTGTACAATCTAGATCACAAGCAAGATAAGGCAAAGATGAGAACCAGCTAGAAAGGTAGACAGGAAGGGAAGAAAGACCAGCAAAGAGGAGGGCCTGGCTGTGGTTCAGGATCTGGGAGGAAGGTGGCAATGGTGGTAGCAGCAAGGGCAGACTAAGATAACAGTAAGGATGGCTGGCTTTGGTCAGTGTTGCTTTGAGGCAGGGCTTTTTCCCTGCGGGAGCAAGGAAGAGCTCTTCTCCTGCCAGAGTTTTTGGGGAGGAAACTTCCCCAGCTGACAGAGAAGACAGCCACTGTGGTGGATGTGGTGGCAGGCAATCAGGTGCAACTCCTGTACCAGACATACCTCTTTGCACAGCCTGAGCATGTCAGGACACAAACATGTCTGGATGCCTACAAGTCAGGTCCAGAGCATCTGCTTGTTTATCTCAAACTCTGGATTTTTTTTGTCCTTCCTTTAATGTACATGACCACATCCACATTTTCCAGTGCATGCAAGCACGTTGGACTCCCTCTTTCTACGGAAATATCAGGACTGGTATCGCTGTTCAGGGCAGAGCTGCTGTGCCTTAGTGTTGTGCACCAAGGTGCTGTGCTTGGAAAAGACTGGGATGTGAGAAAAAAAAGGCACTGGCTGAATCCTGCAAACATCGCACTAGTCATTCACAAGGCTAGTGGATTCATTCACAAACCCATTAACAGCCTATAGTCTAATAAAAAAGGCAATTCCTCTACATCTGTCTATACACACAAGAGACAGAAATAAGATCCAAGACGCATTTTGTCTTACAAAAGATGAAGACCTTACATTTTGTCTTTTGTCCCGGGAGATGCTGCTCCTGTCTCTGCTGTGGTCCTGAAATGGTAAAGGCTTAGCTGATGCTTTCAGGATCAGGCAGATCCTCTTTCACCCCAGGACTGGATTGCTGTTCTCACGCCTCTGCGTTCTCTGATGAATTTATTTGTTTTTATGAACGTGTTTCTCAAGTGCCCTCGTGCTGGGCCTTAGCGTGTGTCTGGGTGTGCAGTGCAACAACCACAGCAAAGCTGAACAAGCAGCTTGGCAGCCAAACAGCATCCCTAGGACTGTGTGCAGCAGACAACCCTGAAAGAATGAGAACAAGCTTCATACTGGGTGAGTGGGAAAGTATTCAATTGCTGGGAAAGAAGCTGAATTTAACAAATGAATATTGCTCTTTCATTTGGATAGCACAGGCTGCCAGCTTTTCTCCGTATCTTCCTGACAATCAAGTCCTGCACCCAACATCCGACATGCCACTTGTTTACCAGTTTTTTGACTTTCACCCCAGCCTTTGACTGTGCTTCTTGGAGCCATCACTGGTTTCTCTAGCTTCTGACTCGTGTTTGCCTTTGACTTGAGAGGTGAATGCCATTTCCAAAGCTACTGCCACAGAGAGTTGACAGAAGTTGAGCCTCTCTCAGACAAGCCTTGCTAGTAGCTTAAATTTCTTACAGCTGCTGTAGCAGCAGGTAAGGGTCTGGCATCAACTGCAGAATCTTCTCGCAAGTTGTCAGAAATGTCTCAGCCCTCCTGAACTCAAGTTAAAACCTTTCACTTAAGAGGTTCATGCAGAACAATACTCTTGGAAATATATGTCAAAGGCATAAACCCATGATTTTTCTTGCATCTTTTCCACGCATTTTCCTCCATTGTAGTGCTTGATCTATCTCCTCATACAATCTGCTGTAGATTAACATTGGAATGGAAACTTGTGTAATATACTTTCTAACACAGAAAAAAGCAACTTGCTTACATTGGTACTTGACATATCAATGTGCATATAATCCAGAGAAAATGTCAATAGGTGGGACCAGCAATTTCACCAGAGGGAATGAAATTAAAGTGAGCAAATGTAATTGTAGCTAATTTCCATTCTCTGGAAGAACATGCTATTGAAGGTTGTCGTGGGCGAAAAAATAGCTTAAATTGTGAATTCTAACAGGCAGCAGATCATTGGGCATGTGTGTGCTGGCGCGTGACTGTCCAAAATTGAACTTTTAAATGCTGAAGCAGAAACTTGCTACTTGCTAGCTGTGACTGGGTTGGTGTCTGTGCAAATTTTGATAATACACGAGCTAAACAAAAGCAGCACAACCTGAATACTCCAGTTAATAAAGAGCCATGAGACAGAGCCACCAGGTGGGAGGCTGATCATGCCTTGGGCTTCTGCATCAACATTTATGTTGGAAAAACTGGAGGCTTGGGCTTCTGGAGAGAAGAGCTGATCTCAAAAGATAAGGGTCTCTGGTGCTAAGAGATCTCAGAAAGAAAAACGCTGGAAGGAAGATCCTGGAAGTGGGAGAAGACCATGGAGATTAGGGAGATGGGTGGAACAGAGTTCTGAGGGTGCCTGGAGACCCTGGCCAGGTGGACACACAGCAGGACCTGACCCAGCTTTCTTCCTGAGCATCCTGGGGCAGCCATGACCCGCCTGAGGGAGAGACATGGGTGTGGGAGGCAATGACAGAGGGCAAGAGCTCAAATCATGTCAGCTCTTAAATAAACCCCAGTGCCCAGTTCCACTATATGTTGTTGTTTACTTTGTCTCACTCCTGATAAAGCTGTAATTGAACCTTGAGCAGAGCAGAGAGGACTCCATAGATGAATAATGCAAGGAGGTTGTATTTAAATAGGAATCTGTGGAACAGAAAGGGCAGAAGGTCTGACTGGACATTTTCCTTTATAAATAATTTTTGGGTTTTTTGGAAATGGGAAACAGTTGGCCCAACAGCTGGCAGTTATTTGACTGCGTAAGATTTGCGAAGTGGGATGAGCATATTTGGAATACATTTTTGCTACACCATTAAAAATATGTTGGCAGGGGAAGAGGCGCTTAAAACTGCTTTTTAAAAGTGTACAGATTTTGTTTTCTACATCTGAAAACGTTCTTATCCTGAAAGAGTCCTGTCTGAATCTGAAGCAAGTTGAATGGCAAACAAATAAAGGCAAGGTAAAGAACGATAATTCTGTGTCATAGAAAATGTAGGCGTGTGAAGTGCAGTTTCCTTCTGACAGGTCAGAGAAAGCGAGCTGCTCCCACAAAATGAGGCACTCCATTTTTTTTTCTGACCAGCTTTACAGTCAAAGAGTGTCTAGAGTTTGGAAAAGATCATTAGTCATTATTTTTGCATTGAGAAGACTTGGGAAAGACCATGTAAGAAGGTACATAAGCCGTATAAGAAGATATTCCATGCCTCAGAAAACTCACAAATGTGGAAAAGAAGGCAACCAGGATAGCTAGCCACAGCAAGCGGGAAGGATGCTGGCAATGACAGTCATGGCTGGTATGATGAAGGCCACTTGCATCTCCTGGGTAAGCACATTTCTTAACTTAAGTGCTCCAGAACACCATTCCCAAAGCAGATTGATAGTGCTTAAAGCTGTACATACATTATGAAAAGGAAGAGATGGGGGAAAAGGGCTGAGAACCAGCCTGGCATGGTATTAACCTGTGACAATAAAGCTGTCCCCAGAAACGTTTGTTGGCTCCTGGTAAGCACCTGGGACATGCTCACCCTGTGCTCCATGAGGAGCAGCTCAGCTAGAAGCTGTGAGACTGAGGAGATGGGGGTTGTGCAAGTGTAAACCTCTGGGGACACAGAGTACAAGGCAACCCACCCAGCACACACCAGCTCAGTGGGAAGGAGCAACTGGGAAAGGTTTCACTACCGTTCATAATAAATAAGCATGAAGAAGTTCTCCGAGCTTGTGCCAATATTTGCCTTGTGCTGGATTATAGCATCTGTTTGCACCAACTCCCGACGCCTCAGCAGCGCTCAGCGCAGTGTCACTGAATTTTGGAAGGTGTCTGCAGAGGGACACACTCCTGCGCTGCTGTCCCGTGCCACCCATGTCTCTCTGAGGGGTCTCAGAGGGAGTTACCGGCACAAACATGAAGGGAGGTTTGTACAGCCTGGGTCAAAGTCTGAGTAATGCCCAACTCCCATTTAAGGTGTCTGGTCTGAGTCCTCCTTTTGCTGTAGTTGAGAAGACGGACAGTGAAATAGTTGCTTTAAAGTTATCACCCCATTTAACAATCTGCTTGATGGGTTTTGGTTTTGTTTTGGTTTGGTTTTTTTGGTTTTTTTTTTTCTATTCTCCTCTTTAAGCCAGAAGGTTTATGTTTTTAAGTGAGGAAAACTAGATCTGAGCACCAGAAAGCTCGCTTAAACTTTCCTGGGTTTTGAGGTGGCTGGAACTGATATTGCATTACTGACCCAAGAAATCTGCACTTTTCCCCTTTTGCTGTTGAGCGGAGGGGTTGGAAAGAAGGCTTACCCAAAATAAAGATCTTGTTGCTGGCTTTATGTGTGATTTAGTCTTTTCTTTCCTGATTCTCAGGTGGTGAAGTTCATCCACTCTCCACATGCTGGAAGCCCCGAGACACACCCGGGAAGCTCCAGCTCAGCAGTGATGAGCTTGGGAATTCTTCCATTTTGGTCAATAATTTCTCCTCTCTCCTCCTCCATCATTTCCCACGGCAGGGTTTATGCCAGACACAAACAGCACTGCTTCTCAAATAACTCAACCTCGTAGAAGGAGGCGAGCCGTCATTTATTTTTTATCTTGCTCAAATAACTCATAATCTGAATGACTAATTTACCCTGTGCTTGGAGAAGGACAGGAAACATCAGGGGAATGCAAATAAGCAGGCAGATTTTGCAAAGGCAACCTTCAGGCGGGCTAGCGTTCCCCGTTTAAATTAATGTCTCATCCCCTCTTCTCTCACTCCCAACATCCCAGTGTACCCGGAGTTTCTCTCCAGCCTCAAAATGTTTTTGCACAGCCGTGTGCCAGAACAGGCCCTGTGTGTTGTGCTTCTCCTTAAAACGCTGTTGAAATGCTACCCGAGTGGTGGACAGGCTCTGTGCTGGTCCTCTGGTTCCCCCTGCCCCAGCGCCCCCGGTGAACCTGCCCGGCGTGTGCTCCCGGGGAAATGCACATTGCTCACACGGAGGGATCCTGCAAATCTGCTGCTACTCAGAGATGCTTTAATAAGCTGGATGAATGGCTGATTAAAGCCTTGCCCAGCCCTGCTGGAGGCTGGGTTTGTTACTCTGCTCCGGTGGTGCCTTGGCTGAAGAAAAGTGCCTCCCTCAGCTCCACGGGGAGCCCTGGCACGAAGGTGTCATGTCCTGAAATGTCAGCAGGGAAATGAGCAACGATTTTTCTGGCACTACAAAGATGGTTCTGCATGTACTGCCTCGTATCACAGCAGGACTGGGCAGATGATAGACAGAGCTGGTGGGAAAAGCTATTTTCTCCTGAAGCTCACGAGGCCAGAGAAAGCTCATGTCTCTCCAGCCAGCTAGCATCGTGCCAGCTTCTCAGATAAAAATCAGCTTCTTGATTGTGGGCTTTGAATAGCCCTTAAAAGGCATCACAAGATGTAAGAAGATTAAGGTGCTTCACAGCTTTCACTTGCTTGAAAAGCTCTTGGAGCAGGGAATTTTGTCTCTCTCATAAGCTGTCCGGGATCCATGGTGGTATAATATCTTCCCAGCAAGAAAATACAGCTTGGTGTCATCTGCAAACTTGCTGGGGGTGCACTCGATCCCACTGTCTATGCCATTGATGAAGATATTGAACCCTACTGGTCCCTATACGGACCCTTGAGGGACACCACTTGTCACTAATCTCCATCTGGACATTGACCCATTAACCACTATGTTCTGGATGTGACCATCCAACCAATTTGTAATGTGGTAACAAAGTGAGAATTTTTCTCTGAACGAGGACCCATTTTTCTGGAGGCTGTCCCCATGCCCTGTGGCTGGTGACTCGGGGCCAACCCAGAGGTGGACACGGTCTCCACTGCATCTGAGAATGCCATGGGTGAAAGGGGCACAGAGGATCATCCTTCACAGGGAGACTCTGACTGTGTAAGATACTTGCATATATATGTTTTAATTACAGCTGGTAATGTCTCCTGATGACAGGTCACAGAGTTTACAGCCAGAGCAATGGGGGCAATTGCAGTATAACACTTCAAAGCAGTTTCTACCAGGATCTAGTTCTGCTTTAACACCCAAAAGGGTAAATTTGTCTTTTTTAAATATTGAATCAAAATATGGTTCATATTTACACAGGCAGGTGTAGTTCTCTCAAGGCTTAAAACCGTGCCAAAATGGGAGAGAAAGTTGGTACCTGAAGTTACAGCTATGTCAATGTGAAAACTGGGAGCACAATGATTGCTGGAGGTGGACTCAGAGCTTGAGCAGAGAGACATGGACACATATGAGTGAGTCCATCTGTGGATGAAGAGATGCTGAGGGAGTTGGGCTTGTTCAGGCATCAGAAGAGAAGCTTGAGGGGGACCTAACTGCATCGTTAACTACCTAATGGGGGTTCCAGAGAAGACGGAGCTGGACTTTTCTTGAAGGTGAACAGAGAAAAACAAGAGGCAATGGAGACAAGTTGCAAAACAAGTAATTTCTCCTGCATAAGGAGAAAATGAGCCAGAATGAAGACAAGAGCAGGGGCCTAGAGAGGCAGTGACATCTCCATTCTTGGGGGGTTTCAAAACTCATCTGAGCAATCTGCTGTAACTTTGAAGTGGACCTTGCTTTGAGCAGGTGGTGGTGAACAAAGATAAGAGTTCTTCTAGAAAAGGGAAAAAAAAGTTTCAAGATTTTACCAGGAAGATACTACAGCAAATGGTTCCTACAGTTCACCAACTGGAGTGCTAATGATTTTGCTGGTAATATTGTTTGTCTCCACCTTCTCAGCAATGCAGAAATTGTTAGGGGTTTATTGTGATTCACTTGGCTTATGTTGCAGCAGAAAGCAGAGTATAATGGTGTGACACATTACATGGAGCTTCCTGGTTAGCTGTCAGTCCTGCTTTGTTTTTAAGCCAAATCCCATTTCTTTAAAAACATGTCCCTTTATTTACTTTTCTTTCCCAACCTAAGGCTCCTATGGAGTTTCACATGGTGTCTGTTGTCACTAATGGACAAAAATCAAATAACACAAAAGGAAGGGCCATTTCTGCTTTGTATTTGGCTCAATCTCTGATTTCCTCAGCCATTAGGATAACAAATGTATGGAGGTAGGATACATGCACCCAGTCCACTGACTTCAGGTCTGATACAACCAGGTTGCCGGATTTGCCCTTGCGTTCAGAGGGCGACTTGGCGATGCTGGCTTTGAAAACAGACTTGAAAAACACGGATCTAGCTCCAGTACAGTTTGAAAAATCTCATATCGCGGGGACATTTTGTACCAATGTCAAGTCTGCTCAACATCAGCGCGGGGGCGTGAACGCGGCCGCAAAGCCTGTCGCTGTGAGCCGGGGACGTGTACCCGGAGCGTGATGGAGAGCCGGGGAGCAAACCTCCTCCTCGGCTGCTGCAGCAGCATTTCTGTGCTTCTGGGGCTTGCTGCCAGCCTGCTCTCAGCTGTCACCTGCCGGCCTCCTGCCCTCACCTCCAAAATTAAATTGACAAATCACCAAAACTAAACACGAGAAGCCTGACTTGCCTGTAAGGAAATAATTAAGCCTCTGGATGAAGGAGCGCATTAACTCTCTGATGGCCAGGGGTGTCTGGAAGTCTGTCTCCTGCAGATGAGAATTTCTTGGGGACCCTTGGGCTGAGCATGGTGCTGCTGGGCTCTAACCCATAGGGCTGAACATGAGCTCGACTCTGGGCCATCAGTTAACCCAATGCATCCTTTTATTCCAGGAACAGCTGAACGCAGTCTGTTTCCTATTGCACCCTGGCCAAAGCAGGAGGGACAGTTAACTTTCAAGTAGGGCCAATTTAGCAAAGCTGAGAATGTTTATCCAAAACATTGACTCTAAGGGAAACTGACCCAGACAAATGTGAGCAATGTGTGGAAGTTAAGACCATGTTATTGTGTTTCCTAACACTGTGATCCCACAAACATATTAGACACCTATAGAGGTAAGTTAAAAAAAGCAATGTGGTGTAGAAAGGAAAAGAAAGAGAGAATAAATAAGGAAGGATGGAAGTTAATTTAGGCACCTGGCTGGAGGCAAATAACAGACAAAGCTTCCCTTGGCAAATCCTTGAATCAACCTATTTCCCACTGTTGACTGGGGGACACACTTGGGCACGTTCTCCAGGAGGGTTTGTTCATTTGTTGCAAACTAGGGGCCTCAGCTGGGCACCCAACTGGCTCGCACTGCCAGAAAACCAGTAAATGTTTAAGAGGAGGGTTATAGCAGTGAAGATATAAGCAGCAAGGAGAATGACAAGAGAAGCAAAAGGAATCAAGGAAGAATTTGTGTTCAGTAAGGACAAAAAGGAGGACGCCCTCCTGACACCCCTTCCCACCTGAGTGGTCCTGTCATCCTATGACCTTAAACTTAAAAATGCTTTGGGGAGGACTCAGTGCAGTGCTAGACAACTGTAACACATGATCAATAACAACGCAGACAGAATGCATGTGCTTAATAAACACTTCTCTGCTTCATTTAGATGATATTCAGCATTATGTAGTGGTAAGGAGTTGTTTCCTATCCAGCAGTAACCGAAAGGAATGTTGAACAGAAACTGCTAGCCAATTAAAAACCACTGATCAGTATAGCTTATATCCAAAAGATTGTCTGAGGTGCG
Source organism: Xenus cinereus (assembly GCA_025774025.1). NCBI lineage: Eukaryota > Metazoa > Chordata > Aves > Charadriiformes > Scolopacidae > Xenus > Xenus cinereus. The sequence continues at coordinate 192,898,724 of JAOXJK010000001.1, forward strand.
CTGCCAGTGGGAGAGCAGATGTTACCCATTAATAAATCTTGGACACTGGAGGTGGTTCCAACATATGGCCAGAAGGATGAGGCTGTGTTTAAAAGGGGGAAATAAACACCCGAAGTAAGACAGGTTTGCTAACACCACACAGCCCTTGCACAAAATGATGGAATACCTGTCTCCTCCTTGCAGTCTCCCTGCGCACAGTAAGGAATACAGAAATACAAAATAATTTCTGTCCAACACTATTAATCATATCAGCCCCCATTCCACAGAGTTGGGGCTCATAAAATCAAGAAATGACCTGTGGGGCTGCCTGTATCCCACAGCAGTGCTCCTGGGGCAGCTTCGGGAGCCTCTGCGCCACCAGGAGCCATCCCCTTCCTTAGCAAAACAAAGGTGTAAGAAATGACTGTGGTTTTCTTTTAGGGATATGTAATGGATCCAAGGGGATGCCTAACTATTTCAATCCTTTTCTTCCAGGACACCATTTTAAGCAAGGCCATCACACAATATGACCTTAAAATAATGTTGATTTCACTTGTTTTTCTTAACATGTATTATTCTGTACCGGTAGTGCCACATTAGCTAAAATGGATGAAGCTCAGTATTTTGGGGAATGTTCTTTCCTGGATGCCCCTGGTACTAATTTTTTTCCAAACAGATACCGCATCGTTTTTTTCTTGACCGCTTTTGTGTATGTGTGCATTTTCTGAGTGTTTGTATATTTGGATCCTATTTTGTACTTTGTGTCCATTTTTAGAAAGTAAATATACCATTTAATCCAAATATTTCCATATTCTCAACAGAGACATTTTAATAGTGATTCGAACAATTTTCTCAAGAGAAAGAACAGTGTTGAGGCTGCTTTATGTTAGAGCTTTCAAACACAGTTGTTTAACTTCTTTTAAGTGTCAGAAATTTATTCTTTAAATAAAGGAGAGTTACAAAACCCTAATGGGGACTAGACAAGTGCTTAAGTGTACTGTTTAAATTTCACCTGTTTCCATTACGTGCATTGCAAGGAATCCGTGCAGGCTTTCCAGTAGCTGTGGTTTTTGTCTTGCGATGCCACATGCTGGTATGACAGGGGCGCGGGGGCTCCAGATTGCAGAGGAGTTACCCTGATGTTTTCTAGGAGGACGACGTGTCTTGTAAACGACGGCATGTTCTTAAAGGCTGCGACTGTGCATTTCAGATACCCTCAGCAGGCTGCCTGATAGCAGGCTGCTAGCAAAATAAAAAGCAGAAAGTGCCGTCGCAGAAAATGCGTTTGTGTCTGGCTGACCTCTGCGCAGAAGAAATTGTCAGCCATGTGCTCTCTCTCCCAGGGCTGCAGCCTTTCCATGGGTTAGGGTAACTCAGTGACCTCCAGATTGTAATGGAGGCTTCATGGTGTGGCTTCATGAGCTGCAGCAGGTAAGACCACAGCTTATGATGTTTCCTCTCATGGCCGGGAGCAGTTCACAAAATCACTCTGTGCACCATGCAGTCCTAAAAGCTGTGAGATGTGAGAGTGCTCTGAGGAGGCAGGGACACAAGATAGACTTTCCTGAAAACCTGAAAAAGCAGGTGTTCTGGAACCTGCTGGGAGACCACTGGGAATGGTTCCCACCTGGGCTGCCCCACCAACAGCAAAGACGGGTAGGGAGAACATCTACCAAGGAAGTCTAAAGTGATGAAACACCTAATTTCAGGTGTCCAAATTAAGTGCTTAAAGGTAGGTGAGATGACTCTGGGCAACAGTATCATTATCGCAAAATGCAGGGAGTTACCTATATTTTGCTAGCAGACGTAAAGAACATTTTGGCAATGAACCCCACAGGAAGTAACACTGTCACGTACCACAGCTGAGGGCCAGAGTGGTGAGCTGGGCTGTCTGTAGGTCTTTGCTGGTCAGGGCTCCCATCCCCAGGCTGAAAGGCACTTTCACAGCCTTGATGACTTCCAGCTCATTTTGTACAGCACGTTAATTTAAGAGCAGGTTCTCGTGCTTTTATTCTTGTTGAGAAATGTCATCCTTCACATGCAGCCCCACACAGTTACTTTAAATCATTTTTGTTGTCATCAGCCTCAGTAGGTTTATTAGAGATAGAGCTAATTCTCCTGTTTGTTACTTCTAGTTTTAATCTAGCAGATCTGCTGACATGATCTGACATAGGGTATGATTCTGTCCTCTCCCCCTTGTTTTTAGCAGGCAGAAAGCCCCATAACAAACAGGTAGAAACAGCAATGAAATGATATTTATATCTCCTGAGTCTGCAAATACCCTCTCTGAGACACACATCAGCCTTGGAAGATCCATGTACAATTTGATTTTACATTTCCATGTTATCAGTGAGTTTTCTCTGGCTATGGAAAAAAGGTAGCAATCCTGATTCCTGCTCCCACCCCTCCGCTGCTGGAGCCATGGGCAGGAGGCACACAGGTCCTGGAGAAGGGACCGATGGCTGCATGCTCACTGTACCACCATCTGCCTCACTGTACCACCATCTGCCTGATACAGACCTAGCCCTCTTGACTTTGTAGCACATTGCAAACTCCTTTTCCCCTGTCCTGCCCCTTGAGAAGTCAAGAATGGAAAGCAATGAGAGACCCTGTTGTTTTTTTTTTCTCCTTTTTTTTCCTTTCAATCTGGCCAGTCGTGTTTGTGCTTCATAGGTTATTTTAAAAACACAGTTCTGGCAAACAGTAAATTTGCCAGAAAGTGTGCCTCTACGTCATCCTGTAATTAAGCATAAAGTTAAACTGAATTCAGTAGAGGGTTTCACTTCAAACAATATTTTTCTGGTTAGGGCTTCTGTAATCAGAGGGCAAGATGCCATACCTCCTTCGTCCTAGGGCTCATTGCATTCCTCCAAAATACCTGCAGTCTATATTTAGTGCTCCTTGCAGCCTGAGAGATTTGAACCCTGCCCAAAGGCAGCTGTCTGCAAAGCGTAAGGTAGGGGGCATTCAGGGGCATCCCGAGATGACGTGTTTGCTCTTGGTGTGGACCATATTTGACCAGTGCTGGGAGTAGAAGACCAAAAGCCCATCTCTTCCTCTGAGCACCCTGCTCCATCATGGAGATATTTGGGAGCTCCGAGGTGGGTCGGTGGGGTGGGGTGCTCCCCCAACTTGGGTTCCCTGTGGCCATGTCTCCTTGTGAGGGAGGGAGAGCCCTTCACTTCAAGCTGTAGCCTCGACCCCCGAGGGAGAGGCTGCCTCGCTCTGCAAGATGTTCATCTCGCTGAACATGTTATTTGCAGAGCTGTACCTTGCCTCTGCTGGCCAGCTGCATGGTGGAAAGGTTTCAGAGTTACCTTGCTGCAACCACAGTGTTACTCTTAATTTTATTCCTCATTTGTTCCTCAGCCCAAGCAGAGGCAGAGGCAGAGGAAGATGTATCAATAATTGGGATTAGAATGGCTGTACACACACAAGCACTGAGGAGCGGAGGAACAGCACTGGTCTCCTCAACCCCTCAGTGATGGACAGGTGGTCTTGGCTTTAAAGAAGTTTTCTCCTGCTTACACAGATGTCAAGGCTGCTTTATTTAATTCCTAACGGCAGCTTGGGGGCAGGCAGCAGCTCTAGCTCAGGGTGAGCTCCTGACAGCCTCTTTGGTACCTCCTGCACCTTATTTCTCTGCCCCACGCATCTGAGATGCCTGCAGAAAGCTGTGCCAGATGCGCAGAGCAGCCCTTCCACGATGCCCTGCTCACCTGGGATGCATGGGGAAAGCCGCCAGAGCTGCGCTTCGTTAGCACCCTTCTCAGAGAAAAACTGCTCTCCGTTCACCCGGCAAGGTTTAACGGGCAAAGCAATGACACCTGTGTGAAAAATAGCCACTGGGATTCCAGCCAGGTAAGCGCGGCTGGCTGCAGCGAGTCACTTCCCACACCTATGCGACGCCGCTGGCTTTAATGGAGAGCCCTCTGATTTATAGCCGTGTTGGTGGAACAAGAATCAGAGCTAATATGTCTTTATTTCTTCCCTTTGGTCTGCTCCGGATGCAATCAGCGCTCGCCGCTGAAGCCAGCGCAGCTGAACCTCAGGCTGAGATGAACCAGAGCTCGGCCCTGGTGATGACCAGCAGTATCAGTTGACGTAACTCTTTCTATGGAAGCTGCTTTTAGCCCCTCAACTCCCCACTCTGTTCCAAAAAATGTTCAAGAAAATATAAAACCTAAGATGCTGGAATGGCAGAAAAAGCTGGAAGCCAAAAAAAAAAAAAAAGAAAAGAAATAAATACCAGCTCTTCCAAGAGCTTTGGCTCACCCACAGCTCCCACCACCAAAAGAGAGGACTTTAAAGCAAACATCTTCAGGAAAGCCCTCATGCAGAACTGACCCAAGCAAGTGGCGTAAACTCCTAAGGAACCCTGCCTAAAAGAAATGAAGCTCCAGCTCCGAAAACCACATAAACTTTTCATAAGCAGTTTAAAAAATATTCCCTTTCCTTGTTTCATGAAGATGATGAGCTATAAAGCTGTCTGCTACAAAAATTACTGAAAGATGGCCTATTATATTTTTGCCTGATATAAATATGGCACACAGAAACAGGGTGGAGGTGATGAAGTCACCCACAGTTGGCCACAAACACATCCCCCATGTCAACTGAAGGAAGACTTGGGAATCCAGCAGCATCCCTTGCCTGGAGTCCACAGGGACGGGTGGTTGCCAAAACGGCTAACAGTAAAAGATCTCATTTCTCCCATGCTATAACATAAACAGGAGTGCACAGGGCTCTAGGAGCTGAGAAATTGTCCCAGACCACACATTTTCTATGTGCTGGATGACCCATAAGCTGCTTTGAGTGGAAACTAATACCAAGGTAGGTATCTTCTCACCAGAAAACAGCCAAGGAAGGAAGCACAGGATGCCAAGGAACAGCCCCATTTTGGTTATGATTTTTAAGGTTGTTAAATCAAACAGGGTCCTACCACAGGCTCGCTTTGTTCCCACAGCACCCTTGTCATGTGCATGTCATTAGAACTTACCAAGCAAAGATAAAGCCTGATGCCGAGGAGCCCTTTTAGCATGTGTTTCATGTAACCATATCCCTGGGAATGCCTTTCCCTTTAGATCAAAGTCCTGCCTTGACCTGTCGAGGTGAATAATGAGGGGCAGGGAAGTATTTTTAACTCTGCATTGGGAGCTGTAGGCGCATCCTAGAAGGGAGACGTGGGGTGCAGTGGCACTGGTCTATAAAAGGGATGGCCGAAACAGCCTGGCCTTGAGCTCGTGGGGCTGGGGGCAGTGACCTGGCTCTGCAGGACCCCCCTCAGCCCACTCCCCAGGCAAGGACGCTGAGAGGAATGGGAAGGGGATGTTAATTTTCAGATGGGAGGTTGATGCAAGGCTGAAGTCAGAGGGCACTGGGGAGGTGACATACATTGTACGCGGTGCGGACACGCTTCTCCCAGTGGAGGTGGTGATGCAGGGTCTCAGCTCCACTGGAGGTTAGGAATCAGCCACCCATGCAGCTGGTAGCTAGCAGTGACCCACTCCTGGCATGGCACAAACAGGGACCTAAAGCCAAACTTCCAGTTTCATATGTAAACATCTGAGTACGTGACCCGGAAAAGCTCCTTTGGAACTGCCTGTTACTCAGCATCCCAGAAAACCAGATTTAAGTGCTGTTAGTATGAATTATGAAATTAGTGTGAATTTAAGGTTCTAATTCTTGGCACCCAAATTATGAAAATCTAAGTTTTCAGATTAATCCATCATGGAGAACTCTCCTTTTCAGCCTTTGCCAGCTTTCTTTCCCAGAGGGGCTACATCTGAACAATGCAATATATTTCACTTTAATTTGTGAGACACTATGGGGGGCTAAATGTTACTTGCTATTAATATGGAACTGAAATGCTAGGAGCACTTTTAAACCAAATATTATGAATAGGAAAAGGGAAAACAGGGAGTTGTGGTGAGAGAGTGTAGACATGGCATTTTTAATAAAGCAAAAATGGAAACAGTGGAGTGTATATAGTTTGTACTGTTCTCATTATTAATTGGAGAAGTGAAATGAAACGCAGACCCACTTTCCAAGGAGCCCACTGTGTGAGTCTAAGCGCGCCCACAAGTACATGCGTTTCTCATCCCCCGACATCCTGGAGATTTGGGGATTGGTTGATTTACGGCCACTGACTCAAGATAATTCTCTTTCATGGGCTTTATTTCAGTACTATGGGTAGCACTAAATCCAGTTGAGTCATAAATCCTCCGCTGGTAATTCAGTTAAAAGTGACGATGCTTTGTCTGTGCACCCTCCCTGGGGTCCCCATGGACGCCCACACCTCCAGCCCGGGCTGCCCTCACCGCCCTCCCTCCTATGCAAAAACAAGGGTGCTGGGGAGGGACCCCAGCCTGATGGAACAGGGAGGACACCACTGCACTCACGACTGAGCTATGTTTTAATGGAGGAATGTTTAATTACAATATTGTTCTGACTTAGAACAAGAAATGAAGTCCTTTAGGTGGGAGCCTTCCAGCTGCCCCTGCCGGAGCAGGAGACAGAAATTTTATTCCAAGGGATCTGGCTGTGGGACACGTTGTAGAAGGAGATTAAGTGAATTAAAAACTGTTCTGCCTCTAGGAAAAGCTGCAACACCTTCCTTACCATAGAAACACCACTCATCTACCCCCAGGTGAAATTCTTCCAGTGCCCTGTCAAGACAATAGCTGTCTAAAATAATGACAAAGCGAATGACTATGGCCAAAAGAGGGATCCCAGGCAGAGAGCGTATCCTGAAGGTATGTCAAGGACTCCACGAGGTCTGCCCACCTTTCATGCTTAATTTAACATGAAAGATGCTCAGCTGACAGTGGTGGAGGGCAGCGGGTGGCAGTGATGTATTCAAGCAGCTTTGAAGGAAACAGCGATGTAAAATGGGACTATGCAACAGGGGCTCCTTCAGTCGCCCAGTCACTGATGAAGGTGTTTCATCTAATGATGGCCATCCAAAATGCACACCTCATGCCTCCTGCTCCACTGTGGTCAGTGTGGTGCTGCTGGGTCCCACACATCCCACCTGCCTGAGGCGGGGAGGAGTTGCTCTAGGGAGATGTCTCACTCCCTCTGGCACTAGACGGTTAGCTTGGAAATTTATCTTTAAATTTATTACCTTAACATTAATTAATTAATTAAAGTTGCCTTTACAAGAAGCAGTTAACTTTTTAACAGTCCACATTAGATGAGACATATATCTCCTTTGCTGTGTTTAGCTCAGATAAGGATACTGCAAGCCCTAAAGAGTTAATATTTACAATAAGCTGAGAATGAGGGGTTCCAAGACAACAATCACTGCAAAAGTTTTAAGCACAGTCATACAAAGGAACTGAGCCATAAATAGAGCAGCATACTTTCCCATTTGTGGTTGGGGATAATCTTTCTTTTTTTCTTAGTAAAAAAAAGGAAAGACCAACACACAACAAATTTCTTCTCTTTGATGAGTTACATTCCTTTTAACTTCAGTTTTTATGACACGCTGCCACGGCAAAGGGGTGATGAATCTTCTGTGTACAAACTATTCCCAGCTGTTGATAAAACCGTGATCACCGGCGGCTTGCCCTGGCTGAATGCTGCAGGCAGTCTCTCCAGCCAGACTTAGAGGAAAGGAGCTGCTGCTTTTGTCCAACTCAGGAGGCCTGTGTTACTGATGGGCTTCGCTGGACCACGTGGAGAACCAACTGAATTTAGCTTAATCTACCAGCTTTCTGGAGCTGAGTTGGTGTTCACCTAATTTTTAAGCCTTAATAGTTCACACTAAATAGTTCACTTATTTATTTGAGCATTCTTCCTTCACGTTTTTTCTTCGAAGTTGTATGAGTACAATCAAGGTTATGCTTTGCACCCCTTGCTCCTGGTGGTTGCTGTTTCCCGAGGTCACGCATGAGATGGGGGTTGTAGCCCCTTGTTTGATGCAACTGATGGAGAAGGAAGAGTGGGATGACCATTTTCACTTCACTCTGTTGTAGGGGCTTGGTGAAGGGGCTGTGGTGGGTGAGACAGAGCAGTGACACCACTGGGGACAATGGGCAGTACTGGCTGGTCAGTTTTGCGGGGTCTGGTGTGGAGAGAAACAGCATATTGCTGACACCCTACCAAAACTTACACTTCTGTTTGCTCTCACGCAGGACAGTGCCAAGAAACATCACGATTGCTTTGTGTGGAAGAAGCTTCTCAGGCTGAAAGGGCATCCCAGTCCACAGGGGACAGGACAAAAAGTCCAGATGTCTCGAAAGGTATCGGGGCAGTTTGGGCTAGACAGGCAGCGCTAGTTTCTAATGGCACAGGCAGTGAGCAGTGGAGAGGCTGCCTGGGGAGGCACTGGCTTCTCCATTGCTGGAAATTGTTTATTAAACAGGTTAGAGGACTATACTGGGAGCCGTGGTTTCTCTCCTAGGGCGGTGGGACAGACTAGCAGGGAACAGAGACCACAGATGGCCAGAAAATATATCCCTATAAAATACATCCCGTGGTACAGAAAACAATGTTTTTAGGATCACTAATGTGTCTTTCTTCTCTGCTGAGGCTATTGCAGCTGTGATTAATAAGTATGTCTACCTGAGTAAACGACTATGTTTGATTTTGTTAAGAATTGAAGAACTGGGAGGACAATGTGAGTTCAATGTAAGGGGCTGTAGTGTCTTCAGATTAACTCTTCCCTTAAAGTAGAATAGAACACATTTATGTTGTTAACAGAAAAAAAACCCAACAAAATTATTAAGCCCTCTTTGAGTATCTCTGCCAACAGTGACACCACCTTTCTTTTCCACCCTTTTGGAGTGATACTGTCTTCACTTTTAGTTCTGAAATTCTACACCTTGCAGCTATTTTCCCAGACCATCCAGGCTTTTCACAGATGTCTATACGCAGGTAACACACATTTCAATGACCTGAGGTTTGCCTCCCAAGGAATAAATGATGGAGATGTTTATTTTAAAGTAATAAAAGACTGAAATTCTGCAAAACATATTAGGAGCTCAAGAAAGACTAACGCATAGTACTGCCATAAGCTGATTCCTCCCATCAGTGGGAAACACAAGCAAGCTGCATGTTGAAATTTCTCCACTGCTTTTTAAATATTTTTGAACAACAATCAGATTTGCAAAACATCTTTTGCTTGCAGTTCATTAACAGCAACAAAGGTGCATGTGTTGTTGGTTAATTGTGTATCCTGACCACCCTGTGTTGGACCTGACATCTCCATCGTTGGGTGCCGGAGATCTTTCACTTCTCTGCTTTGATAAATGCTTTCTGGCAGGGGAAATCTGAAGTCGGTGTGTCAGAAATGCGTCCCCTGGGTCTCTTCTGAGGAACAGTGGCAGAGTGGGGAGTCCAAAGTGCATCTAAGTGATTGCTGCCTGATGAAATTTATTCAGAGCTCTGCAGTCTGGAAAAGAGGTTAGACATGTCATGAGAACAAGCTGTTCAGTTCTTACTGAGCTTTTGGCCAGGTCAGTAATAATATAAAAATTCTGTCATACTGTATATAACCTTATCCAGTCAACATCCCAAGGCATGTGTGCTGTGCTTATCACTATGGTATTAGAGGGCTTCAGCTCAGAAAAGAATTGTGATGGTGTCGCCAGGAAACCCTCAGTGTGCAGGGCAGGATATATAGGAAAAGATAACATCTTTTATTAGACCAACAGACAGAGCTGACAAAATGTGGACATCCCACTCCTGGCTCAGAGCTGAAAGGGAGTTGGGGTCTTCCCTTCTTTCCTCTTGGTTACATCCTCTGCTCTCCTGGATACTATTTTCTGAGTGTTGAACAGATCAATATAGTCAGACCCAAACCAGTCATTCTGGACCGGAATCAGCTCCTTTTGCTGTGGCAGTCCTAAAGAAAGCTCTGTTTTCCTCAAGGCTTGTTTTCTCCAACTGTCTCCATGTGTCTACAGAAGGCATTAGCTCTCCCTTCATTTGCCTCAGTGGGGAAAGCCAGTTCAGGCCAGGGAGCAAACCAGGGCAGAGAGAGGAACGGGGAATCAGAGTCACAATGTCCAGCAATATTTTATTCAGTGGTCAGACCTGGTACACAGCGATTTCGTCCCCTGCCTCTACTGGCAGAGCTCTCGACCTTGTAGAGAGCAGCAGGCAGCTCTTTACAACCTGGCAGAGTCCAGCCTCACCGATGGGTAAATCCGGGGTTTACTGGAGCTCTCGAGGCAGCCCAAGCAGAGTCCCACTGGGTTCATCAGCCCACGCTGCAGAAGTAGCTCCAGAGCATGTATGGGTCTGGGGTAAACCCGACCATGCACCCACACGCTCCCCGGTGGGCTGTGGGATGTGCCCCCCGGAGGGACGGGAAGGGCACAGACGTCCCATCCCGCCTGTCCCCGGGGGAGCTGGCTCCTGCCTGCAGGCAGCAGTGACAGCCAAGTGTCTCCATGAGTCACCCCACCAGGCACCCAGATCCGTGGGAGCTTGCACCGGGAGTAATAGATGGGTTTATTTCAGTAACCAGGTCGTGCAAGTAATTCCTCTAAGAGTGCCTCTTTCTTCTTGTCAGTTTTCAGGGTGTTTATTTTTTCTCTCTCAGATGTTCCTTAGACTTTATCTGCACAGCTTTTCTTACTGATTCAGACATGGATGCCAGGACGAGCTATTAGGAGATCAGCAGGAGCTTTCATTTTGATACAGCTGTATTCATGTAGATGTAATAACAAAAAAACCTCATTGTAATGTATTGCAGTTACACTGCTACGCAAGGTAGACACCTGTGCTAGTCTCTGCCAGCGCAGCCAGATCAGAGAGTCTTGGCCCAGATGGACAGAGCTGAGATAATGATAATTAATGACGAGCCTGTGCAGGCAGGACAGTGCTTTCACAAGGGTAGATTATTTTACCTGGGCAGAACATGTAGCAAAGACAGGAGAGAGTATAGATCCACCTGCTGTAGGTCTGGCACGTACGCTGCTAGCAGCACACTAGCAGGGTGCTTTTTACGCTGGCCTGTCCAGAAAGTGATCCCTTTTTGAATGAATTTGCTTACATCACTACGAAATTACAGTTCTTCCAGAAATACTGCCCTGAGCTCACACTCCCCAGGTGACATGATGGAGAAATGCTTGTGGGACTGTGCTATCACCCATCACCTGGGGGGCAGCATCTAGCCCAAAGCATTTGGAAAATTCCAGAATGGCACAGACACCTTTGCAAGCAGAAATTACTGAAAAGACTCTGTTTTCTACGTAAATGCACATGAAATTAAATACATGTGTATATCTGATGGCAATACCTTTATTTACTGCAGTGAGTATTGCATGACTTGCTGATCCCTGTTATTATTCCCTTAGAGGTCTGAGTTCTGTTTATCAGCATTTTAGGCCAGAAAAAAATGTTTGTTTTTCTGTTTCTTTATCCAGTCTGTCTATTTCTTTAAGCATCTGCTTCCCAAATGTACCCCTCTTGCTCTGCACTGGGAACTGGCTCAGAACTAGGTAGGAGATTTGACAGACAGATTGCATCCAGGACTCTCGTTTCAGAAAAAAAGAATCTAATCGGGGCTTGAAGGTGTGAGCTGCCTCTGATCAAGACAGTGTTTAGAGAAGATATGGCTAAATTCTGGCAGTGCCTGTATCAGGGAGAGGAAGGATGGCTCTGGCACAGCTTGGGGAGCTGTGCAAAGAAGGGTTCAATTCTCTCTTGCACATGGGTTTTGTAGCCTTAGCAGGATGCTTTGCCCCAGTTTCCCCAACCCCACCAGATGTTGCTGGGTGGGTTTTAACATCCAACACTCATTGCTCAGACACTGCAAGGCTTCGTTCAACGTTGCTGGCAAAGCGCTTGGTGTAGAAAGGGTTCCAGGAATGCGTAGACATACCTTGATGTTGGCCGATGTTTTAGGCAGAGAACATAAACTGCAGCACTCCTGGTCCAGCCCCTAGTGTGCACCAACTCCTCCCGCTTCCCCTTCCACATCGCTGCAGCCAGGCAGGCCAAGATTCGGTGCAATTCTTTATGGACTGCCAAAGAAACAAATTATTATGCACTACAAAATGAAACTGGCATTTTAAATCTAAAACACATGACATCAGCATTACATGTGGAACCAGATACCATCAAATCACATGCCACCTCATAAATATTCAGGCTGGTGGGGCAAAAGAAATGAGAGGTAGATTGCTGGCCAGCAATGCTCCCCGGGGTCTACTGCTTCGTAAAAGGCTTTTAAGCGATACGAGGAGTGTACGTACAGTCCACTCTGAATAACCCACGAGGAGCTGACTTTGTAGAGTTTGCAGGTTTGCTTGGGAGGCTGTAAGAGGGGGCCTTTTCGCGCCAGAGCACTGGGGTAGGGGTGTGGAGGGGACAAAGGCCAAGAAGCCGGTGGCAGGAACAGAAGTAACATAAAGAGCAAAGTCATTTGAAATCCGGGAGGAGTGTGCTGGTGTTCAGCATCACACCTGTGTGTGTGACCTGCCCGTGTGTGTGGAACTGTGTGAAAGCACCTCCTTGCTACCCTGTCCCTAGAGCATCCTTCAGAGCACAGAGAGGCTGCTCAGCTTGTCCCAAAAAGAGACACCTGTGGTACACGGTGGAGGAGGACGGGCCTTCGTGTTTGCCTCACCAAGGACCCAGGAAAAGTCATGCAGAATTTGGAAGTTGTGGTTTGGTTTCCTGGAATCAGCCCCCGGTGCAACCTCTCCCTCCAAAGCAACTTCTTGGTATCTGAAAGCTAATCTGAATAAACCTAGTATTTGATTAAAATAAAGCTGACCAATTTTTCTTTTTTTTTTTTGGCAGCATTGGAAAAATTTTCATTTTCAGAGAAATAACTCATGCAGACTTCCAAATAGCTTGGTACATGAGAAATGTGATTCTCCCATTATGTCTCTGTACAACCTCTGTGAGAAACTCTATTTAAATCACGTTTACATAATTCTAAGAATAGACTATTCTGCTCTTAGTATCCATCCATCCTTAATTTATTATGGGTTCACCAAATACATGCCCTTTCTTTCTGAATGTAAAAAGGATATGAATTCAGACGGGTTTTAAAGCATAACTTGATGGTAAGCTTATGGAAGATTTGGAAAGCATACTTATTATAAGGCACTTAAAAACTGCTCCTAAGGGTAGTGTAGGGGGGGCTCTTCCAGCATTTCTGTAATAACCTGTGTGTTGGAAGCAATATGCTGTAGTTACAATAACTGTTTCCTGATTTTTATGCTTTACTTGTAAAGGACTGTTCACCAAACTCAGAGAAGACAAATCGAAATAGCAGAGCAATCAGGGGAAAGAGGACGAATTAGGGTTTTCTTAGCTCCTGCAAGATCTCTATCAATTCGCTGCCGCAAGCCGTGGAAGGGAACAATCCCCCTCCGGTGCTCCTGGTCCCCAAGGAGAGGTACGGACAATGTGTGTGTGCCCATTGGAAGCGGGCGAGAGGGGCAGGCTGCTGCATAGGGGGACCTCACTGCAGAGATCTGGCAGTGTTGTCACAGCCATGGCACTTCCACAACGGTTTTGGGTCCAGAGAGGACGGCAGGAGACCTTTGAGGGAGCTTTCCAATGAACGGAGCTTTGTAGCTTCTGCAGTCCAATGTATTCATGCCCCTTCAAGGGGCAACGGTTTTAAATTGGAAGAGAAGAGATTTAGATTAGATATGAGGAAGAAATTCTTTCCTGTGAGGGTGGTGAGGCACTGGAACAGGTTGCCCAGGGAGGTTGTGGCTGCCCCATCCCTGGAAGTGTTCAAGGCCAGGCTGGATGGGGCCTTGAGCAACCTGCTCTAGTGGGAGGTGTCCCTGCCCATGGCAGGGGGGTTGGAACTCGATGATCTTTAAGGTCCCTTCCGACCTAAACCATTCTATGATTCTATGATTCTATGATTCTGTGTATGTTTCCAACAGCTTGGACATTGGATGGTGAGAGGAGTTAGGCAAAAGCGTGGTTTGAGCTACAATTTAACGCATAGGAAAAATGTATGATTTCACCTTGAATGACCTTGCTGGGAATTTGCAGACGCATCTGCTGTCTCTGTGTGTGGCTCGACAAGGACTGGTGGTACCTGATTCTGTAGTGGTGGGCAGACACCCCCGTATGAAGCCAGGCTGTGCTTGGATATGATCTCTATGTGGGTCTGGGGGACCTGTAGAGTTAAATAAATAGTGTGCACAGCTGTATTGTGAGCTGTAGGGGAAGCCAGGGTGGAGACATTCCTCCTGGTATTGCCTACAAGCCAAGTTCCCCTGGGGTGTGTCACCAGAAAGCGGCGTCCCACGCAACAGAAGATGCCTCGGCTGGAAACACTGGAAGCACGAAGGGTGGCTGTGGTGGTCCAAAGGGGCTGGGACACGCCATGCGTGTGCCATCTCCTGCACAGCCACAGCCAGGAGAAAAGGGCGGGTTTCATTTCACTTCTTATAAACAGTAAATTCCCAACTGTAACCATTATCTGGGAAACGCGGGCTGCAAAGGGTCAAACGCCGGGAGGCGGGGAACAAGAACCCGTTATTCATAACTTTTATGACATTTATGGCCAGGCGGTGGCTGGGTGTTTGGACAGCTGGGGCTGGGAGCACCCCTCCGGGCGCCCACCACCCCATGGCCCCAGGAGACTTCTGTCCCACCGCAACGGCCGCCCCTCCCGCTCCCTTTCCAAAAGTGCACGCTCATTCAGAATTAATAAAAATAAAGCGATTAAAGTGCACGGCAATAAGTGACAGAAAAGCAAGCAGTGAACTCACCACTAGAAATCATAGCAAGGGAAAAAAAAAATTAAGCTCTTTTCACCTACATTTTATCTTTCAGTTCAAGTTTACAAGTGCAGGAAGGGTCTCTGTCTTCTTCCCGCCTCCTGTTATCATTTTTTTAAAGAATTTTTTTTTTTTTCCTCTGCTGCAACTGTACAACAAACCTCTGAAGAGGGAGAGTGATTGTAAATACAAAGAGGCAATTAGATGTCTGCCAAGAGATAGAGGCCTGTGTGAATGCACAAACCTGGGGAGGGCTGGGAGGGGGAGATAGCAGAGAATAATAGAGATCTTTACTTCTGTCTCCTTCTCATTTCTACTGAGCTATGGTTTTATTTGTAGCAAGGGACAGTAAGTAATTTTCAGGCAGAGATGCGGTAATTTTTAAATTGACAGCGCCCTTGCGAGTACTCAATTGTATTTCTAATGAATACATTTAGTACAAATCAAGAGAATGGAGGTGAATCTTTTCTAAATATGGCTTTTTGCTGTTCCCACAGACCTTTGGCTTTTATCCTTTTCCCCGCAGAGCGAAGGACAGAGAGTTACTGTCGTATTTTCCCCCCTCCGCTGGTAGAACAGACAGAAAATGGAAATGAAATTTTATTTAAAGAAAAATACTAAATGGAATGGAATGATATATAACAAATTGCCGTCACCTCTAGCAAGCACAGAGGGGATTACAGAGGTTAATAAGGACATATTTTAGAGTGCCTGCTTATCCTGAGCTCCACTCACAGCCAGTTAGCCAGTGCAAATGTTGATTAATTCGAGTGGGAAGAGCATGGTCTATGATGATTACAGAAGATTAGAAGAAGCAACAGGAGAAATGCAAGAAACAACAAGATACATGCTGTGCCACAATGGTTCTGTTTACCCTACTGCTTTATTATTTGTTCCTGCCAGCACTTTCCAGTGCTTATTTCTTAGGCCATATCTATAAAGTTGTTTAACAGTGGTTCAGACCCAGGCTTTCTCCTTTTCCCTGCCCGTGGGCACTCAGAGGCTGTTCAGTTCAGCTCAGGTCAGCGAGTCTGTGAGCATACGATTTATAGGGACTTCCCAAGTTATCACCTATGTTCTCGGGCACCGAAGCTGAGGAGCTGCAGCCCTGGCTGCACCCACCTTAAAGTGCTGTAACCAAACGTCTCAGCCCATCTCTGCCTGGAGGGAAGGAGGACATTTGGTGAGAGAAGTGTCAGAAGTGTCATTCCTACAAGGGGCAGCTTTGGGTGAAGCCACCTGCAGCACTCATACTATGGCACATATCTCCTCCAGGAAGGGAAACACCTGCCTGAGCGTGGGTGATCCCCACCAGCATCATGGTGCTGACCAGGCTGTTGGCAGCTCAAACCAGGACCTGGCTAACCCTGCCCTTGGCTGGCCCAAGGGTGGGATGAGGGACAGGGATGATGGCCCGGAAAATATTCCCACTTGCAACAAGGGCAGAGAAGCTCGCACGGCACTCGGGAAACCTCTGTGCATTACGGCTGGTGCTGAGGGAGCAGACAGCTGAAGGCTGGTGCCTGCACACTGTCACTGGGGAAGCTGGTGATTCATTATCCTGAGTATAAACACCGTTACAATGCGAAGGGACATCATCAGTCTACCCCTCCATACACACACACACACGCACACGGTCTCTGTTCAGTGAGGCTGTTTATTTCCAGTGACTTCTGAAACAGAGAGAGTCTCTGTGAAAATTCGGGTGCAGGATGAGGCTGTGGCTGAGCCAGTGTGACCCAGTGATGAGAAGGACAGCCATCCCAGCTGTCCCCATCCCAGCTTGTTCCTTTCTGTGGGAGAGGGGAATGAAGAGGACTGGAGGAGGGAGAACTGTTAGGCTATTAAGAGTTGCCAGGAGGTTTTCTACTTAAGCACATCCACAGCTTGGTAACATGGCACGGTCAGTGCTACTAGAATTAAAGTCCACATCTGTCTGTGGCAAAATTTACTGCAATATTTGTAATATTTCCATTTAGCAGTGGTGACATCACACATACATAGTATGAAAAATGTGCTTTTTTTCCTAAATTATTCCATTGCACAGTGCTGACCAATTAATACTGGTGGGACAAGACTGCAAGTTTCTCTCAGAATCTCCTTATTTGTAAAGCTACCACTAGGTTCTTAGTTAAAAAAAACATGTAAGTCTCTAGAAGTGCATCTGATGTTCAATTGTCACTGCTCCAAGGGACCCACCTACCTCTACCGAAGACTTAAATTGTTCAGATCTCCTTTGTTTTTAATCATAGAATAGGTAGGATTGGAAAGGACTTTTAAAGGTCATCTAGTCCACCCCACCTGCAACAAGCAGCGACATCTTCAACCAGATCAGGCTGCTCAGAGCCCCATCCAACCTGACCTTGAATGTATCTGCAATCTGTCTGGTCTGTTTTTCACATAAGGTTTTCTTGTAGAGGATGATGCAAGCATGGGGTGAGCCCTTCTCTGGACATCTCTGTCTGAAGTACAGGGGAATTTTTGCCTTGCTGCTGCCAGATAGAATAATTTAAATGCATCCTAGTTTGAGGTAAGGGATCCTAATTAGATCTTGATATTCAGGATGGGTCATGCCCATCAACCAGCTCCAGGAACTTGCCTCTCCTGTTCTAACTATCAGGCTATTTATATGTATATATGTTCACGCTAACAGGCAAAATTCTTCTAAATTAAAGAATGTTTAATAGCTGTATTTTCCTGCTTTATTTTAATAAAAAGGATTTTAAAATCCTGTAAGATATTGGTCTACTGATGATGTGCCGTTGACTCCAGTGGGGAAAACAGAGTACCTGGGGTTTGGCAGCTTCAACAGGTGTTTTCCAGGTGTAAAAGCTTCTCACCAGTGACAATGGCAAATGCCTGTCTTACAATATTTTTATATTTCTTTATCAATTGTTGAGGTTGCTTGTCACCTCCATGTCTCAGTGAACCAGACAGTGTCTGTATGGAAGTTTCACATCGGGAACAGAACAAATCTCAAAATCAACTCTAGCAATGTGTGATTCATCCCAAAGCATCTCATCAGTGAAAAGAATGATGAGGAACAACTGGTACGAAGGAACTCTCTGAGTGGTGGCACGTTGCCTAGAAAGAGCACAATTTCCAAAACAGTTGTGGACCTTAAAACTCTAGAGTGCTGGTGTTCCTCAGAGGTGCTAACCTGATTACAAATACAATAGCCCTTGCTTCTTCTCTTAATTTACCTTCAACACTGACCTTCCCTTAAGAATAGGAGACCATGCATAATAAGGGTGAACATTTTAATTCAGAGTGCACTACGCAGGGAAAAGCTGTGATTTTTAAATCCTGTCATTTGGTTAACATTGTAGTAAATTATGAGCTAATATCCTTTGTTAAAGACCAATTAATCACAAAGAAAAATTAATCAAAAGGAATTTAAATTTTTATGCTAATTTTCAAGCCCCAGTTGGGTTGTGCTATTCAAAAATCAGCGTGTTGCTCAGCTCCAGAGCTGGACGAAGACACTTGGAAAAAGGCATGTGCTTTTTGGAGTTGGCTGCTGTGAGTGTTTTAAAACTTTAAGATTCAGTTCTCTGCAGTTTTGGTAACCAAGAAGCAGTCACACTTCAAATTGTGATCATTTCTCTGAATCTGAAAGCCCAACAAGCATCCTAGATATAACATAGCCAATTCCCCAAAATTGTCACATTTTTTTCCTCAGAAAAGCCTTATCAACAGGCATACCTGTTATCGAGCCACAATCCTCAACTCCAGAAATGAGTTCAAAGCATCATTATGTAGGCCTGTGAATAATAATAATTATTCACATTTTGGCAGTGGAACATTGCACCTAGTCAGTCCAATCATCCAGAGACCAATGGTGGCTGAACAAGTGGGAGGCCCAGACAGATGAGTTTCCCTCCCTGCAGCTTCCAAACTTGTGTCTAATAGTTGCTTCTGCAAATTTTATCCCCTCAAATTTCCATCTATCCCATGTCTCCTCCTGGCCTACCAGAGGGTTCCTCTGTTTCTGTGGCTTCTATTTTCTTCAATAGCTTCCCAATGTCCACATCAAGGTGCATGGTGTAACTCTCCAATGTTGCTAAAGAGAGCTCCACAAATATTCTATGTCTGCTGGAATAATCCTAATTATCCATGACAAAACAGGTCTTGGCCTGTGGTCCTATGGGGACAAGTTAGACCGTTGGTTTCTAGGATTATTTCAACGAATCAGTATTTAAATTAGGACTACTGAAGTGTCAAAGTGTGTGCTTTATACATTTGCTAATATGCAAAGCCATCATTTCCTTAATGAACCAGACAACCTCCACAACCCCAATGGGCACGGACCTGTCAAACAGACTTTACACTTAAAATTTTGGAGGGATTCTGGCATACTTGGTCACTGCCAGAGATATGGTGGAGCAAAACGATCCGAAGGACTAGCCAAAATCAGCTATCTGCTTAGTAAATGCACAGACCTTTCCCTGCTGGCTGCATTTGGTGACTGCTTCTGGGTAAGTGGCACCTCCATGCCTGGCTGACCAGCCGTTGGGTGGCGTGGGAAAGATGGAGACCTACCAGGCCTGAATACACCATTGGAAGAGAGACCAGTGTTCCTTTCTTGCCTAATTTCTTCTCTCCAAAGTAGGTGTCCAGAGGCTGCCTTCACCTTGGGCCAGTACAGTGCTGTAGGGGCTGCTTAGGGCTGCACAGCTGCAGTCATACCAATGTAGATGTGGGTTTTGTTATCTTGCTCTTATTATACTGGTTTTGGCCACTGGGTATTCGGGACTGTTGTGGAAGACAAGTTTTATGATCCATTTTTATCTGAAGTAGCTTGCAATCTCTTTGCTCTGCTTGTCGGTCTGCAAATCAGTGGAATAGTCAGATCCGAGTGGTCTCTGCTCAGGCCAATGGTTGCTTTACCCAGCCATGGACAGAGGTCAGATAGCTAGGATCATTTTTCTTATGTCCTATGACATAGATGGCATTCTTAAGCCCTATGACATTTTGGACATTTTCTTATGTCCTGTGACTTGTATTCCTTTCGCCGCTGCACAAGGCTGCTTAGCTGTCTTGGTCTGTGTTTCCCTCTGACATGCAAGTAGCCTGACTATCAGGAAAGACAGATCCCTGCAAAGTAGATGAATACAAGATGTGAGTCAGACCAACTGATCTGATTTACTCTGCTTATCACAGTGACTTCTACTTTGGGGCTTACTTTAGATGTGACTCATGTTGTACCTGTACTTGTAAAAAGCCTGCCTTGAAAATATTTTGATAGGGTATCATCTCAAGTAATTGGCAGACTTCTGTTAATGCTGTATCCTCTCAGTGCCAGCTGACCTTTGCAAACAGAGTTCAGAGCAGGTAAAGAGGAAAAAGAGGATTCTGATTAATTTTGCCAAAGATAAAATACATGACAGCAGCTGACATGAAACTACCACCGACCAGCTCCATGTTGTGCTTCTCCTTGTGAGGACACCTTGTGCTATAGAAACACAGAGGCGGGCATTTTGGCAGCTAACAAATGCTTGATTAAGATGAGCTACTACATAATTAATTATAAGCCACAAATTAAATGACCGGGGAATTGATTCATGTCAGGAGCTGTGAAGCTAAATGAAAGTTATCAGGGTTACGAGCGCTGATCCGCAGTGGAAACTGTTCAGCACAGAGGGCTGGAAACCAACTTGGTGTGTGAGATCTGAACATAGTACCTCTCAAATCAAAACAGTTTCCAGGCAAACATAACTGAAATTTCAAAATGTGACGATGAAGGCGATTCACAAGCGGTTATCATAGGAGTCCAGTGAACCGAGCTGCTGCACTGATGCTCCTGGAGCAAAGCTGATTGTTGTTGCATCAAGATCTGATGCCCTGACCTACCGTAATCTTCATCATCCTATTTTACACTCTCAGTTGGCATTTCGCAGCTCCTTTAGCCTAATGAAACTGTAAGCTGTGAATGGCTGGTTGCAGGCAACGCACCCGAGGGGCACTGTGCCACTCACTGCATGGCACCATGCAAGGTACAGACACTGGCCACCCACTTGCACTCTTTCTGGGCAGGTTCTTCTTTTGTAAGGGTCTGAATTTAATAAAGGAAAGGGGAAAAATAGAATACCTGGTCTGATAGTTGATAATCTGTTGGTCATCCAGAAAATGATGAGGAGTTGAAAGCAGTTCAATAAGCAGATCTTACCACACAGTGTGTCTGCATGGCTGGAAGACTAGTTTTATTTTCCATAACCATTTCCCTCAAGTGTCCCCAGCCTTCCAACATCTCACTTGTTTAGGAATCATAACACACGAGTTGCTAGGGTAACCAAAATCTCCCCGACCCCCTATATCCAGCTGCCTGGGAGACTCCATGTTTCAGGACGTGGATCAGTCCTGGAAAGAAGCCTTGGCCAGATGTGGCATGGTTTCCCTGTCACTGGCTCCAGCAAGGTGCTCACAGTGAGCTGAGGGCCGTGAGCGCAGACCGCTCGTGTCGCTACACGAGGAGGACAGTCACACTGTGGTTTCTGGCCAGGGTGAGCCTAGGGGATGGCAGCATTTAACATTTGCACTCCTGCACACCACAAGACGACATGCTGGCTGTTTCCAAATGGTCATGAGCCCACAGCATGAAGGTCTCCCTCTCCTGGGTAGCACTGTCACCTTGTCTTTAGGTTGATGGCTGGCGAGCACCTCCCCTACAGAGAATATGCTTTCTGAGAAGCCTCCTGGGGACCAGCTGATATGTCAGCTCAATCCACTGTAATTTCTGCAAGGTGCTGGCTTTGGTCACTGTTCCTTCTTATCCATGTTTTTTAATCCATTCAAGTTTTTGAATATATAAATGTGGTTTTCGGTCTGGACTCTGGCTGCTGTGGTAAGGATGCGTGATCAGGGTTGAACCAAACTATTGCAGCACTCACTGATTGCAGGGATTGACAGTCTTGACAATATTTGGTATCATTTCACTGTGTAAAACTACACAAGTTGCTGCTACAGGCCTTAGAAGATGTGTCCTTGGAGACACCGAAGACTAAACCAGGTACACCAACAAGCTGTGTCATCATACTCTGGAAGGGGACAGGAGACAGCCTAGCAGATTTCCTCCCACGAGGTCACTGCACCCTCCCTCTGGAAGTTTCTTTACAGCTCACACGAACCTGCAGGGAAGGACCCTCTCTGCCTGGCTCTTCTGCTTGCCGTGGTTTCAACATTGGTAGGGTTTTGGCCCGTCCTCTTTGAGAGCTCTTCTGGACTCAGCCTGGACCTCCAGCTCTTTGCCCTGCTTCCATCATGGGTCCAACCTCCATGTTGTCATCCACATTCTTTCCTGTTTCGGTGAGGAAGCATTAGCCTCATTTGAGGGGTGGGAACACAGATCCTGTATTATTTGCCCAAGACACTGAAAAATCTCTCATGGTTAGGGGACTAAGTGCAGGGAAATCCTCAAGTACAACCTAAATCATTGGACCCTTCTACTTTTCTCAGCTTCTGGTCAATGCTCAGAAATGAGGCTTCTGCAAACTCAGTAGGAAAAGGCATTGACCATTGGCTTCACTGAAATCTCTAGGAGCTTTATCTAAGATTTCACTGGAACCATGGGGTCATCCAGCAAGATCAGTAATAACCAGTACTTCTGCATATAATGGATCCCAAAGCATAGTTAGATGTATCATCTACAGTCATTGCATAATTTTCTTAACCTATGTTGGATTTCTAAAGCACAGCTGGATTCGTGAAAAAAAAATCCTACACAGTCCCTGCCTGGGATGGTACAAGGCCAGGTGGGACTGCTGACCCTGCAGCACACCCATCTAACCTACTAACCTTATAACGTATATCCCCAGATACGTCACACACCATGTCAGACCCCTCTCTTACTATTCTGCCTCAAAACCATTGCTGCTTCATTACTGGTAGGTTGAATGCTCAAATAAATTTGGCAGACAGAGGCTAGCCTTTTTTCCTGACAGATGCAAAACTAGTTGCACATGTCCTCTCCCCACAAAGCGTGGGCCGTCTTACAAATGCAAAAGCAAGGAGGTGAATTTTATCCCAGGAACATACATTTTTTTAAATCTCTGTTATCTTTCCTACCATGAACTGCTAAACTATAAAGTTTAATTTTGGGAGCAGAGGACATGAGTTTGTCCCCTGGTGCTGGACTGGACCCTGGTGATTTTCAGGACCCCCTCCTGGTTGTTCTTTCATGCATGTTTTGAGCTGTAAATTCTGATTTGGTAATTGTATTTGTAAAACTGGAAAGTTTCAGCCTGTCCCCTGAAGATACTGCACCCAAAATCTTCTCCTCTCTCTGATTTTCAGAATTGATGTCATCCGGATCCCTCTTAATTAGTCTGATTGCTTGTGCCGTGCTACTGCTTTTGCAGTTATGCCTATAACTGCTATTAGAATTGTGATGAATCACTTGTATTTTCCTGGAAACGTACTTGAATCTTCTGCAGAATTGTCTCCAGTCCATCTTCTCCCTTCCTGTCCAAAAACCAACATATGGCTCTTTTGTGCTCCATGGCTGGAAAGTGTTTCTGAGTTCAGGACCGAGCTGCTCTGAGCAGAAATTCTCAGAGTTGTTATAACAAGATGTTCTTTTGAGAAATAATCATTCCCCCACTTCCTCCAAATAGACATGTAGCAATAACAGGAAAAATGTGAGCTCCTTACACTGGGTGTTTGTCCTGCAGGAGCATTTCGGCAAGGCAGGCTGACGGCCCATTGCTGCAGGTATTGTATAAGCACGGCGCAGATGGTCCTAATCCAAAGTGCTTACAAGCTAATTGCCGTGTCTCTGTACTCATTAGCGTGTGGGCACATTTCCCAGTCCGTGGTGCAGGGCTGTGTGTACGCCTGGCCAGCTGATCCAGCCAACCACACCGGTACTTCTCCGCTCTGCTCTCTCATCGCAGCCGCTAGTGATGCTGGCCTGGAGCTGACAACCTCCAGAGATGTCTTCACAGCTCCTCCACCAGCCCAGCGTCACCTCCTGTGCAGGGGGGACCTGCGAAGCCAACACACAGATCCTCGCCATCCCCAACTTCTGCCATGATGCTCATCAAACAAGTCCTCCTGGTACTGGGCAGGCAAGGTGGCCGTGGGGACGGTCCTTGCTGCACTTATTTGACCCTGTTATCAACAGCAAGAGACATTTGAGAACTTACCTAATGGGATGCAGAGCAGGCAGGGCAACGCTCTCTCCTGTTACTGCCCCTGAAAACATGCACGTTACTGTAAGGGTGGTAGCAGTAGATGATAAATGAGCCTGTGTTTACCTAAAAGGCCATTTCTATGCCCATTAGAGATGGAGAATAGGTTCTCAAGATTCACTTTCCCTCCTTTTGTGGCTTCCTCCTGCTACGAGGGATGCCCTGTTTATCTCTTGGTTTTTTCATACTTCTAATTTACTTTCTCAGAAAAATATCTGCAAGTAGTTAAACAGTGCTAATATATATCCACCAAGGGATGCCGTAAAGTTTTTAAATGGTGACTGGGTGTTTGGCAGGCAGAAGGTGAATTGCTCCGTCTTTCCATGATCTCACACATCACATAAGGGTGAACAAGGGATTTTCTAAAGTGCGAAGTCCCAGTGCTGCTGTCATTCGGCAAATGCTGGAGCCATACACTGAACAGCTCCTATTTTTATTGGAAATATTTCACTACAGTAAAAGAGGGTTGAAAACCAGAATACCATCCAGTTTCTCAGCCCCAGAGGTGGTACTCTCCAGGTCAGGGTTCAGCGGCTCTGGAAGATGCTACGGTTGGGGAAGTTTGCACTGCTGTGCTGGGTGGATGAAATTCACCCCTAAATACGGGATTTAGTTAGGATATGATTAGCACCAGGGTCTTATATTTTCCTTTTTTACTGAGGTGTGTTCCACCCTGCAGAGACAGAAGCTATCATTCTTCAGTGCCTTCATTCTGGTGCTTTAAGAAAAAAAAATCACATTAATAATATATAGAAATAAATAACCTCTGTGTGTTGCATAGACCAGAAAAATACTGCCACACAGACTGTCATGTCCTTGCTGTCACCTGTGCCTCTGAGTATCACACACACTCAAGCATCCCCAAGGGCAATAAACAGAAAAGTGCGATACGTGGCGATCTCTCACATGCTCTCTGGTTTTAGCTGCTTCCATGCAGAGGGATTTGTCTCCCTTTTTAACCTGCACTGAAATGCACTAGCAAGGAGTTGGGGTAGAGAGGCTGTATTTCAGTGGTTGTGGCTGGAACAGCTTTATGTTGATGCTGAGCGCATGTTTACATTCATCATAATGACACATAAGACTCATTCCTACAAGGAATCACATCCAAATTAGTCCCGTGCATACAATGCCAAGGGAATTGCTCATCGTGCATAAGGTTAAATGCGCACATCTCTGTGCAGAAGCAGGGCCTTGGCTGGCAGATTGCAGGGTGCATTGCAGTTGCGGGCTGCCTGGTGATGCTGATCTGGGGCACCCCTTCCCTCTGCGGACCCTGCCGGAGCTCCTCCAACCTGGTTTTGCTGCGCAGAGAACAACCTTCTCCAGGAGCCTCGGTGGGGGCTTTGCATCCAGCATCTCTAAGTGAGACCCCAGCCCGGCTGATTGCCCACCGGTGAGGGCTCCCCCACTGCCAAGGCCCAAGGAGAGCTTTCTGATGTTTCCAAAAAGTCCTGTCTTGGGAGCACACCCAGCAGCCCATTTGCTCCAGCTTTGTTATCCGCATGGGGTTACACCATTGCTCCAATTCCCGAGCTGGAGCTGCACAGAGCAGCAGCTTGGGCTGGGGGAGCTTGCTGAGAGACCTTTGCTTGCTGCAGAGGGGAGAGGGTGAGAAGGGGGAACAGACGATCAGATGCTAATTCCTGATGATTGCCCAAAAGTGATTTCTCAGAAGGAGGGCAAAAAAAGAACTTGTTTTGTCTTTTTTTTTTTTGGAAATGTAATCTGGTACATAATGTTCCAAGTTGCCAGTGTCTCATATTGTGTGTTGCTTCATCTACTCTAAATATCATCTCCTCCTGCAGCCTGACTTGACATATTCCTCTTAGATTATCTCATTTTGCTGTGTACAAGCACATCTGTGGCTCTACCCAAAATTACAAAAGAAATATCATGAAAATGGGTTATTCGAGCAAGAACAACCGGAAACTAAAGTTTTTCTTCAGTGTCTAAACACAAATTTCCCCATAAGTACCTTTGGTACTAGAAAGCCAGTTTGGTCAAGTTAAATATTTAAAGTGGGTCATGATTCATCAAAAGACATTCTCAACTTGTGGTGCACAGCTGTTCCTATAGACCCATAGTGAAATACATCAGGATCTGCTGAAACCCTACTGAAAATATCCAGAATTTGGGGCTAAGTGCCTTTTGTGCCCTTGCTACTTGAGTCTAAAAATAAAGGAAACATAGATCACAGCTTTTAGCTTTGAAGATTGGTGTCTGCACAGATACCTTGAGCAGGCAGGGTGCAGAAAGCCTTGGAAGACTGGATGCCCAGCTGCAGTGGGCAGCAGCTATAGTAGTCCCACACTATACAATCTGTAGTATCACCGACACATCCTGCCAAACCCCACGCTGCAGTGTTTCCAAGGAGATATTACATCACGAGAGCGTCTTGTAGGAGTTTGAAGCCTGCTCCATCTGACATGTTATTTAACATTGCTATTAACAGAGGCTTTGTGAAACTACTGATTTCTGGCCAAACTTCTCTCAGATCAGAGACCAATAACTACCCTAGCACATGAATGGGAGTTTTGGTGTTTACATGTTGAGGGTGTCAAAAAACCTGGGAGAAAGTGGAGAAGAGAGGTTCAAAATGCTTTAAGGTCAGAGAAGCAACTTGTAGTGAGAGCCCTGAGCCAGCTCCTTTGTTTGCAAGTGTCAGGAATGAGAGCAGAGGCAGTCAGAAAAATTAGGGAAACAAATTTGTTCTCCAACAACTTTCCACCAAAAAATTGAAATGTTTTGTGAAGGCAGCACTTTGCTCATCATCCGTTTTGAAGGGAAAATGGATTGACTTTTCCTTTATGAAGTTCAGTTTTTCTTTCTCAACAGTGACATCGCACTGAATGGTGATGAGCGCAGAATATACAAGGGACATGCCCAGGGCAGGTTGGAGAAGCAGTCTCCTCTTCTGACCCTGTGGGAGAGAGACAAGTGGAGCAACAGTGTTCACCTTCATGCTCTGAGATGCTTTTTCATTTTCCCACCTGTCCTTATCCTCCAGAAAATGCGATTGTGTCAGTAACAGTTTCACTAGTAAGGCAGTAATGAAATCCTTACTCTGGCCTGGATTTTGACCCGAACCCCTATAAAGCACCAATGAGCGCTCAGAGCTCCTCTCATCCCTTGTTACGTTACCCCCCGCGGGACCAGTCTGGCACACAAGCAGTAATCAGCTAAATTTGCAGCCAGAGACATTTTATTTTAAAACTTTCTAATTATAAGGATAATTAATGATTTTTTAATGACAAGGTCAGAGAACTACCCGCCAGGAACGGGCCGGGTGCCTTACAGCCTGCTTTCCTGCCTTCTGGTTCCGTGGGATGGCTGCAGGGGGCCCAGCTCCGGACGCACCCACCAGCTGTGCTGTGTGTGAGGCTTTTTCTGGTGGGGAGGCTCTCCAGGTGTGAGAACGTTAAAAGCAAACGTAATCCCACATCATAAACGACAGAGCCCAATCTCTTCCCACCCGTTCCAGAACCACTTGCCTGCCACCCCATTGACTTTAGTTGCCCTCTCACTTCGCGCTGGAGAGCAGGGCTGGGTCACAGGCCATGACTGTACAGCCTGACTGCCTTTAGTAAAGCCTTTGGGCTGCAGGCTTGTGTCTTCCAGCCTCCTGAGAGGCTCTGGTGTGAATTACCATCCCTCTCCAACGGGCAATGTAGGTCATACCTGATAAATTTGCTTACTGGATTAGTGGACGAGGGGGAAACAGTAGGCACGGTTCATCCAGCTGTCAGGGGGGCATTTAATACCGCGCTGCACGACAGATTGATTTGCAAGGTCAGAAAGAAGGGCATAGAATAGGCAGAAAAATATGGAAAAGGATTTAAAAAATGGCTTAAGGGCAGAGAAAAGGCAATGTCATTAACAGGGAAAATTTTAAGTGAGTTATCTTTATTATTGGAACCCTTTTTTTGCTGCCAGTCCCCTTGAGGAAGGTACTGGGAAAATAAAGAAGGGGGAGAATGGTCTAGCCTGGGAGAACAGTAAAGGATGCAAACACAGGGCTGAGGTACCTTCACGCAGCTCCTCTCTGTGCTAAGGAACCAAGCACCAGTTTACATCAGATGCTGATTTGACCCAGAAAGCAGAATTTGATGAGCAGAGGAGTCCGTCTGCCTCTGTGGGATGCAAGGGTCCCACTTGCACGTGGAGAGCCATAGGAAAACCGAGGTTTTCCCCCTTTGCTCTCATGGCTTCTCCCTGGCCTTGCCTGCTGTTTGAAAAAGATATTTAAGCCCTTGGTTTCAATTCACCCATTAAATAATTCTTTCTTCCAACAATGCCCAAGGGCTTGTCTTTGCCACCTGTGTGGCTGGGATGGTCAGTGGTGGAGCAGAGAACAGTTTGGGAAAACCCTACAGAATGGCCTGACACAGCTCCAACTCCTCTGCTTTGTAAGAGTCTTTGAAAAATTGGTTATCATATGTCACTTCGAACATACCCAGGCTGTAGCCCTCTTTGAGGAGTTCTGAGACCTTCTTGGCTTGAGAAAAAACACTGGCAAAAAGGTGAAAATGTCAGTTCCCTGCAGTGCCATCTTGCCTCGTTATTACCTTTCCTGCCACCACTTTGAGACCAACTTCTGCATGAAATGATTAGGAGGCCTAATGTGGCTGAGATAGCATTGCTTTTGGAAACTTAGAACTTTTCTTTTTTCTGCTTCGTCCTGGTTCTTAGATTTAACACATTTTCTTTTTTCAGCTATATGCTAAGTAACATTAAACTGTAATGAGAGAGAATAATTTAAAAAAATAACTTAAACCAGCCATGAGTTATAAAAATAACAGATCCTGTGGGTAGCATCCAAAAGACTTTCTATCATGCTGACTGATTAGAAGGCTCATTTAATTGTCTGTATGCAAATTTTGTGTCACCAATTCCTGACACTCAGAAATCTTGAGATTTTAAAATTAAAAGGTTCACATCACTTTTATTTCACTTTCGGCTGATTTTGGGACCTGCAGGCTCCATTGTTTCAGTGTAAGGATTTTTTTTTCCCGAAAAGTCGAGGAAAAAAATGCATTTTTAATTCTTAAAAGAAAGCTGAGGTTTGCTCATGTTCACTGGGGTTCAGGAATCATGGTCTTAAAATACTGCAAGTGTTGGGCTTGCCACACAGGCTACAAGGAACTGTAGGAATCATTTGTTTTCAAAATAAAGAAAATACACAGATTTCAGTTTCAAAAACTCCCTTTTTCAGTATTAACACATTTCCACCAGGGATCAGGCTGACTGGCTCTCACTTGGCCAGCGGTGCGAAGTGGACGGAGCTTGGTAGGAACAACATGAGCTTAGTAGGCCACACAACATGATTTTTTAAGGGCTGCACCCTGGAGGATTTAAAGTCTTGATTTCACAGTCTCCTGAAATGACTGGAAAGGGTCTCATTGCCCTTCCCTGATTCATGGATGCCTGTCACTTCTTGTCATACACTCCGGGAAGGTGCCGCATTTCTTTACAGTAGATTTTTAGGCACTCAAAGGGTGTTGCCACCTCCATCCCTGTCCATGTATCCCACGAGCATTTCCTGCAAGCCTGGGATGGACTCTGCCGGCTGCTACCCAGATGGGGCCAGGAGATGGACCCTGGGGAGAGCTGGGCTCCCTGGGGAAGACGACCTGAGACTCACGGTGCTGGCAGCTCTACGGGATGGGAGCTGGATCCCCACCACATCACTGGTTCATGGGGCAGAGGACTGAAGTTCTGCATGGCTGTTGCCTTCAGAGAAAGGCATTCCAGGAGCACCGGTGCTGCAGCGTACGTTTCTGGAGACCAGGTCTGCCCAGGGTCAATATCTCAGGTATTAAGCAGAACTGGGAGCTGACCAGTTTACCTCCCAGTTATTCTCCTGTAGCTGAAGACACGTGCGTTAGCCCATGGTGAAGAGTGGTTTACAGAAGCCGTCCCAGTAGCAGTTAAATTGTCCATAGCCAAACTTTCTTTAAAAATTTATTATCCCCTTTTCAGAGGGTTTATTTAAGGCAGGGTCCTGCTTTACCAGACAGGCAGCGACTGAAAGCTTGAGAACCATGTCAAAGTGACGCAAGAGGGACAGAGCTGGTACCAACCATAGTTGGTATCAACCCTGGTACCAAACAGGGCTGTGGCCGTAACTGAGTTTTGTGTATAGCAGCAGTGATTAAAAGCTGTGCTCAGGCCGGGCTCCCCTTGATAAAGAGCATCCAGATGGACACTATAAATCAGTTGGAAAACCCTCAGCCGAACTCCACGCTCGGACTGATTCAAACAGCTCCACTTAATGTCACAAATGGGATTTGTGCAAACGGAGTCCAGAGCAGAATTTAGCCTTTCATGTTTGTTTAAATTAAGAAATTTGGACAGTAAAAGCCCGCTTATATTCTGGCTAGCAGGCTGGGTATTACAGCACTCGAATAGTGGGAAGCCCAGACAGATGGTTACATGAATCACAGCGGGGCAGGTCTGATTATCTTGATATTTTCCACACGATAAAGTGGAGGGACGGGGGTGCCATATGGTGGAATATGGCTGAGGGACCCTCGGCAGCTGGGCGGGATGCGAGTGCTCTCCAAGGCAAGTGGCAGAGCGAAACACCCGCTCCGGGGATGCGGGGGAGGGATGGGGAAGGGACGGCTTTCTGGGACAACCGGCGATGCTGAGCCACTGGAGCAGCATCGTCCTGATGGGAGGATGGGACAATAAACCGGGAGAGGTTGGTCAGGTCTGCCAGTGCAAAAGCACCTCAGGATGCAGGGAAACGGGGAGGGGGAAGGTAAATGTGTGAGGGTGACAAAAGAAGGAGGAAAGAGGGTTTGCGTGGAGGAAAAGGGAAGCAAGTGGCTTCTGTGGGGCTGAGCGTCTACAGGAAGTGCAAAGGGAACAGGAGAGCAGTGCTGTCAATGGGGAACATGTCTCCTCTCTGTTTCGAAAAGGCTGCTGTTGTCTTGCTGGACCTCACAGTTATTTCTCCCAGGCTACCCTGGAATAGAAACAGCCTATGGTTTGCTGCTCTGCCTTATCCTGGGGACTGCAGAAAAAAGGAAATTGCGTAAAAGAAGTGGATTTCCACAGACGTCTAAGAGCTCTTTTTCAAAGTGAACTCGTGCACAGAGATCATTTAGAGCACTTCACTTTCATAATTTGTTGACTGGGGCGGCTGGTCCGAGGCTTTCCATTTGTGTGTAGGAAATCTATTTGCAGAATATCACATTTTAAAAAAAATATGCTATCTAAAAGCATGGAAATTTACTCTTCTGAGGCAATCAAAGGATACAATGGGTTTATCCTTTTGAACCTGAACGACAAGAGCTCTCCAGAAGACAGTGCCCAGGGCTGGTGGTGCACCAGGACAGTGGGTGCTGATCATGAGGAGAGCATTGAAAAGATGCCACAGTGCCACAGGAGCCACCAGAAATAGCTCTGCCCTCACATCCACAGTGGCTCCAGAGCACAGCGCTAAAAAACACATGCAGCAGTTAAAAAAGATTTTAGCAGCAGCTTCTTGGTTAACCAAGGGAGCAAGGGACTAGTCTCCAGGGTGTGGGTGACCAAGGTGGTGGCATGTGGTGCAGAGAGATGTCCAGTGTGCATCACAGCTTGACCAGCGTTTGCCAGAAAGGACGGTTTGGGTTTTTTTTTGCAGGGGCTGGCAGGAAAATCTCACATGTTCAAATTGGGGAAGTGTTGTAGATGTTGTTTGGGTCTGTTCAGGGAAATGAGGAATGAGTTTTCTTTTGTTTGGGTTCTGCGGTTTGCTTGCAGAAGCCTATGGCTGGCTGTATATTTAGCAGACCTCAAAAATAAGGTTAGATACATCAGCGAGCAAATGGAAAAATACTGGGGAGAAAGCATGTGAGGGCTTTCTGGGAGATGCCACGCTGGCTGGCTGGACCGCAGAGCGGGGGCACTGAAGCTGCCCCGCAGTGCTGGATCTGGCCGGGGACACAGACCCCACGGGATGGAGCACGTGAGCCCTGGTGACGCAGTGTTGGTGGCCCTTCACCCCTAGGCCCTCCACCTCCAGGAGCCAGCCCAGCCTGGCAGGATAAACTGGAAAGGCAGCATTGGAAACCACTTTAAGGGGCAAAGTATCTATAACTTGAGCTGTAAGGAAGCAGCAGAGTAGGTGACTAACTAGAAGCAGCTCGGATGAACAGTTTCCAGCCAGGTGCCTAACTTTACCCACTCATGTGACATTCATGTCATGTAACATCCAGCATGCAGGTAGCTGCTCTGATTTGTTCTCATTAACTCATGTCCAGCAGCACAATTCCAGAGTGAAGCCATAACTTCCACCTTTTTTATAACTGTAGACCTCTTTTTAAAGGCTGCTGGGAGTACACATGCAGACAGTGCAGTGACAATTTTTAATATTTTCAGAGTGGAGTTACACGTTGCTGTTTCATTGTAAGAACAGGAGAGAACTGTACCTTACTGCTGTAAAGTCATTACCCCATAAAAGGGCTGATTGCCTCATGCGAGCTGAGGAAATAGCAAATGTCTCCTACTTTGCCGTTAGAGGATCAGATGGACAAATTGCACAACAGAGGAACTGGGCTCTTTGCATGGAGAAGTAGCTGCGTGCAGTAACTGATGGCCTTCCAAGTCAGCAGACGTCTTCGTCAAGAAATACGGAGTACATTTGCAGGGACATGGAGGTGCCAGCTCTTGGCTAGCCTCTTACCAGAGGTAGTTAATAAGAGAGGCCCAAGGGAATGGAAGTGGTGAGGAGCAACCTCATTATGTTCCCGAGGTGTGGCTCGTGTCACAGCACACGGCGTGAAAGGTAGGAATGATTAACCTTGGTTGTCAAAAAAGCAGGATTTAGGGTGAGGAAAGGGAATTGATATCAGATTTAGTGTCTGAGGCATTTCACAGAATGACTCTGGCAGTTTGTTAGCCAGATCAACATATGATTTCTTACTTAGAGAGGAAATGTTCATCTCTGCTCAACATGCCAATGAGAGGATGGATGTTAGCGGAGACAAGAAAAATGAACCAGTTTGCCTCATCTGGCCTCCTTCTGCAAATGTCTTCACTCCCAGTAGTTTATAGCTTCCATCTTCTCCATATAATTCATAAATATCTCCGGATAAACACCTAATTCAGAAGCCATGAAGTCATGTGCCAGCTGTGAGCTGGCACGCAGCAGAGCCGGGAACTGGTTGGTGGCTGGTCCTCTGCTGCTGCCATTGCCAGCAAAGGCACAGCGAGAGGCAGAGGTCTTCTCCCAGACCTCCTCTAAGCTCAGGGACATGTCTTTGAGGGATTTCCACACACTCCCAGCTGACGGGGTCTTCATGCAAACCAGCTGCCCGGATGGGCTGTGCAAAGCCGAGCTCTGGGCAGCAGGGCTGAAATGATTTCTTGGAAAGCCATGGGGACTTGCTGCTTCGCTAGAGCTGCTGCGACCACAGTACAACCCCACGTGTGCTGCGAGCAGATGGCAGTTACCCAGTTTCAAAGCAGAGGTCACTGTCATTACTGCCAGGGATCCTTTCTGGCCCTGAATGATGCAGTAAATAATAATGTCCATCCATCCTGCTAGTCCAGCGTGCAAAGCATGACTTCTGAGGTTTGATTTTTAAGATGCCCACCCCTACCCAGGGACTGTAGTAGCCATTTCCCAGCTTGTGCTGACTGGCGTGCCGGACTCATCTCAAACCTGCGGAGAGAAAGTTGTGTGAGTTTTTGCAGATCACACTGTTTGGATGGTGATGGCTGGTAGATGGTTTTGATGGACCTGTGATGGACCATCTCTGTGGGCTGCAGGAGGGCTGGATGCATGCTCTCTTCCCGGCTGGAAGCCCAGACCACCCATTTGGCTCCTGTTGCAGCTGCCCATGGTGCAGCTGAGCAGGAGGAACGTGCAAGGGCTTGCTGGGAGAGTGGGTCGGGAGCTTACACACGGGGGCCAT
This sequence comes from Xenus cinereus, assembly GCA_025774025.1. Taxonomy (NCBI): domain Eukaryota; kingdom Metazoa; phylum Chordata; class Aves; order Charadriiformes; family Scolopacidae; genus Xenus; species Xenus cinereus. The sequence continues at coordinate 192,932,510 of JAOXJK010000001.1, forward strand.
GCTGCCTCGTGGGTGGCCAGAGCCCTCAGCTGAAAACTGCAGGATGGAACCAGAGCAGACAGCGGGCAGGAAAGTAATGAAACCGTGTCGGCAGGTGTCTGTGCACACCAATGTACGCACATGCGAGGGGCTGAGGAAGGTGCAGGGCCAGAAATGCATGCAAAGCAACCCCCCCCAGGGCATGCAGAAAAGATTACAGTGCCTTTGATTTACCCAAAAGGAGATTTTCCTCTTGTGTCCCGGAGAAATGAAACATGTTGTTACCGTTTTATGGCGATCAAGGTAAAAATTTGTCCGTCTGCCACTGTAATGATCCAGAAAGCTTGAGCTGATGTAGCCTGATACTGTGTTTTGACAGATGAAGAGAGGTGAGATGAGAAATGCCTGAACACACCATGCTAAGGAGCAGTCACACCTAGAAAGGACAAGGGAAGCGGTCCTGTCTTCTCTCATGGTGGGAAGAGGGAACCTCACTATGGACAAGAGCACGCAAATCGCATCATTTGCGATCAGCTTGCCTGTGGATGACAACAACCATAACCAACAGGAAAATATGTATTTCTTTGGCTGTCCACACAAATATTGTTTATTTGGTTTTCAATATTTGCATATTCAGTCCTTTCATTCACAATTTCGACACATAGGAAAGACACCACACCCACCCCTCGCCAAGTATTAGACCCAGCTGCCAAAATTCTTGGGTTTTACATAAGAAGCTACTCAGCCAATAATAATCACCTTCTCCAAAGCAAATTTAAGCAGCAGAAAGTGTGTGGAAGGGCGTTGAATTTACTTTTTTGTTTGAGAACACAGTCTTGGCTAGTAAAAGTATGTTTCTAGAGTACCGTTTTTATAGAAATAGGTTTTTGTTACCTTGTGAGATTATTTCCCCCAACAGGTGTCACTGAGATGGGAAGGGACTGACCCACAGCATCTCCTGTCCGGGCTGTTCCTGCAGGTCTCTGGGGACGAGGATGGCAGTGCTGCTGGGAACAGTGCAAAACAATAAGTGAGACTCTCGACTACTGCAACGCTTGTGCACTACCTTAGCAGAATACTTGGTATTTTGGGAGATTAGCCAAGACAAGCCATCAGAAAGCGCATGGATTTTTGCAATTTCTACCTACAGAGCTGAATTTTATGAGTTAAACTGTATTTTACTAAATTTCTTAATTAACGTGATCTTCAGAATCCAAAACATTTTAAACCTTGACCTGATTGGGCTGGGTTTTTTTTGTTTTTAATAACGGGTTCAGAGAATTAGACTTCCCTCAGACTTGAGCCTGATTCTCCCCAATTACTTCCCCTCCCTGGACATCACCCCCTCATTTCCAGCTTGGTGCCACTGTTTCCTATTCTGCTGCTTCTGACTGCGGCACTGTGAGCTGAACTCACCCGTTATGATTTCAGAACAGAAAACAGTCTTGAGATAATTTAGAGACTGACTCAGCAGTTTTCCTCAGGATAATTTTATTTAGAGATGGGATTCGAATTCCCCATCCCCGAGGTACTGAGAAGTCTCTCACAGGTGACTCGTCCCAGCAAAGCCCAAAGTCCAGGCACGTGGGATGGTGATCCGTGTGAAACTGAGTGTCTCTGCAAGTGCAGCAAACTCGGTTGAAAATAATTCTGGCCAAACTTACAAAAGTGCTGAATTGCAGACAGCTGCTGTCCTTGCCCACGGGATGACTGACATAAAATATTAGTTTAGCACGGGCTTGCCTGTAATTCCACAATGCAGAAAAGAAACAAGCTGTCTCTGTCTCGATGTTTGGTGTGATTATTGCTGCGATGCTGGACGGCGCGGCTCTCGCCTCTCCTTGTCAAGCAGAGGCCGCAGACTCTAAATCAAGTAACATTATCTCTGACATCTTGGCTATTATGGTACCAGATCAAAAGATTTATATGTCTTCTCAACGTAAAGTTGTTACAGCTTGTCTCCGCTGAGGAAAAAGTCACAAGTGGAATTTGACGTCATTAAGAAAAATTCTTTCTCCTTAAATCAAACCCTCTTCATTATGGTGATTTAATTCAACCTATCTTCTGCCCTTACCACCAGCTGCTCAGAGATGCCTACTCAGCTTTCAGCAAGCAAAATAAATCTCTCTAACAAGTCCCACCAGTGTTTTCATGTTATCAAGGCAAAAATAGAGACTCTATTTGAAGAAATTCAACTTCAGACAAATCAGAAATACGAGCCACCCCCTTCCGAACAACCAGTTCATTTTTATGTTACATACTGAACACACATCTTTCATCTCCTCAGTCAATTACATTTGTAAGATTTCCAAGGACAAAATGTGTATATATACATACACCCCCCACTCTCATAGATATATAGAAAATATAATTTATTTACTTATCTCTGTCAGTTGTCTATTATGTATATATGAGCTTGTTTCCAAGCCTGCTCTCCTTGCAGTCATTAGTAAACTATGCAGAAGTAGCTGCGTACAACCAAAGTGATCAAAACCTCTGCGGAGGGAAAATTTTTGGGTTCAGATAATATATCTAAACCTCAGAAGCGCCCATGCATATGCACTTTGCAGTTCCAGAAATGTATATATGCCTAAAAAAGGATCAGAAGTGTATAAAGGTTAAGGTTGAAAATATAATTGACAAACTTGGACTTACTTATCTTTTTGGATTTGTCAACATCCAAACGTTTTCTGATTGTCACCCTTTTTCTCCTTTACTGGGAATCTGGAAAAATAATTTAAAAAAATGGAAGTAAATAGAAAAGCTGAAAGAAACCACGGCAGCAAAACTCCCCCAAATCTTCCTCTCCCCGGCTTAAGCACGGTGTTTTCAAATTGGCCAAGATTTGGTTTACTGATTGAAAGCTATGGCTCTCTGCTAAATTGTGGTAAGCTGCAAGGTGGCCGTAAACCACAGCTCTGCGTATAGAAAACTCTTGAAACCATTACTGTGTTGGCATCACTTGTGCATTTTAGAAGTATTAGATCTGCGATGCAAGTTATGAGAGAGATCTTGGGTTTGCGAAAGTAATAAACATCTGGGGGAAAGGATGACCTTCTCACTGAGAATTAATGACAAAATAAACAAACAGCCTAAGCCACATGGAAAATAACATAGCTCCCTTGAAAATGTGCTCTGCGTTATAGGAAATGTGTATATGCATAAAAAATGATTGGTCAGGTATGAAACAAACGTGTCTCTCCCCCTCCCCGTTAATGTAATATTAAGATTGAAAATATAACCATGAAAAATCAAGAGGGCAGTGGAATTATGTGCAATGAGCCACATGTGTTTCTAAATAAACGATCTTGCCAGACAGTCTTGATTACATTTTAGGATGGAGTTTTACCATTACCGGACAAAAGCAATGACGTAAAGGAAATATTCTGGGATTTTAGTAAAGCAAATGCTAGGGTATCTCACACCAAAGAATAATAATCAAAACTGGCCTGGAAATGAACATTGTCACATGGATTGAAAACTGGCTGGAGAGCTACAAACAAAGTGCTATGAAGGATAACAAAGCATCTAGTAGAGAAGCCTCATGAAGGACCCCCCTTTGATTCATTCTTACAGAAAAACTGTGTCTAAGAGCTAAGACCCAGGGTTGACAACTTGCGGATTGGGGCAATATCCTGCCCAGAACCAAGTATCTGGCCTACAGCCTGCTTTCTGCTGCCAGCTATCCTCAAAGTCCTTCAGGCACAGGCAGGACGCAAGCACCACTATGAGAACAAATGACTAATGCTCGCAGCTACTCAGAAAGATGAACAAACAGTAGATTGGGATGAAACAGGGGAAAGTACTTTTTTTTTTTTATCGCTGGGAAAATATTCATTGCTGCACATAACTGCAGAAAACAAAGAGGAAAAGGTGATTATGCCAAAGGAAAACTTTAAATTTGAAATCAAGTGAAACTAAAGTTCTCAGAGGTTTTTCGATACCACCACCCCTGTCATCCTTCATGCAGGGCAGCAAAGACACCAGTGACTTTATACCAGCCACAGTTATTCCACTGAGCTGCACTTCATTCTTTGTTTTATATTTATCACCGTCCTGTGAAATTTTTGAGAGTATTGTCAGAATATGAGCTTTTCCTCCAATAACTCTTTGGTACCACTCAAAAATGAACATTGCAACTCAAAAATATGAACATGTCAGTATGAAAATGCACACCGTGCCTGATATAATGCTGCAGTCTGGGACATGTAAATTTGCAATGCTTTATGCTTGGAGCTGAGTGGCATTTGGGCCAAGAAAGCTCCAGGTTGGGATGATTCCCACTTGACAACAGTAACAACCAGTAGACAAAATGATACCCACTTCACATCAATCAATATGTAGGCCAGAAAGAAAATCAGTTTTATAATGGAAATCCTTCTATGATGCTATTTAGGTATTAATTTAGCAGCAGGATACTATTATTCCCTAACATGGCATTTATTTTACCACCATAGTTTATAGTATTCAAAGCCCTGAGTAAAAGAAGGAGCTTTCAGTAATCAGCCTGCTCCGATTGCTAGCCTTTCGGTGCAACTCTCTGGAAGGGTAAATCATTGTTATCCCCATTGTCATGCACATTATTCATTAGCTAACGCTCATATGGCAATTACACATCAATTCATATACGCCAATTAAGCAATAAAGCAACCAAAGCAGTGGGCCAGCAGTCAAGCTCACCTTTGTTCCCACACAGGAACAGCTTAAAGAAATTTCTTCTTGGGTTGGGTCAGGCAGCAGATGAAGGCTGAGACACTTGTCCCCCCTCACTGAGTGCGGTTTGGTCTATAGTGAACAGAGACTGCTCCGTAACCCAGGCTGGCCACCCCAAATTAGCGGGGATGGAAGCAAAGGGTGATGGGGATGGGGTGTGCTGGTACCCTGGGAAGGCCAGGGGTGGATGGGGGGTGAGACACCACCAGTAGATCTCTGTTTGCAGAGGGTTTAAAAGGGGGAAGAGACAGGTGGGGGCTGCAATATTGCGGCATATCTTGGTTATTCAGCAGGTTAAGGAGTCTGCAGGTGACCTCCATCTGCTGGACGGCGTGAGGAGCTGGGGTTTAAGCGGTGGGCTTTTATGTTACAACTTAAAGAGTGGACACTAAGCCTCCAGGTCAAGACTGAGGAAGCACAGGAGCAGCTCCTGCCCCCTGCAAACCACTGCATCACCTAGAGAAGAACCAACCAAATTTCCCTGCAAAGACCTGCATGGCTGCAGCACAGCTTTGCGTCTGCCTGCCAGCCCCCTCCCGCTCACCCAGAGCTGGAAAAGGGGTCTTCAATGAAAGGCGTCTTTCATGTGGTGTGAGGAGCCTTTCAGGCCGCGGGAGCGGTGGAAAGGGGCTGGCAGCAGATGGGAAGCAGCACGGCTGCTGTGTTTTGGGACCCGTGCGGCGGAGCAGCCAGGGCTCTGGAATCTGCAGTGTAAACTATTCGCGAGATGCGATGGGGGATTTTTTTATTATCCTGCCAATAGAAACTTTTGAACTGAAGGGAACGGAAAAGTGCCTGCACTGATGTAATTCCGAGGGTTCCCACTGATAACACTTGGAGGTACGTGAACATACATCAGCCCCGGCCCTGGCCCCGGCTCCTTCTCAAACACGGTGCTACCCTAGAGTCTTCATTAGTGTCAGATTATAAACCTCTGCTACAGAAATAGGATTTATGAGCATCTTGCATGTGAAGGCAGAGATGGAGGTTTCCTGGACCACTTTTAATGGGTTTGCATTCAGGTGGAGGAGGAAAGGTAAGCGAGGAAAGGCCTAGGCTGCTGACAACTCTCTGTGTGAAACAACCTTTTTCTGGCAGTTTTTTACTTTTCCTCATCGATCCAGTGAGGTAACTGTAAAATTACGGCATCCAAATAACAGTGCAAAGCATTAAATAAAGCACAAGGCCAGAATATATTGTAGAATAAGTGGATAATGTGACATCAGTGTCAGTTCAACCTTCTGAAACCAGCAGAAAAGTTCTGAGGACATAAAAAATGTGCCATTATGTCATACTGCAAAGCATTAAAAATCCTGCAAAACCTAGGCTGTACATTTATACACATTTTAATTTCAGTTCATTGAAATGGATTTTTTGCTGCCTTGGTTACTGAAATTGGCCTGGTAAGCACATGACTTAGCCAAAACCTATAATTCACTCATTTTTCTTGACAGGCCTCTCGGGATCAACAGTTTCCACTGACCTGAAACTCTTCAAGCCAACAGCAAACCTCTTTAGTGCAGAATTAAGCCGTGAACCTTGAACGGCAGCATGATAGTCCTGTGATTATTATTTCAGGTTTCTTTTTAATAAATGCGCAGTGCTCTTCCTGACACTAATTCTAGCCTGTTTATTTTATTTTTGTGGCCAAGTACACATCCTCACAGCCAACTATATTTTGACAACTGCAAATACATATGATGTGAAGCTGGTAGGCTTGCAGGTCAGACTGAAAAGATGGTCCCCGGGCATTAATTGTGATTATCTATGCTATGTGTTTTATTTCTCCTAAAGCCTGCTGTTAGCTTATATCCCAACTACATTAAAATAATTTTAAGGTGTTCTTTTAGCCAGGTTGTGTGAGAAGGATTGTAATGTGTGGAAATGCTATATTGCTGATGCTGTACTTTATGGTGACCAACTCCCATGCCTGGGAGCCTTCCGGAAGGAAAGGCTTCCTGAGAATGAGGTTGTCTCAGTGAAATATTTAAAAGCATCTGGGGAAAAAAAAATCATGTTCCTTTAATAAAAAAGCATGGCTTTCAGTGAAGTCATTTGAACATGCCTCACATTAATTAGTTTTTTTCCACACTGTACCCTTGCAACTGTTATTATTAATGCATGCACAATATTTATGCTGCTATTTTTAGGTTGAGGGAAGATCCAGTTGTTCCTTTGCCAAGCTGAAGCTGCTCCCTGCTCGCCAGGGGGGCCGCCAGGCAAAGTGGTCCGGAGCTATCCCATCCTCCCCATCCAGGTCACCGACTCTCTGTGTGCCCTCAACGATCCCCGTGACAGCAACACGGCCATGCTGCTGCCGTGCCTGCGACGCCCCTGCCACCTCCTTGTCCCCTCTTGCTGCAGGTGGCATTTCTTGACTCGGCAGCACTGTGGCTGCCAGCTCTGTGTCTCCTCTGCCCTCGCATCTCCTTCCCACCCACCCCTTCAGGTCCTCTCCTGCTGCTTCTCTGCCTAAATTCCTCAGCATTCATGGCAATGAACTTTTTCATTCTTCCAGCATCCCAAAGAATTTTTTTTTTTCCAAAATAGGTTAACCGTTTTTTTTCAGATAATTTTTTCCCTACTTTGTGACTGAAAAAAATTTTATTTTTAACGAAGTTTACAAAACAGTTTTTGTTTGGAAAGGTCTGGGAGTTATTACAGTAACAAACCCTTTTTTTCCTCAAGCTTGAATCCTAAAATAATTCAAGCCCACAAGTACCCTACAGCTTAGGTTGCCATCCAAATGCAGGCACTTCTTCTAGCGATCACCTTTCTGTTAATTTAAAAGCAATAACCATTTAGCTTTGCTTGATAACCAGGGCCCGTATACTGCTGATTCAGGAGAAATGCTGGGTCACAGCTTTCATATTGAGAAATAAGTGTGATAGGAATATCTGCTGGAATCTTATCTAAACTTACACTATCCAAATATTTTAATAGCTCTACGTATATTTTCTGGCTTCAACAGTTACAATGACACTTAGGAAATGCGAGACTAATACGTTTTTTCCTTGCTAAATGGCTTTCTGTGTCATGGGGAATAACAAATGTTTTCATAAAATATTAAGGAGGACTGCCAACCTCCCCATACCCCTCCCCACAGCTACACCTTTTGTCAGTTAATAAAAAAGCAGAGAAACATTTGTTTTGAAGGTGGGGTGTGAAAGGAAGAGAAACATGTGCACATCATCCTTACAAACAAAGCATATCCCCCTCTGGAAATGATGATTTAGAAAGGAAATGTACCAAATGGAAAGAATTCAGAGAACAAGATTGATCAGATGACCAGGAATCATCAACTGCAAGGAAAAGCTGAAGGATTTGGTATTGTTTAGTCTAGAAAAGAGGATTGTGGGGACATCGTGTCCAAATATGTAGAAGGTAGCTCTAAGGAGGAAAGAAAAAACTCTTTTCATATCCCCTGGGCTTAGGACAAGTTGTCACAGGCTTAACTGAGGAGGAGGCCGTTTCAGTCAAGCACCAGGAAAAATAGTTCCCAAGCGCGGGGGACAATGCAGAGACAGGCTCACAGGGCAGGTTGCACATCCCCATCACCGCTCGTTTCTAAGAACAGGTAATCCAGGAGGCATTTAGGAAAGACACAGGTGATGCTCCTGGATGATGAGGTGAGGTGATCTCCTGAGGTCATTCCCAGATCTGTGTCTTACATTTACTGTGTTGGAGTCAGGAACCGCTCAGATAGATATACTGCAAAACCATTGCTTTTTCCCTTAAAACGTTGGGATACTGGAAGATGCACTTGAGAGGAGGAAAAACTTCTTTACTTTGAGGGTGACAGAGCACTGGAACAGGCTGCCCAGACAGGCTGTGGAGTCTCCTTCTCTGGAGATATTCAAAACCCACCTGGATGCATTCCTGTCCAGCCTGCTCTAGGTGACCCTGCTTTGACAGTGGGGTTGGACTAGATATCTCCAGAGGTCCCTTCTGATCCCTACAGTTCTGTGATTCTGCGAGTGGTGGTGGTGGGCACCTGGCAGGGTCTGTGGGCACTCCTTGGCCTGGCTCTTGGTGGCTGCCCCTTTCCAGCAATTAAACCCTCTTGCAAAAAGCCAAACTCAATTTGGAAGTCGTCAGTCCTCATTGTCCAACATCAGCCAGAAGATCCAGCAATTTCAGCCCTCATATAACAGACCATCTAATCTGTAAACAGCTAGCCGTGTGGTTAGAGGCTGAGACAGGCAGGAGGGCCAAGTCCTTGCTCAGTGGAGTGCAGTGAAGTTTGGGTTCCCACCTTGGCTTACAGAAGCTGAAGATAATGTACATCAGGTTATACTGAGTAATTCAACACGGTGTACAAGAAAAACAGAGCTGTTTTCTCTCGGAGCCCCAGTCAGCAGGAGGATGTCTAGCTCATTTTTTATTCATCTGAGTCAGTTTTGAAAGCATCCCACTCTTGCAGTAAAAAATTTTGCAGTGTGTTATGAAAGGACAACTAAAAATCTTGGCCATAATTTTTTTTAATGTCTGTCATTCACAGCTTGACAGTCCCACAAGTTGTTAGGAAAAGAGTTGTCTATGGTGAATGGAAAATAGTAAATCCAGGGAGGGATCAGAAGTGCAATACAATCCATCAGTGTGTTAAAAACACAAACTGACAAAAAATATGGCCCTCTGGGTTCTTAAACACACTCATAGTAAAAACTGTCTAGGTTGTGAATTAGAGACAGCGAAAGCTATGTCTGAAATGAATCCAGAGCGAGGATGATAATGTGATAACTTTTATGGATGAGTGCCTGTTACACTCGAAAGGGTTCCCTGTTCATGGGAGCTTCCTTCATGTTTCCTAAAGAGCCAATGTCAACAGCCCACTTTCTGCTTGCAATAAATTTAAGTCCCATCAGCCATAAAACAAAGATGCTTTATTCTTAATGCAACCCCAATAACTTCCCATTCTAGTTACTATAAACGTTCCTGTTAAGAATGTATAATTCTCACTGGGCACATATATGCCAACCTGACTCATGTTACCTAATTTATCACTCTGTGCCTCAACCCACTGAAACGGGAATTCGGCTGTCTACGTGGCAATGCTTTGTGGAGCTCCAGGGAGTCCGTCAGTAACACCTGGCCATAACACAAGAAATAGTACAGGTTATTTATGATCTGTATGCTGATAACCATGCTTCTCAACTGTAATTTTGGGACAAGCATCTGAAAACACCCTCTCATCAAATTTTAGGCCATAGGATGTGTTTTCTCAAGAATATGTTGATGAATAGAAACCAGCTCCAGTGCCGAGCATCACTGAGAGTGCTGTGGATTGTGCGTTTTCCATGAGTCAAGTAGCATGATGGGTACAGCGAGATCCAAGAAAGCTCAAGCTTGTACTGAAGAGATGTGTGTCCTGCACATATCCGAACACCTAGTACATGTTTCCTAAAGTCAGCCTCTCTTTTCTTAATGGCACCTGCATTTTGTACTCAGGGTTACGCTGCAGATTCATTTCTGTGTGTTTCCACCACTCCCCACCTAACTGAGAGCAAAGTTAAACAGCTCCAGGCCCAAGTGCTCAGATTTACTTCAGAAATCTTGCTCACAAAGGGAAGAGATTAGGCCTTATCTTAAATTAAATGCTATTCTTTCATGTCTAATAGCTAGCTCCTATGTGAGGCCCCTCGTGGATGAATATCCAGTTTTTCTGACTTTTAACTTTGCCTCGTGATTTGCAATTGAAAGGTTGAACTCTGGACAATGACCGTAAGAAAATCTTCAGCGCAAGGAAACCAAAAATAAACAATCTTATGAGCGTATTAATGTGAACAAAAGAAATAATGCATAAAAATCAGAAGTAAGATATAGGAAAAACAGGGAAAACGTGAATAGTAGGAAAATTCGAGTGCCACTTGCTTATGGGTGGTGTTGATATCAGGCCATATGTACATTGAGGTGCTTACACCAGCTGTATTTGCTCACAAGCATCGTACTGGTTTAACTACACTGATTATAAAATCAAGCTTAATTAAATCAGAGCAACATTTTCATGGAGGAAGCATGCAGCCCTTCAAAGGCAAGCTTCCCTTTGATGCGCTGGACTGAATTTCACACGGCATACGTAATAAGTCTGGAAGGGACACTTAGAATTAGTAGGATCCTTGGTAGGTTCTTCTGTAAGGCTGGGTCGTGAAAGACTTCCCTCATATCTGGGTGGCAGGTGGGGCCGTGGGAGGACGGCTCGAGCTGACCATAGCAGTGATACCACGTGGAGCACCCAACGCTCAGGTTCTCCTGGTACTTGCACCGTCAGAGTTGTCAGCTGGGGTCCCCATTCCATGTGCACACTCATCCCTGCTGCTGGAAACACGCCACGTGCCGCAAACGCGAACTCCACATTCACATGGGGCCACCCTTTATTTCTCAGATAAAGTAAGCCCATCATTCTTTGTTTATTTGACAAGCTTTGGCAGAACTACCCAAGTGAGGTGTTTCTCAGCGTTTATGGAGTCTCCGAGGCAGAGCATCTGGCACAAAAAGCCCTGCAAATTTTAGAGCACAGGAAGGGACAGAATGGGGTATTTCCTGTTAATGTGAACCTATCTGTACAAAGCATTAATAACTGCTGTGGCCTGAATCCCAGGATGTTTGTGAATTCCACTTAACAACTACTCACACAGCATCTAACAATTTTATTAGCAAGCTGCTATCAAAATGGAAGGGCAGGGTTGGTACCTGGGCTTTCTTCTGCCATAGAGCATGGAGGATGCCTCTCAGCTTTCCACAGTCTTTTTGGCAAGGAGGAGCAGCAAATACTGTGAAGATGAGCAATGAAGGATTCACACCATAGGGTAAATGCCTGCCACTAGAGCTCCTGTGCTGAGTTCCAGCATCCATTCCATCCACCCTGCTCTTCTCCAACCTTCCCTTTCAATGCAGCTTTTCTCCATCTGAGTAGCTCCAGTCTCTCCAGGTTACGGACCTATTTTTAGCTGCTCACAGTCCATGAGCACCATGAGATTCTAGGTCTGGGGATATTAAAACAGAAAGTCGTTGCCTCAGATCTCATTGAAATACAACTGCCTCTGGAGTTTCCAATTTGTATCTACTGCATGGCTTTAATTGCATGAGGCACTTGCGACGTTCATAAAATTAGTGTTCAGGCGAATGTACCCTTTTGGGGCAGATTTGGTAGAATCACATTTATTCAGTTCAAGTTAAGTACAGCTCACTCGTTTCTAGCCTCACATAGTTCCTCGGATATCATGATTTTCTTGGAAGGGAATGTCTGCTAGTGCTAACGTGTTTGGAAAGCTCATAAAAACTGGAGGTAGCTGCAGCCTGTGTATCGAGCGTTTGCTAACAGTTCACTGTGGGTTTCCCTAATGTGGCAGATTTACAGGGGTCATATTTCCATCTGGATGGGTTTGCCCATGAATAACTCTCCTCTGTCTTGTGCACAAACGTGATTTTCCTACAACACCCGTATATTTCTCTGTCCCAATCCCCCCTCCGTCTCCCCAGTATTTTTCTTCACACAACACTGTGGTCAAGGCAACAGAAAGAAAATCTTTCTACGAATGTGCATGTTATTTTCTGAGCCTTGCACATCTTTTTTTTTTTTTAGGGTAGGGCTCAAGCAGGATTTTAGCTGGTGGTGCTGATAATTGGGCAAGTTTAAGGATGGTTCAGTGTGATTATATACACCTGGGCTTTTCATTGCTCAGACCAACACGGGTCAGAAATACCCTGGCTGATGTCAAAACCCAGACGGCGTTGGTGTTGTGACGTCGGTGTGGCCCGGCTGATGCCAGAGCGTGCCTGCTCCGCGCTGTGGGGTGGCAGGGACCGAGGCGGTTTGGGCAGCAGCAGTCCTGTCCCCAGGGCTGGCTCCACAAAAGCCTACGTGGGAATTTCTCCATCCCTGGACAAACAGAGATGGAGAGCTCTTTTCCCATCGGGTTTTCCCACTGGGAATCTTTGCACAGAGGCAGGTAACAGTCGGGCAGAGGCAGCACTGGGGATGCTGCACTCGCATCCTGCCCCCAGCCTTCATCGCACCACCCATTTCCAAGGGTCTCTAAAATCCAAACTAAAATCAATAAACAAAGTCTCGATCTGCCAGAAAGAAACTGCTGGTTAAGCTCTGAACAGTCCTTTGGGAAAACCTATTTTTCCTGTTTCCCGGTTTTGGCAGTTCTTAGCGAGCTTGTTTATTTATTTTTACCCTTTGAGATTAATCACCGTTAGGCGTGGGACCCGCTCGCTGCCAGCTCCAGCCCAGAGGTCTTTTTACAGGCAGGGTGCTCCAGGCTGCCCGTACACTGCTGCTGTACCCTCCCTGCCCCCATCATCCCGCTGCCTCCGAATCGCTCCCGCCAGCTGACATCTCCGGCAGGAACCTTCCCGTCCGCTTTTCTGGCAGAGCAGGTTAAGGAAAGGTACGGGTAAGTTAGCACCAGGGAAGCACTGCAGCTAACAAAGACCCGATGGCTGTATGTTTGCATAAGCAAACATATTTGTGCCACGTGGAGAAGAAAGCTTCTCCGACCTTGCCCACCAAACGACAAGCTTTTCATCTATTTATCTCAGTGGTTCGATGAAGAGTATAGGAAATGTGCTCATGGTGGTAGATAAAAGAACACCTCTAAGCATGTGCAAGCATTTTGGAAAGTTCATGTAACGTTTCCTTTGCAAAATAAACATATACTCACAGCCCCATTTCCAAAATGTCACCAAGAATATCATCACTTGCAAATGTTTCTGGGGAGGAGGTTGCCAAATTGCTAAATATATTCTGGTCTTCGAATAGACATTTGGTGCCGTTTCCTTTCTACCTTGATAAATCTTTTCTTAAGCCCTCTCTCAGAAGAACCACAGAATCACAGAATCTTCATGGTTGGAAGGGACCTTTAAGATCATCTCGAGTCCAACCACAAAAAAAACCCAAAAAACCCACACACCAAAAAAACCCACAGACACAAACCAACAATCTCGGGCACTAGAGCGTGCCCTGAAGAGCCATGTCTACACGTTTCTTAAATACCTCCAGGGATGGTGACTCCACCACCTCCCTGGGCAGGCTG
>JAOXJK010000001.1:192948999-193016317 GCA_025774025.1 Xenus cinereus
AACAAACAAACAAACAAACAAACAAACAAACAAACAAACAAACAAACAAACAAATAATAAACAAAGAACATAAACCCCAGGGAGACACGCCGCCATCGGGACCGGGGCCGGGGGGAAACGTCGGGGGAGCTGGGGGGTGTCGGCGGGAAGGGCTTGCTCCAGGGGTGCCCCGGGGAGCTGGGGGCGCAGCGGTGCCCGGGGGAGCTCAGGGGGCTCTGCCGGGTGGGTGACCCCGGGGACCTAAGGGGGGTTTGCTGCACCGATGTCCCGGGAGCGAAGGGAGGCTGGATGTCCACGGGCAGGTGAGTAGCGGGGGTCCCGGGGAGGTGGGGAAGGGTTTGCCGGGGGGTGTTCGGTGGAGCCAAGGGGCTTTGCTGCGTGGATTTCCCGGTGAGCTGGGGAAGGCGGGGGGATCGCTGCATGGATGTGCTGGGGAGACCCAAGAGGAGGGTTTGCTGGGTGGATGTCTGGAGGTTTTGTGTCGGAGAGAGCTGTGGGGAGGTCTGCGTAACGATCATCCGTGGGGAGCTCAGGGGGGATCTGCTGCCCGTGTGTCTGGGGGAGCCAGGGGTGGGTTTGCTGGAGCCGAGGGGCTTTGCTGGCTGCGCTCGCACGTGCTTTGTACAAGAGAGATGTAAGAGCAGTCTCCCGAAGAAGCGCCTTGCGCTCGCTAAGTATATCACAATTGATAGCAGAAAAACGTCATCCCGTCTTCAGCACTGGTTGTGAAATCTGTTTGATGTCTCAAATTGCTTTTCAGCATCTGACACGATCAAGTGCAAAATGCTCACTTCTGCCTGCAGACAAGGACTTGTTTCTGCCTTCTATTTTGCTGTAACGAGCGGGCTGTAATAACCACATTTTTCCCACTCTGTAAAACAGGAACTCTTTTTTTTCTCCTTGGTTCAGCAAGTGCTGTAGTGTTTTTCTTCCCAAAGTAGAGCTGGTACCTTCCTGCCATACCAATTTTGCCTTAAAATGACATTGAAATGTATGCACTGCCTTGTCTTTAGAGGTGCACGGTACTACTGGCTGCCAAATAGGCTGGCAGGATTAGAATGACTGGCCAGGTTACAGTGCCCTTTGCTAAATCTGTCCACCTGGTGACATGAATTGAGGATGTGTGGTGGTAGAGGCTGAGCTTGTGTCCAGTCCTGTGGCTGAGCGGTGGCTGGCGCTTTGCTGGCCATGGCACAGTGGTGCAGAGAGGAGTCCTGGTCCCTCTCCTCCTGCCAAAGCGTCTCTTCAGGCTGGGGAGCGATGCTTTTCATTTCCATGAGGTGTGTCCATGTGTGCCGTGTTCCACCAAGGCACGTAGTGCTCCAGCCTGACAGCAGCCCTGAGGACCTCTTCTCATGGCAGCTGCTGCCAACGGTGAAGTGATTGTCTGGAGAGTGTTTGGCCAAGATTTCCACCACACTTTGCTGCGGTTAATGCCTGATCCTTTTCTGAAGAGGGAGTGTGATACACCTCTGCAAAGTGGTGGAGTACCTTCTGCTGCCTCGCCGGACAAAGAGATGGAGTGGATACTCACCCTCTCCATGTACTGCAATCTAATTTGAGATGGCTAAATGTGCAGCTTTGCTTTTTCTTCTATAACTTCTTTAATTTTTGCTGAAGACAGAGCACCATGTACCTTCCAGCCTGGCAGAGCCCTGATGCCAGGCACTCGCCTGAAGTGAGAAGGGATGCTCAAGTACTGTGAAGATGAACATTTTTTTCTTACAAGTTCTACTTCATGATTCAGCATTCTGAGGACAAATATTAATGTTAGCACTTGTGTTTCCCATTCCTGCTCCAAAGAGCCCACAGTGGAAGGAACACAGACCTTGTTTTTGCCAGCAACCGACAAGGGAGCGGGCATATTACTTTTTACGGATCTTGGCAGCCCTTTTGGAATTCCTCAGCATGGAGGCACACGTGATGGGGGTACAGATGGAAATGCTCCCGTGGAGGAGCAGCTTGAGACCCTGGCTGGGCCTCGCAGCATATGGCAGCTTCACACACCACGCACAGCCAGCGCGGGCAGCCACCAACATCCATCCAACCGCTCAGCTGCTCCTCCGCCGTCATGGTGCTCCCTCGAGACTACGAGCGCGCCATCCTTTGTGTCTCTCTGGGGAAGAAGATTCCTGCCTTTACGCTTGAGCAGCAGTGGGATAGTCCTAATTTTGCCTGAAGCTGGATCTCAGTGACGGTTCGAATATTCTTTTTTACTGCTTGGGTCCTATGGACTCTATATGTACCTCTGTTTTGTTTTCCACTCAGTGCCAATGTATCATATTTTTTTACAATATAGAAAGTCTTTCTTGCTACCGGGGAGATTACGCTGCTTGTATTGGTTGCATACAGTTAAATGGAAGAATGTGTTGGCAAGAAACCAGTTTTGATACTGGTGGCACAGCATGTCAAATTGAACAATTTTGTTGCAAATACATATTTAACAGCAACTATTTTATTTTCTGGCACAAATGCCCCCAAATAGGGATGCTGAGTGACCACTGAACATTCCTGCCTTTTTGTTATCATGACTATACCTTTCTCAAATTAGATTTATTTAGCTGCGATTTGCTACATTGCTCTGTGGTTGTCTGAGCTCCTATTTCATCTTCCGCTTGGCTGAAGGATCACATGCGTGATCACATCACAGGACCAGGAGACAGAAATTGTCTAGGACTCTTTTTCATGTATTTTCTGTGACCATTTAAACCATTTTCCTGGAAACATTTCCTTTTCTTTTCTTGACATGCAAAGTGGTTTGAACTGCTAACCCACCTCGCAGGCACTGGGAGGTTCTTTCTGTTAAATGTTTTCAAGGCATTCAAGACACTTTGCTAAAAGGTGACACTGAAGTGCAGCATTTTAGTTAATGCTTTGAGAAAATTCTGGTCCAGATTCCTTCCTTACTGAACTTGCTGGAGTCACTGGACTATGTGTGGTTGACCTACAGAGAAGTTTTGTACTGACTGTTTAGTTTAGTAACCAATACCAGTAAGTTGATGCAACTCTGAAGTGGATTGAAGTAACGTGAGTAAGAGTGATTATACTGATAGAGCTTATTTCTACAAATTTATCAAAACAAACTATGCAGCAGAGGCGTCTTTTATGCCCGTGTAACTGTGTCAGCAGTAGCAGCTGCGGTCATTTAACCATATTTATAAGTTCCTGGTGTTTCCCTTTTCTCTTTTCTTAGAGGGGCTAGATTCCAACCAACCCTGAATATTTTACACAAGACAATATTTGGTAACATAAGAATTCACTCTTAGGATTTTTTGCTGCCTCCTTGAAGATTTCAAGTGACTACTTATAATTTTTTTGAGGCTCAGCAATTTTTTTGTGTTTACTCATACAATGTGCAAAAAGTTAACCATTTTGCACACTAAGCAAAATAGTATTTATGGTTTGAGACTTAAAATATGGTATTCCATCACCATAAAAATGTGTTTCTTTGTGATTCTGATCACAAATACAGCAACAATTTACTGGTGGGGAAAGGAGAGTTGTAGTCTTTGCCAACAGTGTACTAAATGGATAAAATTCAAGCAAATAAATGGCACTGGAAGAATAAAGGTAGTCATACATAATCTCAGTCCTTCATCTGTCTTACTCTGCGAAGATGAATCAAGTATCTATTTGCCATTATACCTGATGATACCTTGACCTCCTGTCCTTGTATATATGTTTTTTAACATAAAGCTCCTTAGGGAAGACATTTCTTCTTCCTGACAGTCTCTGTCCTCTTTACTATAATCCAAGCTGAGGATCTGGGGAGTTTCTCAAAATCACACCTAGGAACGCCAGAAGTCTCAGCTGTCCAGGAACGCTGCTGGCACTGTTTAGTGAGGTGATGGACAATTCCTCTCACCCTGCAGACATATACTGTAGCAATTTTATCTCTGATGAGAACTGAAAAAGCCACTGTTTTAATGAAATCATCCACATACTTGGTCCCTAGGTTGAAATCACCTTGGCAGGTTGTGCTGGTGTATGATAACTTACTGTTGTGATGCACCTCCTGATGCTGCTTTAATTACAAACTAGCATTAGCAATCCTTCCTCTGTTTGACTATCAGAGAAATTGAAAATTATGCATAAAACAATGTATTCTAGTACTTGAGTTTCCTAGTCTCAGTTTTGGGTTTTTTTTTGTCGCTCATGGTGGCAGGAGGAAAGAGAGGGACTTGGCTCGTCACGTGGGATCTAATACCCCAGGACTGCATTATATCAAATCATTGCCTGTTTACTTAATGCTGCTTGAAGTACCCATGTGGAATGGGGGATAATCTCCTCCCTCTGTCATCTGTAAACTGCTCCTAAGAACACCTTGCTGTACAGACACTGGGGCAGAATCGTGGCCATGTGTTAACCTTCCCACTTTGTGTCGGGCTTGAAAGGAAACTTTGGGCTTCATCAAAATCACCCCAACCAGAGTCACTGGTCTAGGCATGGTGGGCACAGCGCAGCTGACAGTAGGACCCATAGGCTAAATATTCTATCCTCCCCTCCTCCACATTTTTCGTAGTCTGCCACATCTCCATCTTTTGATGTAGATTGCTGAGATCTTTTGAACACATCCAAAGATTAGTATCCTTTGGGAGGTAGTTGGTAGACCATCTTTTGCTTATAGTTGGTGTCATCAATTTTTCTTTCTACTCTGAGATGGCCTTTAGCCTCCGTCTTTGCTGTCCTCTCTAGCAGCTGCTGTTCCACGGTGATGTGCTTTTGCTTCCACTGCGTCGATACCTCTTTCCTCTTGTGCCCCTGCAATCGTTTTCCATCGGTTATCCATCCAAAAATGGCTTTCTTTTTAGGAAGGTCCTTGTAAGTAAAAGTATTCTGGCAGCATAAACAAAAGCACATAGTTTTGTCACCTGCTCTGCCTTTATGGTAAATGGGCTCTCTGTGGGACCTAGACATCTCTGCTGCCTGAGCCAGCAGTTCAAATGCAGTCGTCTTCTCACCCTGTTTATAAGGGCTTGGGGTTGTTACAGGTCAGTATAGGGACATTTCTTGCTTTACCAAAGTATAAGAGATTCTTGTTCTTTCTGGTATTTTTAGACAGCGCTATGCTGTAAATCTAACAAATACTGGATTATGGCATGTAGGAAAAAATGATTTATTGCCTCTCATAAGTAGCCCAGTGATAGAGGGCGAAGAGTGATGCCCAATTGTCCTGGAAATTAACAGCTGGGTGCTGAGGATTGTTTTGATTTTTGGGCAGTTAGTTGAACTTTGCCTTACGGTTTTTGGTAAAGGGTTGTGTTCTGTGCTTTGGTTCATGCCTCTGGTTCAAACTAGAAATGTGTGCCACAGATAGGGTTTGTTGCTCAGACAACAAGAACAGAGTTTGCACGGGTGCAATCCCTCATGGGTATTAACATAGATTCTTTTAAAGAGTAGGCTTTGTTAAAATCAGACTTCTTTTTTATGAGAAAAATGAAGCAGTGAGAGGGAGAGCTTAGCTGCTTGAGTGCAATCCTCAGCTCAAGGTATTGGCAAATCTGAGTGTTGTCCCTGTCACCCAGTTAAATGACCCAGGCACATGTCCCAGCCTTGACCCACTTCTGGAGCCGGCCTGTAAATCAGGAGCTTGAAATCCTTTCATCTCTTGGGAGGCTTTTACAAGGGTATCTGCACATTGCTGAGGAGGCATTTCTGCCACGTTCACCTGTCAGTCAGGAACTGAATAAATTTTTCAACTATTTCGTATATGAATCTCTTAAATAGACATCAGGTAATATAATATTCTCCTCCAAAGCTCGCACCACTCTCCGAGAAGTCCATTGTCCCCTGTGTTACTGAGCTCACAAATTTGGCTGTTCCCTGTCCTTTGCTCAGACAGCAAGGGGAGGATTGAGCTGATTGACTCAATTTTCTTGGTCACCTGAGTTTCCTTTTCTCCATCCGTGAAGGAAATCAGCGCTTCTCGGAGAAGACGAACTGCGCGCTAAGTGTGTCCCTTTCTCACTGTTGACTATAAGAGGGGCACGGGGCAAAGAGCTCAGGTGTGCACGGCTGAGGTTGGGTGAGAGGAATCCTCCCGTCCGTGTCGGACCACCGTGCCGGGCCCCGCGCCCCAAGCCGGTGGCGTGGGCAGCGTGCTCCCGGGGAGCCACGGCACAGCCCCCCCCGTGCCCACCTCCCGCGCCTCTGCTTACTGCACAGGTTTTCATGTCTCTAGATACTTGCAAAATACTATAAACACCGCGTGTCTGCTACTTAAGTTACTTGTCATCACAAAAGAAATAGTATTCCTATTGAAAATGAAATTTTTTCACGCATTCTTTTTTTAATTCATGCTCTGCCATTCTCTTTCTAAGCGTGATGCAGTTAAGTGAAACACAAAGCACAAGAGAATGCTTTATCTTCAGTTCCATTTTTTTGAGGACATCACGCAAATGCTGCTGTTTGTTACTTTTTTCACAGTAATGGGAATTAATATCATAACTCGGCAATATTAATGTACCTAAATTCCACATAATACCATTATCCATTTCAACTGCAGGGCAAAACTAGTTGAATACTGGCAGTCAGAAATTGATTTTTCCTCCAGTCAATGACTTGTGAGATGCTTGTGAAAGTTTTACTGTAATCCTGCAATCCATAGGGGTTATGATTCCTGAGGAGAGGCAGCATATTTTCAGTGATGGTTTGCAGGGTTCCTGTCCTCAGCATGGTGGGCTGAGCTGCTCATAAACCACGTACCATCATGGTTTACAAAATAGTTTTTCAGAGCGTATGTCTGATCATTATCTGGTGTAAATGAATTCTTTTGAAATCTGTAGCCCTATGTCTGTTTATACCAGACGAGAAACTAGCCAAATACTAACACGTACCACCAGTTCAACAACTGAAAAGAAAAAAATATTTCTGTTTCTGTTAAAAAAGCAGACGAGACAACCACCGCCAGAAATGCAGAAAGTATGAAGTTAAACCTGAATCGGAGGGGAGCGGGGGCAGGAACTCAAACTTTTGAACGTGAGGAGGGCAAAAATAACTCTAGTTTGTCCTGGCTGATAAAAAGATTATCATCTTTGCATCTGGCACAGTGTAAACATTCATTATGGATACTGATTTTATGATGCATTTCACATGGGTGTGACTCAGCCAGCAAGCATGAGGATTTCTCTCGGTGTTGACTTTTCTAATATTTACATGAAAAAATGGGAGGTTATGATGTGGGACACGTGTTGAGAAATGCTCCTCTGTGTCCCATGCTTAGATAATTGGTCATTGCATCTCCTTGTGCTCCCAAACATCTGCTCTGGCTACAGCTGTCCAGGATGCATCTCCTCTTCTCCACATTGCCAGGGTGACATCTTTGCACGTGTGAACTGAGGAGAGCAGGCATCTGGGCCCAACTTAGCCAAAAATTAATTTGTCCGCTTCCTTCTCAAAGTAAATCGATTCAAGTTATCATGATGGTCACTGATTTTATTTTCTCAAACTCTGTACATAGCAAAATAAAAACAAACCCTCCCTTTCTGTCTGTAGTCAATGTCTCTGTGTAATGTTTTTATTTGCATAGAGCTGACCTGACTCACTTCACTGTTGCTGTGAAAATTTTCTTTTCCAGATCTCATCAGTGATCTTTTTATGTTTTAAGGCTCGTTTTTTGGTTTGTTTGGTTTTTGGTGGTTTTTTGTTTTGGTTTGGTTTTTTTTTGTTAAGCTTTGCTTAATAGCTGTATTAAAAGGTTGCCCAGAGAGGCTGTGGAATCTCATCCTTGGAGATAATGCAGACCCGGACTAGTGGTGGTCTGGAGGAGCCTGCTCCAATGAGTCCTGCTCTCAGGAGGTCCAGAGAAGCTGGACCAGAGGCCTCCTGGGATCCCCTCCAACCTGAACTATTCTGTGACTCTCTGCCAGTCATTTGAGCTCTTATTAAACTTTCTGTAGTCTTAATCTTTACATTGGTCCTCAGATATTTAAGTCAAGATGGGAATCTCACTGCCACAGGCACTATTCAGTGCTGCCAACCCAAGCATGAAAAAAATTGCCATAATTGAGAGAGGTTTTAAAATGCTGCATTTTTGCAGTAGCTTCCTTTTGAGACCCGAGAAGCCAAAGTATTTAAGATAATCAATCCTCCACTGCATTCACAGGAGCTGAGATGCTCTAGTTTTAACCACCCCCTGAAAGCCACCTGCCCAATAATCACACTTGCAGTAAATTTCCAATTGGGGGTTGATGCTTTATATAAACTCCTACAAAAAATGCTGGTTGGGGGAAGTCTATAGCTTCTCTTCTGTATGATGTTAGACTGCATTGTTATACAGGTCTCTTTTTGCCTTCCTATTTGTAGATATGCTACTTTTTAAAATGCTAACAGCTTCTCAGATTTGCTAGCAGTAAGACAAACTGATTTCATTCACTAGAAAAATTCAGCACAGTATTTTCTTTTTTTTTTTCCTCAAAACTAACAAAAATGGGCTTCTATGTTGTTAGTAACCTATTAAATTATTATCCAGTTACTTTCTGATCAGATAGAAGACATCTAAATCTGTCTTGAGAAGGTTATTTTTTGATGAAAGAAAGAGGGAGGAGGGGATATTTTTTAAAGGTGAATTGAAGTTACACATTTGAATTTATAACAATTGCGGCACAATAGCTGTAACTGAGCATCTGACAAAACAAACAAGTGTGCTCTACATAAATAAAGGGGGAACCAAAAAAATGACACAATAACAAATGCACTGCAATGAGTCGAAGAAATAACACTTGTCAAAAGCAAGTAAAGCACGCGGTACTGTGGAGTTTAATTTCTCCGAGGGGAGCGTGCTGTGCACCTGCCCAAACAAAATGCGTGCCACATTCAGCACTTGCATTGGCAGAAGAATCAGTTGTTCCCTAGCATATCTGTTCCTGGTACTCAGTGGTTATTTTTAGTATAAAGAAAGAAAGTCTTGCTTTGGGATTAGCTGAGAACAGGGACTTCATGGCTGTCAAAGGTTCACCTGTTTGTGGGCTATCAGTGGTGTAAGGGACCGCTCCAGCACTGGAAACTGTCCTGTCGGGGTCTCGGGAGGAGTTCCAACCCCAGCCCTTTTGTTCACCAGTTTATTCTGAAAAATATTTGAGCTAAATAAGGTAACAACCACCCCTCTGGTGGAGGGTCAGGGAGAGGAGAGGCCGTGCACCTTGGCAGCAGGCTGCACAACCGGTTCTAGAGAGCAGCTCCAAAGTTAGGGCCGGGACTCCTAGTCCTGCTTCTGGCTGCAGGAGGGGTCGGATACAGTGATGAACACATTTCTGTTCAGGGAAATGGGTGTTTTTGTCTCCTGTGGGCATGTTTGAAAATTTCTACCTCTGGGGAAACCAGCGTTGTTTATTTACTCATTATTTTCATTGTAGTATTCAACCTCACTCAACGGGAATCCATGCTCCCTTGGTAGCTACTGACATTTTCATCTCTTCCCTGTGCTTTGTCTTTTTTTTCCCTCCTGCATTCTCTGCCTTTGTCTCCTTTTTCCCATTCCCTTCCTAGTTCTGTGATAACTGCCCTGCCTCTCACTTTCCTATATTGTCCCATACATAATCAGGAATGACAAAAAATGTCATTAATGACTACTGAGAGACAAGACGTAATGCTCCAGCTAAATTAGTAGAAAAGGAAAATGCCCTCATCAATAAAGATTTAGGAAAAAAAAAGATGGCCCAATGCAGCATGTAAGGTTAGGTGGCTGGAATCCAAACCTTAATTTATGGTAGATGTCAGACTTGACACAGAAATGTATCAAGCATTTGAAATTTGAACCACCATCTGAATACTTGATAAATTCAAAGTACAATAGATTATAAAGGGACAAAAAGTGGTTGAGGACAAGCTCTAGGTGTTTACTTCGGGTATCTGTGTATTGACACTAACGATCAGCGTTTCTTTATTACTGGCTTTCTGGTTGTACTCCTGCTTTTCTCCATATGTGATATTTTACAACCATTTTCCCTCTCCAGGGTTGCTGATGGCAATCACTCAGCTTTTTTCCCATGTGGAGTCTGGCTGCGACTTCTCTGTGTGCATGCAGATATTGCTCTGAATCTCACCTACGATTTCATTTTGTTTCTCTTTCCAATCAGAAAATGAAGAGCTTGGCCCAAAGACGCCAGTCTGCACCCTCTTTGATCTTTGTCAAAGCACTTAACAGATCTCGATCGGTCTCAAGGTGAGTTCTTCCTGCTTTCTGCCTTGTACACTTGTGCAGCACCAGGCGTAACTCAGGAGAGGTTATTGTGGGATCGTACAGTTTAATTTCAGCTAAGATTTTGTCATGGACTGCTGCGTGGTAGAGGCCCTCTGGGGCTCTGGAAGCACCTACAGGTTTAGGACAATGCTGTGGACCAGGATCTGGTGGTCACAGTCTTCTCTCATCCAGCATTAGCAGCTTGCGGGGCTGTGTACGTGGGTGTGCGTGGGTGTGAAGCGTTCAGCATTTTTTGTCTTCATCGTCTGCTGGGTTCAGCCGTTCCTCCTCCCCCCTTCCACCAACGTAAAGCTACCATAGAAATGGGAGTTTCTATGGAGCCAGTCCCCTGTCCAGCCCCAGCCCTGACCTGCCATTTGAACCGCTCTGCATACATAACTTTTGTCTTCCTGCACTACAGTTCATTAGACTTTAAACTTACAAAACATAAGTGTTTATCAAGAAGTGAACCATCTGGTAGGCTGTTAATGCTTCCAGCTGCGCAGAGCTCTTTATGAAGAAACGTTATTGAGGGAAATTAAAGTATGTCTTTGTAAGGAATATTTTTTCCTACTCTGTGGTGTGTTAAGTAATCTGTATGTGAGCTTTGGAAAGTTCTTTGTGTTTGATCTAACTAATACCTGGTTTCATATTTGTCATCATGCAGAATTCCACAGTATTTCAGAAACCTGTGAAAGTATTCTGTGAAAACATCAGAGTTGCAAAATAGGAAAGGAAAATGAGTTGAAACTACTTGCAGGTCTTTTTGCTGGCTATGACATAAAAGAGGAAACTTAGAAAAGAATTCCTAACGGCATTTGCACCTTTTTGTGTAGTCTAGTGGCCCAAGCCTAGGAATGAGAGCCAGCAACATGTGTTCTGGTTCTGTCTGTAAAACTTCTTCTGTGGCCTCTCTCTGACTTTGTTTTCAGGTCTTTAAAATAAGACGAGTGGGTATTTTGTAGCCCCTTCATGAGGATACTGAAGTTATTTAGATTGCCTGTACCACCTTTATTCTTCATTCGCTATTATTTCTTCATTATATTTGTAGCTATGTTCATAATTGTGATACCACCTTTTGGGCACAAATAACACATTCATAACTGAGGTTGTGAAATTAGAGACAGACTATTATTATGGCGAGTAGCAACAACTGGAGAGTACAGGGGACAAGAGATGGGATCTCTCGGCCCTTGGACTTCAGGGTTTCTTGCAGTTTATAAGCCTATGTCTCCATAATTTATTCCCTTCGAGATTTGTCTTAATGTCTTAATATTTGCTCCTTGATATTATGAGAATAAACTATATTCGATGCTTATATTTCGGTCTTCTGTTATTTGCCTGCTGGGGTTCAGACATGAACAATTTTCTTCAATTCTACCTTTTTTTGGTTTGTTTTATTGCCTGTTCCATAAGTATCAGAAATTGGACATAGCTGGAGAGCCACTGGGTGGGATGCACACTCAGTGTGTACATTGTCACCTAAGAATTTTAAGCTTTCTTAAGTGTAAATATGTCTTGCTTGTATAGCCCAGCTCAGAATTGTTTCCAGATCTGATGTGTGGAAGGATTTCTTTGTAAGGCCAGTTGGCAGAAACTTTGTGGTGGCAAGGGCCAAAGAAGGGGCAAATATTGCTGTGTTTTGCAGTAAGGACAGTGCTTTGCCCACCTGATGGACCCTGCTGCTTTCACAGCTGATGGATGCTGCCTCAGCCACGTCTGTCCCCTGCCTGTGGCATGCAACGATTTAGCTGCTCCTGTTCGTTTGAACTGAAATCTGTGGCTGTAGTGAGAGGTATTGGGTGAAGTCTGAGGACCTCAGGGCCAGAACAGGTGATTTTGTAGCTTCAACGTCTAGCAGTTAGAGGGTAACACTTTGGATGGTGTTTATTATTCTTCACAGGAGCCGTAATTCTCACCTGTGCCTGACTTCCTTGTTGGGCTGTGCAAGACACATTCCTCTTCATCACCAAACTGATGGATGAGTTTGAACCTTCCACTCAGTTTGTTGTGTAAATGCTTAACTCTTGTGAAGTGCTTTCTCTTAAGGCGAGCTGAAGAGCAGCAAAATGACTTCTCATGTTTTCTAATCTCCTCCAAATGTTTTATCTCAGACCTGTCTCAGCTCTCAGTTCCCTTTCTTGTAGACACAGCCAGCCTGCAAAATCCATTATTCTCCTCTGGCAGTGAACCTTAATACTGGGACTCCATAACACTTACTTGTTAATGGTTGATTAATGACTTGTAGATAATAAAGCTCCTATCTGAAGTTAGCAAACATCTGTGAGGGATTTATACGAATCCTCTCACCTCGGCAGCTGGCTCACCTCAACATTTGTTGAAATTAATGAGCAAGTGCAAAGTTTAAAAGGGCAGGAAATACTTAGAAGCACAAGTCAGTTTGTATTTTTATGCCACTTTATGTGTCAGGTGTCCTTGCTTTATAAACAGGGCACTTTCATAAAATGTGGTGGCACGATTTTGGACAGACTTACTTTGGGCATTTTAAAATTTATTGATGGTATTTATTCAAAGAAACCATTGTGACATCTGGAGATGGCTATTTAGCGTTAAGAGGATTAAGGATTTTTAATGGTAGTGTTGTTGTGGCTCTGATGGCACGAGGATGTAAGTAAGTGAGGCGAGATGTTCTAACTGGAAAAAGCTTGTTTGTGCCATTGTCCTCTTCTTCATTCCTGAAAGAGAAGCAAATCTGGAATTCTTGTGTGCTTAAAAGGGTGTCTTCTTTTTCCCCAGCTATAACATTTGGTTTAATGAAAGTTAAGCTTTCTTTACAAATATTGCCTTGCCATGTCAGTCATATAAAAGGAGTTACAGAAGAATTCTCGGATGGCTGTATGGCATGGTGTTATGTGCAACCACACTGTAATCCCTGCCTCACTCAACTGTAACTGCAGGCAGCAGGGGAACATAGTAAATAGTACAGGTATTATAATGGAATTTGGGCCCTTACTTCCAAGAGATGAAAATATGCAGACTATTCGTTGCCTCCTGTTCTTGTTTCTCTTCCTTTTTTCTGTGCAGTTTCTCCTTCCTCACAAAATAGTGATGAATAGGCATGTAAGGACTGCTTCACATCATCAGATGTCCTCTTTGGAAGCACTTTGAGCAAAGTTATTCTAGAAATACATTGGAAAAGTAAGCTTTTGATATTTTTCTTGGCTGATACTCAGGTGCAGGAAAAATAAGTTTGGTTGTTAACTCCATTAATGTGTATGAAAACAGCAAAGGATTCGGGTTAGTTATATTTGGCCCTGGACCTGTTCCGCAGTTGTAATTTTCCTCTTACTTTTTTCTTGGTGTCCTTTAATGAAAACTGTGCAACTCAATGATGTACCTCAGTGCAACACAAATTATGAGCTTGAAACAGAAATGTGTGAGGCCCAGATCTAAGCATCAGGTCTTGACATCTCAAAATAATTGATATAGAATAATAAAGACTTGTTTCTAGCCAAATTTTCAGCCTTTGTTCTGCTGCCCCTCAAAACAATTTTAGCATGTGACAAAGCCCAAACTACCAAGTTTCTGTTCTGTGTTGGCGGACTTCTGCTTGCATCTTGGGTACTTCAAAGGGACAGCCAAATTCTGTTTTTCAGTCACTGGCAGCTTCTCCTTTCCTTATGCACGAAGATCTCACCGGATCTTTGAAAGTTATATTTTTATATGCTTAAACTTGTTATCATAATTTCACAATTTCCGAGTCTTCATGGACATTTATAGATATGTGTCTCTGCACACTAAAGGTGTTAAAATATTAGTAATAAAATGACTCTTTATTACAGTGTGAAGCATGTTATTATGTTATTTTGATGTAAGCTAGAAGCAGGGGCTGTTTTAAAAAAGAAAAAAAAGCATAATTTTAAAAAGGTTTTATGAAAAGTCTTTAAAGAACATGAAAAGAAAGGACCTAAAAAGTCACCTCCACCCAATTTTATTATGTGGCTTTTATGGTTGAAGAAGTTAAAGGCAAAATATAAGAATTTCACAAGTCTCCAAGGTGTTTTTTCCCCTTCTGTACATTGAAGCATTGTTGTGCCATTCACCGAGAGGCTGCTCTTCCTTCTCCCAATGCACAGTAAGTGATTCTGGCATGTTATCTTCCAGGGGTCCCGTGCCAAATGCTAAATATCCCAGATAACGAAGATCATATGTGTAATCTAGTAATACATTCCACTTGGCGCTAGTCAAATACAGAGTGTTCCCAAAGTCTTGGACATTGTGTTTTCAGGGTTTTAGTCAGAAGATATGTGGATGATCCAAGCTATGTGACTGGATGAAGACAAAAATAGAGACTTTTAATAAATGTAAATTGCCAGGAGGCCTTAACTGTCTCTTTTTCACAGGGGAGATGAGTATTTGGTGTTTCAGGCAAATCCGATTGCGGGGAGGAAAGGAATAGAAGTTCATTGCAAGTAACTAACTTGTTAAGTAGGTATTTTGGTTGTAATCGTTTTGCTCATTCTTCACTTGTTGCCATGGCAGCGAATAATTTCACCCAGCAAAATAATCTCCGTGAGGCGCATTTGGTTGGTGAAGCTCAGCACTTCGGTACGGGGGCATGGAGGGGGGAGAGCCTGCCACCCTGTCGCACCCCACAGCCATTGTATTTACCGGCTGTCACAGGGTGAGGCAGGTACGCCCTGAGGAGCTGCTGTCCCCTCGGCCATCATGGGCCTCCGGGGAACCATGACAGCATGTGTTGGAGAGTGAAGGGAGGACGGCACCCACCTGGCTGAGGCCACCCCACAACTGGGGCACTTGTCCCCATCAGTCACCACAGCAAAACCTGCCGGGTGGAAGAGCAGGACCCTTGGCCAGGGCTGCCACAGCCTGGCCCATCGATGGTGCCATTGCTGGTGGCATGTGGGGCATGGGCAAGGGCCACCCCTCTGCAGGGCACAGCCCTGGGATGGTGTGAGACAGATGGCACCTCATGGCTAAACCTGAGAGGCTTTGAAAGACAAAAGGCCGCCATATTGTGTGTGTATGTGCACCCATTTCTGTGCGTGCCTTACACCTATGGTCAGTGTGGGGTTTTGCCTCTGAAGCAGTTACACACCACCAGCGGTGGTGATGTGGGGAGAGATGGGCTCCAGACCGGGATGGGAGGCAGCATGGCCAGATACTGTCCCAGGCTCCTTCTATTCCATGCGCAGGTATCGCAGCTTGGTGGGAAGGGGTTCCCCTGAAAGCCGCGAAAGGGAGGTGAGGGGAGAGGATAATGGGGTAACAAGGTAAGTGTAAGAAGATGTACAGTGTTTGAAGCAGAAGTGGTGGTCAGGTGTCATGGTGGCCCATGTGGTGACCATGTGGTGGCCCTGTGCTCTCAGCCACCCAAATAGTATGGTCACAAGAGATGAGGGCTCTTGAATGCCTTCATTCACCCTTAGGAAGAGGCATGCTGTGAAAGGGAACCCTTGCAAGGCAGTCCTTCTGAAGCCGCAGGGCTCGTGGGTTTTTTGGGAAGCACGGGGGCTGTCACTGTCGTGGGAGTGGTTCCCCCAGGTGAAAATCAAAAGTGGCAGCACCCCAGGGGCAGCCCCATGTCCTCCACTCCTCATCTTACAGGCCTTCGTCTGAGAGACCCCAATACGCTCAAGAATACAGAAAAGCCATTTTATGAAAGAAAGGAAGAAAAAGGGCAAAATCCCACAAAACAGTTTCCCAATGTGAGGGATTCAGTACAGACACCGCTCATTTTATCTTGACTTGTGGTATTTCGTGGCTATTTCCATAAAGCTCCAGCTCCAGGAGTCATGTAGTTATAAAAATCACAGTTTGATTAGAAATCGAGTTTCCAGTCATCAAGATGGAGGGAAAATACTGGTCCTAAAGACCCAGTCAACAAAGCAAATGAAAAGTTCTTTGCTTCTGTGTTTGATTTTTAGATTTAAATAAGCCTCGACACTTCTGCTTAGGATTTTTTCTGAGATTTTCCCATTTCATGAGAAGTTTTGATGTTTTAACATTTTATGCTTAATCTGAATGGGCAGAAATTTTGGAGAATTTCCCCAAATTTCTCCCTTCAGTATGCCATGTCTCCCTGTGTGAGGTAAAGAAACATGAATTTTTAGAAAAATATTGATTTAAAAAAACCCCAACATTATTTTGTATCAAATTGCTCTTCCTTTTTAATGGAATTGCACATAATTAAAATAACTTGTGATGATATTGTACTAGTTGTCATTTTAATAGTATTTTTAATTTTTGCTTGATTTAAGCTAATTATGACACTGGAGTATTGTTTCCTTAAACCATGTGCTTGAACGCAAAAGTTATTTTTACATAGTAATAGCTGGGGATAAAATTTTATTAACTGTTAACAAGGAACAAAGTGAACTCTCTGAGGCCTCAAATGGCCTTTTAACTCAGAGATTGGCATTCCTGTCCCCCCGCTGTGCTTTCTCTGTTTTGTTTTGTGTGTGAGCATGTATGTGTATATGTGCATATGTTTGCTTTTGATAAAACCCATCAGTTCTTCATTTATGACATACAAACTGGCTTATAGTGATGTTTGTACATCTGGAGATCGAAACGAGCTGCAGCTCTCAGAGATACGCTGTCTTTTTTATTAAAAGAAAAGGACTAGAGGTAGAAAGAAGGAAGGCTTGGAAGCAGGGTTTTGGAGGGATTGGAGTTTAAATGAGGGATTAATTTTACAATAAATGACTAATAGTTTAACACTAGCGCTTTAAGCCGATTCCCCTCTGGATTGAGTTGTGACAGTTTTAAGGCAGGACAGCGAGGGGCACTGCTCATCTGGATGAGCACAGGGCTCTGCTTGTCCAGATGTCTCACTGTCCACATGTGCTTTTGGCCGTGGCCCATCTTGGGGGCTTTTTGGATTAGGCCTTGAGGTCTGGCAGAATGCAGCTGTTGTCCAGCCATTGTGTATCCCTGATTTTAGACAATAAAATCTCTGCCAAAAGACAGTCTGGCCAAGCAGTTTGGGCAGCGGCATACCTGAGGAAATCACAGACTGACTCGCTCAGACTGCTTTGGGGTCGTTTATCTTGTGTAAACAAGCAGAAAACCTCTAATGATGTGCAGGCTGATGTGCAGCCTCTGGTGCTCTCACCTCTGACAAGGGCCAGCATTAAATACGCATTGAACTCTCCTCCTGGCTGATACAACATCGCTTCTCCTGGTCCAGTTCCTTCCTCATGGTGCACAAAACTGCTGGTGAGGAGTTTTTAATCATACCATGGGAGTAACAGTCTGTTTTTAGATTTCTTCTGTGCTTGTGTCTTAAGTGTATGGGTACCAGGGGCTAGATACAATAAAGGATAATAAGCCTTAAGGCCAAGATATGCGAATAATTTAGGTACCTGAATCTAAAATCATGACTTAAAAAACATCATCTCAGTGGCTGCCTGACCTCCCAAGTGCGCCTGTTCTTTAGGCACTCTCCTATTGACCAAAGAGCTCCCCAAACACCTGGAGCTGTGTGTTTGCACATCCCAGTATGGCGTGACTGTTGGCAGCACTGGGCAGGTCTGTGTCAAAAAATTAAACACTTTCATGAGAGGCTCCTGAGAGGCTTCAGACTCTGTTTAACCTGCCTGGGCAAGAGCAAGGCCCTCACAAAAGCAGTTGCAAATGTTGCTGTCTTCTAAACCTCTGGCCGAGTCCACTTTTCTGGAGTGTTTTGTAATAACTGTTCAGGGCAGTTGTTTCCAAACATGCAATTTTTGGGGCTGAAGTGGGAAGAAGTCTGGCTCACTGAGTATTTTGGCAGGGAGAGACCATGGTCTATGTTGCAATCAAGGTTCGTGCTATTCTAGCAAGCTCAGTGTAAGGTATGCAAGGCGTTTCTAGCCTGCTCCGTAGGCAGGTCCCCACAGACCAGACCACCACTGCTCTTTGTGAAACTGCTGGCCTCGAAGTCGGTGTCCTTTCGATAGATCACCCAGGTTCAGCTCTTTGCCTCCTTAGGCAATTCATCTTCTGCTTCCCAGACGAGGGATGTAACTACAAAAGCAGAGGGTGGTTGGAGTGAGTGGAGACTTTCCTTCTCCCTCCTGCAGTTGAAGGTGGGCCACTCTGGAGAAGGACATGCAGTGTTCCTGGGACCAAAAATCTTATATTCATGGGAGCAAGCCTGGGTCTGTAGGTGATTGGTCTAGGAGGAGAAAGGTCTACGTCTGTTTCCAGGATTATTTTTGCATATCACCCACTGACACATCCGTGTTCAGCCTGTCCTGTCCCCTAGCTGAAAGTGGTGGTAAGTACTGGGATGAGTGTGCTGGTTTGGGTCTTGGTGTGCCCTACAGGGAGCCTGCGCACTGCGCAGACTGCATTCGGTGGGAGTCGGTGTCTCAGTACATCCAGGTGCATCCTAGGTCTTCATGGCAGCGTTATTTAGAAAATGCAGAAAAGAACGGTAAAGACTTTCACCTGAATGAATAAGCAGAGCTGAGGTGTTTTCATCCACCTTCCTTCCCTCTGCATTTTGTTCTGATAGTAAAACTGTATCTGGTATTTTGCAAGGCACCTCATTTCTTAGAACTCCTCTGGAAACACATGTGGTGGCTGAACACCTCCGACTAAGCAACCTCATGCTCATTCCTCTCTTTTGCTGTGCAAGAGCAGGACGGGTTTCCCGGTAGACGGTGTGTCAAGTGTGACATGCATTTCTACAAGGAGGTTGCTAATCAGAAATGGGCAAGCTCTTCTGGTATATCAAAGGCTCAAATAAACATGGGGGAAATCGTCATGATGGCCAGGGCTCTTCTGTTTCTCCCTTCTCCAGGCTGCTGTTCTTTGCAGGTAACTGGCCTGTGCCCGCTTCTCCCTTACGTAAAGTCATTACCATCAGGTGCAGGGATATGGGGAATCCTCTAACAGCTTTTATCCCCCGCTCAGATCACTGGTGGAATAGAAACCTCTGGCTAACCTGCCGGAGTAGCTCTGTGAAAAACTTGTTGAGTGTGTAGGCGTTTAGTTATAGGACAGCAGACAGGTGCATGTGGCAGCGACTAATTTGTCTGCTGGCTGTTGAGAAGGAATCTGGGTCATTACACTTGCAATAGCTGGCAGTGGCGGGCATATCAAGTAATCTCTTCACTGTAATAGGATAATTCCTGTGCTGTAGTACTAGTATCAAAATATGGTTTAAAGCCCTTGAGGCAAACCAAAGCCAGATTTGTTCCTCTTACAGCTGGGAGAGGTGCAGTGAAGTGACAACCCTGTCTTCCATGCAGCACCCATATTGGTTGTCCCTCACAGGGAAGCGGTCCTTAAAAACGTAAGCCAATATGAGGGCTGGGCAGATCCTCCCTTCACGTCTGTGGTGGAGCTTTATGGAGTTCACCCCACAGCGTCCCACGGTTGTGGGGCTACAGGCAAGGCGGGCAGCAGCGGGTTCGATGAGAGCTGCAGCTTGCAGAGGATAAAGCACGGTCAAGGGGCTTATCTTTTTAAAGGCAGTACTTGCTGCTATTTATAGGTCACTTTGTATGTGATTACTTTGTTTACAATCAGCGAATTTTCTCCTGAAAAAGGGCAACTGGGGAGCAGGAGATGGTGGATTCCAGGTTTGCTTTACCTGGCCACGTATTTGAAGTCTTGCACTGTTTTGAATGCATTTGTTTTGCTTAAAACTCGCTGTTGCCTAACTGCAGGCTCTACCCAGGTGGCATGAGGGAGGGAAGAGCCTTGCTGAATTACTTCTTGAAGAATAGGAAAAACAGAGGCTAAAGAGGATGACTGTTGGGCAATGAGGCTTTGAGAAACCGTGAGCAGCCAGCTCCCCTGGTATTACCCGATAATTGTGTGAGGTGACTGACAGGCAATAAACCTAGGCAGTCACCTAGAAAATGCTACGTTTCCCTGTTAAAAGGACAGTCACACAAGTGCCTTATTCTTGCCCATCTACAGCCTGTGTAACTTGTAGCTTCAGAGGATGGGGTGGGCAGATACTCACACATGGGCTAACTTACAGCCGCACATGATGGTCCAGAAGGGACATCTAGAGATGCCCACACCAATTGTTTCTCATGTGCACCTCAGCTTGAAGTAAATGACCTGTTTCTGCAGAGATCTGCAGCATGTCCTGGCTATTTTTGGTAGCCCAGAACTCCTGGCTGTTACATGACCTGTGCTAAACTCTTGTAATACAGTTTGCAAGGAGGTATTTGAAACACCCTTTTGAAGGAAAGGTTAGTTTCATCCATGAGATAACTCAAAATCAGTGGAGTTGAGGAAGGCTTTTAAATGTTCCAGTTGTGATTAAGTGGGATTAAATGTCCCAACTGTTATTGCTGCTTTCCCAAAAAATTAAGGTAGAATAGAAACCTTATCCCTTCAGGCTGCTAAAATAATACTGGATCCTCATGGGGCAACATGGGTGAAACTGAGATCCCAGAGTGCTCCTCTATGTATGCCTCCTTGGAATGGGTAGGGAGGAGCCGGGAAGTGGTAGTGGTAAAGGAGGTCTCTGTGCCTCCAGACTTCTTACAGGCCACAAGAATCTCCAAAAAGCCCAGACGACCATGGTGCAGAACTGCAGTGCTGGAGTCTTAACTCCTGGCCTTTCCTTTGCCCTCAGTTCATCCTATTGTTTTCCTTCTCGGCCTTCTCCAGCTCACTTTTTTTCTGACTTTTTTTTCATCTGAACAACAAAATCTTTGGTTAGACAATGCCTGGAACAGCATTTCTGTGGTGCAACTGGAACGGGAGAGTAAGTCAAGATGGTGGTGCTATGTCACTCGGTAAAAAAGAGTGGGAACTGCAGCAGGGAACAGAAGATTGATTCTTTCAAAGGCCAAAAGAAGTGTTACTGACTTCTGCATGTGAATATGTTCTCCCCCAAACTTCTCCCCTGCTCAGGGGCACTTTGACCAAAACCCCTTGGACTTGTTGATTGCTAGCAGAGCTGTGTAGCAGGACTGACGGACACCCACGCTGCAAGAGATTTTCAATAGAATTTAAATAACTTGCTCAAAATTCTTTTCTGGTGGAAACAGGCAAAATATGACCAAAACCTGTGGTGCTAATTTATACCAATAGTGAATTTTGCCCTTGTGCTAAATTTTCAGAGTAAATACCTTGCAGCTGTTTGTTAAAATAAAACAAAAAACCTTGGAAGTAAACCAAACCACAAGCGCATTTTGTGTCTCCAGCCACGATGCTGTAGTACATATTTGCTTTGCAGAGAATATTGTCCTTTTGGCGATGTAGAAATTACTTAAGTGTGGCTTGTTTTCAGTTAAGCTGCCAAGCTTCCATCCTGAAAGGTGGGAAGATTTTTTTTTTAATGATGATTTTTTTTTACCCTACAGCTATGGGACATTTTACTGCAAGTCTTAATCGTTAGTGCTGATTTTTGGAAGGCTACAGAAAAATAATAGTTACATGCCTCAACACTTTGAACATTTAGTGTAAATCATGTTAATTCATCATAATAATTTTTATTACTTCTAATAAGATTTGACATCATGCAAAGATGATTTCAGATACTTACAAAACAGCTTTTAGAATCCTACAATAATTTAAGTTGGAACATTTTCTCAATATCTTTTGAATTAAAATGTGTACACTGATTTTCAGAAGCAGAGAAGTGGTACCTGATTTCCTAAATACGAGGTAGCCCTGATTTCTGCCCTAAAATGTAAATTTGTCTATTTATCAGAGCAAAAATTGCTGCCAACCTCTATTAATATTCATTTTCGTTCTGTTGTCCAGGCTTGTGCTTGCCCTGCCTGTGCATTTGGAGTGCGTTTAGATCCAAAGGCTCTGGGACCCTGGTGGGACTCATTGGTTTATCCTGGGTGCAGTGTTTTCTGGTGCAGCTTGCTGAAGTCCACCCGCTTGCAGGGGTAGAGTGAGGACAGCCCTGGGCTGGGGGCTGTGAAGTGGGGCTGACCCATGCCCTGGGGCAGAGGGCTTGCTGTGAGATCCACAGGCACAGTCCTGTGGGGAAAAAGCAGGGATGTGAGAGGTGACTGCCTCCGATTTGCTCAAATACATTAGTTGTAAAAAAAAAAAAAAAAAAAGAAGATGCAACCAGTAAAGTATGCTTATGAAGTAGGAGCAGGCATTTTAATACTTAGAAAGTAATTAATGCTCTTTGGAAAACTGAGCAGATCTCACTTGTTTCATTGTACAAAAGCTACTGTACGCAATAGTGATGGCCTGGGGGACTTTAATGGAGTGCTGCAGAAAATAGACTTGCTATTTCTGGAATGCTGCACTGTTTTCACAAAGTGCTGCTTCAACTGTATAAGATTTACCATAGATAACAGCAAGCAAACATGCCCAGCATCCTCAGAAAGAAGCTCCCTTAGCATAGCAGGGATCAAGTTGACAGCAGATTTTCAGAAATGGGTTGGCAGCCCATGTGATTAAGAGAGTTTTATGCTTGTCTCTCCAAGTCCCTTCTATAAATAGTCAGCGTAAGATTAGAACAGCATACTAACTTCGTGTCGGCCCATATCTTACCTACCACCTTCCTGGAAAACACTCCAACCCTCCAGGCTGTTAGATTTTGTGCTTCCTTTCACCCTTCAGGTATTATTATTAGAATAAAATGCTGCATAAATTTAGATGAAAAGCATATTCCAAATCACGAGGAACCAAAGTGGGAAGAAGCACCAAAGATCCTGAGCACATGGGTGACTCCCCGAGAGCGCTGGTCATGGCTGGAAGGCAGTGACAGTAGTGAGTGGTTACCACCTTTAAAAATGCAGAGGATTATTTGATATAACCTGCCTGTCTAGATAGAGCTCCGAGCCTGCAGATTGCTCTCTGTGAGTGTTGTCTGTGTGGAGCCTCGTTCATGGTGAGAGGAGCTGCAAATGCTTGGCCCTGAAGCCAGCAGGTCTTTGGGTGGCCGTGGCAAACAGGGAGCGGGGACGGGGCAGGCTGGGCCAAACAGCTGTTTTCAAACCATGCTCTTTAATGAGCTGTCAGTATGAGAGAGGCTAAATTCATCAGGAGCATAAGCAGGACCATCTCTGTTATTCCGCATTCAGTCCCTAGCGTGGGCATTTGGTTTCAGTGTAGAAAAAATGTTCTTCTTTCACTTTGTATTTCCCCATTCTCTTTTCTCACACAGAACATGATGATCTGTGATCATGATATTGTCAGGTTGGCCAGGATACGGTACAAGTCACGTCCCAACTATCATTTATGATGAAATTAGATATGTGTTGAAGTCCTGAAATGTTAATATTGCACTTGAGTGCACTGTAAGCACCCCTGCAAGGCAGATCAGTACTCACTGCTGTCTTACAGGTTTGGGGTTTTTCCCACTTTATCTCAGGGGAGACCGCGCTGCACACCAAATTGGAGCTCTTTTCTTTTGATTGGTTAAAGCATTGTTCTCAATACCTTATTAAGTTAATTATCTAGAATGCAAAATACCCTCTAGCCACACGATATGGGTAATATGTGTTGTGTGTTAAGGGATTTCCAGCAGTAAAGCATCTCGGCTTCCAAGCTCCAGTTAGCAGGGCCTGCCTTGTTAGCAAAAATATGGAGCAAGCATCTACTAAGCTGCTATTGAAGTTCCTTCTCACAGGAAGTTTTAGGAGGTTAAGGGTCTGAGTAGGAGGCACAGAAAAGAAAGTGCAATTATTGTTACCTGGTTTCTAATATAATCTCTATTAAGAAAATGAAGGAACTTGACTTCTAGATCAGGCTTGCTTTTGGGGTACCTCTGCTGGTCACAAATCACACATCATCCCTGAATGATAAATCCATTTTGGCAAAAATCCGTAATGTGGGCTGGGCTGTGGATGTTTCTTACTGTGCAGATAGCTGCTGTTTTCACTAACCTTGGAAGGGTGTGAATAGCTCCTGCTTCTCTCAGTGGGTTTCTTTAGCCCAGTGCCGTGACAGTGACGATAAAGTAAATGCTTTGCTGAGGGATACTGAAGCTGAAAATGTATTGGTTTTAATTTTCCTTAAAGATAAATTGCTGCTTCCTTACAAACATCCAAAACTGGCCTTTGAGATACATGAAATAGGTCTCCGAGCAGCATGAGGGGGGTTGGTAGGTGCTCTGCTTGGTGGCCTCCTTAGCCTGTAGCCAAAACAAGGGTGGGTTTATGTGGCAAACTGCGAGCTCTGCGTGTGTAGGCACAAAGCTGGAAAGAGCTTCTGGTCCTTCCCTGGGCTTCAGCACTGGCACAAGCACGCAGTATTTTTACTTATCGTCATACCTATGTGTGAAATGAGTATAGGCTAAGTTGTTTGTTGTGGGAGGAATTTGGAAAGGTATTGTGTATGTGTAAGTATTGGACAGACCATGTGCAGCCTCTCACGAGTCTGGGCTGACTCAGACTTAAGCGTTTTGAATAGCTGCCATTTTACTGCTCTGCTAATGAAAAGCTGCATTTCTCACCTGCCTCTTGTGAAAGACTTCAGAGGTTAAAGAGCAATGTGATATTTTATTTCAGTAGGTATCAATCGTGCAAAGAGCATTGGTGCTGCATCATTAGAGGAAATCAACTTCTGTGGCTGCAGAGATACCATCAGTGGAGAGAAGTTCTGGCGGAGAACAATAACCGAAACAACAGAGTGAGATTTAGGATGGAGCATGGGCAGTCTGTGAGAGGGATGTCATACAGCTGAGATACCTGCTGTAGCTCATTCCAGCTTAGGTTCCTTGGAACAGATTGTTCCTCTGAGGCATCTTATAGCTTAACCTAAATCATAGATAGGCTGAAATCATCATTCACTGGAATCAAGGGAAAGCTTCCCATTGGCATAGATGACATTTGGATTGTGGATTTAGTAACCACTTAACATGGGCTGTTAAACTCTGTTTTGGAAAATGTATTTCTTTCATTGTTTTCACTACAAACAGAGAATAAAGATGAGCTCTCCATTACACCAAGAATAAACATTTTGTGGGTCATGCCATTCAGGTATCTGTTTGACTGAGAAACCCCAAGGAAGCTCCGTGGGGGGAAGAAGAAGTATTTTTTTGTGCTTTTGTGGTTTCTTTTGTGGTTGACAAAGTGAGTAGTGATGTGTTTGCTTTCACACTGAATACAACAGGGATGTATTTTTCAGTGTTTGTTTGACTACTTTGGATTTCAGCTTCATGTATTACACCTACAAAATTGAAGAGTTCTTTTAAATCATTGTATATTTTAAATAGGCATAAAATGCCTATTCTGATTAAATTGAAAAAAATAATAGGTGTAAAAATTTAGGCTCTGGAAATGCCAGAAGAAAAATCTTCCATTATCTTTCTAGTCATTTCAGCCATTACAGTGATTGTAGTCTTCTCCTGAGTAACTCAAGAATA
Organism: Xenus cinereus; assembly: GCA_025774025.1. Taxonomy (NCBI): domain Eukaryota; kingdom Metazoa; phylum Chordata; class Aves; order Charadriiformes; family Scolopacidae; genus Xenus; species Xenus cinereus. Next base: position 192,974,460 of record JAOXJK010000001.1, read on the forward strand.
TCTTGGTAGATATCCTCAAATCACAGAATTTACTCATTGTTTAAGACCACACATGGAAATTTCAGATCCCTAAAATAGCATGTTCAGGAAGAAATGTCCACTTGAGGCTAGAGAGTTAGAAAGGCAATGCCACCTAAGCATCACTATCAGAGTTCCTTCTTAACAAACTTGGCTGTTGGTTTCTTTTTTCTTTTAAATGCCAAACTGAAAGATGTTACTTTGTGGGATTTTTACATGTGTTAATCATAGAATGACTTTTAAGGGAACACAGAGAAGGCCCTATATTACTTGCTTTGACTTTTTAAATTATATCAGAAATCACATTGACTTAAGTACTGATTTTTGCATAATTCTATTAAAAGGCATTTTCAGAATCAGTATTTGAGTGCTTAACACTTTTTCAAAATTAGACCCATTTAATGGCCAGAAAAATCACTGAGCCATTAAAAACTGAACTCCAAAAATACCTCTCATATAAATCCCTGTGCCTGAGGGTATAGCTGATCTGCATTTTCTTCAATGTAATAAAACTTGTGCTTCATTCATGTCTTGTAACAATGGAACATTAATTGAGAGGATCAAAAGCATGCTTTCCAAAAGGTTTTTTTTGTCACTGCTGGTGAATTTTCTCCATGTTCATTCGTCCTGGGGCTTTAGAATGTTCTGAATTAATGGCTTTGATTTTTTCCACTTTGTTTCAAAGGAAGAAAATATTTTCACTTTTTTTTTTTTTTGATGCAGCTTATCGGGCAAAACTCTACAGAAGTATGCAAGCGTAGTTGTTAGAGTTCAGACGACAGAGAAGCTTGGACGGTGTTGGATCAAAAGGCAGATTTCATTAAAATAGCTGATGTATATTATTGTATTTTCCTGTTCTAAAATCAAGTTCAACTTTCTTGACCTCTGCTGGCATTAATAAACCTACTGCACCTTCCTTTGCTTACCTGCATGACTGAGATTTTGACTTGGGAGGTTCCTGAGCTTACAAATCAGCATGTAGAAAATGGGACAGGTGCTCCAGTGTGATTTTATGAATGTTTCTGCTGATTTGGTTACAGCAGTGAAACATGAAAGTGCTTTTTCTAAATGATGTTGTTACTGGGTTCAAATAAAAATGAGTATTCCCCTGACTTTACCTTTGAGGTAAAGGCCATGCATGACTTTCATGCAGGTGGACTGGTCACCATTGCTGATTTCTGCTTAAGTTTCTATGTCAAGTGCTGCCAGGGAGTTCATGAAGTTGAGTCTCAGCAATTTGTCAGACACTGATGAACTGGTGAATTGTTGAATTCCCAGTCCTACGAAGTGGCAAGGTAGGAGAGATGCTTGCAGGTCCCCTGACTCCTGTTGCTGGCCACGCTGCATGTGTCGCCCTTGCACTGGACCAAAACTCCTCTCCCTGCTTTAACCCCTGCACTCCTGGACACCTCTTCTGCTGAGGAATGATCAAGTAACTTCAGGTTTGCATTATTCATTGCGAAGGTCATTCCTCTTTTTTTTTTTCTTCCCTGAAGAGGCAGGTAAAGAAAGACAAGATTAGGACACAGTTTAAGATGAATTAAATTGAGGAATTCTGCCAAAAACTCAGGCTCCCTGGCAGAAAGGGGAAACCAAGGCCAAACAGGGCTCTCCCCAGCAGGCAGAGATCCTTACCAGCTCCTTACAGATCAGTGAAAGTGTGTCCTGCTAATGTAGGCCAATCTCAGAGCTTATCCTTTCTCTCCCAGCTGTCAGGATATCCTAAATAATTTCCTGAGTAATCCAGCCACAGGCATCAAGGAGAGGAGGATTGGGAATCATCCAGGCTCTAAGGGAGGCACAAGAAGGTTTATGACCTTTTTTGAAGGTTTTCTCTGTTTACTATTGTGGAAACATTCATATCTCTCCCATTTATTTTGTTACTTCCACTCTATAAGGTCCATTTCTTCTCCCAGCAAAGTCATTAGGTGTTTGTCATCCATTTGGGTGGGACCACGAATAACCTATAATTGCAAAGCTGTTCACTTCAGCCTTTCCTTGCCAAGCTGATCCTGCCAAGTTTTAGCTTAATTTTGTTTTGTTCTGTTTTTTTAACAAGAAAAAATAATACATTTGAATAAAAGTGGAACTGATTTATTCAACCAAAGGGAAACGGTCCATTTGGAGGCACCTCTAGGGAAAGCAAATAATTGAAAAGTTACATCTAAAAATCATGAGCAAAATTCCTTATGGGTGCTGGTTTTAATCCAGAAATTCATTATTTGAGGTACATCGGGGTATAGGAGACCCAGGTTTAGTCCTCTGACCTGTCTGAGAGAACTCGAAGTCATGTCTCTGGTTTTCCAAGGGAGAGCCTGACCTGCAACCAGCTTCTAGAGAGCCCTAGAGGAGGAGTGTCCTCCCCTCTGACCCTCACATTCATTCAGTTTGGCAATGTATAAACAGACATTTCTTAGAGCAGGGCTCAGAAACTGGGGATATCCTGTCTGGGTGAATGAGCTGACCCACATGCTACAGAAATTCCCATTTCTGCTTCAGTAACTATTCGACTCCTTTATGTCACGCAGAACAGTTAGATCAAGAGAGGCTGAGGGAATCATGTCTCCACCATCAGTAACCTTGGGCTGCACCCTATTCAATACCTCCTTAGAAAAGGTCAGTGTCTTCCAGGAGGGAGCCTGACCTGTCCCCCTGTAGACCTGGGTTTGGGTTATCCAGTGCCCTCGACACACCTCGGCTGCGGACCAGCGTAGCCATGCCCCAGTCACATAAGTAAACCCTGGGATGGGAGCGTACTCCAGTGTGGGTCGTGTGATGGGAGAGAGGCTGAGCTGCCTCTTCTCATGTTGTGTCTCGTACATGGTCTGTCTCTAGCAAGGTTCGCTTGCACCGTATGTTTGTCCTTGATTCTGAATAATTTCTGTAAATTGCTCTCGACCCCAGCTATGTGTCTCCTTCTGACCAAGGTGGGTGTGCAGTCGTCCCTTTGTCATGCACATGTCTCCACTCTCTTTATGGAGAGGCAACAGAAGGTGCAGTGTTTTCTCAAAGACTTCCACACAAAGGGAGACAAATACAAAATAGAGAGGGCTGTATTTAAATTTTTCTAGGTGCTACCCATGTGCTTGGTCTGTAAAGGATTCAGTGAGGACAGTCCCTAACAGATTTTGTCTCCGAATCAGACTGCTGGCTTATCTTTATTGTCCCTCTCACCTTTCACTGAAGTGTGGTCAAATAAATTGCCTTTTGGCAGTGAGTGTGGGAAGTCGCTGCCTGGTTCTCACTCACAGGCAACTGGCTGATTTGCTTTCCTTTATTCCCTTTATTTCCTTTTGCAGGGAAGGCTGCTTCTCTCCCATCAGCCCAGAGGCATGTCCCCTTGTGCAGTCGTTCATGTGCCACAACCGAACGTTCATCCTGGATGGCCACGTGCAGCTGAAGACAGGTCTGCAAACCCAGGAGCGACACCTTTTCCTCTTCACAGACCTTCTGGTTGTTGCCAAGTCCAAGTGAGTATGGCACCTCAGGCACTGCTCCTGTAGAGCAGCCCTTTTTCTCAGCAGAGCAGGGAAACATAAGCAGAACATAACAGGGATTTTCATAATGTTTTTAGTACCAAATCTTCCCTAAATCATAAGTAAGCTTTTTATTTGGTCAATGGATGTTAGTTGCCTGACCTCTTCAGGCACCTTTGAAAACCTCATAGGCATGGAGGAGTTCCAGAATGCAACATTTTAAAGAAGTATTAGACGTTTTTTAATATATTGCTTATGTTGTATCATCTTCCCCGCTTTGGGAGTGCAGTGTCATAGGAAGGAATCATCAGTGCTTGGCTGTGTCCATCATTGCGCTGCCTTCAACTGACTGTTGTGTTTTAGATAGATCTATCTAAAGGTTTAGATAGACCTATCTTCAGTCCTGTGGGGTGTGTGTAACACTGGTGGTGGCCGTGTTGCAGAAGGGTTAGAGGTCTTGATGCTTACCTGGAAGCTGCTTTGATACACACCAGTGATGAGCAGCTGTGTAAAAATAGAGATTGCAGACAGCATCACGGTGTTCATCTCTGTAGGTTGTGCTGTGCCCAGAGGAGTGTGGGGAAGGGGAAGGAGAAAGAAAGCGATGCCGAGCAGTCTGGGTAGTGTTCATGTGTAATCAGGCTTGCTGCTGAGCTCTGATTATTCACTCTACCATTCACAATTAAATCAGATTTACAAGCTGTGTCTAGCATGCCAGCTTCGTGTGGCATTTGTGGTTTAAGGCAATTTTAGAGGGTGCTTTCACTTGTTGTTATGGGTTATGGGGAAATAATAATAAAAAATCATGATGCAGCTTCATTCTCTATTAGGCACTGTGTGTGTGGTTTCACAGGGTGGGTAATCTCAATGTGAATCCTGGGCTTTGGCAATGTGTCTTTTCGCTTAAGCAATTGTTTTAGAGGCTGCTGGGAAAAGCCAGAATAAATCTGTGTTTTCTGTAGAAATCTGAGCTGTGTCCGCTTGAATCACACATAGTAAATGTAACCCCCCCAGCTGTACTCCTTCACTTGATCTAGCGTGACAACACAGAGGATATTTTACCCAAAACATGTTCCACTATGGGTGGGTGGTGAACATAAGGATATTTAGGGGAAATCTCACTATTCTACCAGCAGTAGCAGTAATAGCATTGTTACTGTATTTATGTATGTTTGTGTCACCTAATTTAAGCTTCCAAATGTTAAATATTTGCAATTTACCTAGGTTTCTAGGCTGCTTTTATAGTCACGGAGGGAAAACCAGCACCTTCTTGCAGCAAACTCACACGATCCTGAAAGCGTGCTGACAGTGGGTGAGGGGAGTCACGCTCCTGTGAGGTCTCTCACTCTGTCCGCTGGCTATTCAGTGGGCATAGTCTCACTAGCTTAGGTCTAAGTTCCTAAATTGTAGGAGACTAAAGTCATGTGGGATGAATCCCTCCCTCCCTGCTCAGAGCGCTGAGCAGAAGCAACGTTACAACCCCAGGCTGAGCTGCATATTCCTGCAGGTTTGGCTGGGTCCCAGCGGGACTATTTTTATAGTAAAGCACTGCTCGATGTAACCACTCCAAAATCCGGTCCCCAGGGAGTATTGGTGGCTCTTACAGCATTTGATTTAGTGTGGTGAAGAGTCTGCAGTGTTTGAAGAAGGTGGAACAGAACAAATTGTGCTTCTGCATGTGAAAAAGGGGGAGGGGGATCAAGTCGTTCCTAAAAATGGTAAAAATAGTATTTTGAGTGATATTGCTTCATGTATTTTAAAGAACTAATTGGGATGTACTCTCTACAGCTGCCCTGACAGCAATTAAAGCATCAGAGCTGTCGCTGATGAATACTACTTAAAAATCAGCATTTGTAAAGAAGTCTCACACTAAAATACCATTGCTGATTCCTAGAGGGAAAACCTCGGAGTGGTGTGTATTGCTATGCAGCCGTGACTATTGATTGTTATTGACTCTTTAATAGCTGATGCAGAGTCAACACAGCAGGTCACCAGGACAGAATTAATGAATCTGACAACCTCAGAATTATTCCTCGTGAAGGTACTAAAAATTTGTAATACTCTTTGTATTAAGTAGTTTGGGGCGTATGAACACCTAAGATATCTCGGGTAGAGCTTGGTGCTGTACTGGTGTCAGCTCAGCTGCAGGTAACCAGTCATTGTACAAAGGGATCTCATGTATAATTAGACATTGTACGATCAGCAAATGGGTACAAGTTTTTCCTAAAGACAGAGACAAGTATCTTGTGTCCTCTTGAGCTTACTGAGTAAACTCCTGTACCGTGCTGAGCTCCTGGTTCAAGGCAGGGAGTTGGCATTGCTCCCATGGAAATTTGTAGGGGGTAAGTCCTCTTTCCCACCAGTCTGTGTATGACTTTGGACAAGGTGCCTGTAGGTTTGTTTTCAGCTACTTTCTAATCATTTTATTGAAATGTAGACTGTTATCTTTTCATATCATGCGTTAGTCCAGCTTATAAAACACAATACTCACATGCTGTGCTTCCCTCTGCTGCCCCACATTTTCCTGCCTTCATGTGAAGAAGTCATAAATTGATTGAAAGAGTTTTTCTTACTAAACCAATGTTAAGTGTGTAAAATGTGATACTGTCTTCTGTATATTGATTAGATTTCTTACAGAGATCATGTGTTTTAGTTTGGCAGAGTAAATATTTCAAGCATCTGTCAGTTCAATGATCAAGGTTTCTTACAAAAGTTTTTGTGTGGGAGACACAGAGAAATGGCTTCCTCTTTCTCCTTTGTAATACATACATGCGTGTATGCACCGACATTTTAAGGTTATTTTCCCAATGTGGCTGGCCAGAGAAATTGATGGTTGAGTACATACATGGAATTACGGTACGGTAGAGATCTCACGGTAGATCCATTAATGCTTTTGTCAGAGGGTCCTATTAAGGAGATTAGCAAATCTAGTGAGAAGTTAATCTTCCATCTGTTAACAGCCGCAAGGTATCCAATTGCCACTTACAGAAAGCAAAAGCAACTGAGTTTACTTTGCAGAGGTGGCACAATTTGGGGTGCGCCAATACCTACACCACTGATGTCCATTATTTTGGGGTTCATTTCAGTGGACTCTGCATCTGGCTGATATTTACAGTGTAAAACTTGCAATGGGACTTACTTTCTTAAAATAAAAATAAAACCTTTGATAGGTTGTTACGTTTTCCATTTTTCACATGTTCAGTCATGCGGCTTCTTTAGTCAGTGATGATATATTCATTTCTAGAGGTAATGCTTTGGCACTTAAATAGAAGACCCACATTTCACAAACGCTGAGAACCCATGGACTGCATAAGGGACATGGCAGATAGAGATAAAATTATACTTCAGGCTCTTTAGATGTTAATGCAGGCTACTGTTTCAGCGCCTCTGGAAACCAGGCCACTTGAATACTGATAACAGCTGAGAGCTGTGACCAGGCATGGCAAACAGGGTAAGAATATACATCAAGCATGACTGGAGAACATCTTTGTCCTTGTGCCAACACCCTGCCGACACCCGCTACTGGCACCGTAGGGGTCTGGCTTTATGAACAGCGTGTAGAGAGTTCCCCGTGCTGGGAAATGGGAAAAAGAAATTGAGGAGAAAGGGAGGGTCAACAGATAGATTCAGTGGAGCCAGATCAGGCATCCATTTATTAATGTCTACATAATAATTCACAGCTGTATTTTTTTTGTAAGTCTACGTTGTCACAGTTCATTCTGCGGTCAGTGAGTTACAGTTATTTCTGTATCCTTGACAGATTTTACATGTTGCATCACAAACTGATTTGTGGATGAGCATGTTGAAATGTTCTCCTGTACTTTAAGTTTCTCTTTGATGGGGTAACAAAACATAATAGAGCAAAGAGAGGTGAAATGTACAGCTGATCAGGAAACACCGTGGTATAGTTTAAAAGATGCATTAACTTGAGATGGTATTTTATGGCAATCTAATTGAAGTGTACCTTTTTGCCAGGTGTGATATGCACTGATGGTCCTTTCCTGCCCACCACTGTAAAAACTGTAGGGTTATTAGTGTTGCTCTACCCCACCCCACCTGTAAGCAAAATGTCAGCTGGAAACCTCAGAGCAGTCAGGGTACTGCAAGTTCATCTGCGTCCTCTTTAAAGCTGCAAGGTTCAAGTACCTTTATGTTTCAGACTGTATTAGTTCAGTCTGTCCTAGATCAAATACCTTGTAAATGAGACTAATCTCGGAGAAGGTAGTCCGTGTGTATCAAAGCTCTAAGAAACTGCTTACCTGGCATATTTATTTATAGAGCACTAATCACCATGGTGGCTGGCACTGTCCCCATCCACATTTGCAACACGATGTTGAGCTGACATGCTCTTGCTTGCAGTCCTTGGATTAGAAGGGCAAAATATTTTTGGGGAGGGGATGCTTTTCCTCCAGCCTTTCCCTGCTGGCCCAGGAGAACCATCGCTCAGGTAATTCAGTCTGCAAGGCCTCTCGTGCAAACCTGCCTTCAAGTGAGGGGCTTTTGCACTGCTATCGAGCTGGACTGGCCTTGTGAGATTTTACTTGTTTCTCATGTAGCACTGGTGCCCACCAATCCCACAAAATAACTTTTCATGAGAAATTAAGTAGAAGAAAAGAGTTGAAATAAAAAAGTGCAAGTCTATACATTTGACCATTACTGTATTCTAATGTTTAGTAGGATAAAATACAGGAAGGGCCAATTTTTTTAAAAAAAATGGGGAAATTATGTATCTTCCTTGTAAATGACTAGATATTTTGAGAATGTACGAAGTCCTGGCTCATTTTCCAAGGAATGCAGGCTTAAAGCTACTGTGCAGCTAGTTCATGGAGGCTATATGTGACCTGTGCTGTAGTTAACACAAATGGCAGTTTTCTGCTTGTTCTTTCTTCAGGATGGCCTAGCTGTCACTACTTAAACTCACCATAATTGTTGACCCTGGGTCTAAGCAACCCAGCTATACTGTAAACTCCTCAATGGCATCAAAGTCACTGAAAGGCGTCCATTACAAGTGGCAATCTTTGCCTCATGGTGAGATTTGGAGGGGAGCTCTAGACATGAGCAGAAGTTTTTCTCCAGAAGGGAGATGTCCAGGAATGCCACAAACAACCTATTTATCTCACATATAAGATATCTGTTGATCCCATTTAGATGAGAAATTGATATATTTTTATATGAAACTCAAATAAACATTGTTTTTCTAACTAAAGCATAAGTGCTTCTTCCATCAGCTCCAATGCAAGCTTCACAAGTGCCTGAAGAAAGAAGGAACTCTGAGTTGTTTAACCTGCATTGCTGTGTTTTCAAGTGTGTGACATACCTGTGCATTTCTGCCGGCAGGTCACACTCTCATTTCAAACTAAAGTGCCAAGCACGTCTCTGTGAGATGTGGACAGCATTTTGTACAGAAGAAGTCTGTGAAGGCAGCACAGACCCAGAGAGGTCCTTTGTTTTGGGATGGCCCACCACGAACTGTGTGGCAAACTTCAGGTAAGAATTGAGATATGTTTTATTTACCAAGTTACTTAAATGTTTTTAGACTGATAGGTAACAAGACTATCCAGATTCATTTCAGCACCAGTGAAGGTGGTAAGCAGGAACTCCATGATTTTTACACCAATTTCTTCTAGTGCTGTGAACAATTCACTTATCTTCCATGCCTCATCTTCTGTCTTTCTGCAAATGTGACAGTGATATTCACTTACCACTTGAAAATTTGAGAAAATAGGTGATTTGACAAAGCACTGTCTGTGCTGCAAACTTGCTCAGTGGAAATTCTCTTTATTTAGGGTATAATGTGACAAACACCTTGGTTAATTAATAAGACAAACCACAAATAGTAAAAAGCCAAGCTAATGAAAAGATCAAAGAGACCCTCGTAGGACAATTTTAAACAGAAAAGCTTGTATTGGAAGTATCAGGAAACATACAGTGAAATACCTTGTCTTATTTCTCTTTTTAATTTAATTGTGGCAGAGAAAATGTCAAAATTCCTCTTAAAGCAGAATCTCTGAATTACAAGAGACTGAAAGATTTTAGGTCTTTCTTTGCAGCATTGACTGTAGGACACATAAGGGCTGTAGAGGTAATTTCAGTGATTAGGATAATTTTAGTCTCAGCGGGAGGGCTCTGTCGTCACTTTGCATAAGGGAGGGCACCATCCCCCTGAAATCCCAGCTGCTTAGGCACAGTAATTTGGCTGGGTCTTGGAAAATGCATTTTCCTCTTTACCAACAAAGAGCAAAAGCTGACGCATGCAGCTTAATTTGTATGTCACATTGGCCGTATCCAAAGAGAATACTGCGCACAAACTGCTCCCCATTGAGCTGGTTGTCCTGTTTATGGTTTTTTCACTTAATAGTCCTGAAACAAAGCAAAATTTTCTATTGATTTTCAATTGAACTCTTGCCAATACACATGAGCTTTGATCTAGAGATAGTACGTGATCCTTTATAGCTATCAGAAAGTAGCTTCAGTCAGAACAGGTCAAAAATTTTATAGAAGTTAAATTCTTTTATGTCTGGAGGTAGACAGAAAAATCTAAAAAGCCGTGCCTGAGTCCATAGACGCATATCCAACAGAATTGAAGCAGCCAAAGGAGAATCACATTTTTAATGTTCAGAAGGTGTGTTCCCCTCACGGCATCATTCAGTAGGTTTTAAGTTACCTAAAAGCCTGCTCTGAAAATTTGAAGAACTTGATTTGCAGAAACAGCAATGGGAATAGCAGTTACTCCATCTGGGGAAGGATTTAAATCAAGAAAGTTGAAGCAAAATTAGGTTAGATCCCTTGCAGTATCCTATTATTAGCTACATTTAACTGGACAGTTTGTATCCTTGAAAGTGTATAAATGAGATAAAGATAAATGAGATGATAAGCCCTAAAATGTCCAAAGTTAAACCCTACTAAGTACAGTGGGACCTTTTTTCATCATGGCTTGTGTGTACTTTGTAATGTGGTGATGAATCAAGTAATAAATAAGAAGAAAATTAGAATAGTGAAAGTGGAAAGAAGTCTATATACCTGAGGAAATACCTTTAAACATTTGAATTAAGCTCTTATTTTAAGGTGCCCTCTTCTATTTGGACATTAGTTTAAGAACTCAACCTGTTTCCTACTGAATTCACCAGTAAAGCTTTAACTTCTGTGATAAAAACTGATAACTGGGGCTTTTGATCTCTGTGGCAGGCGTGCCAGTTGATTTTGCAGAGAAACAGATTTTTTGTTCAAATCTGGAAAAACGTTTTTAGTTTTTGTAGATATTTATGGCACTTGCAACCAAGAAGCAGTCCGTTTCACTGTGGTTTGTACAAGGGCTATTTTGCTATAAGAATGATGGCTGATTTGTCCCTTTTTTTCTATAATATTTGCAGGTCTGCAGAACAAAAGGAAACATGGCTGTCTTTTTTGCAAAGGTACTTTATTATACAGTTTTTGAGGACACTGAAAAGAGTCCCAGTCATCTAGACCAGTGATTCCCAAGCTGTGGTACCTATGCCATCATGATAGATAAGCTATTTCAAGGTGATATTAAGAAAAAAACCAACTCATGTCTTCTCCCTGCAGAAGATGGTATGTGTTGTTTGTGCAATGATCACTACGCAAGGAGGGAATCACTTCACTGTGCCTGAACAGGGCTCAGCACAAAACTGGAGCAATTGCTAGCACATGTGGTCCCTTCCTTACGCAGCTATAGGAGCTTCTGCCACCGTTGCTCTAGTTGAGCTTAGGGCTCTTTCCATGGTGATGGCATCTAAGCAAGCCCAGCTTAGGAACCTCTGTTCTAATCTATCTGCTGCTCATGGCTGGTGGTATTTTGGTCTTACAAAACGGACCCCAAGCTGGAGGGTGTGGTGGGAAGGTTTGTGTAAGTAGAGCTTTCTTATTTCAGTCAGTGTTTGGACAGAAAACTACTCAAGGTGGTTTTGTTTTCTGGTCAATTAGTTCTGCTGGTTGAGGGTTGTGTCTTTATCTGATTCTTCATAGTTCCTGGGGTTGTTTAAATCATCCTTGCTGTGGATGATTTCTAATTCACTCTTCTCCTGTTCAGTCCTTTGAACTGATCCATGCAATGGGGTGTAACTGATTTCAGTAGGAGCCTGTGTAGTGCAGGCTGAGGCATCACAATGATGGGTAGATTTAGCTTGATTTTTTAAATGCAGTTTCTCTGCTGCTTACACTGATTTCTACAATTAACTTTAATACAACAGGGCATATTGGGGGCCATGGTCAGCATCTCTTCCAGATACTGCTGGATATTTTCTTGTCCTCAGAGACCTTTCTACTGCAGTATATCTTCAAACAATCTGTTTCTTATCCAGTTATTGCTTGATTGCTATTTAAATCTTCATCTTGCTATTTACATTTACAATATTAAAAATTTACTTGTTTTGTACTTGTTTCGTCAGTCGAATAAGAGAAGAGAAGGAAAAAGACTATCCTAAAAGCATTCCTCTGAAGATAATTGCAAAAGACGTAGGAACCTGTGCATATGTAAGTGCTCTTGAGCTAAAGGGGGGGTGTTTAAATCCACATTACCTATGAGTGCTAGTCACCTGTAAATCCTTTGGATATTGGGAGGGTTCTTTTGGGTTGCAACCTTCTTTAAGGATCCAGCCTCTTTAAAGATTCAGCATATGCAGCTCTGAAATGTTCGTTTCCTGTGTTTAATCCATGAGTTCCTTTTTAAAGACAGTGTGCTTGGTAAGAAATACTGGTTCTGGCACACAAACTAAAGACTGTACAGTGTGAAGTCCCAAAAACCACCTCTAGCGGAACTTATGCATAAGCATCTTCAGAAATGCCAGTACAATGTACCCTTTTTTGGCTTTTAAAACTGATCTAAACCCACAGCTGCCTTCATTCAATTCTGCAAAGCTGCAATGTCTTTTATTGTTTATAATGATTGCAAGTCAGTAAAGCTATGTATATGAACACCCTGAAATTGCCTTAAGCATGTTTTTGATCAACTAGCTGATATTGGTAAATTTATGCGCACAAGGTAAGTTGGTAAAGAAAGGTCACCCACGGGATGATTTTTTAGGTCTTTTTTACTAGGCACCTAGGCACCTTTTTTACTAAGTCATTTTTAACTACTTTAAATTCTTGTAAGTAGCCAGTTCCCTAGGGATACTCTAGCATTCAGTGATCATCCATCCATTCTTCCTCTGCTTCTTACACATTCGTCCTTTCTTTCTAACTGTATTTCATGCTCAGAAGCCTAAAGAGCATTTTCAAGGACACAAGAAATTTTTACAGACGTTAGACTTCATTGGAGGTCTTTGCCTAACAGTGTATCTCCACTTAGAATTTTATATTTGCATAGATGTAAGCATAAAGGAGTCTGCCTTTTTTTCAGAAAAACACTGTTAAGATAAACAATAATACTTAGAATTGCCAGGTCGCTAAGACAAATGTTAATTAACAGTAGCAATTAATTGTGATAGGTCAAATGCAGGACTGCAGATCAAGGTGTACTCAGGTGTAAATGTCTATAAATAATACATGCACTCGGGTGTTAAACTCTGTACCAGCATTTGTTTGGGTTTTTTTTTAAATGTCTTTTCTCCTTTAGTTATAATTAGCTTATGTGCCAAATATGGTTTCCTGATCCTGACAGTCCCAGAAACGACACACTGTAGTCTAGCTATTATCAGTAATAAAACAGTGGAGGAACAGTGGAGGAGCAGATGGAAACTTTGTGATGCAGATAGTTCTTATGGTGCTGTGGACCCTGGGCTACAGCAGCTGGAGATGCCCGAGAATTATTTCATTTTTGGAAGGTAAGGAAGGCTGAACACAAAGCACAAACTATTTTATTATATTCCAGCCAAGAGCAAAACTTATGCAAATGTGCTGACCTACTCCTGAGAGCCAGATGTCATTGCTTCAGGCAAATGTTAAATTTTTTATGGTATGAGCGTTCAGATATGTCCTGAAGCAAGAGATACAGTATTCTCACTACTTTCCTTTGATTGCCATGGCAGCTTGTTACCATCAGGGACTTACACAAATGTACAGCTCAGATCTTTTCTAAATGCAAAATGTCAGGGGGTTGTTTCACCTGAACATCCTATGGCCAGTATAAAACTGATAAACTGATATGCTACGCAGGGTGTAGCGAACTGTCTTGGGACTGGCAGTGAACATTTACTGCTGGCTCTCCCACCTTCCCTTCTTTGGGCCACTGGATGCACCTGGGTTTGTTGCAGCAGGCATGTGTTCATTCTGCCAGGGCTTTAGGTTGGCCACGAACCAGCCCCAGTCCAAAAGCTGTGTGGTAGTTCCTGTTGGCAGAGCCAAACTAGCTCAGTAACTTGTGCTTGACCTGTGGGAGCTGCCTGTCGGCTTGGAAGTGGGGCCAGGGTAGGTGTGATGGTGCAAGCAAAAACTACTCTGGACACGCTCTCCCCACTCGTTTTTATCTCTGCAAGGTGATGGCAGTGGTGCTTCCACTTCCCAGCGGGGCTGAGGAGGGAGTCATTGATCCTGGTGCGTTTGAAATGTGCTGCCCTGCATAAGAGCACCCACGGTGTGGAGGTGCAGAGCATTGCCCAGCTGCAGGGGAGCGATACTGGTGCCAGGCAGCGGGGGCTGAAATCTCACACTGAAAAGGCTGCCTTGTGGAAAGAGGCGCTTCCTCCGACACAAAGCTTGGGACTTCGTGCTGGTCACCATCGCTATGCAGAAGGCAGTGTTTCTGCTGACCCATGCTTTTCCATACAGCTGATCAGCAGATTCTGGAGGATGCCAGAGAGGTAGCATTTTAACTGGATGAAAGATTACCGAAAGGAAGTGCTTCTGGTACTAAGCCAAATCTAGCTTTGAGAAATCTATATAGAATGTGGCAAAGGACATAGAGATGAACAGCCTGTGTACGCTATTCTCTTACCAGGGAGATCTTCAGTAGAAAAGGACAGAAATTATTAACATTGGTATGAGAACCTCTTATTTCACTGAAAAAAATCACTGAAATGTTTAATTTTTTCAAAGGAAACTTGCATGCTTTTAAATTAAGCAAACCATTATATTTCCCTCACGCAGCGTCTAAAGTGAGTTAGTGGCTGTGTCTTTTTTGCTTATTTTAATATGGAGGTCTTGTCCCCAGTAATCATGGCACTCTCCCTTCTGATGAAGCCGTTGGGGAAGCAGGGAGCAAATACAGACAGTATGTGACAAAACAGAGGAATCAAATGTCCGTCTCAGACACCTGGATCTTCATCTATGTATGATAACTTATTTATCAAGTAAAATTTTAACAGGATACTCTCAGTTTTTCCAACAATGAATTATGCAGAGCTGTTGCATTTCAGATACTCTTTGCAAATCCAGATTTTTAATGCCGCTTTCACCTTCTACTTTTTTCTATTCACAGTCAAAAACCCTGAGTGTAACCAATGTTGATACAGCAAATGATGTAATTCTCATGGCCCTGCAGCAGCTGGGAATTAACGTAAGTCCTTGCACCAGTTTTAATGAGTCTTTTTGTAGTCACTTTTAATAATCAAATCTTCTCTTGCGCTTTTTCCAAGTTTTAGGGTATGAACATTAATTAAATCCTTTATCATAGCAATTCAGTGTTGTTGAACTGAAGCAAAAGTGCCGTGTTAATATATAGACCTCCAGAGATCATGAAGTTCCTTCCAAGTTTTGAATAAGTCTCTCATCCCAATAAGGGATCTGTCATATTTGAAGTCGCTTTTGAATCCGTTTTGCTGATGCCTAAGAAGAGGTATCTTGACAGAAGAAGTGAGAGTTTGATACAGCTCCTTTTGCATACGTCACTGTGAACAGGAAACCTTACTGACCTGCTTGTTAGTTGGTTTCAAAATGTGGAAACGTGCATGGTCAGCTGTCTCCCCAGATTACAAACACTGCTCTCAAGTGTCCAAATCAGACACTCTAAATATCCATGGACCTTTAGTGTTATGTGAGATATGAATGTAACTGAGCGATTGCACAGAATGTGAATGCACCCAATTTAAGCAATGTCCTGAAAACGTTTTGCAAAAAAGGTTTTTACAGGACTTACAGGAGTGCAGAGTAGCACTCCAAGTAGATGCAGCGATTCCTAGTAGATCAAGTACTGCCTCATCTGTCTCCCTTTGCTCTAAACCAGGCAAGGTAGTACCTCAGGTGTAGTAACAAATCAGTGCCAGGGACAAGAACTCTGGCTCCCTTATTCTGTTTCTCTCATTATTTCACAATGTGGCTCCAACCAACACCAGTGGTCATAGAGGCTCCTGGGTGACAGCTTTTTAACTGTCCTGTCAGTCTGCTGTTTGTGTAACAAGGTGGGATTTTTAAAAAATGTCTTACTCTTAATGCCTATGTTGATTTCATTGCATGGAATCTGACAAGTCTCTCCTTACCACAGCCCTGAGCGTGAAGAGTCAATATGACCAAAATGCCACCCTTGTGCTTTCCTGGGGCTTTGGAGACCCCTCATAATTTGTCTTCCCTAGCATTCATTATGCATCCAGGGGCCTATTCTGCTAGCTTGTTATTTCCCAGGAACATCAGTTTCTCTCTAGCCATCTTGTTATGGCTCAGACGTTCCATTTACACCAGGGCTGGGGCTCTGGCCTGAGCTTAGGATCAACCAGTCTGTCCAGTAGCTCTGGAGTTGATGGAGGGACTGCAAGGTGAAAAGGATAAGATGTGAGTTAAAATTAGGGTTTTAATTGCAGAGTGTCTCCTCAACTCTGCATCAAAAATCAAGAAAATATATATATATGTGCATGCTGTAGTACAAGTGCAAGTCTTTACTATTATATGCTTCATTTTTACCCATTTTATGGGCGTCATTTGTAATTCCTCATTTTGTGTACAGAAAAAACAAGAAAATGGTAGTGTTGGAAGCGAGTATTTTGTTTGAGATGAGCAGGAGGAGGAGCTGGTTAGGTTTCAGCTTTGTGTTCTTTTGTGTATATCACAATCAACCCTTTCCTCCTCTTTGCATTTTTATTTCAAGTGGAAAAAGAATGAAAGCCATCCAAAAGATGTAAAATCTTGCCTGCAGAATTATTTGCCCAAGAAATATACTACATTTTTTCACTGCATCTTCATAGCGTAAAGCCTTTTTCATTAGAGGCATATTGCAAGATTAGCAATAGAATCAAACAAAATAAATAAATTAAGCTGTAGCCTGTGTATCAATCAAACACCCAACCCCCTCGTAGGATTGTTCTGACTGCGAAGATGCTTTTCCTTATGCGCTGTCAGGAGGTTTTTTATTTATGTCCAGAGAGAACCACTTGAAAGGAGCTCTACGACTTTTCAATGGCAATTATAAAAACTACATTTCACATATTGTATGATTAATGGGGCTATTACTTTGGCTGAGTTCACTCCGGTTTAACGCATCAGGGTTTTTCCCTCTGTGGTTTCTCTGGTAAAATGACAACTAGTTCGTGCAAAATGGCATTGATCATCTGTTCCAAATTACCAAGTGAGGCAGAAAGAAGGGCCTTGGGTTTCCCAGCTCCCTAAGTACACTTGCTGATTTTTCTGGGACAGTCACATTCATACTGACAAATGGTCTCATAAAGCCCATAAAGGACAACATTTGCAATCGAGAGATGAGCAGTCTGCCTCCTGAAACTGTGCCTACCAGCTCTTCCCCTTCCTCTGCTTCCCCTTCACTGCAACGAACTCTTTCATATATATATTTAAAAGGAAAGTAAATACCCTTTCTTGCGCTCCTCAGCTGTATTTATTTGCTCCTGGCTGCTTGCCCTGAGGCATAAGAGATGTCTCCAAAGTCTATTTATTTTCCTTCTGCCCCCTGCTAGCTAACTTAACAGCAGTGCTAATACGGGCCAGAAAGCTCTGTCAGTCAGAGAGAAAACTGCAAAGGCTTTATTGAGTGTATCAGCATTACACCAGGTGCGTGTGGCAAGTAGAAGGAGCCTCAAGAGCTTTGGAGACACTGAGTGAAAGTCCAGACAATGCAGGGTAGTAGGCAATTCTGTTTAAAAGGAGGTGGGATTTAATTTTAGAGCTAAATAAATACTGTCATGACGTATTTATCACCTTTTGTAGCCAAAAAACTTTTAGACTTTAATTATCCTTACTTAGCAGTGTCACTGAAAAGGGATTTAAGGTATAATAGATTACTTTTCATGCAGTGTATTTATCCACTTGCTATTACCTTTTGTCCTGAGAGTGGTTTATATTAAATGTCATTCTTTTTATCTCTATTGTCTCAGCATTATATCTGAAATAACGTGCTATTCTGTTCTTCAGTTAAACTGCAACGTTGACTTGTATATTTATGCTAAAGGCAATATTTAGCTTTGCTTTCAAATCAATGGTTTTATACAGCTTTTCCCAAAGATGCTGACGTTTTCCAATCTTCTGGAAATTGTCCTCTTTGATGTAAATTTATCCTCTCCACTGTACATTTTCAAAGAGGGCTCAGCAGTCTTAAAGCACCATCCAGCGCTCCCGAGCCCTTCCACACAAAAGGGCAGCTCAAAAGGGCTGACAGCAGCCCTGGGAGGAGATTTTGGGGCAGCGTTGAGTGCCGGGAGCCCCTTGGGTCCCATCCTCACCTTGGCACCATCAGTGTGGGCTCAGGTCTCAGGTGAAGGTGCCCCTGCCCTGCTCTCCAGCGCCAGGCACGGGATGCCGTTGGCTGGCACGCCTGAGCTCCTTCCACTTGCAGGGAACGTATTGGAGCTGGGGAGGTGGTGGAGCAGAGACCTCAGGTGTGAGGCTGGGGGTGCCGGTGTGCCAGATCATGTCCTGGAAGATGTAATTAACCTGGTACTCAGGACAGAGCTGAAGGGTCACCTTAGCTGACACGACCTGCCCGCTGTCTGCCACATGCTCTGCAGCCAGGCCTCCTCTTCATGCTGCTTATCTGTAATCCCTCCAGGGGATCAGACCTGTCTCTTCTCAGAGCTGGGTGTTGCTCAGCACGCAGTGGGGAGAAGTGGGACATAGAGGTGCTGGGGGCCAGGAGCAGCACCCGAGGCAGGAGGTCACCCCCGTGCTGGGGGCTGCCTCATTTCCAGCCTCCTGGGAGCAGGGAGGCATGCAGGCCAGGGACCAACTCAGCCACATGGCATGGGGGGCTGGCGTGGCTAACGTGTTGTTCCAGCCTCAAAAACAATCCTGAGTCCCAGCAGGCTGTGACTTCCATCCCTCTGCTTCCAGGAGGAGTAAAAGAATTGGGGCAAATCTCGCTCTTTTCCTTCAGAAATGACGGACTCCAGCCCCTCTCACTGTTCAGAGCTAGACCCTGGTCACATAAACCACATTACGTGTGACAGACACAAGTCAGAAGCTTTGCTGGTGGCAAATTTGGGCACTACAAAAGCAAAGGAGATTCCTTTGACCCCGCTGGCAAGGTGCAGGTTATCCTTACATTGTGAGAAACCTAACGCGAACCTGTTCTTAATGGCTGGTAAAACTTATTCTTAATTTTGGTTTTAAAGGGCTCTGAAAAAGACTACAAGCTCTGGGTGATTTCAGGAAGAGAAGATGCTCCTTACCCTCTTATTGGTAAGTTCTTGACATGGTTTTGTTTTTCAACGTCCACTCAATTTTTAGTGCTGAAGGAAGCAAGAAATACAGAGAAGACCAAAATGCAGTTTCCTCTTTTGTTTTGTTTTATTTTGTTTTTCCGGTTTTTTCTCGTACTTCCCTGTCACGCAAGTTTGCCTATTTGAGGAGCTAGTCAGAGGCTTATCCTTCCTTTTGAAAAGCAGTTGTCTGCTTGCGTCACTAAGAGGCTGAAAAAGTTCATTTACTTCTGCCCCAGTTTTGCTGCCATGAGCCTCAGTCTTTCTACAAAGTTCAGCCTCTCCACTGAGCCACCTCCTCTCCTGGAGCCGGTCCAGCTTTACCATATTTCATCCTACACTTCCATAGCATTGTTTACTCCCCTCCCCAGCAAAACTCAGAAGAGTTTTGAGAAATGTTCTTTTCTTCCACAATTCAAGTTAACTGATTCAAGAGGTCCTTTCCGATCCTGCATTTCTCTTACTGGCTGACATCTCCCCTCTGATTAGGAGCAAATTATTGCTTATTCACTTTCTAAAATGCTTTTTGAAACATTTCCTCCCTGGGAATCGACCCAAAGCTCAGCAGTGATTGGATGGAGTGATTTGATTTTGGCCCATGATTCACTGAGAACAAATCCCTTCCTGTTAAGAACCTTTCCCTGTAGAAGCCCAGCATTACTTGTGCTATATGAGTTCACAGCTGATTAGAACAGGAAAAATTTGTGGATTTTCTGTTTTCCTGCTGCAAATCTAACTCCAGTAAATCTTAGCATTCCTTCCTAAAGCAGCCTTAGCTACAAATGCTTTGTTGGAGTCAGACAACATTAATATTTATAAAATGTCTAACTTGTGCACCTTATAGACAATGCAAACTGTTTGTCTTTGAAACATACCAGACTTTGTCTTTCTGAATATTATTGTGTAGCTTCTCCAGATGCAATCACAGCTCTGGTTTTAAACATAGAACCAGAGAATTCAGAAATGGGAAAGGCCTTTCAAATTGACTGCCTCTCTCTCACTGCAAATTCAAGTGACAATCCTTGGAGAAGAAGAATCTGATACAAAACTGATGCTGTTCTTGATATTTATGCAAAGGTTTATTAGATAAGGACAGCTTTTATCATAGGTAGACATCAGAAGAAGAGTTTGACTGTGCTTCAGCTTCACACTACCTATAATCTCAAATAACATCTCTTCCACTATCAGGGTTCAAGTCTAAGTGTGAGTTAATGAAAACATCTTAACATTGCGCCCGTATTTAAGGTATTTCAACCGCCAAGTTTTTAGACAAGTCCAAAAAATATCTTCCTGGTAGAATTTTTGAAAACTGCTCCAGAAATGAATTGCCTCTGTGTAGTCCC
Organism: Xenus cinereus; assembly: GCA_025774025.1. Classification (NCBI taxonomy): domain Eukaryota; kingdom Metazoa; phylum Chordata; class Aves; order Charadriiformes; family Scolopacidae; genus Xenus; species Xenus cinereus. The sequence goes on from JAOXJK010000001.1 coordinate 192,994,824, forward strand.
CAAAGATGCTGGTTAACGCCGAGCATAGCTCATTTGCATTAGCCCTATGATTAATGTTTCCTTCCTGTTTCAGCCTCAGACATGAACCGTAATTGTGTCTCGTTTGACTGAGTTGATGGCTGTGCATGGAGAGGGAGGGAAGATCACTTTCACACTGGATTTTTTTGTGTTTGCATGCTCAGCAAAAATTTGACAGAGGGTTGCTCCCAAAATCTCATTTCTTGCCAGAACTATATGAGCAACCAGCACCTCAACTTCAGTGTCTCAAATAAAGCAGTAGAAATTATAAACACTGAATTCAGAAATAGTCGCTTGTATTTTTTCTGATGGGCTTTTGTGTGATACAGCTGTAATACATCTGATTTTACTTTTATGCCTGTTTAACTACACTGAACTCAGTAACTCCGTATCTGCCAGTGTATGATTTATGCTGGTGTAAATATGCAGAAAAGCGTCAATTCTGAGATTACTGAGGGAGACAGTGCTGCAGGCCAGCATGCGGAATCTGCTTTTCCTCCAAGGCAGATGGAGTTTTGCAAGTCTCCAGCCAATCCAACGCCGATTATTATGATTTATCTTTGAACAGGACACGAATACCCCTTTGGAATTAAAATGAGCCACATTCGCGACGCTATGCCCCACGGATCAAAGCACTGTGCCTGCCCCCGGCAGCTTCAGGGGTCCTTCTTGACGGAGCAGCTGCCCCAGGAGCTGCAGTGCCAGTTTGTGCTGAAGCCAAGCCGCCTGGCTGTGTGCCACCAGCTGAACGGTAGGTGCCCCGCTGGCCCCAGCGCCGCTCGCCCACGGCCCCGCTGCCTCCCGGGCTCTGCTGTTGAAAGCCAACGTGCTGGGGCGGGGAGGGCTGGTTGGTGGCGAGCAGAGAGGAGCAGGCAGATGTACCTTCCAGCTGCATGGGGCCGGGAGGAGGAGGTTTGCAATTTAGCTCTCCCTGATTTGAGTGTGCTGTTGCGTGTGTGTGTGTGTGTGCGCGCGCGTGTGTCATCTTTGTAAGTTACATTTTGACAAGCTGCCTGTCAAAGGGTTGTTCTCGAAGCAGCGAAAGAAAGACAAGATCTCCTCCCTGCAATTTTTGTAAGTCTATTAGCTGAGATTCTCTCTGCAGCCCTTGCCGTGCTGGGTAGCAAGGCAGAGTGGTTTTACGGTTCAGGAGTCAAGGCTCGACTTCGGCACAGAATTCCCAGGCAGCTTTTGTCAGCATCCTTTATCTCAACAAGGTACTTATGCACCTGCCACACTGGGACCCTCACCTGGCAAAGCCTGGGCATGTACTTGAGCACCTAGATGAAGTGAGCGAATACAGCTTCTTTATTTCATTTCTCTTTGAGTAAAATGAATACAGTAATATTTTTTTCGGCCCTTGGCCCTGGTGCTGCAAAAATATGAGCACCTGCTCTCTGTTTTGTACTCTGCTGTCAAGGATGCAATGGCTGCTCACTGCTCATGAGTAAAACAAACAAGGAGATCTTTACAGGGTTGGGGCATTAGACTAAAAACACTGTAGAGCGAGGAGGCATCACATGGTGTGGTTTTATTGTGCTTAACACACTGGCATACCCAGCTCAATTAGAAATTCTGCCTTACTTTACCACTAATGATCATCTAATAATAAAGATAACATATATACACCGTTGTCCTGTGCGCTCCCCAATAGCTAAGATCTCCCACAATATATGAATAGATCCATTTGTAATGTTTTTAGAAATTAAATACAGGGAGGTTACACCAGTGTCGATTACAGATTATTCCAGAAATTGATTGCATTTTATATAAATCATTTATATAAATCAATTTCCTTTCCACACTCCTTCATCCCCCCTTCCCCAGTAATTTGTATCATATATTACTTCATGGCATATTTTAAGAATGAGGCAATCTAGCAAAGGGGTGTAATTAGGTTTACAGGCCCCGCTTGGCAGCTGACGTTGACTGGCAAGAGAAAATAGAAATGCAAATCAGGCCTGTAAAGTTCTAATGGAGATGTGCTGTCAGCGGTGCTGTGCGAGCCGCAGGAGGCGAGGCTGGCTCTGGGGCAGCAGAATCCTGGGGCAGCCTGCAAGTCATGCACAGGGACTGCACTAAGTGGGAGAAAGAGGCTTTTAGTCCATTCGCCTTTCCTACCGTCATCAGACGAAACCTTTTAAAGTGGTGTATAGGTCTGGCTGCTTGCAAACCAGGTTATCTTGCATACAGCACTGTTTGTTGTGCTCTTCCTAACTCTTTCTCACCTATTTCGGTTTTGGAAAATGTCAGAGGGTACCTGTGTGCAAGCCAAGGCTATGATCTGGCTCTGGGCTCATCTTCAGATCAGCAGGACAAAATCTGTGTTGTTATTAGGTAGCCACTAGGCACATGACCACATACAGGGCAAATTTACGGGGAGCGGAGCCTGTAACCCCACATTTCACTGCCACACGTGCTGTGCTGTCCTCCCTCCCATCCCTTCCCGGCACTGATATCGCTGTGCGGGACACGCTGTCCCTTCTGGAGGCAGCAAGGGGTAGCTGCCCAGTTGTACCAGTGTGCACCATGGTTAGACAGCTTTGTAGGTGTTGACAAGCAGACATGACTGACAACTGGCCATCATGGCAAATAAGTAGCTGTGTGGGCACCAGTGGTAGTGGTGTAGTTGCATCAGCTGTCCTGGCAGGATGGTTAAAAAAAGTGCAGAAGAATTTACTGTGTGGAGGAGCTGGAGTGTTTCTGTTGCCTGTCCTGCAGCCTTCAGCACGTAACAGGAATGGTCACCTACGTGTTAAACATAGCCATTAAGTAATGCTCGAGAGCATGTCTAAAAAGTATTGTAAATACTGCTTTGCTTAAAGTTTAACTTGAAAGAGCCGACTGCTGTCAGTGGCTAGGCTGTAATCCAAATTATTATTTAATTGTCTGTTAAAAGAGAAAGCGAAATTTCAGCAAGTTGGTCTCAATACAGAAAAGAGGTCTTTGAAAACTGCTTGACAGTTAGGGGTTTGATCAGAAAGGATGCTAAGTTGTTAAATAGATCTGAGGTTTTATTTAGAAGTTTCTGATTGGTTTGCAAGAAGAGGATATGCCACTTGCAGGGCTGGGGCACTACTTATAGATAGAAATTCCCTGTAAAATACATGTATCATAGTAATCAAAGTACATGTATCAATGTAAAATACAGAATCATAGAATCATAGAATGGTTTAGGTTGGAAGAGAATAGATGGGTTGCTGTGAGCTCTGAGCAAGATCTGCAACCAGAGAAGTACTGCATTTTTTCTGATTCTGGCCTAGAATAATCCACCAGAGCAAGGCCCTGGTGTTTTGTATGGACATGCTTCTGCAGATCAGTAATTGGCATCTCTCTTGGCTGAGAGGAGACTGGTCTTCTTTTAGTTTTGTAACTTTGCCCAGGTTCAAGAAAGGAAAGTGTACCTCCTCCCCTTCTCATCTGCTCTTTACCTTAACATTTCTCAACCCCCTTACAAAAGGGGATATGAAAAGGATGAGTTTTCCTGTTGTTCAGTGAATGTTAGTTTTGTAAGTGACATGGCATTTTGTTGCCATACATCAGTTGTTGGTTCCTGCCCTAGTATGTTGAAGAACACTTCCTAAGATTTCCTTCCTGCCTGTCCCAGGAGAGAGCTGCAGTTAATCACAATTACCTCTTGTTTACATTGTCAGTTTGGGCCATGACTTCTTAAGAGTGGAGCAAACAGTGAGAGACTAAGAAAAGTTCCTAGTTTTAAGACCCATTTTTTCCACTTCTGCTATTCCTTGTTTCCCAAGATAGCATTTCTTCTTAATTTTTACTTCCACTGAGATCTACAGGGTTGCCAGAAAAAAATACCGATTTGTATTGGCCATTGTGAATAGAACTCCAAGTGACGCAAACCATATCCATGTGCTAATATCCAGCTCGTCTGAAAGAAAAATTGCCATTTTGAAAGTTATAGGTTAGTTATGTTCTCCCAAAACATGATGTGTCAAGTAAAGCCTTACACACTGCCAAGCTTATATTTCATGAAGATTTGGACTGCTTAAAATGTATATCCTCCTTATTATTTTTTATTAAAAGAATTTTTCATCAGGGTTTCACATTCATATGTTCACATTTTGAGTTAAACCATAACTTTTCATCCTGTAAGCCTCTAATGAAAAGACTTCCACCCATTCCCAAAGGGAGCATGATCTAGAATGGGATGACGTATAACAAAAATCACTATTTGGGCTAAAAAACAAGTGTAGTAAAGTATAGGAGAGAAAAATCTGGTATTATACCACAATCCTTATTTCTGCAAGCCTTGCTTCTACCCTCTGCACTCCACAACAGCAGAAAGCAAAATGTTTGACCAGGTGAAAGAACCAGCTAATAGAAAGGTGCACAGCATAGGTAAGCTACTAAATCAAAGCTGACTGGCTTTGAAAACATCTAGAAAAGGAAAAGTATATTAGAATAAGTTTGTTTGCTGGTTAGCACTTTTATCATAAACAGTCTCAACCCACCCTTAATAGTAGCCCATGCTGTTAAGAAGCATTTACACTGGCTGATGTTGAGAAAGGTCATGTGAAAAAAACCCTTTTTGCATCCTAATATCAGTATTTCCTTCTCTATGCACTGCAAATAAGAGCTTCAATTAGATGTTTCATGAAATGCATTAAAATAAATGAAGACAAACCGAGCCCATCAGTGTGTTAGCAGCATGCTGAAATGCCATCTGGAAGGCGTTGATTAAAGGGCAGGCACCGTCCCTGGGCCATGGTCAGCAATTGCTTGGAGCGAGGGCACTAATGATACACTTGATTTGTGGAGCAGAGAGAAAGGGCGGTGACTTTTCCTGCTCTGAAAACATCTCAACCCATTAGTTGATTCTCTGGTGTTACTTGTGGAGAGAGCAGGTGCTCTCCCGCATTGCCAGGGGAACCAGGATGCCTCCAGCCAGCCAGCCAAGGTGAGGGCAGTGGTGTTTATATATTATTTTTTTCCAAAGAAGGTCTGTGGTTTATGCACCTGTGGATGGGAAATGGGTTATTAGCAGAGTCCAGCTCCGTGTGAAGCCAGCTGAGGTTTGCCATCCCGCACTTAGCAGTAAGTGCTGACACTGTGGTCCAGCAGTGCAGTGCAGATCCTGGTGATCCTCTTAAGAGCCTGGGTAAGGCAGCACGTTCTCCACACACACACACACACAGGTATGCACATGGTGGGATTAGGCCGAGCTGGATGCCAAGGAGTTGGTTGAGTTCATGACATTTTTTCCTTTGAAACCATAGCAACCACCGCAAAACAAATACTGGAATTAGAATTGAAATGCATTTCTTCTAATAAACACCTTTCTCTTTTCCCAGACTTAAGCCAAAAGTCATTTAAAAGGAAAAGATCTATCATAAATTGGGCTTTCTGGCGTGGCCCAGGCACTCACTTGGATAATGCACCCCTCTCCTCAACATCTGCTGCTCCTGGGAAGCTCTTTGGCCTCTTGCTAACAGCCATCTGTGAGGATGACAACCTGCCCAAACCCCTCTTGGTGAGTCCTAGGCTTGGGCTGGCTCTTATAGTGATGGAATTTCTTTGTGTAATGAATGAGAACATGGGGACGCTTTGTAAACAGGACACTGAAATTACTGAAGCAGAGAAACCAGAAGGAAACCTCATTTGTGGTTCTCAGCAAGAGCTTTGGTTTTTAAGATATGCTGTGGTCAAGCCTGGTTAGTAACAAACAGCTTGAGAAACGTATGTGATCGGGCTGCCGCTCTGGGCTATTTCTTCTTTGTAGCCCACGCTGTAAGGCTAGTTCCCTAATCCTCACTTACACAGTGTAAATAAATGCCACGTTCACACATACTTTTTAAACCACTCCCAAGATCTCTGTAAAATCCCCAGCTCCATAAATGTGGCATCTACTGTCCAACTTAGCCCATGTGTGTATGCAAACGCTACCTGCCCTTAAGTAGACAGTTTCAGAGCCTTTCTTGAAGGCATCCCAGGACAGGTAAGCACTCTGGGTTCTCGTTTTTGATCTGACAGCACCACTGCAAAAACAGGTGGGCAGGCAGAGGCTGCAGGAGCATCTTTTCATCCTGTCTCAAGGCACTAGTGCTGCGTGTGCTCTCCAAACCAGTCTAGGAACATGAAAAAAGGTTGTCCTAGAGCCCATTCCTAGGCGTAATTAAGGCAGAATGCGTGACATTTTTGGTCAGGGCTGAGGGCTGCCCTGTTGTCGATGCAGCAGTTGAAACGTTTACAGAGTGGGAGTGACCTCCGCAGGATTGGGCCTCTCGTCCCAACAGCCTGGCTTTCAGCTGGAACGGCTTGCCAGAACCCCACTGAAATCAGCAGGGTTACACCAGTTGACAGGAAGAGATGGTTTGTCTCCTAAGCTCGTGCTTGATGTGCTGCCTGAATAGTGAATTATACCAGGACTTCTCAGGTCTTTTAATAGTGTGGGTTTGTTATTTTCTTTTCAGGGAAAAATGTGCATTTTTGTCATTTAGGTTATTTAAATAAGCCCTCCAGAGATGAACCCGGTAAGAACCTGGTCTCTCATTCTCTCTCTGAGACATAAGCCAATACTGCATTTCAGAAATTTCTCCAAAACATAAATATTAGTGAATTTTTATCTGAAAAAACCCAAAGTTACTAAACACAGAATCACAGCTTGGTAGACTTTGTGCTTTGAATCTTAAACACTGTGTTTATGGCACAAAATATAGCTTTTGATTTCATGCAGCGTCTCTAGAGAATGGAATCCTGCATCTGAGGGACTATGTGGGATTTACCTGCAAGAGAAGGAAAATATCAGGGATGAATGCTGCAGGCATGTTTGATATCTCTGCTTCAGAACTTCAAACTTGCTTTTACAGCTGAAGGGCTCTCTTTTAGCCATTGCCACGCTGAATTGTCTTACACCATTAGCTTCATTCATGTAATTTTGTCTGGGTTAACTACTTTAAGAGGGGATTTCCAGTTTTACCTTGTGGATATTTTATTCAAAATGTATTTTCGAAGCGTTTGTTCATGCGCTAAGATCCTGTGCTGTGGGACTCAGCCTGTTTTGACAGCCGAGCTCTAAATCCCTGCAAAGAAATGGAAATGCTGACACGAATCCTGCTGCCATGAAAAGTGCTCCTCCAAAGTGTCTGCACTTACATGAATGCTGGGCTTTCAACTTCTACAAGAGTGAGAAAGAAATGTTGTAGAAGAAAAGTAAAAATAGTAGCTTCCATTAGACTCGTTTGCATTGCTGTGTGTTGGGAAGGACCTGCCTTACAGTCCAGACTAGGGAAGTCACCAGAACCCACTGCTTTACCTTTTCTGTTACAGTAACTTGGTTTAATGATGACAGACTCTCCCCCAGTGTCCATTTTCTTGCCATTTCTTATGATAACTCAGACCACTTGTGTGTGCACCTAATCCCAGAGACTGTGTGCACTCGTTTCCGCCTCGAAAGAGACAAACATGACAAATTCCATATCACTTGGAGCAGGCCTGGGAAGAGGTGACCAGCACATCTGAGAGATGACCCACAGAAGCATATTGCCTGAGGAGAGGTCTCTGATTTCAGCATTTCCTTTTCTGCTCTTTTTCCTCTCTTATTTAGCTGAAGAAATCTGGCCCTACTGTTATTTTGAAAGCCAGGCAGGAAAGTACTTGTTTTCCCTTTTCTCTTAAATATCTCATGTAGTGAGCTATCTACCTGTTTACTCCTTTGCAGCCTCATTGACTTCAGAGGAGCCATAAGCCAAGCTCTACTCCCCTTTGGGTGACCTCTCAGGTGGGAGCATCTTGCCCCAGAGGTGGTCCCACTGACAGCCCTGAGCTGCTTGCAGGGTGTGGTACTACTCACAAGAAGTAAAAAAAGGGTAAAATGCTGATTCTGATCAGCTGTAGAAGTGCAGGTAATTATCAACAAACAAAGCACTTTCCAGCTTAGGTAAAATCTCTTTTTTTTCCAGACATGAGGCATGGAAAAGAAATCTTTGTCTCTGGTCGGTGATAATATTGAACACACTGATAAGTAGTGAGGGTTTCTTCCTGCAAAGTGGTGTCTGGCTGAGGTCACTGTCAGATGCAGAGCTTTGGATTGGGTAGACCACTCTCCTTTTCCCATACCACAGTGTTTATATATTTAAATGACTTGGCTAAAACTTGCACAGACCCTGGAAGATCATGCAGGAGGTTAGTGCTCAGCAGTGGCAGCACAGTATTTCTGAGGGAACGTTTTCCAAAATCAGAGCCCGAGACCACAGCTTTGCTGCACGGTTTGGCATGGCTTGAAGGCTGAGCCTTGACTTGGGAGGTGTTTTTGTGTTTGACTTGTGAGCTTTTTTAGCACTCAAAGGTTTTCACCTGTGGCAAAACTACATTTTAATGGCACTTGACAATAAAATAGATTTCTGAGAAAGCCTCTCTGCCTTTTTATTTTGTTTAGGACATGCTTTCCCTGCTTTACCAAGAGGGCCCTTCCACCGAGGGTATTTTCAGACGCTCTGGAAGTGCAAAAACCTGCAAAGAGCTCAAGGAGAAGCTCGATTCAGGCGCTGAAGTAGACCTAGCCTGCGAATCCATATTTGTGACAGCATCTTTGTTTAAGGTATGTGAAGAATGTTCCTTTCCCCATTTTTGGGTGAGAGCAGCGCAGATCCTGGGCACAAACAAGTAGGACTTTTCCCCAGGGACAGGCCCAAAGAGGACTTGGTGGGCTGAATTGAGAGGAATGGACTGGCTCATTAACATTGTGAGGGTCTCCAAAGGAGGCTACCGCTGAATCAGGATGGGGAAGAGGACTAGCCAGCTTGTTTTGCTGCCAGCTTTCCTGAGGTCTCAGGCACAACCCGGTCCTATTACTCTCTTTATCTCTGCTTAAAGTCAATGAAATACTAGAAAGGCAGGTTTGCAGACCTGTTTCCTTACTTGTCAGAAATCCTCTACACTACAGACCCCAGTGAGTGCATAGTGTTGCCCAAAATATTTGGATTAATTTTCCCATGCATTATCTTTTCTTACAGACCTGTACGTTAAAAACAATGTTCCATGTGCAAAAAGCACCCCAAGCCTTCAGTAAAATTTGAGTTACAAGGAGGATCAGCATATTTCTTTTCACATTTTAGTACAATGCATCTGTTTATGTGTAGTCATTGCTTAGAAGAAATAGTAATCTCCATTCTCAAGCAAGCACTGCTTCACTAGAATGTTTTTATTGCAGATAGCTATTCCTCTTGCTACCATGTGGGAGGTTTTCGTAGGTGAAACTTACACAATTGCCTTCCTACCGGTGGATTTAGGGATTGATTAGGGGAAGGAAAGTAGGGGTGCCTTGGAGTGCTTATGGTCTGGTGGTGTTGGAGCTTATCGGCTAAGGTGATGAAATAGGCACTACAGATGAAGTTAAGTGATAAGTGAAGACAGACATTATACAGCATCAAAATAACTGGTCCCACTGCACATTTTTTAGCAATAGCGGATGAAGCATCCACGTAATTCTATTTTGATGGGAAAGGATGAGGAAAGAGCAGGAAAATACTCACTTTAAGCATAATCCAAAGTACTTCTTTATCTCAGATGATTTTTTGCTGGGTTTCGTTGCTGTGTGGAACAAGATGCTTGTCAGCTAGTGCTGTCCCACTGATACACCCTCTTGTATCTGCATAGCTTATTCCTACTCCCTCCCACGCTCCAGAACAGCTGTTCACGTGTTTTGCTCTTCTTTTCTCTTGATAAGGATTTTCTTCGCAACATCCCAGGCAGCATTTTGTCATCCCAGCTCTGTGATAAGTGGGTCTCTGTGATGGATCAAGGAAATAATGAAGAGAAGATAAAAAGCATCCAAAGGTAGAGTTACTTACATTCTCTTTATTCTTTTCCTATAGATTTATATCCCAGAATGCAGAATTGCAAATATTCAACTTACAACTTACAATTAATTTTTTTAAAAAAAAATCTATGTAGATGACAGAGCATTCAAACTTATATAAGTACTTTAACGATTGCCTCTATGGGACAATTTTCTGACTCTCTTTTGTCCTGCTTTTCTGCCTTTTGTTGATGCCAGTAAATAAATGAAATACCCTTTCATGAAAAAAAAAATTTATAGTATTTATAAATATGCTGTCCAAGATCTGGATTTCTACCTAATACCAAACCCAAAATCATCTGCCGGGAACGTCAGGGTCCTGGGTGAAAGGGTAGCTGAAATCAGTTCCTTATATATTCCCCCTCATTCATCTCAAATTTTAGTGACCATTTTTGAGGCCAAGATGGAGTTGCGAATGAAATACTGGAGTGTAGTGACAAGGGAAGTCTCCACCCTTGCAGGTGATGTAAAACAGAAAGTTTATGTCATAGGAAACAGAGCTTTGTGCGCCAACTGGCCTCACGCATACTTACATACATACATTCTTATGGCAACAAGATGGCATAGAGAGAGAACCAAACTGTTTGGTTAAATGAATAGTGAATTATCAGGCAACTTAGGTGAAATACAGTTTCATGTCATACATTGTACTTGATTTATTAGTTTGACAGGGGGCAATTTTGTGTTAGGGTATTTTCTGTCCTCCCAGAAAACTGTTCAGAGGTGTGTCACAGTGAGGGAAAGCAGCCCAGCAGGAACACCTCTTTGACACACTCCCTGGTTTAATTAATGGACCACGTTACCCTGTTTATGTATTTTCATTACCTTGACTTGTGTGTATCTATGGAAAGAGGTTTCATTTTGTCCAGTCACTAATTTGAAGAATTACATTTGTGTATGTTTTCAGGTTAATAGAGCAGCTCCCCAGAGCTAATGTTGTGCTCTTACGGTACATCTTTGGAGTACTGCATGGTATAGAGATGCGATCTGAAGAGAACCAGATGAATGCGTTTAATCTGGCTATCTGCATTGCACCGAGCCTGCTCTGGCCTCCTGTCTCCTCCACTCCTGATGTAGAAAGTGAATTTACAAAAAAGGTAAGAGACACTGCAGTGTAGCAAAAAACCAAACTGACCTTCATCCTGCTCAACCAGCCTGGTGATTACAAACATGAAAAGGGTCAGTACCTCTTCAGATCAGGACTTGGTCTCTTATCAGGGCTCCAGAAACGTTCATCCATCCATTCTCATAATCTGCCTGAAAGAAGGGGAGGGAGATCGTACAGCAATACCCAGTGTAATAGCCAAGTGCTCCTCTCATCAAAAAGGTTGTGGTGACCTTGGAACAGGACAGAGCAGAAATCGAAAAGACATATACCAGGATATATACTGGGATGTTTTAGCTGGATGTTTTCCTTGGGCCCAGGAGATCAGAAGAGGAGTTCCTGGCTGTCGGGGGGCACATTATGGATGGGCAATTTGCTCCTGTTCCTCATCTGTATGGTGAGCTTGCCCCGAGTGAAATAATGGAAGATCTGACAAGACATCTCTCTCCCATTGTTTTGTTGCAGATTTCTAGTCTGGTACAGTTCCTCACAGAGAATTGCTGCAGGATTTTTGGAGAGGAAATTAACTCCCTCTTTGGAGAAATACTGATGACATGCAAGAGAGAGAACAGCTCAGGTAATACAGGTGATATTTGGATCCTGTTAGAGAGCTGAACTCAGCCAGGCAAAAGATCAGTATATTCCGTGAAAGAATGCTGTTCCCTCTTCACATGGTGTTCCCAGATAATGCTGTTCTTCTTTTGTCCAAAGTATTGTTGATAATTGTGGATTCAACTTATCATAGACCTGAACTGTATCACAAAATGCTCTCCCAAAGAATCCCTTGCTCCTATTCCAGTTATCTGAGCCACTATGTTAAAAAAAACAGGGGGGAGGGGAAACAAAAAAAAAAAGAAAAAGAAAGAAAATCTGGAGAAAGAAAAAGAAAGAAAAAAATCTGGAGGTTTCTTCTCAAGTCTAAAATTTTTGCCCCAGCCTGTGTTTTCCCAGAATATCAGTGAATCAGTGGTTCTAATACAGCTGTCACATCATTGTATTAGGGTTGGAAGCATCTATTCTTCATTATCAAAAGAGAGAGATCTCCAGAGTTTCAGTGGGACATGTGGATTTTTCTTCCAGCACAGGAAAATCATGGAACTGGGGACTGAAAATGTCCAACAGACTAGTTGGCAGAGCAATCCAGAATATCATTAATGCTCTTTTTCTCTCCAGCCCTGTGACAATGTTGATTTTTACTGGAGTTTTGGGTGTCTCCTTAAAATATTTCTAACTCAGTGTTTCTGTAAAATAAATTTTGGCACAATTGGCCTATGCTGTAAGTGGTGATGGCACTTACTCCGGCGTGCCGGACTGACTCAGTGTGGCTGTCCCAAACTCTTCATGATCTGCCTTCGGTGAAATTTGCCGAAATTGAGTGAAATCCAGGGAAATCTGGCCTGCCTTCTCCCCAAGAGTGGAAGCAGGCGGGATCTGCCGTGCTGGGATGGGAGCTCAGACCCGGGATGGGTGACGGCAGCTGAGCGAGTTTTCAGGCACGCACTGACTGACAGGCAGGGTGACTGCCCATGCGTGAACCCTCTCTGCTGCAAGTGTGAGATAAGTCAGCTCAGCGTAGCCCAGAGCAAAAGAGATTTAATGTAATTCCAATTATCGCAGATACGGAACAGGGCCCAGGTGTGCGCTGCTGGGTGGAAATGAGGTGACTGTTTAACCTGAGACTAGAACTTTCTCCATAGTGCTGCTCTTAAAAATATTGCAATTTCTGGAAGACCATAAAAGCACGAAGTATGCCCTGTTTTCTTTGTTTGTCTAAAAGAAGGAAAGAAAGGTTAAACATTGCTTTCAATACTCAACAATGAAAAGAAAAATTCAATAAATTACTGATTTATTATACTGTATGTAAATTATTGTTTACAGCTGGATTACCTACTACTAAAGTTCCCCACTTTACAAAAAAACAACACCACAAAAGACCCTAACCCTCATTTGTGCCATTATCCTGTGCTTCTTGACTCAACTGCAACTTAGCATTCGTTCTAGTTTTTCCATTTCAAAATTCGACAGTAATTTTTTTCTGGAATGCTTGAAGAATCTTTAAAAGGCGAATGATCTTGAAAGTAAAGGATACTTGCCAAGAAAAAATAATAACGCAGCTGCTTGTCAGCAGGGTGGTTCAGTCGCTGATGTGTTATCTCTTGGTCTGTCCCTGCAGATGCTGCCTCCCTCCATCTGAATGACTCTTCCTACGACAGCCTGGAAAACGAGGCGAACGATGAAGCCGACTCCTCTTCCAGCGACTGGATTAAGAACCGAGACCAGGATAACAGGAGCAGGGAGTCTGTCTTCACTCTGAGCGACGGCGATTCGGAGCAGACGGAGGTGGATGAAATCCAGAGTAAAACCAAATCGAAACAGTTGACGATTTCTGTTGACGTACACCATAAGTTTTCATCACAGGAAAACTCGGAGAACGAGTCTCTCTGCTCCAATGCACTGGGCTTCCCTTCAGCAGCTACCTCAGGCACTCTCAAAACCTTGAGGAGACACAGGCGCTCCTCAGAGCCGGCAATTGGCCTCCTCGCCCCCAGCTTTGCCCGCATTGGTGACAGTCATGAGAAGGCAACACGCAAAGCCAGCTGTGACATTGTCCTGTCTCATGAAGATGAAGACTATCTCCGTCAGCTTCGGTCATTGCAGATGGAAGGGCAAAAGCTTATCAATCAGAGCTTGATTATAGGGATTAACGTTGGTAAAAGTGACAACACAAACCAAAACGTTGAAAAGAAAGACTTGTCCCATTGCCTCCTGCCTCCAACGCCAGAGGGATTAAATATTTGCTCAGGATTTAGCTCTTCTAGCCTGTCTTCTCCTGCCACATCTCCATCTGTGTCGTCGATGAGCTCTCTGGACAGTGCTTTCTCTCAGTTTTCAGACCAATCTGTGTTTACCCCAACTGAAACCTCCTCCCCTTTCGATAGCACTTTTCAGTCGCTAAAGAAACATGAAGACACTGCCGCTGAAGCGGCTGATGACTATTTGGTTACACCCACCAAGGTGCCACCATCTCCACAACCTACCGACGCTTTGGCCGAGGGGGGCTTGGTGGAGCCCAACAGCCGGCCAGCGCCCCTGAAACCTTCTGACGGAGTCGATGGCTATTTGATTAAGCCTGACCTTCAGCCATTACCTCTGAAAGTCGTAGGAAGAGACAGACTTCATGATCCAAGGGCAAAGAGGAGGTCTAGAAGAGCATTACAGCAATCCAAAGTTTGAAGAGACTGACCAAAGCTTTTTTGCGGAGGAATCTTAACGCTTAAAATAAACACCATAAAGAAAATGCCTTTGGTGTTAACGTGTGTTCATTTTAAGTTTAATATCCAGGTTGTTCAAATTTAATTGAGCAGTTCCCAGAGTCACAGGTTTTCCTTTTTTAGGAAACTGTCTGAGTAACGTTCCCACATAAAGCTTTGCAAGAACATTGTAAGAATCATAAAAATTGCTAAAAAGCAAGCAGACGGAAAACTCCGGAAAATCTGGAAGGGTCCCAGGAGGTACCTAAGAGCAGCGCCCTGTTCTCTGAGCCTGCTGGGGCAGCGGGGGGGCCTGCTGGGCCGCCCCCCCTCGACCACTCGTGTGTTGAGCCTTGCGGATGTGAGTCCCAGTCCTTTGTGGTTTTGATGTAGCGTGAAAAGTCAGCGTAGATCCCATAACTGTGGTATTATACTACTGTTCTGAAACTGATAGGTATTACCTTCGTTGTCCTCCAAGGAGTAAGTGTGTTGTTTTCTGTGTGTTTATGAGGTACGTTCGATAGGTGTAGTTATTTCTTTCACACGGCAAAAAGAAAGAAAAAAATAAGCTCAAAAATATGTAAGGAGAAACGCTGAAGCTTGTAACTAACACCTCGCGACTCTGTGTGTTTCATTTATTGTGCTTTGTTGGCTGTTCTGTTCGTGTTTAAGTTGTGAATAGTTTCTTAACATTGCTGTAAATGGCATTATGTATTATTGCAAGCAGAACACATGTAATTTTATTATGCAGCATCTAAAACATCATATAATATATTAAAAGTAATGCATTATCTAAATGCTTTGAGTTTGTATAATATATCCTGATAAATTTTGCTATTATATATGTTCTGAAAAAAAATGTGTATTTTTGTACTTGCAAAAAACTGCTGCTAATTTTACGAGTTCTGTTTTGTTGTTACAGCACTGGTATTGATGTGTATGCATTCAATGCTATATATATTAAATATTATTTGTTATGTCATAAATTGAATTTATATTCCGTGTAATTTTTTTAGAAGTCCGTTCTACAAGCTGTTGCTGAAGCAAAACTCGCAGGGGTGGCCCTGCCAAGGGCTCTGTGAGGAAGGACGGCAGCGTTTTCCCTCCTCTTTGGGTGGCATCATTCATGCTGTGGGTCATCATCTCAGTAACCTTTGTAAATTTGGTAACATTTCACACGAATTCCTACCCTTTTGCTCTTCCTCCAGAGAGAGGAGGGTGTTTTCAGCGAATGGGGTGAAGGTAACATGGAGGTGGGGATACAGTTGATACGGAGGTGCAAAGCGATCTTTTCAGGTGATAGATCTTTGGGTTGGGAGCAAGGAGAGGAGGGGAGCGAGGCACTGGATGAGAGCAAGATTAACTCTTTAGAATTAGCAGGATTACAGAGAAGTCAAGAAGGAATGGCAGAGCCAAAGTGGACACATCTGGGTGTGCATGCGTACACACAGTGCTTCTGAGATTGCACGGATTCATTAATTCACATTTCATTTCCAAAATCCCTCCCCCACCCCAGTTAATACCGGCCATTACCAGAGTTTCAGACCCTGTTCTGCTGAACTTCACTCTGGGAAAGGTGCCTATGCTCCTAAATCACTGCGCGTTTCTGACGGGTGTAGACATGGCCTAGTGTGCTGAGACATCAGCATGAAAGGTTTCAGCTCTATACCAGCCAGGATGGACACTCTTCAGCAGAGTGGATGCTCCCAGGCTCTCCTGGGCCAACAGGAGAGATGGGGAGGGACTCCACATCAGGGAATGTAGCGATAGGACGAGGGGTAATGGCCTTGAACTGAAAGATGGGAGATTTAGATTAGATAGCGGGACGAAATTATTTCCTGTGAGGGTGGTGAGACACTGGAACAGGCTGCCCAGAGAAGCTGTGGATGCCCCATCCCTGGAGGTGTTCGAGGCCAGGCTGGATGGGGCTTTGAGAAACCTGGTCTGGTGGGAGATGTCCCTGCCCGTGGCAGGGGGGTGGGAACTAAATGGTCTTTAAGATCCCTTCCAACCCAAACCATTCTATGATTCTATGATTTGGAAGGGGGGGTTTGTGCATTAACAGAGTTAGAAATTCCCATACTTGAAAATACAGAATCAGAGGGTTATTATTTTGGGCTCTAATCCTGCGGATGCTGTACCTTCAAGCAGAGCTGCATTTGTGGAGACCCACATAATGCAATCAACCATGAAGCCCTTTAGCCCTACACCAGCGTGTACGGTTATGTGCAGGCTCAAAGACTTCACTGCAACTTGTTCTTTCCCATATTTTCCATATTCGGCTATTTTAATAAAAATGCAGTAATACACAGAATCTACTCTGTAACAGTCACCTTCCAAAGGTAAAATCCTTTGTATGTGTTTTGAGACCTGTCATCTAATAGCCCTACATATGCACCTCCTTGAAAACAAGCGAAAAAAAGATGCTATTTTGAAAGAAAACAGCTACTCTGCATTTCTTTTCGAAACGGTAAAAAGCATATTGCCGCGCTGCCAAGATTACATCAAGTAGCAAATGCTGATTCATTGCAACAATAATAAAGCTTTAGAAAAACCTCTGGTCGCTGCAATATAAATGTTCTGTCCTACAAATGATATCTTCCAGCAAGTCATTTATCTCTGCTCCGTCTGAAGTAAAAGTATATCCAAGAGTGCTTCGATGTGAAACAAATTAGGTGTCTGCTTTCGGGCTGTAGCTAATGCTGGAGCGCTGTCGGCTTCAGGCGGACGGTGAACAAGCTGGATGTGGACCCAGCACCATTTAAGATGCATTTCTGTCTTAGAAGATGTACACCCCGCTGCTGCGCGAGGCATGGTCTGCGGCAATCACACCAAAAACAGAGCGCTAATGGAGAAGATCACTCTCTGCAACCCCTCGCTGGACAAATTAAATGCTGCTAAGATCCAAAATAAATTATATTGAACGTTTTCGGTGTCGGATGAGAACTTGAAGGCTGCAGGAAGCAGCAGCTTGAGGTACGCTCTTGTTGGGCGGCCAACATTTTGTGTCCCTGCTCTCCCTTCCCCTGGGCACCCCCATGGCCTGGGACAGGATCTCTGGTCCATGGAATATTAAAAAGAAAGTTTTTGAACTTTTTTAATCATCTTTGCTGATGGCCTGTGAGAAGGTGCTGGGGTGAGGGTGGCTGAGCATCTCCTTCTGCTCTGGCTCCAGCTGGGTGCCCCAAACGCTGAGGTCCCTGGCGAGGTCCTGCCCAGGTCCTGGCCACCACAGGACACCAGGTCTTCCCCAGCCACCTGCCTGCCTCGATTGGCAGCAGAGAGTGGCCACTTTGGAAGAGGTGCATGAGTTTTAGGGACAAATGGCAGGCGAGATGTTTCCTCTTTCCTGGTGCAGCGAAACCTCACAGAAAAATAATGTAATAAAAAATGGCTGACTTTGGGAAGGAACAGTGGCGGTGGCTTCTCGTTCACTGCTGTCAAGCACACAAAATGAAGCAAACTGACAAATTACCTCTCTCACTTGGACTTTCTGTCCTGCAAGGGTTCATGATCTCATCATTAATGAGCATCCTGCCTCTCTTTCACAAGTACTAACCATCATTCCTTTCAGGTAATTTCAGAGATTAATATAATGCAAATTTAGAGCAATTTGTTCTCAACCTGCATTGAAAGTTTTTGCCTTTTTTTTTTTTTAGCCCTGGAAAAAGGTGTATGTGCCTGAAATTTCATCATTGAGGTTTTTTAGTGGTTTGGTTTTTTTTGTGGGCTTTTCCATATTTCTCCATCAGTCTCGTGAATGCTATTACTTCATCCCTGTAAGCTTTATCTCTCCAGCACAGCGCCATTCAGGAAGCAGGAAGACATGTCCCATCTATTCTCTGCTTAAGCCAGTTTGTAGAGTTCAAGCAAAATAGATTATAGATCTGAAGCTTGACCTTTAAATTGAAGGTTCCCCTCTATCCATGCCTCCAAATCACCAGACTTCTGTTAATACGTGTTGGTCCAACTCCTTTCTTGCTCTGGGGACATAAGTGGCTTCAGGACCTGATGGCCAACAACTCATTTCCAGCTCTGCTCCTGGACAGGCTGATGGTTGCTGGTGTTTGCACAGCACCCAGCACAGGACGAGGTGCTGCATGTGTGGGACCTGGACAGCTGTGCTGCTGCACAAGGAGTAAGGTGGAACCCGCTGACAGCCTTGGGTTTGTTCCAACCTACTTTGGGTGGGGAACTTGCTAACCAAGTTACTTGGTAGTGCGGAGCTGTTACTTAAATTTCTACCACATCCACAGCCCCCTGCCTTGCCTGTGCCCAAAGTTAACAGGTCAGAAACAGTTTCTCAGAGAGGTGGTAGATGCCCCATCCCCGGAAATATTCAATGTCAGGTTGGACAAGGCTCTGAGAAACCTGATCTAGTTGAAGATGTCCCTGCTTATTCCAAGGCAGGTGGAATAGATGACTTTTAAAGGTACCTTCCAACCCTTTTGTTCTATGGTTCTATAACTATTAATCCATGCATAAGCAGACGTGAAAGAGGTTGGGAGATCAGGGGGTGTTCAGTGCTTTTGGGGAGCACACACATATGTGCACTAATACATACATGCACACATTGAGGCTGCCATGACCCAGGCGTGCAGACTTGCTTCACAGGTCTTGCAGGCTGACCTGTGCATCTACAGCATATCCAAGACAACAGCAGTGAGCTGAACAAATGAACCTCCTCTCATTTTCATCCATAAAACCACAGGAGCACAGGTTAATTAGAGCTGGAAGAGACCTTAGGAGCCTCTGGTCCAGCCTCCTGACATAGGATTGCACGTCCATGTAGCTCATGTCTGGAAGAAGGAAGGCAATACCCCAGTAATTCACTGCTATTCTCCATGGCTGGGGAAATCTAGCAAAAGGTAGATGGCTCAGGCAGCTAAATAAAATCTTTTAGAGCGGATTATGGTGATGATGATTTTTTTAAAGAACACAGAAAATGTCTAAGAAACCAGCATAATCCGTAGTCCTACACCCAATCTTCAGGCTCACTTTTATACTAGGAGCAGAGACTATGATAAGGGGTTTTCCTTCCCCATCTCCCCATATCCTGGAAAGACATTGAGGTGCTGGAGCAGGTCCAGAGAAGGGGATTATATTTGCTAATAATCATTCGTTGAACTTACTTTTAGCGTATAAAAGATCGGCTAAAATCTCAAACTAGAGAAATAAAATTGTGTATAGCAAAGCCAACATGAAAGAACCTGATGAGTCTCAGGTAAATATGAAAAACAGGAAGATTACCACATAAGCAATTGCCAAATGTGTGTATGTGTGTGTATATATATAGATATATATTCTGTAGTCTGAAGGTACAGCCTGGAGAACTGCACCAAAATCAGCCAATGGAGATGACTTTGGAATAAAGAACTATGAAGAATTAGGATTAATCCAGAAACAGAACTGAATTTATTAGGGGAGTAGGGGGGGAATGAATAATCTGGTTTATAATGAAAACTGTCATTTTAAATATTAAATAAAAAATAAAGATTCAGCCAGCTCTTGCAGCAACCAAACACATCTCAACCGCTAACACAATTAAAACAACACTGATGGAGGGAAACTTTTTTAATCTGTTTCTGGAAAGCTGTAGAGCGCAATCCTTCAGTCTTCTAAGTAATGATTACTTCAGAAGCTCTTAAGCCCTTGTCTTATCCATGGAGACTGAGATTCTCCAGCACGTAGGAAACCTCAGTCTAGTCTAAATAAAATACAACAGCTTTCTTAATATCTAGACCACAAACGACTGTGTACACAGAAATTACAAGGTCAGGAAAAAACATTTTCCCCTTAACTAAATATGACTAAACAGTTGTTGGACGTCAGCAGGTCCCACATATGCATCCTTAGAGACAAATATTGTAAAATGTGTACAGCTATAGAGGCACTGAAGACTCAATGATTATAAGAACTTGAACACAAAGCTAACGTTTAAGGAAATCAATAATGGACAACATACCTGATTTGAAGTCTGACAATAGGCAATGTTCAAAGACAATTTTCTTTTTTTTTTTTTTCTATTAAGAACATCTGGTCTCTCAAACACCCCCAAACACAGTGGCATCTCACAATATAAAAGCCAAACAAGTATGTGTCTCTGCAATGCCTGGCGTACACATAAGTAGGGGAAAGAAACATCCTTTTTCTCCAGAGAAGCTCCATTTATCAGTCTGGGGGATTCATGGCATTTACAGCAGAGTGAGACGGCTGAAACAGGTAGGAGAAAATCAAACATACCTCTATGTCATATGGAGTGAAAGAACGCACGTAAGACCAGCTAACTGCCTGGCCATAACTGTTTCCACAGGATACTCTTTCTGTTCAGCTATGATGAAGCCGTTTTCCTGAAGCAGCATCTCCTGAAGCAGCGTCTCCTGGAGCAGAATGCTTGCTGGATGCAATTTGAGTGGGTTTTATTGATCATTTGATCTATTTGAAGACTGATGCTTTTTGTACTCTCTTCCCTTAGTTATAACTTCTGCAGAAGGCAAATATAGCCTCAGACTTTTTTTCATGAATGAGTCCTATGCAAACATCAGCCTCGCCAGCTTCTAACTTAGGTAGAAGCTTCTCTGTAGGAAGCTCTTACTAATGGAGGCAGCTACAGTTAAATTTAAGTTAGGATAGAAAAAGAATTTGCCTTGAGAGTGTGGAGCTAGGGAACTGTTGCAGATAAGACTATTAGAAAGGTCCATGAGATCAGAAAAAAAGATCTTAATTAAGTTGCCACGGGAGGAAAAAAAAGAATTGATGAAAAGGGAATGAAAGCATTTGATAAGGGCTCAAAAGATGAGCCATTTGGCTTGTAAATATTTTGATTTCTCTTTACAAAAGACTGGCAAAACAGGACTCAGCAGAGATGAGAACTGAGAGTTGTGAAGGCACACAGCAGTACTGTCATTTTATTTATTTGAGGATATGGATTCAATTGCTGAACTCTGAACCTGGAGAAAAATCAGAGTTTGGTTTTTGACGTATCAAAACATGCAGTCTAGAACAAATAAAGAGACTGTTCAAATCTCACGTCTGGGTTTCTAGAAGAAACATCCTCAGTCATAAATAAGGAGTTCAGTTGCATCTCTAGTAAGAGTTAAGTATGAGTGGATTAACTCAATCAGATGAATTCAGAAATCTAGCTGCTTTCCTGCTTTAGAAACTTATGTAAGGAGAAGAGTCCTGAATTATGCAAGAAACTTTGAATAACAAAGCTTCCCAGCACTTAGAGAGACCATTTAAGATTAAGTAGCATCCCTTCCCCTTGCATTGGTCTATTTCTTGCTGGGGAAGCCCTTGT
>JAOXJK010000001.1:193020403-193034910 GCA_025774025.1 Xenus cinereus
CCAGGCTGGATGGGGCTTTGAGCAACCTGGTCTGGTGGGAGGTGTCCCTGCCCATGGCAGGGGGGTTGGAACTCAATAATATTTAAGGTCCCTTCCAACTCTAACCATTCTATGATTCTATGACTAGATCCCACCCTTGGAGAAATAACTTGTCTTGTGGTTTGTGGATCATCTACCTCGTAGAAGAGAGTGTTGATCACACCTGGTGCCATCAATGAATGTTGGTGTAAACCACCAACCTCTGATATTTCTTGTATTTTCATGACAAAATGACTCTGACACCATGCTTGTCACCTTGAAGAGCTCACAGCCCTTTTGTGGTTGGAAGCACCCTGTTGTATTTCTTTCTGCCAGTCTCTCGTCCTCTGATCTCCTACCCAGGTGACACTGGAATAACTCAACTCCACAACACGGCTGCATGTGCCAGACCCAGCAAGTTGGGAGTTGGTTCCAGTGAGCGAGTCCATGGGGAGAAGCACAGCCATTTTACCATGAATTACCGTAGATCTGCAAGTCAAAACAAAAAAGAAAATATCTTGCATCCTACAGGGGTGTAATGAAAAGGGACTTCAGGAATGAAGCATGTTTAGGGGGCTGACTCCCAGGATGGAGAAACCTGTCTCCTGCCATCTCCCGAGCATCATGTCCCTGCTGGACCCCAGCCAAGGTGTCTGAGTGCTTTCCTCACTTGGCCCTTGGAGGGTGTTTGGGCGAACACCCAACAAACTCAAGGTAACGCATTGGGTTTGAGGCAGAGGCTGGATTAGTTTGATTTATTTTTCCTCTCAGAAAATTTGATTACCAAATAGGTCAGCCCAAATGTTATGGATTCATCCTGTTCCCTTGCTGATGTTTGATTTCAGCTTTTTTTACGTGGGTGTTATTGATTACAAGGAACTGACAAAAACATGCACCTAAGATTTCTTTTTCTGTCAGCTTAGCTGTTTCCAAAGGAAAAAAAAATTGCATAGAATGATCTTCTAAAACAGAAAAACAAGCCTCTTACAAAAGTGACCTTATTCTTTGAAGGAAACAAACAGACAAAACAACAGTGAAAAACAGCAAGTAAAAGTTTCGTGTTAAAAGCTTGGAAATTCATGATTTTCAATACTGTGTTCATTTGCCATGAGACTTAAACTAGAGATTTAATGATCTATTGCCATGTACCCAGTGTTTGGGCTGTTGGCTGGGTAATTTCCATGTTCAGCCCAGCTCTAACGTCCACTATGGGCAGCTGTCCTTGAGAGGCTCACTGGTGGCCACCAGATCTGGGTGGTTCATTGCTAATGATCACATAGAAATACAACAAATACTGAAAAAAACCCCATGCTTTTGACAAAATTGCCCAGAACAGCAACTCTTTCTGGAGGTGGGAAGGTAAGGACAGTGCTGTCATACGTACTCACTTGGTGATGGGACCACCCATGGAGGAAGCCTTGGAACTGGAGCTGGCACCAGCTCTGCCTCCCATCTCCCTCCTTGGGGGCAGCCAGTGGGAACCAGGGGAGAGGGGGACCAGCTGTGATGGCCTTTGTGTCCTTGCACAAATGGTGCCTACGTATTTCCATGTAGGTGACTCAGGGAAAAAGCTTTTTGGGTCCATGTTAGCTTTTGGCATCTCAAACCTGCTGGTATCAGCGAGTTCACTGCTGAGCTTTGCCGCGTGAAAAGGTCCTCCTGGGGCTTTGTTTCAAACCTGCCATCCACAACAAAATGCTGTTGAAGGGCTGGCTGACATCACAACCAAAGAGTCCCCAAGCTCTGCGATCCAGGTGTGGACAGGTCTGAACCTACGTAGGGTAGGACCTGCTCCTCCTCAAGAGGCCGGATCACATACAGCCTGCTGCTTTTCCTGAGGCAATGGGGCTCACGCTCGCTTTGAGTAATTAAATCTCTCTGCTTTTCAATACAGTTTCTTACTGGTTGAGGGTGTAGGGCAGAGGTTTTTATTTGCCTGAATATGAGGAACTGGATGTGTTTTGTAGGTCACGTTAAGCCTTATATCAAAATCAGTCCAAAAGGCTGTCATTTGCATCCCTTATTTGTAGACTTCCCATGTGCGGCTGGTCTTAACTGGAGTCTGGGCACTCTGTGAACGCTGGTGTGCGTATGAAAAGCTACATATACATATGCATATGTGTGCATTCATCTGTGTGCACAGCTGAGGAACATGCTCAGCATTACTGATCGCTTTGTCTCCTGTTCAAAGGTTTGTTCGGAGCATCAGCAAGACCCGGAGGCGGTCGCCCTCCTCCTGCCGCCCCCAACACGTGCACACACACGCTCTCACAATTAGCAAACAGCACAATGAGCTGTGCGCTGTGGGTCGGTTGCCCAAATTGTTGCAGAGACACTGCTGGCTATGGAAAAGGGCATCAAAGAAAGCAGGCTGGGCTCTCAGGCAGCACACCCAAAAAAAAAAAAAAAAAGACTGTATTCTTCAGATAATTTATTTGCAATGAATAATTCAGCTAGCTTTTGCTGTGAAGCTGAATTAAATACAGAGCATTAAGCACGCTGAGATCCCCAAATAAAGGGCGCTATTCACTCCTAGCACAAAGGAATATTATTTACGATCATTAATTAACTTCCACACAGAGCCACAGCCATTTCTTTAGGTTCTGAGACAGAGTAAGGGGAGAACGTGAGCCCAGAGCTGCTATAATTTCCCTCCGCTTTCCTCCCTCCCCGCAGACACAGGCTGGCTGCAGGCTGAGCTCGCTTCCCTGCAGCATTTTTGGCAGCCCCATCCCTGTGCTGGAGCTGGAGCAAGTTGATGGCTCTCGGGGAGAGATGTTCCAGGGGACCCACCGCCCCCTTGTCCCCCGTGGCCGGGCTGTGCCAGGGGTCCTGCCCTGCTGGGACAGCCATGGGGAAGCACCCAGGCCTCCCAGTGCTGATGCCAAGACCAGTAGATGGTATGAACTGGCATTCCCCGAGCGTACGCAGCTGAAAGGGTTCAGATCGCTCCGAATAAAGCCTGAGGAGGCAGAGATGCCTTGGGAAATGGGTTAACGGCCCGGATGCTCCATCTACCTCGGCAGCGAGAGCATTTTTTAGCATTTAATGAGCCTGTGTGCTAATTAGTCCTCTGAAGGCTCTCATTTGAAATACCAAGCTTTAGGATAACCAGCAATGCAAATTCTTGGTAATATTGGTAATTATGCTTATTGCTGCAGTAGTGACCAGAAAGCAGCTCTTTGCAAGAAAAAGGGAGATATTGAGGCTTGTGTTGAGTGTTTCCAGAGCTTGTCTTCAGCAGTTACACCGTGCTCTTTGCAGGTGATGTTGTGGATCATGAACAAAACTGGGTGGAGATTTCTGGCCAAAATATTTTTCTGTTGGAAGACAAGGGGTTACGTTATATTGAAACATTTTGTAAATACACATCAATCTTGCTTAATTGTTTCCATTTAAAAAGTGCTGAAGTCCTGTTTCCTTTATCCATGAAAGTCCACGTTTTCTTCTGACATTTTAGATGAAAAATACAAAATTAAATTCTACCTTAGATTTTGCTTCAATTTATGACAAGCTTTTAGAAAAGCCGAGAAGCAAGACAAACATTAAATATCATCTCAGGTCAAATTAAAAGTTTCATTTAATTCCAAGCGATTTCCTTCAACTTCCCTGTTTGTTGAGAAGCCTCCAAGGCTTTGCAGCCTGAGCACTCTGCTCGGAGGAGGACGCAGGGTGGCTCAGTGGGGAACAGAGCCATCAGCGATCCTGGAGCTGAACAAACACCCCTGACAAAGGCAGGACAGGGAGATGTTCCTTTTTTAATTGAAGAAATATCTTGCTAGGATATAGCCGGAGAAAAAGGCCTGGCTCTCTGCCCTGAGTGCAAGATGGTCAGCTTGTCCTCCTTTGCTGTGGTCCAGCCCTGGATGTCCTACAGCCTCTCATGGCTGAACATCACCTTCTGGCTGTCTTGTTACTACTCAAGTGTCATCAGGTCATTTTGAATTTAGACTGCTCTCCAAATGCAGCTGTTCGTCCATGACATATCTCCCCCATTTGCAGTGGGCATGCCATGCTGCTTGGCATCAGAAGTTAAGGTATAGATCACCTATAGCCTCCTCCACTTCCTTTTATCCAGCTGACTCTCAGAGTGAGAAATTAAGGAGAAGGCAGAAAAGCCAGACAAGAAGTATTTTTTACAATAGATTTCTTCTGAATAAAATAATACTGTTTTTCAAATTTCTATCTGTGTTTGAATTGGGCAGAGTTTATCGGGAGAGGGAAAGGCTCACAGCCAGCACCTGTGGGCTCGGCCAAGGGTAGCTGCTCTGCTCCCAAACCCGACATTGCTCTCCCTCTCACGGATGTTATGGAGAACTTTCCACCACAACAGTGGCTCGGTCTCTATTAATTAATTCTATCTAGTCAAATGAACTCTTCCTCCTTAATTAGACCATTGAGGAAATGTTTCCACAATGACCATTAGTCTGCGCCCTCAGCAGACAATGAAGCATCGAACAGCATCTAATGGGGCAAGAAGAGCGAGCATCTCTCTGTGCCAGAGAAATTAGCTCAGACGAGGAGAGCAAAGCAAGCTGATCTCACAATGCTCTAAAACACGAAGGTCAGGGCTCTCCATTCAGCAGCTTCCTTTAGGAATAATTATTGGAGGAGTCGTTCTCATTAACCATGAGGCACAGATAACCGCAGCCCAGCTCAGGATGGGGGCATAGGTCTTCTCCCACTGAGCACACCCATTTGCTGTACTCACAGTTATGTCCTGAGGGGTCTTCAAGCCCCTCCATTGTTTCTGCAACCACATGGGCTCCCAGCAGGTTCCTGCTCCAGAGCAAGTGGCGTGCTAAGCACCGGGTCCCACCTCAACCCAACGTGCTGGCCTGAGGGCACAGGGCACCCGTCCCAGCCACCCCACATATCCCACCGAGCTCTGGGGACGTCTCAGGAATGACGACCATGGCCCCAATTTGTGAGCAGGCTCCAGACAAAGCTGCCTTGCAGCTGAAAGAGCTGAATGACTGGATCCATCTCATTTTCTCCTCTAAAGCTGTATTTATTTTAAAGCAGTTCGTTGCACATCTTTCGACTCCAGCATGACATGAGAAAAGAGACCACTTCACCAGAGTGTGAGGGCTGTGCTCAGACGTCGGGGAGGGGGAACTGATGCTAACGTGCGGCAGAAATAGGGACGTTGCCTCATAATACTCCTTCTTGAGATGGTGCACTGTTCTTCCTTTCTGTCTCAGAGCTCCTTTGCTTAGATGTTGTCAAAGGGTGTCAGGAAGGACATTTTCATTGCAAGCTGTACTCAACAGCTCCCCACCCAGGATCATGTGCTGTTTGGGAAAGGGGAAGGGGAAATGAAAGGGGAAAAGGAAGGGACAAGGGAAGGGGAGAGGGAGGAAGAGCTGGTGCCGTAGCTGGTGTTCAGCTGTGCCAGAGGAAACAGCCAGCAGCGAAGGCACAGCCGCTCTCTCCTCTGCCTGCCAGTCCATGTAACTGCAAAAAGTCTCATTTTTCTA
Organism: Xenus cinereus; assembly: GCA_025774025.1. Classification (NCBI taxonomy): domain Eukaryota; kingdom Metazoa; phylum Chordata; class Aves; order Charadriiformes; family Scolopacidae; genus Xenus; species Xenus cinereus. The sequence goes on from JAOXJK010000001.1 coordinate 193,025,902, forward strand.
AAAGAAAATAAGTCCAGGGAAAATGTCAAATGCTCCTATAACACGTCCTTAACTAAACTGCATCGATCTAATTTATTTGTATTTCTCAGATCCTTTCCTCCAGAAAAAAGATGCGCTGGCTTCTGGCTGGAGAGTTGGCTGAGCAAATCTATGGCTCTGTCTCTGTCTGCCGTGAGCTAACAGAAAATTGAGCTGCCATTCTCTCAGCCTGTCCCCTCATTAGGCCAAGAGCACATTTCACCCTCTCGGGGTGGCTGTGGGACTGCAGCCCAAATTGTTTCTGTGCTGATTAACAGCCGGGGAAGCAGCTCAGGGGCAGCGATTGTGGGGGGGTGGGTGCCCCCGTCCCAGCTCCGCTGACTTCACGGGAGCCAGACTTTCTTAACGCCTTTCAATTTAAACCTGGGCTGATGCGGGTCGGCCCCCGCGTGTAGGACAGAGGTGATGTTCACCCATCTAGCAGAGAGGTCTTCCCTAACATGACTCATTGTCTGTGGGGACTAGACATTTGCAAAAGGGAGAAGAGGAGCAGCGCTCACTGAGGGCAGGACAGGAGCGAACGGAGCAGGGAGTAACGGCAGGAGAACCCCTGGCTCGGCACAAGGTGTGGGCAGTAATTGAGGGGATACCAACTGCAACACAAATGAGCCAAAGTTGCCGAAGTTACCACCGTTGGGTCGGTCGCCTAATGAGGACTGTGGGATAGTGTGCGTATCCGCAATTTCCACATTTTTCAGACCATCTGGTCGCAGACTTGCCAGATTTTCTTCCGAGCCACGCTGCACTCTTTTTAGTGAAAATCCTGCCTGAGGAAGTGGTGCAAAGCAGGGGCCTGCCATCCACCACAACCCCAGGTGGAGGTGGAGACATAGGACATTCCTGACTACCCAGGAACTGACCTTAACGATACAGGAGACTCCCAGCCCTCAGTGATTACTCACAACTCCATAATGATTACTCATTTTGTTGTTCCATAGAAGAGCTAGTTATGGCCTTTATGTTTAACCAGTAAACATGCAAAAATACATCCAGCAGAGAGAAAAAAACAGGCTTGTTCCAGGGAATTTCAAAACACAGCTGTTGCTTTCTCCTCGTTGTAGAACCAAGTAATTTACATGCAGATTGGGCATCTACCTCATGTCTATTTGTGCCTGAATTTTAGGCTATGAACTGAAGAAGGGGACGACCTACTCTCCTAAAGCCCAGGTGAGATTTCAGCTGTCCAAGAATTACTATGATATTGGTCCTGGGCTCTTCTACAGCTGAAGGATCATTCAGAGGTGTCTCCTTCCACCCCCATGCCATTCTTCACGCTGAAATGAGTGCCTTCTTTCTCCGCTTCCCAAAAGGTGTCTTAGCCTGGTTTAGTCCCACCACCTGACTGCCAGGTGGATGGAGCTACATCAGAAGGTACCTCCAAGTACAACCAAGTGGTACCATGACATCAAAGCTCCCACGCAGTCTGTGAGGACTCAGTTTCCAGAGTGAAGTTAAGCCTCTGCTGCTCTCTGTTCACCATACACTGAGCCCAGGTGCCTTCAGAGAGCAATTCAGACCAGCTGTGTTAGGTGCTACCCCTTCTCATTCACTGTGCAGGCAATGAATAGCAAAACACCTCCTTGGGATTCGCTCCTCCCACCCCTTAAGGAAAATAGCTGGCTGCTGTTAAAAAGACAAGAGACTTTTTCAGAGTTACAGGCAACCCCATAGACTACAGTAAAGGTTGGTGAGAGAGGACCACCCCCTTCCCCGGAGATGGGCATCCCAGATTTCACCCACCACCCCCTTTAGGCACAAGGAAACTGAAGTTCAAGCAAGGAGACATCTCTTGAAGTAGATGTCATGTCGCTTAGGACTAAACAGGAGGCTAAGTGGTTCTCTAGGATTTAGGGGGAATTTATGTGCCTTTTGGTGTAATTTAGGCTAAATCCCATTTTAGGTGGGATTTAGAAGGACAGCTCTAGCCATAGTTACCTCTGGTGTACTGTCTGAAGGCACTGAAAGGTAGTCACCCTCTACAAGTGTCCTTGGAGTCATGGGGCAAAGCAGGAGGGGGTTTATGCATTGCACATCCCAGAGGCTGCCTAAAGCCAGAGCTCCTTTGGCAGGAGCACTGCAGCCCACACCTTAGCAGCAGCAGCCACCACCGACCACGTAAACCCTGCTTTGAACTACCGAGATGGCTACTGCATGTGTAGGTGTCCTTTGAATCCCTCAAGCTGCCTAGGGGAGATCATCTCTTGGTCCTGTACAGGTGCGAGTGGGTGGGGGGAATTTCTCTGGGAGAAACCTGGCATGGAGCAAGGGCCAGGGTCATGTTTTCTCGTGTTTGTCCTTTCTGGCCCCACACAGAAGCTCCATCATCCCACTGAGCTTCTGAGACAGGGAACAAGCTGTGATTTTTAAGAGTAATTGTCTGCGGGAGCTATTAATTCTATTTTTATCCTTGCCTGTAACAAAAGCTTTCTAATAATGTCCTCACTACTCATCAGCATTACCCACTAAATAAATTTAAATAACACAATTACTGTATTGCCCTTTTTAGTCCCTGCTTGCTGCTTGATGTTTGGCCCAACAAATAAATGACACGTTTCCGTTTTGTATTTATATGCTCTGAGGACACCTTCCAAAGATCATTTCCCAAGACAGAAAGTGTCTCTGCTGTGAAGGTGACTGTCCTAACCTGGAAAACAAGAAAGCAGCACACACACACTCACCTCACAAATAAATTGAAAATGCACACTGTACAAAACAAGAGATTATGGGTCAATTTGGGTGGATCTTCAAATTCCATTTGAATGACAAAGATTAAGTAGACAGGATGTATTAAGGCACCTGGTTGCGTAGTCCCTGATAAAGATGGGATTAGTAAATATTTTGAGCATAGAGATCCATCAAATATAAGATGTAAAACCACCCTAAACCACATCTAGGCACTGCAAACCCCCAGGGAGCAGAAAAATCTGTCGTGAAGTGCTGGGCTGGATCTAAGCTGACTATCAGCCCTCACTAATACCCCTCTAAAGAAAAATTAATTAATTAAATAAATTAATTAACTGTAAAGGCTCCCTCAGATCACCCTTCATCCTGCGTCACCATTATGGACAGACAGAAGGTGTTGGAGGGACAAAGTGTACTCTACATAGGTGCCTTAGTGGCCACAGGGCTAGGAGTGAGCCCGGGCACCGTCCCTGATCTGCAGCCTCCCAGAGGGTCAGGGCATGGCCGGGCAGTGCGGGCAGGGAGGGGTTACACAGCCCCAGGAGCAGAGGTGCACGCTGTCAAACCCTCTACCTTTGGACAAGGGAAGCAGCCCAAGATCCACAAATGGAGAGATCAGGAGTCAGCCCTTCAGTGGTGGCAAACACGTAGTTGCAGGGATGCAGCCACAGCCGTGGGGTGTGCACCCTCTGAGGTCCAGCAGAGAAGATCCTTGCCCATGATAAAGATGAATCATGGAAAAAATCCTTGGATGCAGAGCCAGGGGTGATTAAAAATGTCTCTAATCCTCCCACTCTAATTTCCTTAATTTCCCAAGACAAATGATAGCATCTGAGTATTTACATACTTCATGCAGACTGACAGGAAAACAAAAAGACCCATCTTCCCACCCAAGATCATACTTTTTCTCCTCCTTCTGGGTATATCTTGAAAAATGTTGGATAATTACAACTTAGCTGAACGATCATACCTTGAAATAACTTTTCTTAGAACTACCTATTTACCCACAATCTCTTTGGCCCCCCAGGCACCTCTCACCCATTCCAATCTCATCATCACAGGCAAGATACTTCTTGTCCAACAAACACCAAATGGAGGCAGATCTTGCCACATTCTTGCATGAAACCAGCTGATACAGCTCCACTGTGTGTCCTCATGATAGAAACACCAAAAGCCATAGGTGATAGTCATGCTCAAACAAAATGCTTTCATGGGAATTATTTCAGTGAAAACTAAATGACCATTAGTCACCAAAACTGACTAACTGGGAGAGCTGGTAAAGACCCAGAAGTACCCAGCTACCCACGAAAGACGTGCTTTCACAACTTTTCATTTCTGCCTCTCAGCTTCCGATATTATGGACTCCACGAACATGGCTATTTTTCCAGCCAGGTGATCCACTAATGAGTATTATTTCTCCTTCTCAGCCTGAAAGTCTTCTCAGAAAGTTTTTTTCAGATTTTTTTTCTTTTGCTAGGACACAAGTTTTGCCTCCTAAAGCAACATGTCCTCATGGCGGCCACTCAAGCTCAGGACACAGGGTCAGGACATATTGAGCTCACAGACATCACACCAGAAGCTCTACATTAAGAGTAACCCTTGAATTAACTCTTCAACTGAATCCATGCAGTAAAAAGACCAGCAACAAACCCACTTTCATAGCCCAAACTACTTCAAGTTTAACAACCAGTTAGCGACAAAAGTGCTGACTATAGGGTAAATTTTTAAGTTCTTGGCACATTTGGCAGGTTCTCTTATGAACAAATACTGCTCAGAAGCCCCTTCCAGTCTATGGGTACCAAGAAGTCACCACAGTGGCTCATGCCCTCAAGGGTGCTGGAGACACCATCCAAATTGTTGTTAAATTTCTCTGTTACCCTACAGACAAGCCAAGGGCTGCCTAGTGGCCACTGTGGCCACCTGCCGTGGACTCACAACCACTCTGCCCTGGCTCTCCAGCCCTGACGAGCCCTTCGCAGGAAGACTGGGTCCATATCTCTACTTCTTTTTGATTTACTTGTTTTACTTGTTGTATTTTAATGAAAAAAAGTGGTTGGGTTTTTTTTTTCCTGTAGATCAAAATGATTAAATGTCGCATGTGGGCAATACCCCTGGTATCATACTCAAGTTAAAAAATGTTAATGACAACTGGTTTATAATGTAAGAGTGATTATTTAACAGATTAAACCAAAACATCCTCTGAGTGTTTCTTAGCTCGCTTGGAGATTTCATTTGAAAAATTCCAAAATCTAAGGGGTAAAATATGTGACGTGTCCATGAAAACACACCAAATTTCATCACAATCAACTTCCTCAGAAAATCTAGAAAAGTTCTGCAACAAACTTATTGGATATACTAGAAATTTTATGCAATAGCCTTATCAGATCCACAAAGTTTATGTGGATACCTAATCAAGAACGCAGGATTCCGGGGGGCTGGAGTAGGCAATCGCTGAAGTTCCCTTCCAACCCAAACCTCTCCAACCAAATGTCCTGGGTTTGTAGCCCTGTGTCCATCATTTAGGAAAAAAATGTAGTGTTAGAAAAGATTTTTCAGATCTTAAAGACGTTTTCAGTAATTATAGATTTGGAAGATGTTATGAACGAGCTTACCAGAATTAAATGGCAATATGTGCAAACCAACATAGTTGATTTTCTGCACATGCCAATTAAATGAACAGCTTTTACTGTAGGAAGAGCAATAGAAAAAGAAAAATATTCAAATTTCACACTTTTTTCATGAAAAAAAAGAGAATTATTTTATACAGCACTTTATTTCATGTTTTCCAGGAGAAAATAAAAATGGTAATTGTGAAAATACTGTAGCCTGAAATTCAGTTTGGAAGTCAAAAAGGTCCCAGCCAGGACCTTGAAAAGTTTTCAGAAATGGAGATTTTTTTCAAAAGCACTCCTATCAAGGCTATGAAATTAGAAGAACAGCACATTGACATTACAGATGGCGTCAGAGCCATGGATAACCTGGCTGAAAACGGAGAAAGCAGGCTCCAGATTTCTACTGCTTCATCGCTTCAGAAGTAATTATGATAATTTTTTTTTAAGGAGACTATCAAAGTTAATAGCAATAGAAGAGGGAGCCAGGCCTGGCAGAGGCAGTGCATGAAGGACACAGCGCTGGGTGAAGCTGTTCAGACATGAGATTTCTCGTCAGTCGCTAATTAAATTGCCTCTTGCTGTTCATTCAGTTGTTGGGCAGATCTTCAGCACTTTGCAGGAGGAGCTTTGGCGAAAGCCAGGCCGCAGAAACGTGAGGTTTTCTGGTGTTGCCTGGCTCCGAGAACACGTGTGCTCCCCAAATCCATTTCGGCTGCTCCTCTACAAGCCCCGTGCACTGACCCCAGACCTCGGCATTACGCCGGGGGCAAGCTCTGAGTTCCCCCTCCAGCTCCCAGGGGCTGAAGAGGGGCCAGAGCCCCTACTCGGACACAGGGATGTGGCTCTGGAGCCGGGAGCCGCTCCTGTGCCCTTTCCCTCTTTCCTCTGCCAGCTCCTGGAGGGGCTTTTATTTCTACCAGCAGCTTACCCATTGGGATGCCACGGTTACGCAGAAAGTAAGAGAAAGCTGAAGAATTTCATGATTATTGAAACAAGCAGAGTTTGCTTTTAATGCAAATATTGACCTGTGTGGTAAAAATGAAAATTTCTGCAGGATGCCCGATGTCTCTCTGACAAAGAAACGCAACAAAAAGGATGTAAACTGAGCAGGAAAATAAACAAACAAAAAAGCAGATGTACCCACTGAGTGAGTGGATGTCTTGGGCTCTGAGTGAGGAGCTGCAGGCAAGGGAGCAGGAGGGACACAGCTGGTAAATCAGGAGCCCTCCAGTGGGAGCAGTGGAGGAAGTAAAAGAGGAGCGGGCTGGGAGCTCAGTGCACGCACCAGTGGGGCCTGGATAGGTGGTTTATTTTTATATCTAAATATTCAGCGTGCTCTGGAAGGAATATTGCTGTTTTCACTTCTGAAATAGTACTGTGAACTTGTATCACATGTAATTTGTTTCAGCATTTTTGCTAAGCCAAAACATACCGGCCTGTTTATTTTGGAGAGATGGGGACCAAGTGGCTAGGATCGGATAAAGGCTCTTTTTCTTCCCTCACTGGATTTGGGTCAAGTGTTTACAGATTCAGACCTGCTGTCAGAAGCAGCACCCACCCAAGTTTGCTGCCAGGTATGAACTCCTTCAACTACGCGGGTCTCCGTCCAGGCTTAAAGGTGACCACAAGTTTTCAGCCAGAGGACCTTCCTGCGTATTCGTGAATGCGCTCCAGATTTTGAAGGCGCATAAAAATCCCTGTCCTCCTGGTAATCAGTATCTCCTTGCAGAACCCATGAGCGGCGGAGTGCGAGGGGGCGAGAGCGGGGCAGCGGTACCTGCACGGACCATCCCGCAGCCCAAGCTCACCGCCGGCTCGTAGCTGGGGCTCTTTTCTTCACTCGCTATCAAAAAAAGATTTGGGGAAACGATTTTGCCAGAGAGTAAGAATTTCTGGCACCTGAGCCTCAGAGGAAGGTTAATGTTACAAAATTCCTGGGATCTAGAGCCGTTACAGAGGCGCTTCAGCTGGAAGGAAGCAGAAATGGATTAGATGTATTATTTATGGTGAAGGCAGGGCTTTACGGCAAACCAGGAGCCGCCCAGCGCTGGGCAGCTGACAGCGCTGATTATCCAGTTATACAAGCAGCGGAACACCACAGCAAATATCCTGCGGTTACTCTGTACTTTTATTCTAGGAATTAACTCCTGTTGCCCGGTAATTGTTTTTCCCCCCATCATTTCTGTGTGCTGTTATAAAAGTCTCAGATGCCTTCTGCCTCCTTTAGGCATTTTTACCTCTCAAAATAAGCACTGTAACAGGCAAATCAGAAGGGAAACATTTCCTAACCTTCTTATCCAGAGACAAATACTTAATAAAGTGCCAAAGTGGTAGACGATAAAGACCAGCAATGAGGTCTTTAATTAAGGTAATTTTTGATGTGAAGCTTGCATGCAGTGCACAAACATGAGTTAGAAATACAACATTTTCTGCACACATCACTCAGCAGAGGGAGATCCCAGGCTCCTGAGCTTTCCTGCCAGGACAACATTCACCCTCGGGGCAGCTCTGCTCTGCTTCCCCAGACCTGTGCCTCCGAGGCTCCTGTGCTGCTCTTCTCCTTGAAGGACAGCCCCAAAAGGGCAGGAAACGTCAAGGCAAGGGACATTGATTATTTTTTCGTCTCCGTGCCAGGACACAATGTGTTTTTCCTAATTTCTGACGATAATCCGATGGCTGTGATGATCGTAACAACTCAATTAGGCCAGAAGAAAGAAAAAAACAAAAGTGCTGAAATCTGAAGCAGAAGCTCCCTTGCTCCAGCTACTCCCTGCTGTGCTCCCTCCCGACAGTCATCAGTCCCCTGGAACTGAACCACAGCCTGAACGGGCCTCCCCGTCACCCCGAGCTACCATATGCCTTGTCTCTATGACACCATTTGTTTTCTCTTACAGCTATTTTCATCTGTTGTTAAACATTCCTCTGAGATGAGACCTTCTACCTTTATCTCCAGCCAAAACCCATGGCTGGCTCCCTGGGTGGTACACGGCTGCCTCTCTCCCGCATCCAAGAGGCTGCAGCTGCATCACTGGGGTCTTGCATCAGCTCTCCATCTCCTTCCCTTTCCCCCCTCCAGTCAGGGTTTTCTAGGAAGACAATGCTCTTCTGCTTCCAAGCCATTACCGGTAAAGCCCGTCAGCGCTCACCAGGTCAAAAGCAAGGGCTGGTTCACCTACGCAAAAGCAGGGATGTTACTTGCAGAAGAGTAAAATGAGAACGAGCTGCTAACCCACCTCAGAAACCTGCTCAGATGCTCTTGGATGGAATATCACAGAATGGTTAGATTTGGAAGGGACCTTAAAGATCATCTAATTCCAACCCCCCTGCCATGGGCAGGGACACCTCCCACTAGAGTAGGTTACTCAAAGCCCCATCCAGCCTGGCCTTGAACACTTCCAGGGATGGGGCGTCCACAGCTTCTCTGGGCAACCTGTTCCAGTGACTCACCACCCTCACAGGAAAGATTTTCTTTCTGGTATCTAATCTAAATCTCCCAACTTTCAATTTAAAACCGTTACCCCTCATCCTGTCACTACATTCCCTGATAGAGTCCCTCCCCATCTCTCCTGTAGGCCCTCTTCAGGTACTGGAAGGCCACCATAAGGTCTCCCTGGAGCCTTCTCTTCTCCAGGCTGAACAACCCCAACTCTCTCAGCCTGTCCTCACAGGAGAGGTG
>JAOXJK010000001.1:193035010-193074389 GCA_025774025.1 Xenus cinereus
GTCTCCCTGGAGCCTTCTCTTCTCCAGGCTGAACAACCCCAACTCTCTCAGCCTGTCCTCACAGGAGAGGTGCTCCATCCCTCTGATAATCTTCATGGCCCTCCGCTGGACCCATTCCAACAGGTCCATGTCTTTCCTGTGCTGAAGACTCCAAAGCTGGACAGAGTTCTCCAGGTGGGGTCTCACCAGCACAGAGTAGAGGGGTAGAATAACCTCCCGTGACCAGCTGGCCACACTTCTCTTGATGCAGCCCAGGATGCAGTTGGCTTTCCGGGCTGCCAGTGCACATTGCCAGCTCATGTCAAACTTCTCATCTACCAACACCCCCAAGCCCTTCTCCTCAGGGCTGCTTTCAATCAATTCTCCTCCCAACCTGTATTTGTGCCTGGGATTGCCATGACCCAATCCAATTTGTTTGGTCCAAAACTGGATCAGGGAGAGCCATTTTTAATCAAACACAGCCTGAAGGAGAAACACCACCTATGGCCTGGGATTTCTTTCAGTGAGACAGAACAGACTTCTCCAAACCCAGATATTTCAGCCCACCAGCTGCCAGCGGGAAGAAAACCGACCCAGCCATATCTGCAACCCTGGTACCGCTGCCACAGGTGCCCACAGACTTCTCGAGTATCTGGAAGTGGTTACTTAGCACCAGGGCCCCATGTCATATCACTTCTCATCTGTAACATGTCCTCTGTTGCCTGCTGCAGCGCTGGGGAAACCAAGAGCACAAATGTCCTTTGCTGTCACTGAACAGTGTTATGTGATTGATGGCTCATCCCTGCAAACATGAAGGAGCAGAGACACCATGACAGGCGGAGGAACCTCACAAGAGCTGCTCCCAAGGCTGTCACAGGGAGCCACCAGCCCCAGGTCAATGGCAGAGGCTCCACATTAGCCCACAGGGGCTGACATGACCAGCACCGTGTTTTCTGTCTGATCTGATTGACATGGCCGATATATGTGTGTCTGTCCATCTGTCTGTCCATGGGACTACACGCTCATCCTTGCTGCTGGCTGGGTGCGGGTACCCGGAGCAGTGGCAGCCTGGCCTGGTCCAGCAACAGCCAGTTGAAGTAAGCCTGGACACATCTGTCTTAAATCTTAATCTTAAAGGAGCCCTGCAGCCAAAAGCTGTGAACTTTTTCCTGACAGAGAAGTAACAAACTACCTGCAGAACACGTCTTTTCCTCTCCCCGGTGAGACCCTGCACTCCAGATGATGGAAGTTTCCCCTGGCAGGACATGACGTAGTGACCCTGGAAGCACGAGGCACCTCCTTCCTTCCCCTTCAGACGTCCCACCAAACACTAACAAGTACCACACTGACAGACTCAGTTCTGATTTCCTCCTCATTTTTGAGGAGAGAGAGGCAGAAGAGACCCACTCACTCCATGCTTTGACAGAGGAAGTGAACGCTTTTAGAAAATGTTAGTTACCTGTAGTCTTTCTTTGGACAAGGAAGTAAACAAGTATTTATGTAACTAGTTTTGATGCTTTAATTGTGTGTCATTGCACAATAAATCATACTTACACTTGAATATGCATCATTAACTGTTAAGTTCCATTCTACACGCAGAAATACATTCCATGACTTGGACAAAAGGGGAAGAAAAATCAATACAAACAAGGTGTGTCAGAAAGTGGTATAAAATAAGATTTATTCGCAAATCATTTTGACAATAAGGAGACATGTATATCCGAGCTGTGCATTTTGGGGATTGCATGTCAGTCCCTTCGCCTTCTGAGATTTCCATTTGCATGCAATATGGGATACCTCTAGAATTCAGAATGAACTTTGAAGTGTCCTTTTTTGCCTTGCTGTGCTAAATAACTCTTTCCACAGGCACACTATGGGAGAGTCAAAGTCTTTGTAACAAGAACCTGTCACAGGAAATGCACGTGGAAAAACAACCTTGGCTTAGAAAGAAAACTGTCACAGGAGAGCTGTTTCACATTTGTTTAACAGTGTTAAGCGCTTCAAGATTCCCACAAGGAGAAGTGCCTGGTGCTGTAAGTAAAACAAACAAAAAACCCCAACCAAACTAAAACCCAACAAATACGAACTTCTACCCCCAAACCCTACAGCTATACCAAATCCTCAGATTTCCTTCCTATGTAAGAATGCACAGTACATCTCATTATGACCTGAGTTCCCTCTCTTGGAAGCTAAAGAGCTGCCTCACATAAAAAAAATAAAAGTTCAAAATTTAATAATAATTACTGTATAGAAATGAACTCAAGACAAAGGCAAAACAAAGTCAGAACTGATTTACCTTAGCATCTGATTGTGGGAGGGTAATCCCTAAGTTATGGTCAGACAGCAGCTGAAGAGGAAGACAGCAGTATCTTCAGAACATTTCCCCAATTATTTCCACTCTTCTCCCTGATCTCACTCTGTGTCTTTCCAAAGCCAGGAAATGTCAACTCTGAAGTCATATTTTGAATTATATGAGATAGAAAGTGTATTTTGAAAACCCTGTATGATTAAATTATCTGACCACATTACGCATACCTTGTTCTAGTGGGAAGTCCAAAGGGAACACCATGAAACAAAGGAATAGTTTCTCAGAGAGGAAATCAAGGCATCAGAACTAGATCTATTTTCAACAGAGTTCTAGAAAATATTTCTTTTTATAACAGAGGGATTTTTTTTTTCCTTTATAAAGCCCAAATAATCCCAATATTTGGCACTGGAAAAATAATATTTTTTCCTCTCCTATAAATGAGAATTGAAATAGTCTAGATGTCATTGTCACCGGTTCAAATAAGGCATTAATGAATGCATTAGATCATTCAAGTCTAACCAAACAGGTTATATACATAAAAACAAGGCCAAAAAATTAAAACCACCTTACAGAGGTAAGAACTATTGTATTAGTGACAGCCATTTCATTTAATTATTTATGCAACAAAACTGGAAAGAATAATAAAGAGCCTTAGAGACATTATTTTATTTTGGTCTACTTTAGAAAGACTAAAAACAAGATCCAACTGAAAGCTCATCATCAGTCCACGCTATCCCACCATGGGGATCTAGTGTGTCTTTATGGATTAAATATACTTGGTCATTTCACATCAACCATTACTGAAATGATCCTGGGAGCAAGGTGCGGAGTCCAGGATTCTCTTCAAGCTGAATACCCTAGCTAACACCAGACTGCCTCCTGAACAAGCTCAAAACCGAAAAACTGAGAGACAAAGATTTCAGAACAAATCTTACATTGACAAACATTGCCCTCTTCAATCCCAACTTGGACATCTTCAGAGAACAGCAAGAATTTACAATTGCCTCTGGTGCATACGCTCTCCCATTAGACAGCGCCAAGGCTTTACTCTAAGCCATGGGTATCCCTGTATTTGTGGTGTAGTCATATGTAAATACAGTTAAACTGAGGTTTATCGACTTTTTTTGGGCAACAGAGATGCACGACAGCAATTAAGCCGCTAGTGCCAACATTCTGTATTGGGCCCAGATTTCACGGTTTTAACAGTATTTTTGCAATACAAAATTTGCCACATCTCATTAAGATTCCAAAGTTTGGAAAATTCCTAACCTGAAAGTCCACTATTTGCTGAGGAAGTGTCATATTTACTGAAAAAGCAAATTAGCTCTGAGCACACCATCTTTAATGACAACACTTTTAAAAGACCCCATGCAGTCTTACAAGTTTTGTTCTTTAACATATCCAGGTCAAAAACCTAGAAATGCTCAGGGGTATTTAGGAGAAGTCTTGCAGAAGTGATCCAGTTTTCAAATGTCATTAAAGGTTTTGGCAGAATAATATTATATGAAATCTGTAATACACTTGCTAACTTTTATAATCCAATATCAGTTATAAGAAGTATTATTGCATCTTAAGCGTAAAAATATAGGAGGTTCTATAAAGAAAATTAAAATAGCATTAATCTAATATTGATAGTCATATAAAATAACTCACAATTATGTAAGTTTCCATATTTAATTACACATTTAAAAATAAGTTATAAAAATAATTAAGCTTCTTTAAAACCCCTAAGATATTTTCTTTTAGGAGTTTTTACTCATATCTACTGATTGTCTAGCATCAGCAACAGCTTCTGGTACTCGAACAGTCATATTATCCATCGATTTCTTCAAGCAGATTTGGCAGCCTAAACGTGATCTGTAGAGAAACACAACATTGTCATTAGCTCTAACCAATCATACATCTAACAGCACGTACCCCCTTATGCCTCCAGCATTCAGCCATCCCAAACACATCATGATCTAGAAACAGCCATCCTTGTGCATGGCCTTAATCAAAACCAGTAGTGAACTGCATGCATCAATGCAAAGATACGTGGCAATAATCATGATTTACATCAATTAACAGTGCTCAGTACATTGGGAAGTTGTACATTGAGTACTTCCTACTTGCTGAGACAACATAATAAGGGCAACTCTTCCATTTTCAATGGTTCACTAATAGTTCAATTAAGTGCAGGGAATGACGTTTGATCTCCAAAGGGAGATTTGTCATCTCTCAAGAGGTGAAGGCAATGAATTTGAATGAAAACCTCAGAGAAAGCATAGCCTAACCCATCCAGGGTCTGAAGACAGCCCAGTGTTTTGAAACTAAACACCTTAAGATTGGGTCATTAAGCCAGAAAGGTAAGAGTGAAGAGACAAGAAACACGGGAAGGAGAAGAATAAAATATTCACAGCCCCTGAGGAGATGCAATCCTTTATTTTTCTACCTATCATTCTGCATGAAAAAAATCTTGTATGTGAGGAATTAAAATAAAAAGATTTAATACCACCACAAAATTCTGCAGATACCACAAGCCACTTCTATCTCTGGGATATCTTTAATTCAGTGCCTGTGCCTTGGTACTTAAGTATAGAATACTTAAATGTCACAAAAAAGATAGGCAATGTTCCGTAGCAGCAGTTGAATAATAATTTAATTGGTATAGGAATGTAGGCAGAGATATTATAAAAAATGGTACTACATTAATATCTATACAGAACTCTTTCAAGCATATAGCGATCAACTGTTGTTAAAGCTCCCAATTCAGTGCTACACACAAAAGTAATACTTCTATGTAAATGGCTGTATACATCAACTTCAAATTACCAGAATGTATGTATAAATACATATATTACTAGAAGATTTAATCTCATGAATATGTATCTATAAGAATAGCTTTAAAAATGAACTTTATTAGGCAGATGTGATTTCTGATATTTATATGTAGCATTGCCTGTAAGGCTTAATTTTTCTGAAGTGCCTGTTTTTCACTAAAGACCAATGCTAATTGCATCTGTACTCTGCAGTGTGGCAATGGATTCACTTCATATGAAGTAACACTGCCCTTTGTTTTGAGCCTGCTACACAGCAATACAATTAGGCAGCACTAAATAACACAGTGAGAAACAAACTACCTTATTCTACCCAAAGTCTTCTACAGCATTTACGATTTTATATATATTTAACCAGATTCTGCCACACCTTAAAGCTGAAGAAGCTTGGACTCCGCCAAAAAAAGATGATTTATTCAATCCCTGCATGAAAGCTTTCCCCCCCTAACCGCTTCTAAAGGCCTTCCCTTTATTTCCTGTCGTTCTACTACTTAAAATAAAAAAAAAAGGGAAAAAAAGCCCACATAAACCAGGGAGTTAGAGTTGCACAAGTAAAAAGACGTGATCTTATAAGATTTTTTTCTAAAAAAAAAATAAATCCATTTTCAGGATTTTATGTATTTCTACCTGTTCCCACCTAATATTGCCAATGTTCCATTTACCTTTAAAACCACCAAACCCTAAGCTGACATTCCTGGAAAGACACTAGCTAGCTGACTAGCTATTTCAAGCATGCAAAGTTACCACTGTTCTACCCACCTCTCCACATGTATTTACCGGCACCTTTTAACACCAAATTTCTTTTCCTATCACCCAACGGCACAAGATCCTTGTGCATGTCTTCACTGACACTTTTTGATTTTACCATACTGAGTAACATAACTTATCCTTTACAGAGCCTTTGCTCTTAACCCATTACAACTCAAGACCTAGTAAAGAATTTCTACAGTAAACTATGTGAACTGCAAGATCTATCTTCGTACTCAGTGACTAATCTGAAGAGCTCCCATATCTGTTACTCCCCTCTACAAAAGCTCTGTTGAATTCTTTCCTTGCCAGCCCATAGACACACAATTAATATGTCCAGTAGGGAATCACAGAATTGTCAGAGTTGGAAGGGACCTCTAGAGATCTAGTCCAACTCCCCTGCTAAAGCAGGATTGCCTAGAGCACATTACAGGCTCACTGTTCTCCAGTTCTAGTGAAGTTATTTGAAAAGTTGGGTTGCTACCTTCCACTCCTTTGATGTGGAAGCAGTTTTAAACCAACTAATTAAGCCTTGCAGACAGTAGTTCAGAAGTGGTGTATTGAATTCCTGTAGAACTCCTGGGCAAATGCTACCTAGTCATTACCATTTGTTACTATTCATTTTACTTATCCGCTGTAATACTACTTCCATGGATACATCAGTTTGAGACAGATGCTCCAGGAAGCCTTCTGCAAAGAAATCTTCCAGTGCATGGACATCCCATAACATCTCTAGAGACAACGATGCAAGAGAAACTTTGCTTTTACGTTATCTTTTTATATTTTAAGTGCACCTTCTACATTACCCATTAGCTCTTCATGCAGACAAGTGTTCTCCTTCTGATTGGTTAGAAACAAAAGTATTTTTGTACTTTTTAGCACGCTGTTTCTCAGCTTATTTTTTTCCTTCAGTATTTCTTTTTTAAACATTTAACTTGCCAGGATTTACATCCCCCCACATCTTACTACTTTTAATAATCTCTTCTGTAGTTATGCAAAACAATTTTGTTTCAACCTTTCTAATTAGTCCCTCATTTTAAAAAAATGTTAGATTTCATGGTAGCTGCTAGATGAAACTTTCACAAATCCAGAGAGTCACTGACAAGATAAAACTTTTATCCTTACACTTATGACAGGGCACAGTAGTGCATCTCCATTACACAAGTTTATATCGGCACAAGAGACGAGGTAACCTATAACCAGTATCAGTCACTTAAAGCTCCATCTTCCAGAGAAGTCATTCTCTCACACATATGAAAGATCCCTGGCCACAAGAACACCGTGTTAGGAAAACCTGTTAGACACAACAAGCAGCTGTCTTCAGAAGGTCTAAAACTTAATTTGGTCTGAAACACTTTGAGAAAAAAACTAGCAGAAATATTTAAACAGAGAGCTCTGGCTTTCTACTGCTTTCCAGTTCTTCAGTAAAAACTCCTTGCTTTAAACCTTTAATCAAAAAGATAGCCAAAGAAAAAAGTTTTGGCCTCCAGAGCTACTTAGGAATTGGTTTGGGCCAGAACCTAAAAGTTAGTCTTAGGAGAATTACAGCAGTAGTAACAGTAAATTCACACTTAATAGGCTTTACAATGTTTTCTGGGAGATAAGAAAAAGGATAAACCAAGAGAAGCTGAAATAAGTTTCTCAAAGCTTGACTTCTTTGCCTTCACAACCTCCCAGAATAGTTAAGATTTGGCTGAAGCGAGAAAAGCATACTCTGATGTAGAAATGTTACTGGTATAAGGGATAAAATGAGTTAATTCAGAGTACTTCTGTGCAGACACATAAAAAAACCCCTATTCTACACAGGCCAGGTATAAAGCGCTCTGACATCACTGAAAGAGTTACAGCACAGTTTGGGATTAGTTTCACCCAAAAGGGAATCTGGCTTATACGCACCAAGAGCACTCTGACATGAGTCAAAGCATGACAAGCGGGGGGCACTGCCATGTGGGACACTGCTTATCCGAGAGAAGCCTCAGGGGGATGATCTTATCAATGTACATAAATACCAGAGAGGTTGTGGAGTCTCCATCCTTGGAGATATTCAAAAGCCATCTGGACATGGTCCTGGGCATCGGCTCTAGGTGGCCCTGCTTGAGCAGGGGGTTGGACCAGATGACCTCAAGAGGTCCCCTCCAACCTCAACCCTCCTGTGATTCTGTGAAAAGAAGATCTGGCCGAAACTAAAATACTAACATAAGAGTCACACAATACATTAACTAGCTACAGACTAATGGAGACAGAAAACAGAAGGAAAGGGAAACAAGGACAAGAAAATTCATGCACAAGAGCAGCAGCAAAGTTTTTGTTGAAGGAACTGGGTATTTGTCAGTATCTGACACTTTTGCATCAGACACCTCTGACAAGCAAGTACAGGCAACTGCCACTCTTCAGTTACAAAACAGTACTGATATCTTTTTAATATGAATTCAGATAAACAATATTTAAACTTGCCAGTCCCATTTGTGTAGCAGAATCCAGCTATTTATTAAAAGTTGATTCAGGTATTCTAAGAGTACTGGACTGCCCCATCTGCAAAGCCTTCTTTCCATTCTTTGATGTAGTGAAATGTTATGTTGCCTTACCTTTCTGTGAGGCCATACGCCAGGTCCAGCATGTCCATCTCTTCATCAGTAATTGCATCTAGTTTCTCAAATATATGGTCTTCAAAGATCAAATGACAAGTTGAACAGGCTAGCGTTCCTTCACATGCACCTAAAGAAAAATAAAAGCAAGGTAACAGAAAATCAAAATTTCAAGTTACAGCAGAACTTCAGAAGAAATCCTTCATAAATAAGTGTTTGTCTCATACAAGAAGTATCTCTGTTGATTAGTAAAGTTAATGTTTCATATATTCCCACATTCACATATCTACTCTGCATTCAAGTGTCAATAGTATTTCTATAGTTCCTATAACATTAAGAGACACCCGCTATCCAAAAAAAATTCCTCAGAAGCACAGGAAGGAGGGATTTTTATACTTAGTATTTCTTCTGACACAACAGAACACTCATTCACTGCAAGGGTAGTTAGGAGAGAGACGGTTTTCTCTGTGTTGAAGAGGCCAACATGTATTAGTAGGCAATCCAGCCTGAGCCAAGGACCCAGTAATTTGCTAGGGTTGAACAGAACAAGCATCAACTACATCTACCTGCTACAGCAACATCACAGGACAGTAAAAGTGAATGCTAATTTGTCTCTGTCACTGTATAGGGCTGGCATAGAGTTCTCGACTTTGTTGAAAAAGAAACATGCAACATCAAGAGGAGGAGAAAGCTGAACTCTTCACATTTGTGTAGAGAATGGGGTTGGAGCACACAATCCCCTACCTCTAAATTGATAAGAGAGAAGCAGGTAAGTCATTAGCCAAGTTCCATTTATTTACTCATTTCCAAGGAAAGCAGTACCATGAGTATTGTGACCACACCACCGTTGCACTCATATGGAAAGAAAGGGAAGCGAGGTTGCATGTGTACACGCTCCCATGAAAAGGAACAGTGGGGCTCATCATCAGACCACAGGAACCACACAGAAAGCACCCTGCCGTTACACGTAGTAACGGTATCCAGAGCATATATTCAAACTGAGCATGGCCCATCTCCAAGTACATACAAACGTGTGAAAACAGAGTTTAAATAAAGTGCCAAATCATGTAAAACTTGACGGACCAGCAATTTAAGTGGTTTAATGTTGGGGGAGGCAAGAGGAGAAGGAGGGGAAAAAAAATAATCCCACAAACAAAATAACACAAAATCCATTGACCAGTGGAAGGTGTCTCTGCAGCTGTAAAGCTAGCAGTAGCAAACAGAGTGCAGCTGAATCACTCAACAGTTTTGTAAGTCTTTATACAAAGGTATTTCTATTACTATTACTGCACATGGGATGCCCTCTAGTGACAGAAATAGGCAAGATCTACATTGTACATTTTTTCTCATTACTTTTTTCTAAGGAGAACGTAATGTCTACATTATTTACACCACGTTATTTTTCTGCCCTAGTACGATGTTTTATTAGCAAATTATTATGCAAATAGCCTAGCATATATTATAGTTAAAGATTGTCACAGTATCTCCAATGTTTAGTTTGGCTTCAGTTTATTGGCAGTGTTATTTTTTTTTCCCCCTTTACCACAACACTTTAACATGGCTGGTATTTACATAAGCTGAGAGAATATTTACTGTAGAATACAGGCAGACTAGCCATAAGCCTTTATGACACATTTAATAAGTGATACATAAAGCTAGTTATCTCAATACATTACAGATTTTTAAGAGACAATTCTACTTCCCCAAATGTATGCAACTTTAGACATAAAAGATGCCTCAGACATCAGTCTGAGATTTAAAATCTTACAAAAGATTTTATTACCAGCCGTGAGATTTATTTGCATCTAAATAAAACATAGCTCAAATTTCAAACTGTGGTACACTAGCCTACTTTTTTTTTCCCTCCAATTGATCCATGCTACGCATTCACCCATATAACTTGCACTTCTGCTTCCTGCTTTAGTTTGTACTATTATTTCTTAAGCTGATGTTCACGTAAATACCTGTCCTGAGGTATTTAATTGCCATTATCAAATACTACTGCTTTGCATGGGCAGAATCCTACAACTTCAATGGAACTAACTATGGAAAGCGCAAAAGTTTGACGGAATATGGAGGTGTTATAACTTCCTCCTATATTGATTTTAAATAAAACTCATTCCAAGTTAGAATTTCACTAGGGCATTGGTTTCCTTTACCCCAGTCCTTCGGTAAGAATTAACGTTTTTACTCCTCCCTGCTAACTGATACGGATTTGGTTGTTTCTTTCACTTAGCACTCAAATACTACAGCAATTCGTGCAACAAAAAGGGATAATAAATTGAGACAGAACAGCAATAGAAAAGTAACCAGATACTGTTAGAAATACACCAGTTTTGTGTTGCCTCCAGAACATTTCAGCTCAGAAGAGTTTGCAGGTGGCATCTGTCAGATTCCACTTTGACAGCACTCTGTCCAAAACACCCTCCTTTAACAATCAAGCCAGGCTCACCCCAAGTATTTTTTTTTTTTTTAAAGCTTCACCCAAAATATTTTATTTATCTGCAGGAAAAAAAGAAATGGGGAGAAAGTACAAATAAAGTGTACAGCTAGATTTTATAAATAAATCAATAAATAAATATTCATTTACAGTTAAATTTGATGAGCTTAAGGGTCTCTTCAACTTACATGATTCTGTGATTCTATAAATATTTATGAATAAACTAGTAATAGAATATAGTTTCTAGACACTGAATGCAGAATTCAGTGAATCTACTTACCAAAACCATCTATGTCTAGATTATTATCAACAACAACATCCAGCAGTGAATCCCCAGGCTTTCCTTTGGCTGTTAGTTTGTCACCATCACGGTTTATGAAATGAACAGTTATTTTATCTTCTGAGCTGAAAAATGAAAGTATATCATGGAATTAAAGAAAGAACTCTAGAATTTTTTAGGCATTTAAAATGGATTGAATACTACTAAACCAGTAACCAGTATCAACTCTAAGAACATGGAAACCTAATTTACTGTCCTTTAAAAGCTGTAACAGGTATAGGCATTTACTGCTGTGCATCAAACACAATGACCTGAATTTGCATTTTTTCATTAGATGCTACATAGGGTCCTGATAGGACCAAAGATAGTCAGAGCTATTTTATTTTAGGCACAATATTTGTATTTTTATCAAATAAAAGGGCTTATTTTAGATCTTTCTCTTTGCATCTTTCTGCAGACTCTTGCTTTGGATTTATGAAATTTTAATTGTTCTTGTCATTATCATTTAGGACAAATTTTTAACTTTCCCATTTCTGCTTAGCTTTTAAGGCGTTTCACTTTATTAGTTCCAAAATTTAATTCTCCTCTCCTTGCAAAAATGGAAATTCTACAAAAACGTTCTGGTTTTTACGAGCACAGATGCTCTAAAGATTTCACCTTTTAAGTATCACTTCCAGTGAAATTCAAAGTTTTGATGCTGGCTTCAAAGAAAGAAGGTTTTGTATTTTCCCGCTTTGCTTTTCAGACAATTATGTTTATTTAAGAAAAAAATTCTCTTTCATTCTGCATAAAAATTTCTTAAGACTAAAGCTTTTAATATTGAAAAAAATAGAGGGGTTTTGTGTTCCATATTTTGTTATTTCACATGGAAATTAAAGGAAGCCTTCTAATATGCTAACAAATAAAGCAGCTTGCTTGTTTTTAACCAGTCTATTACCTTTCCTATAGTGAGCAAAACAAGAAAAACTTGTTGGATAGACAGTGAAGAAACCTGCCAGGAGATCAAATGGAACAACTGAAATCTAATGCAAAAATTCTATGTTTCAATGTGAAATCCACATTTAACAACAGCATTTTTAATATTACATTTAATATTTTTAGTAACTGTGGGCCTTGAGTGATCTGTCATATGGAAAACATTCAAGCTTGAAAAACCAAGTCACCCCCTGGAAAACTCTAACCTGTAGAGCTGAATATTTAAGCAAAAATTTGAAAATGGCCATACTGAAACATCAGCAAACAGATTATTTTTGGAACTGGCTGTAAAAGAAAATGTGTTTTTAGCAATCCCAGCCCTAGCTTGTTTTGAAAAACAACAAATGTTTGTTGTTCTAGTCTTGATGTACTTGCCACAACTGTAAGCTCAGCTGGCAGTAGTACATGCTGTGATTCACTATGATGTCACCTTCAATTCTTGTCATACCACCCCTCACCCCGTTCTCCAGAAGGCAGCCACAAGCTGCTATTAACTATAAATTGATTCCATAATTATAATCAATAACAAAGGACTGACCTTGCTGTTCTGCAGAATGCAGCTGAAGCACGCATAATAATAAGGTTCAGTAATCTTAAAAGATGTAGCTTTACAAAATGTAATTAGTGTTGCACAGTCACCTGTGGTATCAAAGGACCACCTCCAACAAACAATTCTGTGGGGGTTTAAGCTACCACTCTGCTCTCCTTTTTGTTCCTCTGCTGTGCTAACACCTCCCACAGCACAACCAAGGAAACAAGCACCCACTTCTCAGACACACTAGTACAAAGCTCACCACCTTCACGGGTAGTTTAAGACTGAAGGGTTTAGATTGCATCTGGAAAGGTGTAGATTCACATTCTGACAGCCAAAGTAAACCACTGACACTGTAATTTTAAACTGCTTCAAAAATCCCTTCCAGAGCTCACCAAAATACACTCTCATTTACTGAAATACTTCTGTCAGCGTGACAGACGTAACCCTGACAGGAGACACAGTGCAAGATGTACTTGCGTTTACGGGCATAAAGGTATAGACATGGCAAGTACTAAATTATTTGTTCAATATCCAAAACATACCCTTTCCTCTACTGCAGGATGAGGCAATCAAAAGTAACATGGGGCCATCCATTAGATCACTGGAACCCTTGTGAAAGACAAGTCGTCTCCCTCCCAGTTTTCAAAACACACCTGAAACTGTCTTCACCTGTGATTACACTTTAATCTGGCACAGAAGAACAGTCCTGCCCTCCGTCCTTTCTTCCTTCTCTCTCCAGCATTCACACTGTCATGCAGTAAACTGGGTCTGGAAACAAAACTGGCCAAAACTCAATCTTCACAGGTCAACGGCCACACGAACGTCAGATCCAGTACACAGACAGATCGCCCCATTATATTACATCAGTTGAAAACAATTGTGTAATGCAACTTTGTGATGCAATAACACAATCTAAGCTTAATGATCAGCTTAAGCTGATCTCTTTCTAATATCAGAGTGTGGGTTTGGGTGATCCCCACTCCAAATTGCCCTGCCATCATCCTTACACCGGTATTACCACAGGTCAACTCATTTTGCTAATCTGGCTGAAAAAAATCAACCATCAAAACCAAAGTAGTCTCAGCTGAATCAGCAAAACTGACAGAGGTGCCACTGCCCAAAACAAAAATGAGGAAAGAGGAGTTGGATCCCCTTTTCAGTAGTGGCAATCTTACATTAGCTTCAGCCACCTGTGGAGCTACACTGTGGCTGTGCATGTCTAACCAGTGCGGCACCCAGCTAGGGGACAAAACAAAGCACCTCCACTGACTTTGTTACAGGTTACTACAGCAGTTAGTCTTTTATACAGGACCTAATCCACCCTGCTTGGTAACTAAAATTTATTTATTTGTAATAAAGTTATAGATAGCCCTCATAAGTCTTCCAGTAGGATCTGGTCTTCTGCTATCACCATCTTTACTGTTTTTCCCACAGCCAAAATGTTTAATTTTTTTTTTCCTCTAAAAAAAGCACTGAGGCTTTACTGTGCTTGAGCCTGAGTGGTGAAGATACTTTCAGAAGCACGTGTACATAACAATCAGACTAGTCAGACATTCAAATCACACAGTGTGCAGTTATTTTCAATGACTGGAAGACACCATTAAAAAAATAAAAACCATACCTGCATGAAACAATATTTAGGCTTTATAAACTTCAAGTAACATGGATTTTTTTTACCCAGACATTGTTTGCATGAAGTAAAAAAAAGAAACAAATGCCACCATACTGTGAACTAGTCACAGGCAATTAACATGAAACGTGCCAGGTCTATGCAAGCATAAATAGCCTCAGGATTACCAGGAAGAACAACACATACTTTGCATAATCTGCACAAAGCATAAGTATCCCAATTCATGTTCAGATGAACCCTTTTCGCCAGATGTAAAATACAATTAATTTCTTCATATGGTTACCACAGTACTATCAGCCTTGTTATCAAGCTTCCCTAGGATACCCTAAATTAAGCAGACTGCAAATTCACAGAAAAGGACCAGAGAAATATAAGTGCTGTTCACTCACTGTCCCTCCCATGCAAAAAGGGTTAAGTACTGCAAGAATCCTGACAGCTACCTCTTCCCTCTTAAAAGAAGTATCCTTTTGAATCTTTGGCTATTACTTTCAAATTAAGAATCACCTCTTACATTCCTCCAAACAAAACAAAGATGTTTTGTAGCCTGGTGTTGCACATGGCAAGACCAACTCTATTACTTCCAGTTCCTTTATTAAATGGTAAATCTAACAGTTCTACCTAATTACCTAAAGAGTTCCATGAATGAAACTATTATACAGACCTCAAATTACTCAAGTTGTAAACTTGAGCTAATCTTTAAAACATCTAGTAATTATGTTGTGCCCCAAAAATATTGTACAGCTACCTAAATGGGTTTAATAGAATTCTGACATAACCACTGTCCACCAGGAAATGAAAAGGGAGGATAATGGTTAAAAATAGAGCAAGAGAAAGAATGAAACAGAAATGAAAGTGTAATGCCTGTTGCTTCACCAAAATCCATGGGAACCTCTACTCAAAAGAATCATCTCAGCTAATGATTTAGAAAGCTAGGTCTTCACTCTCTAGACACAAATACAGCCGATTTTATATATACAAAAAATTGATGTATCTTTTTAGTGGAATAACGCTGACTGACTATATGAAGTTTAGGAACTGGGTCACAAACAGTATGATGTCCAGAAATGTTAGGACTAGAGAAAACTTGCACATAAATGGAGGAAACACTAATATTATGAAAGAAACAAGGGTTTTCTTTTTCTCCCAACTCACTCAGCCAGGTTATAACATGAAGCATATAAACAATACATTTGAAGTACTTGTTTGTACGAGCTTTTTTTGCTGGTACACTTGTGCAATGAATGTGAATAAATTCCAAGCTGTGTTCATTCTGTTTGTGAAATACCTGAGGGATTACAGGTCTTACATTACTATTCGGTAAGGAAATGTTTTCCCTTTTTAGTATTCTTTTTTCTTCCTTTTTCACCCTGTTCAACAATTTTACAACTTTTAAAAATTTGACAATTCTTTACAAGGACGACTTTTTGAATGAAAAGCTGCCAATCAGGGACCTCAGGTCAGGGCACCCACTCAGTGGGCGCATATTTTTAAGACAGTCAGCAGGGTCACGCAGAGATCTAGACTACCAATTTACCTATCTCAGATGGGAATCCTAGACTAAAAAGTTAGTTTGTTTCTCCATATTAAAAGTATCTGCTGGAACAAAGTAAAAGAGCCCCTGCAGGAGAGTTTAAAAGCAAAATATCAAAACAGCACTGATAGGAAGGGCACTACCCAACCCTCTGGAAACAGGCTAGGCAACACCCCTGACATTGGGCAGCTGATTCCAGGTCTTCTTCCAAGTCAAAGAAACTTCTCTGACAACCAACTAAATTAGGCTTTTAAAACTTCTGTATCTTAACTACTGAAAGTTAACTGCAGGCTCTCACTTATATTCAAATATACAAGCTATAAGCCAGAAGGCCATGCATAAACACAGTCCTTGACTACAAGTACTGTTGCAAATCTATATAATTGTGGGCTGCAGAGTATTAAATGTCTACAGACACAAGGCATTTTGAAACACCTACTCATGCATACTGGTGAGGAGGGGTTCTGCACACTTGGAGGCACAAGTGCTCTTCAGTAAAGAAAAACTACCAAAGGCAGAAGAGAACTTCAGTATTGGGTTCTCTCTGATATGTGCTGTACTTCTACCATAAGCCTAGCCTGACTTTCACCAAAAAAATAATTAAAAAAAGCCAGCACTGCACGAAAAAGCAACATTGATAAGGTCACAACCCTTTAGGAAACTAGTTCGAAGATTAGGAATCCTAGTTTAACTTTCCACAAGATCATCAGCTCTTCCAGCGGGGTTCCCGATCACACAGGCCGTGTAGTTTAACTGGGCCGGTGCGGTGCCTAACCCGGGCCGGTCCCCGGGCCCCTCCAGCCAACAGCCCCCGGCGCAGCCCTGCGGGCCGCTGCTCGCCCCCCCGACACCGCGGGGGGAGGCGGGCGGAAGGTGCCCCCGCAGAGCGCTCCACCGCCACCGCCACGGTAGCCGCAGATCCGGGGCGCAGCGCGGCCCTCAGGGGCCGAGGAGGAGGCCGGGGCCGGGACAACGGGGCACCGAGCGACCGGGGGAAGGTCACGCAGCGCCGGCCCGGCCGCGCCACAGACGGCCGTTGGCCCCGGGTGCCCTCAGCGCCCGAGGCCCAGGCAGCGGCCCGGCCCGGCGGTGCCGCGGCAGGAAGGCGGCCGCTGCCGTGAGGAACCCGCACGGCTCCGACCCTCTTACCTGAGCGCCGCTCGGGCAGAGAGGCTGAACAGCCGGGCTGCCCTCAGAGAAGCGGCGACGGCGGGCCTGCCGCAGCCCGGCCTCGTCCCGGCTACCGGCGAGGCGGAGAAGAGCCAGCGGCGGGAGGAAGCAGCGGCGGCCCGGAGGAGCCGGGCCGGCCCCGGGGCAGCCATGGCGGCGGCAGGACGGGAGCGCGCGGCTTCCGCGCCGGCACCGGGGCAAAGTCCCACCGCTTACGCCTCCGGCGCGAACCGCGGCGATTCTCGCAGCCGTCTACGCAGCGCGCCTCCCGCCCCCTTTTGGCGGCGGCGAGAGGTGACCCCGCGCGGGGTTACGCAAAGTGCGCAGCCATGCGCTGAGGGAAGGGGCCGGGCCGTACGGAAAAGGTGCAGGGCGCTGCACGCTCCAGGGGCCGCTGCCGTCGTCGTCCAGTCAGCTGCCCTCCTGCTACCTCAGACCGCACTGTAGGCCGCTGAAAGCTCTCTAGTTCCTACATCCAAGCCCTGGTCTAGTTTTCCTGGGAAGGTGGTGCCATGGTGCCCTCCCCGGTTGGGTCTGTGAGGGAACTCTTGTCACGGCTCGGGCCAAGGTGAGGGCTCAGCACTGCCTGGGCGCCAGTGGGGTCCCTGGGACAAGCTGTGGTGGTGGCACCCAGGAGCAGTCACTACATCCCAAATGCCCCTTTGGGAGGCCTGGGCTGTGAGGGACTGGGCTCCCTGACTCCAGGCAGGGCAAGAGGCATGGTGCCAGGGAAGTGAAGCTGGCAGCCTGGGGGTCTCTGCTGGCCACTGGGCTGGCCGGGCAGGACCATGGAGAAATTCCCAGTTCCTCAGTAGTATTTCTTGGGGCAGAACATCAAGTGCTAAAATCTAGGGATCAGCAAAGGGATAGCAGTGCTATCAGAGGTTTTAACAGGAGGGCTCCCCTCAGCGTTCATGCTGAATGACTCAAATACCAGTATGTGCAATAGGAAATTTTGAGATTCCTGAGCAATTATATGTCGAACATAGAGACTTAATTTGGCTTTCTGCAATGTATACATTACTCTACGAGTTTTGATTAGCTGCTTATGTAGATTCCCTTCACCCAAGTACACCCAGAGGGGAGAGTGCTGAGGGAATGAGTAAGAAATGGAGCATTTACTTCGAAATAATTCGTTCAAACAGCAGTGGAAATAAATGGGCAAAAGGAGGAGACATTGATTACTTCGGATGTGCTTGAGCTAAGATTATTCCTGATGCCTTATGATTTTGTTGCATCAGACTAAGATCAAAGAGAGATAACATTGTACTATATAACTTAAACTGGTATATTTTCTTTAAGGAGAGGAAGGTTGTGGTGGAAATGTCAAGACTCTTTTCTGTAGTGCCCCGCAACAGGACAAGGGGCAATGGGCACAAACTGGAACACAGGAAATTCCATCCGAACATGAAGAAAAGCTTCTTTACTTTGAAGGTGACAGAGCACTGGAACAGGCTGCCCAGAGGGGTTGTGGAGTCTCCTTCTCTGGAGATATTCAAAACCCGCCTGGATGCATTCCTGTCTAGTCTGCTCTAGGTGACCCTGCTCTGGCAGGAGGGTTGGACTAGATGATCTCCAAAGGTCCCTTCCAAGCCTTACAATTCTGTGATTCTGTGAAGAGCCTCCAAACTGCCTGTCCATAAGCCAAGTGACTTGAATGTGCCATTTTTCTCTGCTTCAGGTATATAGCTCCTACCTTCTAAGTTAGATTCAATGTTGTTAGAGGGATTCCCTTTACCCATTACAAATACGGCCAACAACATTTTTCATAGTCTGAATCTTATCTTTTAAGCTTTATTTCAAATATTGCTAGTCAACGTAGCTTTTATAGCACCTCTGCTGTGTGCATCCTGTTATACCAAATTTATTTCATGTCATCGTCCTTTACAATCCAGTATTCTTTCCAGAAAAACGAATTTATTGCTGTCCCTAGCTAGATTTAGCATAGGATTTTGAAAGTGTTACAATTACCTAGACGAACAGGGTGTCTCTACATTTCAGCTGATGTGGTTGACCATTTTTTCTAGGCAATTTCCTTAAAAACTGTACCCGTCACAGAGGCTGCAGTAACTTTACAGAGGTTGCCACTGTGTAATACAGGCAGAATAGCTTTCAATTGTTCTTTGATTACTTGCAAAATAATTGCATTTGCTCAAATATACTGTTTGTAAATATTTTTTAAATATAATTGAAATCGATGCACTCAATATGTTTATTAAATCATATATTAATACACATGCAATTGACATGTAAATATATCATATAGCAGTCACTGAAATAAATACTTTGAGGGCCAGATCCTTAGCTAGTATACTGGTATCCCCTCACCCATGCTGAGCTTCTTCTTTAAGTTTTACTCTCTTTCAACACAAGAGAATGTGGCCACAAATAATACAGTTTATTTCAATATTGTCACTACAGCATAGGGTCATGTGTGCATACTGGTAAGGTAGTATATATCTAAATACATACAGCTTTATGTGAACTTCTAATATTGTAAAGCCAAAAAAGCACATCAGATAAACTAGTCTGACTTTAACCAGAAGGCTGCTTGTCATAAATTAATGGTTAATGCAGGAAATAAATCTGAAAGGGACACTCTGTATGTTCTAATGTAAACCTTTGCTGTCACATGCAACTCAAGTAAATAAATACAGAACTATTTATCCATTTCTTAAAGTTTTCTTGCTGGTATTAACTGCACTGAAAAACATTCCCAGAGTTTCACTCCTTCGAAGGATAAAAGGCTTAATTATTTATTAGTTTTCAAATAATTTATTTTACTAGTTTAATTCTTAGTATAGGATTATTTATACCAATTTGTCCTTGACCAGTGTTGCCCATGAGTTTAAATAATTTCTGTTCTGTGTGATGTTCACCCGTTATTTGTTGTACCCCCTCCAGCCCTTTTATTTTAGCCCCTGTTGTTACTAGTCTCCTCTCATAAGACAGGAAACTCTTACTGTTCTCCTGATGATCCCGCTGAGCCATTTGGGCATATGTTAATTTGAATTCACCCTTGTTAAACATGGGTGACTAGTTAGTGCATTCACTTCGTGCCTTGTACATTAGTGTCTCTAATATAAATGTGTGGCCCTGGTACATCCTAGGATTGTATTTGATTTTTTTTTTTCATGTACACGTCAAATTAGTAGCTTCAAATAATTTTGTGATCAGTTAATAACTCAGATGTCTCTTGTTGCTTCTCATTAATGAAGCCGTTGTTAACAGCAAGAGTTCTTGGTTGCTCCAAACTGAACACAGAAAGCTCTTTCGACTTTGCTTCAATCTACTTTCACGTGGGATTTCCATTCATACACCATTTTAACGAATCAGGCCATTTCCATTAACCAGCTTTACCCCTTGTTGGACGTGTTCCACAGCTCTGTTCCAGCCCTCAGGCTGCCGTGACCCTCAGCACGTTACCCCCTTGCAGAGGTTCAGTTGGCAGAGTCCAAGGTCAGCTCCTTCACTGATAAGGGCGGTTGTGGAAAAGGCTCGTAGCGAGGGGCCACCTCCCCTTTCCCTTGAGAGCCACCTTGAAGCTGGGGCTTTGCGCTGGCCCTTTCCCGTGCCGGGCTGCAGCCGTGCAGCAGCTCTGTTCACACCTTCTCGCATCTCCATGAGTCTGGCCCTGACCCGGACTCGCTGACTTGGCATCCTGGCTCGGCCTCAGACCTGCCTCCTCGCTGCGGCCCTGCTGGGTGACCGCTGGGCTGTGTCTGACCCTGACCACTACCTCCCAACCCCATCTTGACCCTGGCTTGCTGCTCCGCATCCCGGCTCCTTGTTGGTGAGGTGACTGTTCTCACCTGACTTGGAATTGCACTTAGCTCCCGGCACGCCTTCTGCTGCAGAGCGGCCAGCTCTTGCTGTTCCCTGGTACCCCCAAACACAGAACCCTCCTAATTCCCTCGTAATTTCTACATAATATATGCTTTTGGGTAGGTGAGTATGAAGAAAATTGGTGGACCAAATTAGGTCAGGATGCCTCAATGAAATAAGAGTAGCAGAGTGAAATAAAAAGAGTACAATTACAAACAGCGTGTACCTAACATCTCTCTGAACCTCACCTTGGCTGTGTGCAAGGTTTTGTTGCTTGTCTCCATGGCATGTTCATTCTGATGGTTAAACATGTTGCAAGAGGTGCTTCGTCTTTCCTATGGATGTGTATAAGCTCTTGCACAGATGTAATACAAGCATCTTTTTATAATTATGTTCTCCAATGCTTTACTATTTTTTAAGTTTGTATTTGTAGGAGGCCAACAAACCACTAGATGGCAAACAATTTCAGGAAGATAATACATGGGTATTAATACAATCTTCTGTACTCAGTTTCATCATCGAGGCCATGGAGCATAGTGTCATGGTGACTTATAGAAACCTGGGGTGAAGGTTGTATGGTCCTGCTCCTCCCTGCTTCTCCCTCCCTTTTGCTGCTCTAGTGCCAGATACACGTGCTGTTCATGAGCCAGGTGTGGAGTGGATTCATAAAGGTGAGCTATGCAAAAACTCACCTAGGAAAAAAAAAAAAAAGGGAAGGAAAAAGAATAAAGTAGTGGTTTCCAGCCTTTTCAGTTCCATCAACCAGCCTTCAGGCCTCCTGTGCAAAACAAGAATATGTATTTTGGGAGAACAGCAGTCCCAGCTTGGATTGTTTTATGCTGCTGAGCAAAGATACCACAAATTCTTTTATTTGGCGTAAAATTCCAGGGTTCAGGATGCCAAAAACATTGCATATGTATTGCAATTATCAGCAGATAATTTCTATAAGTTACTACAGGTGATCTGTCTGAGTCCTGGTTTTCCATCTACAACAGACATGGCATGAATGCATATTTACAAAATGTAAATCCAGCTGTTTGAAAGAGATTTTTAAAATAACAAATCTACCAAGTAATCAGACTTGTATATACAAATAACTTTTCTGGTCATTATCAAAGTTCTGTGCAAACATGTGTTTTAACCTGGAATTTCTTGGAAGCCAAATTGTGTCAAATTATCCCTTTCAGTTGGAATACTCAAGGAGATCCAGAGAAAGGACAGGATCCAAGGTCCATGTGGAGCTCTCCTTTTGTGATCATCTCCTGCTATCAGCATGAGAGCAGAACCATCTTATCCAGTTTCTTCTCTAAGGTAATGTGGTTCCTGATATCCTAGGATTCCCCACTCTGGTTTTTGGCATGACTCTTTCAGTTCCGTCCTCTGGCCACAGTTTCTCTTTGATTACAAGAGCGCAACTAAGTCCTTACAACAACAACAACAACAACAAAAAAGACAGGAGAGCAGCAGGCCACATTATTTCATCCTGGCAAGCTTTATACAGCTGGGGGCAGGAGTGGTCATGTGAGCTGCTGACATAGAACATTTTCTATGATTTTTCTAATTCTGTGACCCTGTAAATACCCAAGGTCTTTCTGTCCCCCTGCCCCTGACAGTTCAGTAACACAGACCTTAATCTAATTTTAAGCAACCAAACTTAAATGAAATGTCGTCATTGATCATAGGAAGCTGCAACCAGTCAGAAACCAGTGGAGATTCAGTCTGCAGCTGAGCGAATGGGACACAGAGACTGGGCACTTTGTTGTTACCTTCAGCCGAGGAGCATAGGACTTGAGGGTGGTGAGGTCCGTAGTAACCCATGCTTGACAGAAGGCAGGAATGTGAAGGAAAGGTCATCAACAAAGGAAGGATTAATGGACAGGTGAAATGCTCATGGGGCAGTTGTTTTTATTTTGGGAATTAAAGTGGTTTGTAAGGCTTTCGGTAAAAGGCAGGTAATCTGAGTACCATCAGAGCGTGTGTGTAGCTGCCAAGCAATTCTGCAGCTAAAGGGAGATTTGGGAACATTGGCACTTTGCTGGTGAGGATCCAGTAACTGCAGTGCAGTGGGGCAGGAGAGTATTTTGTTTGCAATTGCTTTGTCTTTGCTGGTATCACTGTAGCACCTGAAGTAGAGTGGGAAACAGATAGAAATCTTTGGAGAGGTGGAGCTCGGGGAATATGCCAGAGCCTGGTGTTACCCACTCAGAGAGGAAAACTGAGGAGGTGGGTCTGTCTGACGACAGGAAGGTGAATTACTGCCATGGAATTCTGCTAAACTGTAAATAATTCATTGTTTCAAAGCCATCATTCTGTGTGAGAATTTACATCTCTGAGTAGGGAATTTTAAAGTTAGTTGTCTCGAAGTCTTGATACTCTTTAATAGAAAGATACGTGAGTTTTTCCACAGGAAAACTTTTCTGACTTTTCTGAATTTCTGAAATTCTTCTACTTCGTGTTATGCATAACATTTCATAGCAACAGCTCCTTCCTATGACAAGTTGAAAAAGTGTTTGGACACTTTAGTGTGGAATTTTCAAAACAAAGCAGAATTTGTCATCACTGAATTAGAGCCAGATTTCCATTGTGAATATTTGTCTCCATCAATAGGGGATCTTAAAGTGTGTTCAAAATACAACTGTACAAGGTCATGAAAGGGAAATCCACTGCAGGCTATTAAATACAAGAACCCCAACTCCAGCTCATGTCTAAAGTCCTTGATCTGCAAGTTGCTGGAAGATGAGAAGGTGTTCTTCATCTTTGTCTATCCCACTAGGAAGGAGTGTATTTACTTTTAGGGGTATCCCATTGGTTTGAAATGAGAATTAGCTCAATTGCACATGCGAAAGTCTTTAGTGTAAAATTCTTAGAGAAAGTGTGATGCAGAAAGGTAGTGTACTAAGGCAAGAGGTTTGTGTGTCCACCAGGAGGCACAGCAAGCTAGGGCTCCATCTTGCTCATAGCACTGAACCCGCTGCGTGAACCAGCAGTGAAGGGAGGCAAAAGTTTTCACTAGATTTTTACATCCGGAAGTAGGAAATTGAGAGATTTCTAGAATTAAAATGAGAATGTGGAAAACTGGCAGAAGCTGAAGTGATAAAATGTGTATATGTCAAAATGTTCCCTGGCCAAAGGCTATAATTTCAAAATTTGTTGCTGTTGTTCACAGTCATTGAAAATTGTAATTGATATGACTGAAAATAAAAATGCTAATCAGTGTATAAAACAATACTGGGGCTCAGCTTCTTAAGATACACATCAGCAGTTGTGTAAGAGACCAAATTAGATACCTCCATGTACGTGTGGAAAAGGACAAAGCTTTGATGCTGCAAACATTTATGCATGTGAATGATCATATCTGTTATATCTTAAAAATACAAAAGATACTCCAAAACCAGCCAGAGGCTTACCAATAATTACTTGCACATTTGGGACTCCCTGGGAATCCAGTTTGTAATAGGCTTACCAGTTATGCTTCTCCTCCAACAGTGTAACTGAAGTTGGAAACAATGATCCATCTCTCTGACACCTTAGGAGCATGTGTGTCACATCAGGAATGTGTACGGTGGTGTTTTCAAAGATGCTGAATTTTGTAATTTTTAAAGTATTGTTATCAAAGGCTTCTTTTCTGTCATTTCAAAATCAGGTAATCAGCTAGGAGTTGAAAATCTAAAACCAACCAAAAAAAAAAGTTCTTTTCCCAGGCTTGTAGAGAATCCTGAATGTAAGACCATGGAAAGGAAATAAAGAGAACCCCTAACTATTATTAAGGCCTCATGAGTTTTTTTTAATGCCAGTCTCATGACTTTCTGGGAACTGATTTATTGAAAGCCTTGGTTTGGCAATTCTGTGCTTGGCTAGCTTGGGCTTGACCCAGGTCCCCTTTTTTCTTGGCAGCACTTAAAACAGCTGAGATGTAGCCTATGCTCCTTCGTAATCCAAGATTGCTGCGTGCAGTCAAGAACCCTTAAGCACAGAAAATGAACAAAGTGACCCAAAGCCATGGGGCCTGGCTGGCGGCGCCTGCTGTGGGGCTGGGGTGAGGGGCCAAGGGACCACTTTTCTTCCCTGGGACCAGCTTCTATGCGGGTTTAGTGCAGCTGACACACGCCAACTGGGGTCGAAATTCTGTTTTACTTTTAAATCGTGCTAGTTTAGCTGGCAAAAATCCAACTGTTGGGAACTCCGTTGCGCGGAGAGAACTCGTCTGATATTTCCAGTTCTTCAGCCTTTATGGGAGCTGCTGCTGCACACCGGCCATCTCCTGCGGCAGGTCACGTCCCGCTGGGACCGTGCAGCAGCAGCGCCAGGCTTTTTCATGACTGTTCAGCAATCTCAGCAGTAAGGCAGCACTAAAACAATGCTCCCAATGTATTGCGCTGGCTTGGCCTGTCGGCTCCCATGGCGAGGCAGAGCACTCTGCTGGCATATATAGATATATCTTGTAGTGGGTTTCTCCTGCACTGCTCCTGGGGCCCTGTGCCAAACTGCGGGCACAAGGCTGGAGTTAGTAACCCGTAGCAGTACCACCGTTGTTGCAAACTGCTGAGGTAGCACTCTACCCTGTTATTTTTTTATACCCGTCTGTTTTCTATATAGAAACGAGGGTAACGGAATCATGCAGCTCTCAAGCCTTAAAACAGGCCAAATTCTTTGTTTTAAACGGGCGCAGCTGTGAAGTTAGCAGAGTCCTGCTGTAGGACACCAGCGTGGAGCTGGCCTAACTGTCACAATGCAGAATATCTAACTTTGGTGTTTATGCCCTATGTCATTAAGTAGGATACTTCTTTTAGTAACCTCCTTAAGAGCAAAGGTCTTTTAAAGTTTCATTGCCACATCCTGGTCTCAACTGACTTGCCTGCAGTTTTCAGAACTGGTGTTTGTTGCGCTTGACAGCTTTTATCTGTAGAGCGGTGCCTTACTAAAGTAGAAGAAATTTGAACTATTCAGTTATATAATCAAGAAGCAAATGCTTTTCCAGAAATTATTTGCGGGCGGTGGGGGGAGAAGTGTGGGCTCCTTCCTGAGCCAGCATTGTTGCAGTCATTGCAGACCTGCTTGTGTCTTTGCCATTTGCTAGCTGGGACATCCAATTAATTAGACTGAACTTGTTTCCTTTTGTAATTACCCTTCCTGGGTTAGTAGTTCAGAGGGTGTGTACGAAAGACTGAAGCCCCTGGCACTGCAAACATGGGAATAGTTTCATTCAAAAGACTAGTCTTACTGCATGAAAGGCCAAGATGTCGTCACACAACAGCTAAATCAAAAATACTTGCATTTTTACATCTGTATTATTACAAAATGCTCAAATTTTACCAAAGCAAAAATACTTTGATTCAAACACAAGGTCACAGAGTTCCATGTTTTTGTTGGAGTGTATTATATTTTAATACAACAGAAGTTAGCAGTTATACCAGCACCCCCTACACACCAGTGCACAACCTGTGTCAAGGTGTGCCTGACCCTCATGCAGATGTCAGCCTCTCAAGCAGCTCATGTGACACCTGCAGAAATACTCAAGGGCAGCCCATGGGCAGATCTATCCATCCATCCATCTGTACCGATGCCCAAAACTGGGCACCACTGTGAACCAGCCTCTGGGGTGTGTGGTTGCTCGCTCTCCTGTTCCCCTGTTCCAGCAGCTGGCTTGACGTTGCACAGCTGGGTCTATGACTGACAGAGTGTATCTATTCTAGAGGAAGAGTGTAGAGCATCCCTCAGCTGAGATATACTCACTCAGACCAAATATGAAACCAGAATTACCCACATCCTTCTCTGCACTATCAATGTCTCAAGTGTATCTTCCTCTGCTTCGCAAGAAAAAAATTCTGGGGAAAATCCTGACATCTCTTCCCATTTTTTTGCTAGAAGTCTTGTATAAAGAAGTACAGGGTCCCAGCTTAATTTAGGGTAAACAGTATCTTGTAATCCATCCTTCCCTGATTTGCTGAATTGTTTATTTTTCTTCTTCTACAGATTTGTAAGTGGCTTTGCATCCTGTACAGGAAAAACGCCAGTCCAGTGGTTTAGATTTCACTGAATCTGGAAAAATTTAGACTGCCAGTTCTGCAAACTGAAATGCATTGTAAGCAGTTCTTCAACTAAAATCATCAGGACAGCTAATGAGACTCACAGTTCTTGAGAGACTTAACTTTACTCTGTATTTTAACTTACTGCAATAGAATGTAGTGAGGCTTTGAGATGTAGATTACATTCGATACTACACAACTATTTTTGTAACTGGTTTCTGAATATATGAAGATACAGATTAGCCCGTTGAGTATCTTAAACTGATAAAGAAAAATGTTAGCAATTAAAAATATCTTCCAGTGATTTTGAAAACATGACGAGAAGCAAATGACATCTAGTTATACTAACATCTTGAAGAAGGCCTGAACCTTCTATATAGCGTTGCTCTAAAGGCAGAAGAAATTTCAGCAGCAGTTCTCTTGTGGCAAGGTGAAGAAGTGAACACAGGATGCACCTACATCTCAGTGCAGGTGCAATGCAGCTGCTGGTTTTACTCACAATATCTGGATTAAAAGGCCCTATGCAGACTTTGAGCGTATCTTCATTTTACTTGTAAAACCACCTTAACAATACAGCCTCCCTCGCTGTATTTTCCAGGATGTGGTGTTTCAGTGTTATCATAAAACTACTAATGAAAAGACACGTAAGCAAAAATGCAGTATTCTGCTCTGCTACCATTAGCAGTAGTAGTGTGACTCTGCTACTATTGAAAAATAAGCAGGTTACAGTGAGAGCTGGATTCTCTTCTTCCGTACTGAGTTGTATAGTGAGACTATTTTGTATATGTAGGAAAATGAATACTGAAATGAGCCTTTGCAAATATACCGAACTTTAAAGACTCTGGGGTGGAACTGTGACAGACCCTTCCGCAGGAACGGTAGCGCTTTCGAGGATCTTAACAGTTGGCAATTGCATTTTAAGTTAAAAATGTTAATTGCTAAGCAGAGCTATAAACAGTAATCTAACTCCCTATTTTATGGTCTGTTGCATTTGCAAACAAGGTTTTCTGAGCCCCAGTAGTTGTACAGTAACACCCAAAATGGGTCTCTGCATAAATGAATTTCCCAAAAGCCTAAGTTGCCTAGCAGAACTGACTTCCTACAAAAATGAAGGATTTTCTGAACGGTTGTGTAACATGTATTTCTTACATTCTCCTAAAGGGAAATAAAAATTGACCTTTCAAAAGAGGGAGTTTGGAGCAATTACTTGCTCTTCAGTAGTCTCTTTGAAACTTTGCTTTACAGAATTCAACCTTAGAGATTCCTTCCGCTGTTTTTCCTCAAGGCACATATAGTTTGATCACTGACATGCTCTCTCTGTGGGCTAAACCTAGTTTTATTTCTAAGAAAATGTTGAGCTCACTGGAGCATATAACTTGCCATACTGTATTATGTTCATTTAGCCCAGTTGTGTATCTCTAACTGTTGTCAATTCCCAATGCCTCCGAGAAGATGCAAAACCAAAACAAACCCAAACAGATTTTCGACAGAATTGGGGTGATGGAGACTTCATCCTAATTACTAACTTGTTTAAATATCATGTTTCAAGCTGGTATTTTTCTTTTAATACCGCTCATGTAAATAAGAAGAAAATCCAGAAATACAGTAATTCAGGGCAAGAGAGTATTGCCCTCCCTCTTAGATTCTTGCTGGCTGTTTTGACTTCAATAACATGCTGGAGCAGCGAGTTTCACAGTCTGTTTTGTTCTTTGATGAAAAGACAACACTTGGTTTCCAATACAGGAGTTGTCAGCTTCACAGTCTGCCTCCTCTTGTACTACAAGACTAAGAAAATGAAAGCTTATGAACCGCATTCTCTATTCTATTTTTACGTTTGCAAGCCTTTTGCTAGATCTTGACCCAGAATTTCTAGGGAATATTTACTAAAAAGTGACCTAAATAATACTCTACTTCCCACTTACAAATGACAAATCAAATGGCTGAACAAAACAGAAAGGACGAAAGTAAAGGAAGGGAAAGGGGACAGCAACTACACTTTCCCTGTTATAGGGAATTATAACTACGGTTGTAATTTAGTTATAATTTAGAGGTGTCCTCTAATTTCTTAGGGCAGGTGATAGCTACTTACCTCCTTAGGTAGTACGTTATTCACTGGTACTGAAGTGTCAAGCCCAGTAGATCGACCACCTGCCTCAGTTTAGGCTGCTGCATGCCCAAGTGTCACCTTGTAATTTAGATTATCTTCTCCCAGTCACCTGCTCTCCTTTTCTACTGTTCATCCCTGTTCCTTTTTGTTAGTCGCTCCTTAGTGATTTTCTGCTTTTTCATAGGAGATCACATATAAAGACACAAATAATCCTCGTTGCCCCAGGAAGGTTGCTTTTTTCAAAGATTTCCCTTCCCCTTCTAGGAGCTGCTGCATCCCCAGGCTGAAAGGGAGGTTTTAGATTAGGATGACTGCTGGCCCGGAGCACATTTACGCCAAGTTAGTTTGCCCAGCCTTCTCACACATTACTGTAATTACATCACTATTTCACATTTATACCATGCTTTTTCTCAGTGGCTGACTTGTTAACAGAAATGCAGCAAAGCATAAACTTCCAACAGAACGTTTCAAGCCTGCCTGTCTGTGTTGAACTCCTTTTCTATCCACAAGATGCCAACGGAGCACTCCCCCCTTCTTGGTTTTCCATTCCTCTACAGTGCTCAGGAAAGGGCTGCTGTGTTTTGGTTTTGTTGCTGTTGGGTTTTTTGGTTTGGTTTTTTTTTTCTTTTTTTTTTTTTTTCTCCTAAGCCTCAGGCTTGTATATTTGAATCTCTTCTTATTTATTTAATTTCTTAAGTTAAAAGTTCTAATTCAAGTAGATGCCTTTTTTCATGCCCCTTCAGCACCCCCAAATGTCTCCTAATTCTGTAGTCTTTTAGGCTGTGACAATCAGAGCTGGACACAGATTTCAGCTGAGGTTGTATGATCTGCACATATGTGATTCTTAAACATTTTGTTGATCATAGCCACATGCTGCGCTGTCTACACTGATAGCTGTCTTTTTCTGGAAACAGTACTGTTAACATATGATATGCAAGATTAATTTTTTACCTTCTGCACTTTGTGCAAACTTCATTTGCCATTGTGCTCCCTGGACACCAACACTGATGAAATTCCCCCAGTCTTTTGTAGATTGACAACAGAAATGAAGTTTTCAGGGCTCAGCTGAAGCAATGAGGAAAAAAATTCTCACCTTCACTTGCATGGTAAGAAAAGATGTAAAGAAGCAAGAAAGGGCAGATCTTCAAGCTCCCAAACTTCCATCTTCATGCAAAGCCTCAGTGGTTTTGACTGACTCCATGTAGAAGATGACGAGCAATCAGCAGGGCAATGACAGTAACTCTCCTCTTGATCTGCTGAGTGGCAGCAAGGAACATAGTTTGTTTCAAAGAAGCAAAAAATAACCAATCCAGAGGTCTTAGGAAGAGGAATTCTTCATCTCATCTAATTAATTAATTAATTAATCTAATTAAACTCCAAAGATGGACATCTCAGACAGATGTTCAAACTATTCCCAGAATTCATCAACCCCAGGATGTAACAAAATTTTGAACTTTCAGATGGAAGCAGTAGTAACCAAACCTGCTGGTTTTAATGTAGGCTGCGAGCAGCTTTTAATGACAAATGTTGAACTTAAAAATGTGTTATCTACAGTCTGGTCTGAACATTAGTTGAGGATATAGGAAAAGATTGTTCATTGTTTAACAAGATAAACAACTTGGACTGGTATTTTGTCTGCCTTCATAGCAGATCTATTTTATAACTATTTTCAGCCCACCTTTTATCATTAAACTAGGTCCCTGTGCAAGTTTACTTGATAACTTTAAAACCTATTAGCCAACTTCAACCAAACGCAACAAAGATAGGGACCTTGGAAGAAATTAATATCCTACAAATGTCATGTAAATCACAGAATGATATGGGGTCGGAAGGGACCTCTGGAGATCATCTAGTCCAACCCTCCTGACAAAGCAGGTCCACCTAAAGCAGGTTGCACAGGAACGTGTCACCGCGTGGGTTTTGAACGCCTCCAGAGACAGAGACTCCACTACCACTCCGGGCAGCCTGTTCCAGTGCTCTGCCACCCTCAAAGTGAAGAAGTTCCTCCTCATGCTTAGATGGAACTTTTTATGTTCAAGTTTGTGCCTGTTACCTCTTGTCCTGTCACTGGGCATCACTGAAAAGACTGGCCACATCCTCTTGACACCCACCTTTTAAGTATTTATAGGCGTAAATACCCATCAGGAAAGAAGAAAAAGATCACAGAGGTGCCCCCAGGTGGGAAGGATTGACCGAATGATCTCTTGACTTCAGCTCAGCAGGAAATCCACACCAGGCAGAACTCTCAAGAGCCTCAGCCTCAGCAAAGAATCACAGTGTTGCCGGGTCAGTCAGTTACAGGGCTCTGTTTCCAACCATGTACAACTTCAGTCAACCTAGTTGCACGGAGCAACTAATCTATTTTATAATTTCAACGTCAGTAGCATCTGAAGCATCAAATCTATCCTTCTGTGCCATCCTTTCAATCTCTGCTCACCTCTGAATTTCATGAATGACATGTAACAGAAAATCATTAGCAGAATTCAGGCCCTTAAGGGGATTAAGTCAAACTAATTTCCCATTTCAATTTAATCACATTTCATTGCTTCGCTACTCTTGTAATATTCTAGCCCACCTGGTCCTTCAGCAGCCTTTGAGGTATCCTTAAGGACGGCCAAAGACTGCGTCTTCCTGTTTTTTCTAAAGGCAAATAAAACCTCTGAAATCTTTCAGACCTTCTTTGTACACTGTAAAATGAAAAAGGAGCGGCCTTTAAAAACATGGTTGGAGAAGTAGCACACCAAAGTTCTTAGTGTCCTAGAATTATCTTGCCTTTTCTCCTTCTCTCTGCTGAACTTCAACAGGGGACGATTTGTTCTGATGAGGTTCGATTGCAACATCATAACTGCTGCAGGAGCAGGTGACCTCTTCAGGCTAAATCACCTCCCAGACCCAAAATTGCGTCTTTGAGGCGTGCTGATGGTGAAGCCGTGAGTTTAATCCAGTTCTGCAGCTGAATATATAAATATTCCAGGAAATTCGCGTTTTAAGAGAGGAGTCTCAGCCACTCTGTTTGGAAAGAGCTGAGGGGTAAGGTGGACTACTTTTTTGAGGTTTTGACATTTTGGTAGAACAAGGGAGATGACACGAAGGCTTGAGAACATTTGGCTGAAAAGTTGTAACTCATCACAGAATGATATGGGGTTGGAAGGGACCTCTGGAGATCATCTAGTCCAACCCTCCTGCCAAAGCAGGTCCACCTAAAGCAGGTTGCACAGGAACGTGTCCATGCAGGTTTTGAATGTTTCCAGAAACAGAGACTCCACCACCTCCCTGGGCAGCCTGTTCCAGTGCTCTGCCACCCTCAAAGTGAAGAAGTTCCTCCTCATACTTAGATGGAACTTTTTATGTTCAAGTTTGTGCCCATTTCCTCTTGTCCTGTCACTGGGCACCACTGAAAAAAGTCTGGCCCCATCCTCTTGACACCCACCCTTTCAGTATTTATAGGTGTTGATCAGATCCCCCCTCAGCCTTCTCTAGACTCAGAAGACCCAAGTCACTGAGCCTTTCCTTGTAAGAGAGATGTTCTAGGCCCCTGATCATCTTTGTAGCCCTTTGCTGTACCCTCTCCAGCAGTTTCCTGTCCTTCTTGAACTGGGGAGCCCAGAACTGGACACAGTAAGCCCACTCTGGACACAGAGTCTTGCCGCTTGCATCAAAGAGGGTGCTCTGCTGATTGCTGGCCACACTGGGCCTATAGATACATATGGGTTCCTTGCTGGGAGGGCTAACGGTGCCTGTCCACACTAGCCAGATCACTGTAATATTTCCTATGGAGCTGCGATCTCATTAGTACGTAGCTATCATCATACCACATTCCTTTGAACTTCCTCCTGCTGCAATGAAGACATGGAAAAATTTTAGACAAGTTGAGTCACAGCTTAACAAAGGATTCGTTACAAATGTTTGGTTTTCTCCTTAACACCATAGAGGGCCTTTGTATTTTTACTAGGTTTTGGGTCTTTAATGGTGAACTCCCACCTTCTTCTTGAATAGGATATCCCCCAGGGCCTTCAAACACCTCCAGAGTGAATGTGCTCTCTTGACCGCGCTTCCAAAATCTGCCAGCATAGGGAGAAATTATAAGCAAAGTCAAGCTATGATTACATTATGTATTGCATTTGCTGTCACTGGCCAATCTACTAAATGAACCTTTTAAAATGTTATTATCGGTCTTGTCTACCCTCTGACCCTACTTTTGTCTTCACTCCTGAGAAGAACTGCAAGTAATGCCCTGCGACATTTAAATGCAATCCCCCAACAAGCGCCATTTCCGACGTGTTAGACTCAACCTTCATGATTAAGGGCATGAATAACCAGAAAATAAAGGTCTGTATCTTTACCACATCTCAGCTGTTCATGAGGTGGTGGAGCTGAAATCTGTGATAAGAATCAGAAGGCAGAGCCAAACTGATAAGTAGTCTAATCCTGTTGATGGAAGAAGAAAAAGAAAACCAGCTGGGATTTTTCACTCTTTGTTTCTCTAATTATGTCTAGACTATATGTGTTGTGCAGCTTGGAAATATCTGGAAATATTAATCAAATTGCATTCTTATTATGATGTCAATAATCAATTTGCAAGAATGAGCAGAGATCGGATTTAGGAAAGAAAAGAAATATCAGATTTGCAGATCCATGTTGCTTAACAGAACATCACTGAACTTCAAAGACAGAAATGTTCTTTCTTCCCAGTTTGTAAAATTTATTCTAGCCAGCACTTCTGGTTCCCATGAAACTAGAATTTTACATCACTAACACCAGAGGAGTGATGCGGAGGAGAAGATTTCACTTCTTGCCCTCTTGGCTTTCCATTTTAAAAAATAAAATACCCGTTTCAGCCTTCAGAAGGATTTCCTCCGCCAATCTTAAATACCGTAACAGAAAAGCAGCTACAGAGTTTTATGATCTCCGGTCTGAGGCTTTAGTCTTCACAGATTGTACACAATTTCAACCTATTCCTATATATTTTCTTTTAAAAGCCTATCTTTAATAAAATAACTAAGGCTTC
Source organism: Xenus cinereus (assembly GCA_025774025.1). NCBI lineage: Eukaryota > Metazoa > Chordata > Aves > Charadriiformes > Scolopacidae > Xenus > Xenus cinereus. The sequence continues at coordinate 193,068,973 of JAOXJK010000001.1, forward strand.
AAAGCTATAGTGACTTATGTATGTGTCTAACTTCAGGTTAGAGGAGAATTTCAGATGAGTATCTGTGCACTCTGAATATAGCAAAATAGTGGCAGGATCAGAGTTTTCTGTTGGTACTTGCTACGACAAAGAAGGAACAGCAATGGACAGAGAGCAAGCCAAAAAAAACTGGAGGCACGGAGTAACACGTGACGTTAATCAGATATGCAGAGATCACTCTTCTCTCTGCTCCTTCGTTAGCTGCGGCACTTAGAACAACACCTCATCTAACCACAAGCCAAATTTTGGAGGAGCGTGTCTGTAGGTACGATCTGTCATCAAAGGTGACAGTGACATTTACTGTCTTTTCAAGAAAAATCTTTTAAGAGCAGGTATGTCACTGGATCCTCTGGATTCATACCAGAGGTGCATGTTTTGACTGTTATTTAACTAGCCTATAAGTGAGCTGTTTAATTAACAGGTAGACCAAGTAGTTTAGAATATACAATTATATTCCCAGTGCAGACTTGAAAACTGCTCTCTTCAACGGCTTCTTTATTTTTTTCAGTTCAGGCATACTTACTTAGCTGATCTGTCAAAAACCGTGAAGTTTAAAGCGGGTGCGTCTTTATCTGCTATTTTCCGTCAAACTGGAAAATCTCTCTCTCTAAGAAATTATTTTTTTTAATCTCGTAACGTTACTAAAATTATTGATTCGGGTGTGTTCCAACCTTTCTATTGGCAGACCCGTTACTGGTCACAAAATTAATTACTATGCTTAAATGTGATCCTGAGTCTGTAGAGTTGACAAACCTGCCCACAGGATACCTGCAATTTGCAGGGATAACACAGGTCTAAGATTTTGCAGGAATAAATTCTTCTTAAAAAAGTAGATGTCATATATAGCCAGAATGGTGCGATGAGATTATAGGCGATGCTTTTTGGAGGAGTTTAAAGCAAAGGGATAGATCATGAAAATGCAGTTAAAGCTGTAAGAAAACAAAAGATAACTATGTACTCTGAAAAAATAATGGTGAAAAACCAGATAGATATATTGATTTTCATAATTTTGGTACTTGTTCACAGTCTGACACTGATTCCCTCTGATAACATTCCCCAGAAGGCGGCAAATTCTACCTTTTCATTCACATTTTGCAAGATAGAGATATTCAAATCAGTATTTTTTGGCTATTAGAATACGTATTTCCTTTACTTCTGTAGGTCCTAATGAGTGGTCAAATTCCAAGCCACTGAGCTGGATACACGGAAAATGTAATCACCTGCAGATGGTGTTATTTAAGCATTTATTTAGGTGCACATTAGGTATTCCTAAAAATGTAATAAAAGAAAATTCCACTTATTGACTGCCTAATTTCAGAGACCGTAACCAGCTCAAGGTGTTCCCGGAGCACAGGCTTTGTGTGAGGATCCCGTTGTAGCCTGACTGCTAAAGGCTAAAGAATTCCAGATGTGCTGGGGCAGAGGAGGAGGATGGGGAGGGTATGACTCCAGGCACAGAGGAGGGTATTCACTGGGCAGGAAAGAGCCCTGAATTTTGGCCTTCGTTCTTGGGATTGGATTTTAATCGATGGCTCTTGAATGTAAAATGCAGAAGAGAGGAGCAGAGTGCGGTCCCCAGGTGTGGAAAGTTTGCTGTTGATGTACCCAGTAGACAAAGCTGTTGACTGAGGTGGACACCATTGGGCTCTCTCCTGAGAAGGTGATGACGCACCATGGAGATGACTATCACCCAGTGTGGTGAGTGGAGCTCCACCCTACTGTAACTTCAGAAAGGACTTCCCAGAACAGTGGGAGACGGAGAAAGAGACACCTGGCTCCTGCTGAACACACAATTCCCAAATCACAAAAATGCTCCTCAGCGACCTCCTGCCTGTCCGGCTGCATCCCTCATCCAGACAGGCTGGTGAAACCTGTTAGACAGCACCTTCTCACTGTGCGGCTCTCCTCCTGCTTGCTCACAACTCTTCTACAGCTTTGTTTACATGTTAGAGTGGAGAAATTTAAATTTCATGTGCGTGGGGATGGCTGCGTTGGCAGGAGGCTTTCGGGGCACACTGCTCCGCTCCCAGGAGCACGCCGCATCCCTTGCCTAATTAGAGAGCGTGTTCTTGGAGACAAAGATCTTGTCAGGCTGTTCACAAAGTGCTCCACAAACCATATAGGGAGGTCTAGGAGAAGTTACTACTTCACCTTCCAAGCCTTGCCTCGCATACAGCCGGGCCCTAGGTGACGGTGATATTAATAGCAATGCAATACTGCGATTAAAGTGTCTGCTCAGCGTTTAGAGGGAGACTCAGATGAGGGACCTCAAGGAATCCCCATGACAGGGACAGCTGAGATATATACTGTTTCCCAAGAGGCAGGAGAGGGACGGGCAGCTCTCACGTTCACCCTGTCACCGCTACAAATACTTCCATCCCACCGATCTGGCTGGAGCGACGTGGCGCTCTTTCGGTCCCGTGGGAGATCTTCTTCTCGTGCCCTAAAAAATCACCACTTTGCTGAAAAACTGGCACCCCCTGCTATTACACGGCGGATTCATTGCCAGTCAGGGAAGAGCTGCGCACTGCTCGCTGCTACGGTTATGTTCAATCCCATGGCAAGACAGGGTCCCCTGGGCAAGGGGGAGGATAACTACACCTTCTCACAAGGTGGGAGTCTGGGACTGCATGGAAGGTACACTGGAACCTTTGCTTTTTTCAAATAATAAAAACAAGGCCATTTTAATTACGAGAATGAAGCCAAAGGAAAAAGAAAAAAAAAAACAAAACAACAAAACCAAACCACACCGCATTTTGGTGCTGTGAATTCCATGGCATCATCATGAAGATAAAAGAAGAGATGCAGAAGGAAGATAAAGAGATTAGAGTATCAGAATTATTACAAATATTGCCAGTAGCAGTGCCTGTTCCCAAGGCTGCCTGCCATTTCTCAGCGATAAGATCCAGGTTTTCAGGTTTGGGGTTTTTTTTTTTATTTGGGCTGGAAAGCTCCTAGCTACTTTCTGCTTTAGACTCCAAGATATTAATGCTGAAGGGTTCAGCCATTTCTACAACTGAGGTTACAGAAAACTATAAACAGAGTTGTTTTGTTGGGAAAAGCTGAGGTTGTTTAAGTTTTGCCACACTGGCCAAGAGCGTGCCCTTTGATACACCTATGAAAATCCAGCCAAATTTAGCCAAATTATAAGCCTCTCAAAAAACTATGGCTTGCATATAATCAGTGAGTCTTTGCTGGAGCCTGGCAGCTCCAAGGGTGGAAGCAAACTGCAAAAAGCCAGGGATTCTCATAACTAAGGTAGAGTTTATGTATTTTTCATGTGATTGGTAAAAAGTTTGATGCTGAATGTAATGAGAGGTCCAATCCTGTACTTTTTGACACCTGAGATACACGATGTTAGCGGCTGCTCAAGCCTTGTGAGAGTTCACAGGTGGTTCCTCGGAGTCTAATCTGGCATCTGCTGCTGAGGCAAACGTGCGCTCACTCCAGTGCAGGGTACTCCTGATGCAAGACGATATTGAAAGTGAAAATAAATTAAAAAAACCTACCAGGCATCTGATGCTACTTTTAGAAAAAAGCAATTCAGATTATCCTAAAATTATAGGAAAAGTGCAGGTAATGCAATACTTTGATTTTAGCAATATTCTCACAAATAGTATCTTCTTCATCATGTTTGATTCTTCCATTAGCTGTGTGTAGCTAAAATATAATACAGAAAGAGAAGAACCACGGAAGAATGAAGAGATCAAGAAACGTGAATTAGAAATTTGTATCCTATACTTCACAGCATGGGCATGTCCTTTTATCCATAAGCATGAAAAATGCTTAATAATTCATATAGTCTTGATTCAAGGGAGAACCACGGACATTCAAATAATTCCTTAAACATATTTTGAATGTAGTTTGCCCTTCACTCACTATTTGCTGGGAATACCGTCTGGTGAACCATGTCAGTCCTTATTGGAGTTCCCCCCTGAACAGGGTGCTGTGCCGCTAAAAGAGGTTATCCCAGGTATCACGCAGGCAAAGGACACATGCAGAAGGCATCAAGGTCGCTGGAGCAAGGAAAGCTCCTCAGCCTAGAGTTAGGATGAGGTTGTGAACCTACGGGACCGTGATTTCTGGAAGAGGCTCCAGCACACCTGCCTGCTGCCCTGAATCATCCCGAGTGGGAAAGCTCAGCAGAAACCTTGGTAATGTCCCAGTGCAGTATGGCAAGAACAGGATGTTCCATCCCAACAGGCTGGTTCTCTTACAGGTAATTACGTGATTGTATAAGGGCCATGACATATGGACAACTGGTTAACAAAAAAGCCGTGCCATCTGCTTTTATGGCTGTATTAATCCCAAACTGTTTGACTGCAGCTTTCCCACACTGTCTTCACTCTCTTCTACGTTGTGATAAATCACGTATATTATTTTTCCTATATTATGAACATCTGCTGTAACATCATGCTCCCGCAGTGGTTTTGTTTCGGGAGAAACAAGATGTGCTGAGATGCCCTTGCTCCCAGACCCCAAATAACTCTTCCTGGCAAAGGGTGAGGAAACTCTGGAGTACCAGAAAGCGTGGCAGGGGGAAGCTTCTGGCTTTGCCTTCCACTTTCTCTCTCTGAGGCCAGCAGGAGCAGCAAACTGAGCCCCTCATGTCTTTCCATAGGCTTCCAGTGCCCAAGCCACCCCTTCCTGTGGCTGTCTCTCCCCCGTGCTCAGCATCGCTGCCCAGGTGGGCTGAATTAGCTCTGCCCACCATCATTCACCTTCTATATCACTTTACAAGACTTGTACTGCTTCCCCCCGATTCCTGGCGTGCATTTTCAGGCATTTTTTGCACTTGCTTAAAAATTTCAGCCCTGTAATGATGATAGCTTGAAACCTGCAAGTTTGTTTTCTTCTTTACACCCCCTTTTAGTTAGAATCTGGTACAAAATGAGCTGACCTGAAAGGAGAGTGCAGCAATAGTGCTGTGATATAGCCGCGCTACTAGCATCGGGCTTTTTCAGTGCCGAGCTGTACAGCTGGGCACAATGCTCACTTTGAAATCCCACACCACACACGTGATGGCTTTCATTAAAAATATTATCTGGTGATGATGGTGCTATGGAAAGAACGCTCTCATCAGCACACTTACAGACCCAGGCTGGGGAGGGAGGAGACCGGGGCATTTTTTCCATTTTCATGACTGGTTGTAATCTATAGGGGAATGACTGATTAGGCGGGCAGATGTTGCACTGAAGAGGAGACAAAACTTGGAGTTTAGAGTCTTATAGGTGCTAGGATGTGACACAAGTGAAAATGGGCGCATATGAGGGGTACAGATTTAATTACAAGTTTATACAAATCAGGGAGGGGAGCCCTAGGAGGAGGGGGAAGGGTTTGACCCTGAAAGAGGGGAGATGGAGCTGAGATGTGGGGAA
>JAOXJK010000001.1:193083767-193135755 GCA_025774025.1 Xenus cinereus
CTCCTTTTTTTTTGGGTGAGATACATGGCTTGTTTTGGTCCCCCCCTTGGGTCTGCTTACATCGCAGACGATTTCATAGACGACCTCTCTGTCTGTCTGAAAAAGATGTATGCAGAAGTAAAGTCTGTGGCGAATGAATTTCTTTATTGGACTGCAGCAAGTGTGTCATTAGGGAGCTGTTAGTGTAAAAGATGATTGCCCTGCAGGCATTCACAGGCTGCTTTGGAGCAGAGAGGCGTTTTTGTAGAAAGCAGAGACCAGTTAGTCAGGTACAGTGGCCTGTAAGTTGCCTATTGCTGCCTCCCCAGAGAGCTAAGACTTTTAGGTATCACAAAAAATGGAATGGCATAGGACTTTGAAACAAAAAAAAAGTATATTAATTTTAAGTAAGTTTCTGTAAATAAATGAGTTAGTTGTATTGCTGTGGCTAAAGCTCTGTATTCTCTGCTGTCTGTGTGTAAGAAAATAGATGATGAACTTCTTCCTAGAGCTTAGGAGCTACACTGCTGAAGAGACTGCCTCTGAGAGAAGGTCCTAAGCTGTCAGATAGGGATCCTGCTTTTGAGGGTGGGTTCTCTGCCAGCCATGCATCCTGCTCAAGCCTTCTGCCTCCTATCCCATCCTCACCTGACCTCAGACCCATAGCTGTGTGTATGAATGTTTCTTTTGAAAACAGCTGCTGCATAAATTATTAGACAGAATTTTGGCATCGACCATTATGCACCATCATTTTCTGAAGAAAGCTTTCTTTGTCATCTTTCAACAATTGCGTTATTTGTTGGCTTCTGCGGCATAATTGGAAACATGGATGATACTGATTTAAAAATCCTAACTGCCTTGTAGTGAAATGAATTGCAATCACAGTTCTTCATTTCAAGAGGATTCTTGAAGTTCTGGATGACTTTTTGTTTGTTTGTGATGTGGAACCTGCTGGTGTTTTGGTGGTTTGGTCCAGAGTCCAGATTACTGCCTGTGCTGTGAAGGTTTTGAGGGCTGGAGTGTTGTAGCAGCAGGAGCTCTGCTAAGTCAGAACCCTGCTAATCCTGACTTGGAAGAGGCACCTTTGGGAACTGAAATGCCAAAGTGATGAGCCTTTATGTCTGGTAGGTCACAAGTTGGTTTCAGAATGCCGGAAGCGACAGGGATCTCATTCCCAATCCCAGTTGGCTGCATTTTTTTTCCTCCTCCCTATTTGCAATGTCATTTCACATGAGTGTTAAGATAAAAGTAAATGTAAGCAATTGTTTCAAAGATAAAAATTTAGTAAAACTGATACGGTTGCATCCACTAAATATAAATTTATTGGAAACGCGTAAGTAGCAGAAGTGAACTCCAACTCCAGTAATAATAGTGGTGATGCACAGTATTTTGCCTGGCAGTGATTTTTGGTTTCTTTTGGCCAAATATTTTCCTTGTGTTTGTTTTGTTTTGTTAATGTTAGCTGCTGCCAATAATTGGGAAAGATAGGGTGTTATTTTTCTATTCAGTGCTTACTTGATTTCAATTTTTGCACAATTTTAAGATTCTGAACATCTTTTTATATAGATGTATTACTTGGTTAAAGTGTTTTTGTGTGAATATGCTGTTTTGGAATTGCATAAAATTTTGAGTATGGAAGCATAAAGACACAGTCTGTTTTTTGCATTATGTAAAAGATGGAAACAATGGTCTGTGGATTTAAGTTGTAGACTCTATCAGTTGAGTTTGGTTTTGTTGTTTTTTTCTGTTATAATATGGCACAAGGACTTTATGATCTGAACTAGAAACAAGGTCAGCGTACTTGGCTCTAGATTTATTATATTTCTTTCCCTTTTTTTAAAGAAATTATAGTGTTTTTTTGTTCTGTTTTGTTTTTTTACTCTTGTAAAAGATATTACAGCAAACACTTAACAACAAATACCTTGGCTATTATTTGTTTTGCAGAGAGTTGTGGTTTTTTTTTTTTCTTTCCCTCTGTTGCCTGCGTACTGTGATAATTTGTCAGACCCTCAAGATCTGCGGGGCTGACAGTGAAACTTCATTTTTATTGAGTTTTGCACAAGAGGATTCTTACTTTTAGCTGATAGCTTTGTTTTATTGCATGTGAACAATAAAAGTTAATTCTGTAAACTCATCTAAATTACTTGTCTACCAGTTGTGGTTTAATGAGGTGGTATTATCCTACAAAACTTTGTAGTCGTGTTTCTGATTTTAAAAATTACCTTAAGGTTTTAAAATATTTTTTCAAATAAGTAATTTAGGGTTGGTTGATAGTAGTTTAACAAAATTTTGGGGTAAAACCCAAAGTAAAAAATTGGGACATATTTATGGAAGAATTTGCAGTGATAAAACATATGAGGGTATGACAGTCATTTTAGAAGGTGATAGACATGGTCTTTCTTGGAACGAGCTCAGAAAGTAATCAGTTGTTAACACAGATCTCCGCCTTGTGCCATATGCTCTCATTTGTCTCCTGGAGACTGGACTTACTGATCAGTCATCTTACCATACCCCTTCTTCTCAATGCCAGTATAACCATAAGCACATGAAAATAGTTGTGCTGCTTTCTATTCCTTGTAGTACTGTTGAGTTGGCACGCTTATAAAATGGTGGATGAGAATCTAATTTAGCTTTTACATCGTTAATTAACTGAGTTTAACTCTAGGGCTTCAATCTGCCTTCAGTTTTGCAAGCAGCGAGCCTCTACTGTCAAAAAGGTGAACACAGGGATTACTACAGCTCAGAATCCTGCTTGCTGTTAGCAGATATTAGAGCCAAGCTTGTTTTGCTTTTTACTGTTCTTTTGATTTTTTTTTTTCTTTCCTTTTTTTGAGGAGTACATTTGGGAAAGCGGGGAGAAGAGAGGGCAATCTCTTCTGTGAACTGGAAATGTGCTATAAAATTTTATCAAAAACCAGTGTTGTAAGCACTCTTTTTTATTCCCCTTCCCCCCCAAGCTTTTTTGGTTTAAAAAAAAGAGGGGGAAGGAAATTGCAGAAAAGTGTATTCATGTTTTTCCAGAATATATTCAACAATATTTTAGGAGAGTAGTCTTACTGATACTGTCCAATGCTTTAGAATGTCTTCTGTAATTAAAAAAATAATCTACCGGAATGTAATTCTCTTTATGCTGTGCAAACATAGTATCATACCTTTTTAGTTGTGCTACATTATTTATATCATGATGAATATAACTTAAAGACACAGTTTAATTTTTTCAGGCTGATTTTTCATTAAACAAAATTTGTTCCGTATCTGCGTTATACCATTAGATGTCTCTTTCTGTAATCTTTAGTCTTAACAGTCATTTTTCTTTACCAGCCAGCAACATTGATGCTTCTTAAATTCTGTTTTCATCCTTTCTCTCTTTTTTGTCCAGTCCCTCTTTTCAAACATATCTCTGCAAATCAGAAGAAGAAACAAAAATGAAATGCTACTGCACCTTAGGTTGCTGTGCAAATTTTTCTGATGTCTACTGTATTTTTTATTGCAAAGAAGCAAAGAAAAAGGACTTCTTTTGTAAATATATATAACAATACTTTATATTTGCATTTTTCTTTATGAATGAGAAGCCATTTGTACAAAAGTTTGCTTTTGATAAATGAATTACTCTAAACATTTTGCTTTTCTCCTTATATATTTTTATTAAGCACTTCTCAATATTTTATTCACCTGATGCAGTCATGGAGTTATAATACTGGCATCTTGTATTGTTCTGAGTAGTATGTCACTTTCATTTTTCTTAGTATAAATGTTAATTCCAGTTAGTATTTTTGAAGGCAGTGCCATTCTTGTACTCCTTGCAGATCAGCAGCAGGACTGATTCGTGGAAGTCATTACTTTAACAGTGTGCAAGAAGGTGACTAGCTGAGTTAGAATGAATTGCAAAGGAGGCAGGATGCTATCTACTGATAACATTGCAAGTATTTTTTTTTTTTTTTTCCAAGGCATAAAAATTTTTGGAACAGAACACAATAGTGAATACTTCCATTACCATGTAGACATAACTTACAGCCTTTCTGCTTAAAAAAGAAAAAGAAAGAAAAATATATTTTAAGCAGAGCAGATTTTCTTCTTTTCTTTTACTGGGATGGTGTACTTGCATTTCTCTTCATTTGGGAAAATAACCATATCATTCCTTCACTGAGAGAAACAGATGCTTTTATAGATATGAAATAGTTTTGATGCTTTAAAACTATGGTTTTGTTTTCATGATATTTCAAGTTTGACTGGAGTTGACAGATTAAATTGCAGCTTTGGAGTTCCTTGTGCAAATTTTGCTTCCCTGTAAATAATGTTAATGGTTTTTATATTGGAAGATGTCTGATATAAAAAGTTTTAAAAATAATTTTGTCACTTGGGGAACTGTTGTCTCTTTATTCTGACATTAATGGATTCATATTCTACAAAAAATAGAAAGGAGGTTACTGCTTAGAAACCTGTAGATTTTGGTACTGGCTAACTTAATTGCTTTTATATCATCTACTGAAAAGTATATTTTGTACATGTAGAGCAACTGCTTTGGAATTTGTACTATTTGCTGTGATGTACATGAACTCTGTTTTGATTAATTTAAAAACAACACTTTTAATTTTGTTTTTGGCAGAAGGGGACAAAGAGTTTGTTGAAGACTTAGGTGGACAAGAGACTAAAGAAAACAAGAAAAATGCCGAAACCAGTAAGTAGCTGTTTTCTTACTCATCTAAAATCTGTCAGGGTTTTCACATTTTAGAGTGGTGAAAACAGCTCTAGTTGTTTTGACTCTGCCCTTTCTAGATTTCGTAAGATCTGACAATGTACAGTTGGACTTGAGATAGTTTGTACCAGTACGTGAAAAAAGATCAGGAAATCTTAGTACTGCAAGTAGCACGGAGCACATGTGGAGGTGGGGGCAGTACTTAGAAAACACAGTGAACTTAGTGCCCATTTGGCTGGCAGGAGGAATGACTTTTCAGGAATTGTTTACTTTGAGATGAGATGACATACAGTGGTTAATGGAGGCATAATTGCAGACTGACTCAATGTCTGTGAGAATCAGTGGAAGGATTTGCTGCAGGATTTGGCAGGGAAAGACAGAACATGTGTTAAAGGGTCTGTGACAGCAACAGCACTAAGTTAGGTGGTCATTTTACCATAGTAGAAGGTATAATCCAAAAGGTAAGTGTTGGAAGAGAGGAAATAAGCAATGTTTGTGGTCTCCTATTCATCTCGCTTCAGCTGAGATAAGGGTTCATCCACTTTATATCTAGAGGAAAAAAATAATCTCCAACTTTTGTTTTAATAATAGTTCTAGAATTCTTTGAGGAGATAATTATTCAGCAGCTTGTTTCTTTTGCTGTTGGTGTAGTATTGATTGCTTTGGATTTCATCTGCTGTGTGTTTAATGACTTTTGGTTTTCTCTTCCCCTTGTAACCAGTGAGCAAAGCATTCAGAAAGGGAACTGAATTGTCAGGGGAGATGGTTTCTATTCAGACCAGTTGGTCTATGTAATAGCCTTCAGGCTTTCTTTGTTTTCTGATGTTTCGTTGAAGTTGTAGATTAGGAGCAGAGCAGATCTGTTACTAAGAATAAATATGTCTGTGTGCATGTGTGTACACATTTATACATACCTATACATAGCTGTAAAAAAGTTTTTTGCGATTAATCAGAAATTGTTACTGTAAATAGTCTGTATTGCATGTCAGTGTTTGGAACCAGTACAGCTTAATGAATAATGTCAGCATGGGACTGTCCAAGGGCTAGAAGTTCTGTTCTGAGCTTTGCTGTTGGTCTACTGACCAACTGGCCATACCACACTATTTCTCTAATTTCTTCTTCCTTCCCTCTGCCCTGCCTTATGGACTGGGGGCAAGATCTTAGCACTTTCTGAAGGTTTAAGTATTCGTATCCTGCTCCCTTCTTACAGAAAGCTGCACTATTAAGGGCAGGGAAATGTGTTAGCAGCATACTGTTTTCTGAGCTTTTTGAGTCCTGGCTACAGTAATTGAACGGTGCCTTTGATAGAGCTTCTCAACTGGAAAACTGTATTTTAAGAATAAGGCAAAAAGTCACTGTGAGCTGCTGTGGTTCCTGAGGCCCCCAACACCATGCAGCTACAGAGCAATGAAGTCATAGAAGTGATGACTAAGAAAAAAGACAGCCTAAGTGACATTACTTCTTTTTAAATTCCGGGATTGGAACCGTGAAATTTAGGCAGGCAGGGTTCCCTCTATTTTAAGGACCCAAGAAAATCATAGGAAATACAGTTTTAGGGTTGTTGACAAGAAAAGCAGTATCCTTAGAATTGAGATTGCAGAGGTGTTGGAAGAGCTCACAATCCACCCCAGGAATGGAAATTAGCTACCAGATCTTAGGAAAGAAGCTGGACTCATGCCACAGATGAGATAATTTTTTTTTTTCCTTTTATGAGGGGCTTTATATAAAGAGTTCTCGTGTGTTTCGATGTTCTTGTTTGTCTCCTGACGATGTAGGCACATGTGAGATCTTAGAAGGAAGCCAAGTGAAAAGGAGCCATTAAAAAATGAAATTAAATTGATTATGCTTCTTGACAAATGTTATATGGATTTCTTCCTGTAAGCTACAGGTTGCTGTAATTATAATTGGTAACCAGTGAATAAAAAAGTAGCATGCATGCCAAAGATTAAGTAATTTTACCTATAAAAATCAAACCTCATATTTTGCTCTGGTTGCTTCTTAAATGGGAGATTGCTTTGGTGCTTTTCCCCTTCCCCCTCCCCCTGCCTTCTTTGGAGATGGTAGGAGCCTAGTCATTGGTTATGTTTAATGAATCCAACATCGTTCTTCGAAGAGTCTTGCTGTTCTGCTAGGGTTTGATAGTACCGGACTGTAGAAGATCTCTTGCTCTGGGTGTACATGGTAGCTCTTACCAGTTGTTTTTGAAGACAATCCACAATAACCAAATGAACTTCTAGTCCAGAAGCTATTTGTGTTTCAACTCTGTGTTATTTATTTTTGATAGTGGTTACAGTGACTGTCCTGTTCTGTAATTGTATTATTGGAGGTCTTTTAACCCGAAAACTAATGAAATAATCATGGATAAGGACTAAGAAAACCCAGTTAGCGTAACTGCTGAGAATTTTGACAGTGTTATTTTATAGCTCTCTTCTTTTTTATTACTGTGACCTATTTAGGTATATATTTACATTCCCCCCCAGGTTCTTCTATAATGATCCAGTTGATAGTTTTCAGAAAATCTGGTCATCTTGTAAATATATGAACCTGTGCATTACAACTATAAGTGAATTCTCTCTATGTTTTTGGAATTTTTTTTTTGTTATGCACATTATATATATATATAGAGAGAGAGCGCTTTATAATATATATAATTATATCTATAGCTTTATAATTAAGCTATAGATTAGTTTAAACAAAATCAGTAAACGCTAAATCACAGAAAAAACAATGGAATAGATTTTAGTTTAACTTTTTTGCTTTCATGTTGAGAAGTTATGTAGTATTCCAGACAGAATTAAGTAAATGAAGATTAGTAAAGGGTCTTGGCATAGTTGAATTTTAAAGCAGAGATCTTTCGATTTTCCGAGAAGTCTCAGTCTGAAATAAGATTCATGCCCCTGTGAATGATCTTCTTATACATGGTGGCAAAAGGTCATTGTTCTTATGTGTTTGGGATTTTCTCTCTTAGAGGCTACTAGGTTAAATAGCTTGAGTGAAAAGGCTGTTTTGAAAGGGTAGAAGTGACTTCAATATTTTGTCCTGAGACAGTATACCTGAGATATTAAGGTAGTACATGTCTGAAAAATATACATTAGTGAAACATTTTCTTGTTTTATTGCTTCAGTAAACAAGTCTGTTTTTTCAGTTGTGTCAGTGTTTGTAACAAAGTGGCTTTCCGTTCTTCTAAACAGTTCAGCATCTAAACACTCAGCATCTCTACTTTTAAACTGAAATAGTTCTGAGACTTAATATTCTCACTTCTGTGTAGCAGTGCAAAATTAAGTTTCATTTATCTTCTGTTGTGATCCATCTAAAAAAAATTGGTGACTTTTTTAATTAGGTCTTTGCTGCTGTAATCAAAATTGGAGCTGTTAATAGGGCTGTTTTCAGTGTGCTTAGTTCTCTGCTTACTGAAGAATAGAATATTTGTTGAATCTTATTTTCAGTGCTTTCTTCCGACAGTGTTTCTCTGCTCTATGCCATTCTCCCAGATCTTCAACAAAAATAGAAACATAGAACTAAAATTAGACATCATTAGTTACATAACTGATAATCATTTCATAGGATAAGAAGATTAGGTTTAATTGACTAAAATATTAGTTGCATTCATATGGTGTAAGAAGAGTTAAAATTATCAGCTCTTTTTTCTGGTATTTTGCGACGTTTTTGTACAAGATTGCGAGGTGTGGAAGAGAAACCATTACACTGGGTAGATGTCAAAGTTGCTGAGATTAAAAAAGAATTCTTTTTTTTTTTTTACTTCCTCACTATTTTGTGATATTGTGTACTCAGAAGAAGTAGGTATCAGTCTGCAATAATATGTTTAAAACGTTTAAAATTTGATGTTTAAAACTTGAATTAATGTTTACAAGATCAAGTTAAATTCTGTAAAGTGGTTGAATTGAAATAATGTATAAATTAATTTCTGACTAGATTTGTTTTACCAAAAAAACCTTTGAGATGTGTAGTGCAGTATTTGAATTATGGTTTGAATACATGATTCGTTTCTGCAGTATAAATAGGCAACTGCTGTCAGTTTGAAGGACTGCTTATTTTTGCTTTGTCTATTACTAAAACCTATTTGCCCTTATTCAGTAGCCTTTTGTTCCTAATGCTGTTTAATCTTTATGTTTTTACCTTATCTTCTTCATTAATTTTTCTCTTGCATCTCTTATGTCTGCTAAGGGTCATGGAGAGTATGCTGTGTGTATTTATACAGTTTGTAAAGCAGTGGGACTGATATACTGCTGCTTCTTAACACAAATAATTTAATATGCAAACTTGCTACAGTAATTGAGCTAGTGTGAAGAAACTCTTGGAAGATTTTTTTTTTGCTATATGCAATTTCTTTGTAAAGAATTGGACTGGTTTCTGTGGCTTTTACATGTGGCTAATTCATATTGCATTTATTAAAAAAAGCAAAACCACTGGAAACCTTTTTCATGTCATTTTAAAGGGCTTTCTTACTAAATGTTGATACCTACTCAGTTTTGGACTTACTGATGAAAGCTAAAGTGCCAAGACCAGTGTCTGCAAATGGTGGCTGAAGTACAGTAATAGGACATATTAGACTATTAATCTAATAGTCAGTTTTTGTGCATATTCTGTGGAGTGTGTCTCCATTTGAGAAGAGGTCCAAAGGCTAATGTGGTGATCGTGTAATATCCCATCAAATTGTGGAGGGTTGAAGTTAGATCCTACACGGAAGTGTAGATTTTTTTCCCCAAGTCCTTAAAGTAGTGAAAGAATACAACAAAAATATAATTTCCGTATGAAATACACGTGGGTGTGTATTGTTACAGGTATGTTCGTTGATTATAGCGTTTATTGGTTTGGATAAATTCTTTCAAAGATAAATTGTTTTAGATAGTTTTTTGTAAATACTATTTTGTGAGCTGTGGCAAATGTCCTCATAACCCATTAGCAACATTTATTATCAAAACATCAGTTGCACCCTTCACAAGGAATAATCAACATGTTTCTTTGTGTTCTTCCCTTTCCCTTGACTGTGTTTAATCATTCTGAAGCAAGTCTGGTAAAATACAGATAAACTCAGGCTGCTTGTTGTGATGCCAAGGACCTGGACGAGCTTGAGAAATGGGACCTTTGTGAACCTCGTGAGGTTCAACAAGGCCAAGTGCAGGGTCCTGCACCTGAGTCAGGGCAGTCCCAAGCAGAAATACAGGCTGGAAGATGAAGGGATTGAGAGCGGTCCTGCTGAGAAGGATCTGGGGATACTGGTGAATGAAAAGCTCAACGTAGGCTGACAGCGTACACTCACAGTCCATAAGCCCAACCATATCTTGGGCTGCATCAAATCAAGCATGGCAGCAGGTCAAGGGAGGTGATTCTGCCCCTCTACTCTGTTTTTGTGAGACCCGACCTGAAGTACTGTGTCCAGCTCTGGGGCCTTCGTCACAGGAAAGACATGGACTTGTTGGACCGGGTCCAGAGGAGGGCCACAAAAATGATCAGAGGGGCTGGAACACCTCTCCTGTGAGGACAGGCTGAGAGAGTTGGAGTTGTTCAGCCTGGAGGAGAGAAGGCTCTGGGGAGACCTTACAGTGGCCTTCCAGTACTTAAAAGGAGTCTACAGGAAGGATGGGGACAAACTTCTTAGCAGGGCCTGTTGCAAGAGGACAAGGGGTAATGGCTTCAAACTAAAGGAGTGTAGATTCAGACTAGATGTAAAGAAGATAATTTTAACAATGAGGGTGGTAAAACACTGGAAGAGGTTGCCCAGAGAGGTGGTAGATGCCCCACCCCTGGAAACATTCCGGGTCAGGTTGGATGGGGCTCTGAGCAACCTGATCTGGTTGAAAATGTCCCTGCTCATTGCAGGGGGGTTGGATTAGATGACCTTTAAAGGTCCCTTCCAAGCCATTATATATTTTCCTAAGGTGATGAAGATAACTGTCACAATGCAAGGGTTTAAAGCATTATTATTTGGGAAAAGTTTATTACAAATAAATTAAAAAATATGTTTATGTACTCAAATATTGGGACAAGGAAGTTTTCTTAGAAGTAAGGAAAAACTATACTTTTTGTAGCAATATTTTCCAAATATTTGGTCATCCTTTTATGCTGAAAGGTTTCTGTCCTTGGCCAATTATTTATATTACTCAGTATAAGCAAATGAGCCAAGCTAAATAGTCACTTTAAAAGCTGTGAGGTAGGTATTGGTATTCTAAACAAAGATTTGGTACTCTGAAATAGAGCTTTGCAGTAGTGTTTTCTTAAATGTCCAGCAGACTTTTTTTTTCTGTACTATGCTAAACTTCACTGTGTTCTTTATACTCTCTTACAGCAGCTTTGTTTATAAAATGCACTCTTTAAAGGTAACCAGCTGAAGAAAACTTCGTGCTAAGCATTTTCTTCCTTTTAGAATTCTTTTTTTTTAAATAAAATTACTCATTAACCTGCCCTTTTATCTTTTTCATTATGGCCTTTTAAATACAGCCTGTTCAGGTGTAACTTTGCCAGATCTGTGGAGGAGCAGGGGAGGAGCTCTCCCCACACAGACCTTCCCAGAGGATTCACAAAGTCTAATTTCCCCAGTTACTAAGCCTACAATAGCATTTTTAAGTATTTCCTGGACATAATCACCATGATATTCTAGTACTTAATATTTGCATAGAGATCTTTATGTCAGTAATAAGTGATGTAAATTGTTAAATTGTGGCACCAAAAACAATGTTTGTGTAGCCATTTTTAAATTTATTTTATTTTATTTTTAAACAAGGATGGTTGCTCAAGTGTACTCCTATGAATCGCAGAGACGCCTAGGATGTTTCTTGATTAGTTTACCCGGAGTAGGTTCCGTAGAAGACATCTACTCAGAGGGCAGTCAAAATTGTTTATGAATGGACTGAACGAGACTTTTAGCAGCTCTTGCCGTGAGCCCGTGCACAGCAGAAGGGGACTCGCCTCCCGACTGAGCAGCTGAAGTAATTGGCTAAGTCTTGTCTAGTGCTTTGTCATAGTTTCTGAAGTTTGAAGGAAGATGTGTAACCCTGGTGAGAGCAAAATTGAAAGGCAGGCATTAAATGGGTCTTGTGGTATGAGTAGTGGTGGCCTCCCAGCGCTTGCTACAGGAAACCTTCATCCATTTCTCTTATCACCATTGCAAGAGCTCCTTCCTGTTTTTCTATTCATGTGGTTAAGTTGGTTCAGAGTAATCACATTCAGATTAGTGTCTGTCTTCATAATTTGCGGTTCAGATCATTTCCCCCTGTCACCAGTGTCACATTAGGAGCGTTGCTTCAAGGTAGCTGAACACCCAACAGCAGATTACATGTGCGACAGACCATTGCTGAATTTACTGTGCCGCCTTTTTCTGCCTGTGTTTTCTTAATTCCCTGCCTTATTTCTAATGTGGAAATTCCCCCCATGACTCTTAATGTAGTCGGTGAGCTTTATTTTCCAGACAACACAACTGGCACCAGAGGTTTGATTTCTGTTGTGAGCATGCTGTGTGATCGAGGTTTGGATTAGATAAGTAAGCCTTCTGGGCTCAGTTTTAGTGTTTTGCCAAAAGTAACCTTATTTTCCATGCCCAGAAATAACTGAAGCTGTGAGACAGAATTATAAGGTTGTAAAAGCCCAGTGTTTTGTATGCCAGAAATCTCAGTCCAAATGTCTTCAGAAGGAAAATGGTGAAGTGTAGTGTTACCTTTCTAAGTCTCTTCTTAAATAACTCATAAAAGGTAACATTTTAATATTGTTATCATATAATTTGGGACTCTCTTAGTAGAACTGAAAAGTGTAAATATTAATTAGCAGCTGGGTGATCTGTGAATCAGAAGTTCAAAGAAAAAGAAAATTGCTGAAGACTAAAGCAGTTACTGTAATGCGCACAAGCGAGCGGGTGCTCCTGACGTGTGGCAGGTGGAGCGGCTCTGTACCCGCGGAGCACTCGGCTTTCCTCCGAGGCACTAATACCTGGAAGCGAACAGAACCTGTGTTGTTTGCCTCTGTGCTGCGTCTATTATTTTACTGTTTGAGTATTCTAGTTCTTCTGAGGGATACAGACTTTCAGGTAGTAATTCTTGCATTTGTAGAAGATGGCATCTGTTATAAGGCTGTTTATAAAAGAAGTTTCTGCCGCGACTCTTAAGAAGTGGGCTGCAATTAGTTGAATTTGCTGCGCTTTGTAGATTTCTGTGATGCCTCTTGTTTTGGCCCTGGTGCTGTTACATAACAGAGTGCTTTGGCGTTTAATAAAGTTACATTTTAGCCTTAGCCTTTGTAACTTGCTTACTTGTAGCTATCTTAAAGTAGGTTTCATTTTTAAAATTTAAAAACTGCTTAAAAAAAACCCAACTTCTTGTAATTAAGGGGCAACCCCCAAACTTAAGCCAGTGCAACTGGCAACGAGTTAGATCTACCATTTAAAATGGGTTGTTCTGTTAGGGAATAAGCAATTTTTTTTCTGTCTTGAGTTGAGAGAATCTGCAGAAAACACCTCTCTTCTCTCCTTCTGACACATACTCTCTATTTATTTTTTTTTAATAAAAGTTTGCTATCTTTTACTCCAAAGCCTTCAACTCTTGTTCTTTATCGGTGTTTGCACACAAAAAAAGTTTGCTAACCCTCTGCTATCTTCCTTGTTTGCAGGTCTATAACCTAGAGGTCCTCAGACTCCTGCCACTCTTGTCTTTTCTATCCAGCTCATGCCCAAAGTTGTTTACCTTGACACTAAAGAAAGCAGTGAACAAGCTTAATGAGTTGCATGGGGACAAACTTCTATCCAGTTTTCTTTTTTACACCTTAGATCTCCCTTCTGTGTTCTGTCTTGTGGAGACTTTTCCAGACTCTCACTTCTCAAAGTATTCCACCTGGTGGCAAAATTAGGGAAATAGTTAATGGAAATGGTTTACACAGGCAGAGATCAAGTAGTGTAGGAACCTGTAATACAAGTCCTAATTTATTCCTGTTTCATAGTTTATAGTAGAGAGAGAGAAATTAGAATATATCTGTGGGCCTTAAATAAGTGTCATGTTTCTGGTTTTTGCATTTATAGCAAAGTAGATTTGACCTTTAACACTTTATATTCCTGTTCCCTAAAGATAAATAAAATGTGATACTGTGGCAATAGGAATGGAGGGCCGTTCTAACAGTGAGAAGACAGTACTGTGCATTTAGTACTTTGTTCTGTTCCATGAAAATTCTTACTTTTGTGTGTACCAGTTGAAGAGAAATTGGAACAGACTGTTGTACTTCCAAGTAAGATAGGCTTCCAGATGTCTCCTGGAATATTTGACTGCTTGTTTTAGAACAAATGAAAACAGTGACTGTCAGGAGTCAGCTGGAAAACGGTCCTTTATTTCAGGAGAAGGAAGAAGTTAATTCAATAGCAGTAGTTTTTCAGTCTCGTAGTAGGGAATTGAATGGGATAAATATTAAGAGGCGCTAACTTCTATAATTCCTCCTTCCACTGATGAAAAATATGCTATTAGTCTGTCCTGAGGTGCACAAGCTCTATTCCTATATACTTTAAGACCGTTGAACCTCTTTATTTTAGAAATAGTGGGGCAGAAGTCTGCTTTTCTCTTTATATTGTCAAGTATAAATATTTAAAAATGATATGTATATGACTAGGAACTTTTTCGTTTGTAAACATTGGGAAGCCCACTGAAAGATAGTGCCCAGTGGTTGAATGTCCCAGTGTTCTTGAAGTGTTCAGTATCATGTCAGCTATCCCATTAAATTGATTTTGAACTTTGTTCCCTGCTTTGACCTTCAAACCTAGTGTTAAATATTATCCTCAGTATGCTTTTATAATAAATAAAATAGGATACTTTTTGCAGATTCAGGTTTTCCTTTTTTATATCTACTGTGTCCTATATATATACAAGACAATTAAAATTATTGAATTTACTTGCCATATATTGTTTCTTATGGGCTAATCACAGTATATAGAAGCATTACACTGTTACTTTATTTTCTGTAGATCAACGTCAGAGTAACCACAATGGATGCAGAGTTGGAATTTGCCATCCAGCCCAATACAACAGGCAAGCAGCTCTTTGATCAGGTAACTTATATGTGTCTCTCTGAATGTATGTGTACAAACACATAAAACTATTGTGGGTGTTAAGGCATAGTTTGAGAAAGTGGAAGTGTTCTCATGTATAGATTATGTTTCTCCTTACATTATCTAAGCTATGCTCTCAGTTAGTTTGAACTTCCTCGTTACTTCTCATGGAATGTATTAAATTCAAAGACAATTCTGTGCAAATAGGTTAACAGTGAAGCTTAAATTGAAACATGCATATAGCAGCATTTTGAAATCAACAGTATGTTATATGTCTAATCATCATATTTGCAGCTGCAATATAATTGTTAGAATTGCGTTTATGAGAAATTTATATAGCCTCCACTGTTCAATAACGAATGTAATGATAAAAGTTCATTAAGGAAAGCTAACTTATTTTATTTTTTTTCTAAGAATGGAAGCTGTAGGTACTTTTTCACTTCCTGAATGTTAGAAAAGTAATGTTGTCCTATGATCCAATTTGAAAATTAAGTTTAAAAAAAAAAACCCAAACAAAAACAAACTAAGTGGGGAAGTGGAAATGATCGTCAGAGCTACACATCATTTCATAGTGTCTCTGTCATACACCAGTCAAACGGGCTATATGAATGATTTCTTAAAAAGGGTTGTTCTTGCATTCATTTCATGTGATGTTAGCCATCAGAATCTTGAAACAGTTTTTTTGATCTAGGTTGTGGAGTGTTCTAGAAAATGTTAAAAATAGAAGCTTGTCAATGTGGTGGTTTGTTTTTCCTCAAGAAACCAATAAATCTGTTACATTATCTAGATTCAAGATGTATGCATTTTTAAAAGTGCAGAAATGTTCAAAATTACTCTTCAAAAACAGTTTAACCATATTATCAGTTATGTCTGGTAGAACTGTTGTTTCTGTCCACTCTACTATAGATGCTAAAAGTATGTAATGATGGGTGTTAAGAGAAAGTAACACATTGAAAGAGTTCCTTAAGAAGTTGTAAATTTTTAGCTGACCTTGAAGAGTTGATGAAATGTCTTCATATGTAAGTTGAAAGGAGGAGAATGTTTATTGCTTTGTAACGCTGAGCTTTTTCTTCTGGATGAATGAAATTTTACTTGCAATTTTTGTTTGAAATGACTGTCTGATTCCTAACACTTGTACCCCCAGCCTCTTTCTCTGACATCACTAGCAGTGTATCTTCAATCTCTCCATAAAAATAGACTTCATGACTCTTACAAAGACTTCTTGAAGAAAGGGGCTGTCCTGCTTTTTGTCTAACTACCACCACCATCAAATAGAAAGTATGATGTTCTGTGGCACAGAAGCCTCAAGCTGTTACTTGTCTTTTGCCAACCTTTGCTATCTTCTGCCATGCAGTATTGGGTGGGGTGACCATCTACTGTGTAACGTCTTGTGCCCAGGTAATCAGGTTCATCCAAATTGGGGCATTCGCAAGCCTGGAAAAAAGATACAGCTCAGAACTCATGTTCTCCAACTTTTTTCCTTGATTCACAGTGTGGCATCCGACATCTCTCCAGCTCTTACAATCAATTACAGGAAGTTTAAATTGAAAAATTGTTAGGTCAAGCAAAATCAACCAGCATAGTTATGTGTGAGGAGAGAAGCAATTTCAGCCTGATCTTAAATTCTTATCTGAGTTCACAGAACAGTTCCATCATAGAGCTGAACTGTATGGCAAAACCAGCATGAAATTTTCAGACAAAAGTTATGCTGTTCTCTCTACAGAACGAGAATTGAATAGCAGTGTTATTGAGAGGACTGGCCTTCAAGGTTTAATGCAGAAATGATGGTGGGTATGACAACAGATGTGTTGGTTATTGCTTGCAGAAAATAACCTCTCAACGAAATCAGCTGTTGTCTAGTGCTCCTCTACGTTTTTGGTGAACACCTTGGCCTTTTTTTCCAGTCAGTTCTTTTAAGCTTTTAGTTGGTGTTTTCTAAAGTTGTTGATTTGTTTCCCATTCCATTTATGTGTTTTCATCATCTTCATCTGCTACCGGATAACAATTCAGCATTTGATGTCTGTGCCTTTCTCTTTTCCGTTGTGAAACTCAGTACAGTTCTTATTTATTGTGAAAACACATTTTTTTTAAAATTACTTGTATTTCAGAAGGTATCTTAACATATTTATCACTAGACCTTCTGTCTATTCTGTCACTTTTTAGAATGGTCAAGAGGGGATCTGTTCTCCTTTAGTTAACCGATTTAGCGTCTCTAAGTTTCCTAGTACAGAAAGAATGCTGTGGTGGGTATGTTTCCACACACTGGTAGTAATGGTGGGGGTTGTTTTGTTGTTTTCAATAAGTTGTTAGCACTGAGCATCAGTATGTCTGGCTTACTCTAGTTGCCAGAAAGAATGGGAGGATTGTCTCCTTTAACTCAATTTACACCGCACTGTCCTTTCCAGATATCTTGGAAGCCTCCCTTACAATCTTTTTGAATCTGACTCAATGAAATTCTTGCTAGGTTGTCTTTATGTGTATGTTTTGATTTGCCAAAACATGCCTGTTGCTTTTATTCTCCAAGCTTTTATTACTTATTAATAGTCAAGTTGTAGGATGTGATGGTGGATAGATCTGTTTTACATGTGATGAAGACTTGCCTAAAGCTTCTTAATGAATCTTTTGAGCCAGAGTCAAACTCTTAAGTTTCTCATTCTGTACTTATTTTTCATGTCATGCTACTGCAGTGCATAAGTGCTCATATTATCTTGGTACAAAACTTCAGAATTTTTTTTTTCCTCTGCCCATTGAGCCAAGAAGCAGTGATAGATGATGCTTTTTCCTTATTTGTGAATCTGAAATAATACAGGCTAATGTGTAATGTGTTTTTAGTGTTGATTTGCAAGCATGTGTAACTGCATTGCAGTAGACAAGTTGTCTGTATTTAAGTAATGTGCAATGTGCACATCAGTTGAAGGGCTGTAGTTAGCAGGTGAGAGCAAAACGTTTTGACGTGAGCGTAAGCACTTGTCTCCTATGCCTTACGGGCAGAGCTGTTGAGCATCTGCAGTTCTTAGTGACTTCTGCAGCTCAGAGAGCTGATCAGGTACAAAGGCTCAACTTTGACAGCTGTGAAGTAAAGAGCATTCTCCGAGTCATCTGATAAAGCGATAAGCAGTGTGATCAGTGTCATACAGAAGATCTGTGCCAAAAGAAGCAGCAGAACAGGTCTGAAACATCTTTTGGACACTAAATTTAATGTTACTCAGGACCATGTTAGTAACATAATCTTGTTCTTAACATTTCTTGTTTTCTAAACTAAATGATGAAGGAATTCCAGAGAAAATAACTGCTCGCTGAAGGGATCAGGTTGGATCTAGGTACATTGTCTATTCTGTCCTTTGGAGCTTGAAGGTGAAAGGGTAGAGGAGGGGAAAAAAGGTGCACTTGAATGATTGTTAAGTAATAATACAAATATGCAAGGCATCAGAAGTAGGTTTGCACAGCTATCTTGTGACGTTTTCTAATTTTCAAAATCTTAATTTTGCAACCCGATAGTACTACTTTAAAATGGAGGAGGATCTATGTGTAAAATTCTATTTACTTCACATGCATCTGAATGCTTCCATAAAACAGCCTTCAGTAAACCAGCTTGCCAGCATGGTCCAACCTGAGAACATACGTAAGTACTGCCATACTGGGTCTTTTGGAGACAGGGTTTACAGTTATTTAATGATCTTTGCTGGACCTTTCTGATTACTTGCTTATTGAATCCATGTATACTTTTACTATGCAAAAGACTTGTAAGATAGTTCCACAATTTCATTATACTCTGTGTAGAAAAAGTGCTTCTTTTTGTTTGCTTTGAACCCGCTGATGATTTCTGTTGATTCTCTTTAATTCTTACATTATCAGAAATAATGAATAATCATTCTCTATTTTCCTTCTACGCACCCTGCAAGTTTTATAGATGAATATCATATTTTTCCTTTCCCCTTTTCTGTCAGTAGCTTTAGTTCTCGTCTTGGCTGTGCAGATAATGTTCCATGTCACTGATCATTCTTTTCAGTGTTTCTGAAACATTTCCAGTGCTGCAGCATCCTTTTTTTAAGTTGATGTGACCAGTCCATATGTAGTATTAGAGATTTGGGAATACCATGGACGTGTATAGTAATGTAACAGCTTTGTTGCTTTTTTCCTTTACAATGAGAACTTTTTTCACACATTTAAAATTGCTGTCTTTTATGTACAGTATTCTGTTTTTATTAAATACCATCTTTTATTGAGGTTCATCTTTACTATTCATTTCACAGATCTTTATGTAAGGTTTTCTACAGCAGACTTTGTCACATCAGTTTCATCGTTTTTTGCAGATCACATATGAAGTCCTGAAGGACTTCCCTAGTGGTTACACAAGTCTGTTGTTAAAATAGTTTGCTTATTTTTTTTCTTTCTTTTTAACTAGTATGTCCCTAAAAAGACCTTCCCTCTATTCAAGGACAATTTTGTTTCTTTAGTAGCCTTTGGTGATAGACCTGATCAGAAATCTTAACAGGAGATCCATGCGTATGGTTTATCAGCTAGATCATCCTTATCCCTTTTATCGTTAACTCTCAACAATATTTGAAGGAGGTGATTCATCCTCATTACCTCATACTTGTCCATAAATGTTACTCTTTATTAATAGTTTCACCAGTTGTCTTCTGTTGAAGTGGACTTACTTGTCTGTAGGTCTGCAGGTTACTTCCCAGACCTGCTTCGAAATATCAGGCTCCTTGTACTCCTGAGGTGCTGGGTTTGATGTACACGGGAAGCTGCACACTGCAGTTGGTAGTTTGACAACATGGTGTTTGAATTTATTTAGATCTCTAAAGTGAACGCTTCCCTGAACCTGATGTTTTGCTACTATTTTAATGTTGTTTGTTCTTTTAAAACTTGATTACACTTCAGTTTGAGATGGTTTCTGTAGCTTGATTGCCATAAAAAAAAATCCTGTTGTAGTGATTACTGATGATTATGGATCATTTATCTTTAGGTGGTGAAAACTGTTGGTCTTCGTGAAGTCTGGTTTTTTGGGCTACAGTATGTGGACAGCAAAGGCTACTCAACTTGGCTGAAGCTAAATAAGAAGGTAACAATTCCCTAATATTTAGGCTGGTGTACAGTTTGAAATACACTTTTCTAAGGCTTGCTGTTTTAATGTTGTAGGTGGTATATAGCCAGCTTCAAATTTAGTTGAAAAGTTGTTTTTCATTTGCTTTAAATGGCAAAATACTGTGTTAAGTTTGGTTAGTTATAAAAGAATATGCAAAGCTGCATCAACATTTAATTTGAGAAGGAGATACTGTTTCCTGTATTTCCAGTATCATGCTGATGCATGCCTTAGGAAAACTTAAATTCATATGATTGGCCTGTTTTCATGTAGCAAAATATAATAAAATAAATGTTTTGCAATTGGGTGTGTGTGAAGTATTTGACCTTCAGGAATTTGCATGTCTACAGCTATTAGATCTTTAAACAATGCATCAATAATAGGCTCCTAAACTTCTGTTTAGGTATCTAATAGGTAGTTTTTAGGATAATTTTTGTTTTGTTTTTCCCCAATAGCACTGAACACCTTGTATCTCCCAGCTACTGGGAACCACATCATTTTACTTTAAACTCTATTATGAATTTGAATGGTCACTTTTTGTTTCAATATTGGCTGTCAGGTTATTAAAGAATACCTTTTTTTATCTTCAGTATTAGGAGGTAAATTGGGAAGTTTTTAGGAGAGAGTCTCACTGTCTGCATTTATATAATCTTTACTTCTGTGGTAAATCCAGCGAGTTAAACCTGCTAACCACCAAAGCTATCTCCTAGAATTTGATCTATGTTTTGTTTTATACACAATAAACATTGTAGTGCTGCAAATATTTTGTTAGACCTAATGACTTGCCTCTAGTGGTTGGAAGCTACAGGATTTGATGCATCATTTGCAAAAAATACAGAAGATGTTGTTCTGTGAAAGTCTTTAGCAAGTTAACTTTCTGGTACATGAGCAGCATGAGCAGCAATGGTGTGTTAATTTCTTTAACTTAGACTAAGGCGGTTATCTACCTTTTTATTTGATTCTTAAACGCATCGTCATAAACTGGCTCTAACTTGTGAGTTAGTATTTAAATATTTGCTGTAAATACAAATAAGATCTGATAAATCACAGAATAGATGTGCAAATAAAATTTTACTATGGCAAGAGCTCAACTAATTGTTCACTGTTGAGATTAAAGTGAAATGCTGTGTATCGAAATCAGAAGCAGTTGGACAATAAGGAAAAGTGAGCAAAACATAAAATTGACATCTGAAATGTTGACTGTAGTACTTATGCTGCTTACATATGTGTTTAAATGGTTGCATTATATTCACAGTTTTTGATACTTCTTACAAGTCAAGTGAACAGATGCATAATTTCATACCTAGTAAAGAAATTCTAGAGGGTCTACCAGTGCATGTAAAATAAAATTTGTAATGAAGTGCTTGAGGAATTGGGATGTACGAGACTTATTTTATTATGAATGTACCTTTTAACAATCACTGTATTATTTGGTGTTAAAATTAGTTTAATTTTGAATGTGTTTACTTCAGTCATAATCAGTGCTGAAAGCTGAGCCCAAGTGAAAAGGAAAAATCTACATAAAAAATGAGGTTTTGTTGAAATTTCAAGTAGGTACTTATTTACAACTTAAGATGATCACATCTGTTCTCTTCATAGAAATCATGATTATAGGGCTTATCCATTCTAGAAAAATAATATTATTAATGGAATTATGTTTTTTGCACAGGAACAAAGTGTATGTATTTAGTTCAATAGTTCAAGGCTTTTGAAAGAATCCAGCTTTCCACTTACATTGAAGAAATGTGCTCTAGTTCTCGCTAAAGAAACCTTGTTAGACCCTGACTAGTTGCTTCCTGCAATTTATCCTTGGATATAGTTTTTGATTTTTTTTAAAATACGTATTACAACTTCTTTTTTTCCATATCTTTATTGTGACAGATACAAATTCATGCAAGCCTGCAAAAAACCTTTTAAACAGCTTTTGAGTAGTATTTCAAAATTGTCTAATTTACCCAAATTGGTGTACTTGATTCAGTGCAATGTGAACCTTCAGTGAGTTCAACAGTAGGCTTGTCAGGAAACACTGGATTTCAGTGTAGAGGAGCTAAATAGTTCATTATACTAAATTAATTATATTTAATATACCATTCAGTGTTCTTTTTATTTATTTCTTTATTCTTCTCCCTCAGGTAACCCAGCAAGATGTAAGGAAAGAAAATCCTTTGCAGTTTAAGTTCAGGGCCAAGTTTTTTCCAGAGGATGTATCTGAAGAATTAATTCAGGAAATAACTCAGAGACTTTTCTTCCTGCAAGTCAAAGAAGCGATCTTAAATGATGAAATATATTGCCCACCGGAAACTGCAGTTCTTCTGGCTTCTTATGCTGTCCAGTCCAAGTATGGAGATTACAGTAAGGAGATACATAAACTTGGCTACCTAGCCAATGACAGACTTCTCCCTCAGCGGTGAGTGAGACTACATACGTTTATGCATTATCTGGTACATATAACCTTGATCGCAGCACATTCTTTATAATTAAAATATTAACTGATAATGTGCTTTTAATGGTAGCTTTCTTAAGAGTGCATGTTTTGCTTGTAAAACTGAAGAGATCCTAATTTAGACTCTACATAACAAAGAAGCATCACAACCGTGGGTTTCTTGAGACTTCTTGTCTCGTCCACAACCATCTGCACAGATTTAGCTGAAGAAGTTTTCAAAGTACTCCAAAACGATCTAATGTTCCTGGAGGCTTGCTTCTGCTAAATTAAAATCAAAATACTCTTAATACAGAAGTCACTAAGATTCATTTGATAATCATTACTTCAGTACTTGATGTTTTCGTACACTTAAATGATAATAATTTCCTGAAAATAATTACAAAATGTATTGCGAATAAAACATATTGCAGAAAAATGCTAGCCTGGGCAGAGAAAATTTAGAAAATTAATTGTTGCCATTGCTCTTGAGTATAAACTCTTTTGTATCAGTCACTCATCTAATTGGTTAGGAAAAGTGAGCACCAAGATTATAGTTCTTTTTCTTTATGCAACTGAAACCATGCTCCTGGTATGTTTTGGCAGCAAGAGAAGCATTGCAACAAAAATGTGCAAAGTTAGACTATTTTGTTAGTGTAGATGAATCCATAGTGATGTATCATGGACAAATGTATGCTTCCTATGTCATTAAAGCGTCCTCAAAGAAATAAGACCCATGGAATAATTTGAGATTTCTTTAAAAGTCTGGTTTGAAAAGTTAGCTCACTTATTAGCATAACTAAGCTTAAGAATTTTCTAGCAAACAAAAAAGCATTTCAATAGGATTGTGGTGAAGTATTGAAACAAATATTCCTGAAAATGTTTCAGATTTTTAAGGATCCTGGCAAAGAGTTTGGTTTTGGCTGTTTACTTCCTTCTGGTGACAGTGAAGTCTATACCTCTTTCTAGAGGAATTCCCTTTGTTAGGAAGGCGAGGAGATGTAAAACCAGTAAACCTGTCATTGCTGAGTATGTTAGTTCACAAATCTTGGGTTTTGCTCAGTTATGATGACAACCTGTGAACAGTGCAGTGCTTGTGTACGACACAAATACTTAAGATGCTCCTTTTCAGTAGACAAATGTTCAGAGGATTTCCCAGCATATATGCTTTCAGCCAGTCGTGTGACAGTCGGCACTGAGTGAGCAAGGAGCTTTTGTATTCATTCAAACACAATTGTTCCTGGTTTGCCTCCTGTCACCAGGAGATTTGCCAGAAAACTAACAAGTACATAACAAAAATACTTAAGAACAATATACAATATAATGTCAAAAATATTTACTTGTTTCCCAAAGTAGACTAGCTTTGCAAAATTTTATTGGAAAAGGTGAGTAAAGATTTGCAGTTCCTGTTAACTGTAGGGTCTTAATGTTCATCTGTCAGAACTACTACATATTTTTTGGCTCAAAACTATGAACTGGGTAGCAATAAGGCATCAAGTCCTTGCTGAGTTATTCTGTTGCAATAGTCCTTGCATATCTGCCAGTGATGCTTCATCAGTAGCATGTGAAGAGAGAATGGAGGGGGCCAAATGATGAGATGGCTATTGCCAAAGACATTGCCAGCTTTGAGGATATCATAGAAACATAGAATCACTTGAGGTTGGAAGGGGAGCTCTAAAGACAATCTAGTCCAATCCCCACCTAGACAGGTGGTTGATGCCCCATGCTGGTTTTAGAGGCATTTGGACAATGTCCTTAATAACATGCTTTAACTTTTGGTCAGGCAGCTGGACTAGGTATTCATTGTAGGTCCCTTCCAACTGGAATATTGTATTCTAATTACAGCAGGTTGCTCAATTCCTTTTCTGGTTGGGTTTTAAATATTTCCAAGGGAGAACAATGCAACCTCTCTGGCCAACCTGTTATAGTATTTGACCACCTTTGCAGTAAAGAAATAAAATATTGTGTTCAAGTTCATGAATTCTATGATTCTATGAAGTGAAATACACTTGAATTGTATTTCAGTTGTGCCCATTGCCTCGTGTCTTTCAACTCCAGTTCAAAAAGAGGAAAGTGCAAAGAGTTTTTGTAGAAGTAGAAATTTAACTTAATTTGGAAAGCCCAAGATAGCACCAGTCACCATGAGGGTTACTGAGTGCTGGCACAGGTTTCCTGGAGAGCTTGCAGAGTTGCCCTCCTTAGAGGTACTCAAAAGCTATCTAGGCATGGTCCTGGGCTACTGGCTGTAGGTGACCCTGCTTGAGGAGAGGGGTGGATAAGATGACCTGCACAGATCAATTCCAACTTCAACCATTCCGTAATTCTGTGAAGAAGAGCTTGGGAGCAGGGCTCTTAGTTTCAGATGGGCCCTTGTGTGACATAATCCTGGGATAGTGTATTTTGCAGTGTCCCGTTTTGTCCTTTATTTTGAATGTTTTGTGAATGTTTGCTCAACCAGTAGAAGAGATAATGTTGGAAAGCAGCTCACAATGTAAAAATCAGGCCTGATTTAATTACAGAACTTCTTTAATAAATTAACGTTGTCCTAGAAGACTTGGAATTACTTTTTTTTATGTAATAGAAACTTGTAAATGATTGCCAGGATGCTTTTAGATTATTACAGCCAAAGCAGGCTGTTCAACTTCGAGCATTCTGTTACAGGCTTCTGTAAATATTACACTTAGGGCAAAGAGAAAACAAACAAAAAAGATGTCTTGTCATTGCATGCTCTTGTATCATTTAGCTGTGAACACCTCAGCTTTGCGCAGGTGCAAAAATTAAAATCTCTGCCTCAGTTTTTAGGAGGAAAGCCTTTTGACAGGGATGCACTCTAAGCAAATCAAAATGTGACATGGCTACCACTGAAAAGTGCAATTCACTAAATATGGGCAGAGTAGCAAAGTAGCAAATCGAGTGACAGATTATCTTGCAGTTTTTTTTTTTAATTTTCCTTCAAAATAATTTCTATAGGAATGCTTGAAATGCTAGGTGCATGGAATAAAAGCGTACTAAAGTTATCATATGCATTTAATTTCTTGCTGCAGTACTACATTGAAAGTTCTAGTAGGTGAATATATAATTCCATCATTGCAGCAGTAGATAAACGTCAAGCAGTTTTCTGAAACTGCTTCACTATTGATTTTTTAGATATTAAAAAACCCCGAACAAATAAAACCTCCAAAACCCCAACAAACCAGTCTGCTAACTTTTCTTAATGTGTTAATTTTTCTTTCAAGTGACAGCAGAATGAAAGCTTGAGTGTTATCTGTGCATGCCTAGAGATTAATTTTCAGCATAGTTGTATGAGGATTTTATAGGTATTTTCAGGTGTTAAAACATTTTATAACGTTACTGAAAGCTGAAATATGCCATGGTGTGACTTTTATAGTACAAAACTATAGAATACCATGGAAAAAAAGAAATTATTTCACATTAATTTAACAGTGTATTTGTTGAAATACAAAGTTTCTGTGTCTGTTTAGGTTAAAAAGATGAGGAGTGTATAGGAAGTCATGCTTAAGTGTATTCAATTAAAACACGTGTTATGCGGCATAACCAAACATACTTTCATAACTTTAAGAGGTTAAATTGGTTGTCAGTGTTATTTAATAGCAATAACTTCTATTCACAGCGTGTTAGAACAGCACAAACTGACAAAAGAACAGTGGGAAGAAAGAATACAGAACTGGCATGAAGAGCACAGGGGAATGTTAAGGTAAGTACATAAAAAATGTTCCAAGACCTTCCAGGTTTTCTATTATTATTAAGTTGTATTGTGGAGCGTGCTGTATTTGTTTGGAAACTGCTTTCTTTTATTCTGAGCAGGGTAGGCAGTTATCAAAAACTTCCATGAAAGCTTCAGTGAGGGTTGAGTTTCCAATTAGGTTCTTGGCTTACCTGTATGATAAGGTTGTCAACTGCCTCTGTCCACAGTTGCCTGCCTTTCAGATATATTTAGTATTTCCTTAGCTCACAGGGTGAAAAGACAAAGTGTGATGATTGGACTGTACTTGGGCGTAGAGCTCTACAAGTATCTGAGTCAACGTAGCCGTGAATTTCAGAGGGGTTTAATTCCTAACTAAATTTTACACTAACTAGTTATTCTGCAGTTCCCTTATTCTTACAATGTACTTTTGATTTGCCTACACTATGCCTTCTTTTTTTTTTTATCTTCTTTCATCAGGGAAGATTCTATGATGGAGTACCTTAAGATAGCACAAGACTTGGAAATGTATGGAGTCAACTATTTTGAAATAAAGAATAAAAAAGGAACTGAATTGTGGCTAGGAGTTGATGCTTTGGGTCTGAATATTTATGAGCATGATGATAAGTAAGTGGCGAATACTCATTTTGCAGTTCTATCCTAGGAGATCCTATCTGAGACTATACAAAAACCACCTTATTGTGTGTTCAGTAACATCTAGCAAAACAGGTTCTCAAAGACCTTTGAATCTATGTAAAAGATAGAAGAAGAGAGATAGGTGTTAACTGCCAGGCTATTTGAATTTTGAAAGATTAAATAGGGATGGAAAGGAAGGGCAGTTCTGTGGAAACTTAAATTTATGTTGCTTAATATGGATGTATGATACCTAAACCATCTTTACATGGTTTCTTTGTGTACTTTGCACTCCCTCGAGACCTCCTCTTCAATCAGAATGAAAAGAACATTGATAAACTGAGCAACATATTTAATGGGAAACGTTTTCTAAGAGCAGTGACTAAAGTTGTAGCTGTTAGAGCGTGAAAAGTTTGGTATCCAAAAGCAAAATCTTTTAGACATCAATAGATGAATCTTGTGTCCTGATAAAGAGATCAAATATTCTGTCTTACTTGAAGAGGGATAAAGCTGAAATGTATGAAATTCGAAGAATCTGAAAACAGAGCAACAGACTCATTCTTTTATTTCTTTCCAAACACTTGTTAGTAGTATCTGATGTCAACAGTCCTTTCACAGTGATTTGAAGTTAAACATGAAGTTTCAAACACCAGATAACGGCTGTCAGCTGAACTGAAACTCAATGCTCTTCGATTCATATACTCTAACAAAATTCTATAAGCCTTAATTGCCATTAGATGGCAATGTAACTCCTGAACGAAGGAAATTTTCAGAAAATTTTCAGATCAGATTGAACGATCAATGAATTTTTGGTATTCTTTAACACCTGCTAGTTAGCAATGAAATATGTAAACATTTCCTAATGCTTGTAATTAAGATAACATGAATTGAAAAAATGTTCTGTGCTCATGAAAAAAACTATTTACAGTTAAGCACTTGGTGCACAACATTGTAACAGTTTCTGAACTGAACTGAATTTATTTTACTTAAGATGCAAGAGAAATAAATTTAACTTGAACTTTGAAAATGTAAGAGCACACATCTTACATCTGAGTTAAACTGAAGTGCAACGTTGCTGAAAGCTAATTTAATTTCAATCTTTGAAATGTCAGACTTTCTCAAATTTAAATAGTTATTCTTTTCACTGAAAATAAAATTATCAATAGGTTATAAATAATCAGTATGTGATTGTGATGTTTAGTATCTATATAATGCTAGTAGAATAAGTCACAAATTGAAATTCCTTCTCTTACAGTGCCATGTAATTTATTCTTTATCTAATTTATTCATTTGATGGAATATTGTATAAAAAAAAATATTGTCTACCAAAATATACTTGAACTGTTGTTATGTTTTGTAAGTGTAACTAAGTGTGATACTGAAAATGGTACGGAGTTAAGACTCAGTGGACATAAACAGAATGCACACCTTTGCTGCTTCTAATGAGACCTTTTTCTCTTTGAAGGCTGACACCCAAGATTGGTTTTCCTTGGAGTGAAATAAGAAACATCTCTTTTAATGACAAAAAATTTGTCATAAAGCCAATTGACAAAAAGGCCCCTGTAAGTAGTGTGTAGAATAGAATGCCTTTGTATATGAAGAGATTTAAGCCTGCAGGGACTTGACATTATGGCATGAGTAAATATTTTGTGACATTTATTATTCTTATTGGTAGAAAAGTCAGTAATCAAAAGGAAATTTTCATTTTGAAGTATGGTATGTTTATTTTCTGTCTTTTCATTCTGTTTGATACTCTTTAAGATTTCTTTTTTTCTTTTAATTTAAGTCAGCTGATATTCTGTGATCTGTTTAAAACCCCACAGTGTAAGACGCTAAATTCTCTGGCCCTCACTTCTGTTTTTCTTTTTTTCTATTAGAGCAGTACATTTCATGAGACTTTCTATGTCGAAACTCTTGAGAGATAGAGATTAGTCTCACTTTTTTAGAAGTTTAAATAAATAATCTCATGTAAACTAGCTAGCCTCTACATGGAGGAATTCGTGTGTAATTTTGAATTTATCTTGGAAGTTGCTGACAGTAACTAAATTTATAGATTAAGATGTTGGATTGCTCAAAGGATGAATGTTAAAATACTTGTAAATTTAAATTTAACAAATACAGGCGTGCAGTAATGCTTTGTGTCTTGTCACAACTATATTTTTAGATTAATGGATATGCTGCCATTATTTTTGCTAGGATTTTGTTTTTTATGCACCCCGTCTGAGAATTAACAAGCGAATTTTGGCACTGTGTATGGGAAATCATGAATTGTACATGAGGAGGAGGAAACCTGATACAATTGAAGTGCAACAGATGAAGGCCCAAGCTAGAGAAGAGAAACATCAGAAACAATTGGAAAGGTAATTAACAAACTTCCATGAAACAGAAAAAAATTCTTCTACCCTTTTAAGAAAACTAAGTCATAGAATATCAGACATCTTAGCATTCTAGAAAAGAGAGAGCTGCTTTTCTTTCTGTAATATATAAGCAGGTTTGTGGACTGGCATGGCTCACCTGTCTTAATAGAAAGCCGTATCTTTTTTGAGCTTTCAGCATAGTAATAGTAGCTGTACTGTTGTTCCTCATTATGTTTTTGTGAAGCAGTCTTAACTCGCTGTTGCTTGATCTTTAGGGACTTTTATATTCTGCAGGTGAACCTTTAA
Source organism: Xenus cinereus (assembly GCA_025774025.1). NCBI lineage: Eukaryota > Metazoa > Chordata > Aves > Charadriiformes > Scolopacidae > Xenus > Xenus cinereus. The sequence continues at coordinate 193,112,989 of JAOXJK010000001.1, forward strand.
AGCAAGTTCAGTGAAGAATGTCATGGCTTACCTTTTGTGTATTTAAAAAATACTGTTGCCGTTTCTAGCCCAGGTGAAGCACCAGCCCTGTCTCAAGTGCAGGTATAATTGTGGATTTACCTAGTTGAACCATAAACAAGGTTGCTAATCAGTTCTGTTCAGAAATTGTTTTTCTGTACAGTATTTTGAAACAGAAACTTGCTTGTTCTTGCATTTTTAAAAACTGCTTGCTTCTCTGCCAGCTGAGTAAACTGAAAAATAGGTTATCGGCATCTTCACGGTAGAATTTAATCTGTTTGAGGTTTAAAATCCCGTTTTACTATTTGTTTTTTCAGGGCACAATTAGAAAATGAAAAGAAGAAAAGGGAGATAGCAGAAAAGGAAAAGGAAAGAATAGAGCGTGAAAAGGAAGAATTAATGGAACGCTTAAGACAAATTGAGGAACAAACAATGAAAGCCCAGAAAGGTGAGCTCTTACTGATCCTGGATTTGACAATGTTTAGTTCAGTTGGGTAGTTCAGTTCCACAGTTCTCTTGGGGTGTGTGGGATTTTTGTTGTGGGGTGGTTTTTTTTTTTTTGTTTTGTTTTTAATTTATTTCACTAAACAACAAGAATTTAGTGTTGTATTACTTAAGAGATATTCTTTTTCAATGTTAAGAGTTAAAATATGGTGTGTGTGCACATGTGTGTATATTTGTAATATAAAACCAATTCCTAACATAGCAAAAGTTTCCATTTTCTTTAATAAAAAAAAGAAATAAATGCATACACAGTTCAACCCAGAGTTATGAAATGCTTACAGTGCTGAAAACCTGGAGTTGGAGGGAGGAGGGAAATTAGAGACGAAGATTTAAAGTACTTCCCCTAGGATTTTGTTGAATTTAGCTTTTCGTTTGGAAATTCCTTGTTTCTTTATTTTCATATTCCCTTGTGAGATCTAAGAATTTTAAAATTAAAATCTTGTGACATGTAAGTAAATAAACATAGTTTCACCAATCACAGTTCTTTGTGTTGAACCACCCTGTAGAGTCTCTACCTCCACTACTCCCCAGTCCCTCTTCTCCATGTTCTTTATTTGCTTCAGGTTTGGTTCACGTTCCTAAAAATGTTATTCCTCTCTTCTGTTCATAACTGTTGGCTTCAGGCACAGTAGAGAGAATCGCTGGCTAAATCTATGCAAATAAATGACATATGCCTGGCACTGGTCTCCAGCTCTGCCTCTGCGTTTTTCAGTCTTTCAATGCAGAACAGGCTGGACACATCCAGGCAGGTAACACACAAACTGTGCCTTGGAATAGTTTAAGGGTCAGCTGTTGAGCCCAGGAGAAAACAATGTCAGGGTGATTCTAAAGGTTTAACAGTGTACACTTTCTTGTAACCCTTGTAAGCTACACGGCTTTCTGTTTATGTACGTATTGCAATTTCTGATGCAATACGTAATATTCACGTGCTGCTGGTTTTTCTAGCCTTCTGTTGATATCTGAAAAAGTGTTTATAAAAATGGTGTCTGGGTCCTTGAAGTTGACTCAATAGTTAAGTGTTCTCCATCTTCATGGAAAGATTTTGTTTGAGTACATTTAAATCCCTTGATTTAAAATTTTCATGTTTGCATCTTTCTGGCTCTGTTCTGCGGATAATTTTTCTGACCCTTCCAATGGGTTTTAGGTCATTTTGCTGGAGGCACACACCGGAATTGTCTGTTGCAATTGAGGAATCTTTGTCAGGCATTTCAATAGAATAGAAGAGGTTTTTTTGCTTTTTTACTATAAAAGAGTATGATTTAATGTATCTAAAATCTCCTTAGTAGTAAGAGTGAGGGTATATGTGCATGTATATGTATGTATATTTCCGTGTTTAGTTTTATCAGTGAAGTGATAATCTTCCCGAACACTGGGCTGTTGGAACTGTCAGGTGAGATGAAGTATATCCAAAGTATGTCTTGAGGAGGGAGAAAACGATCAGACGTGGGGCATAGCTTCAGGTAATGTGCTCAACAGCCCGTCTTAGTTTGAGGCAGCCTTGTAAATCTTTGTCAGCTTTCTAGGTTACTTTATTTTGAGCATGTTACAGCTGTTATCTGTGTTACATATGAGGAAGAGCTGGGCAGTGATATCTTGTCCGCAAACTTTCCTTTTGGCAGAGCTAGAGGAACAGACCAGAAGAGCTCTAGAACTGGATCAAGAACGAAAGCGTGCAAAAGAGGAAGCAGAGCGCCTGGAAAAAGAGCGTCGAGCAGCTGAAGAAGCTAAAGCTGCTCTAGCCAAGCAGGCAGCTGATCAAATGAAGAACCAGGAGCAGCTAGTAAGAAGCTTTTTAACCCTATTTTGAAACAAATTGAAAATGGAGCCTTTATTCTTGGTTATATCTATTTTGTCAAATGGACAAGTTAAGTTGAAACACAGATAAAAAGTACGTCAAATAATATTACAGATTGTTGTGGGAATTTTTTTAGAAAACTGCATTAGATTTGCCACTTCTTGCAAGAAGAAACCCAAACTCTGGAGCTGTAGGAAATAAAATGATGGAGCAGGCATTTCAGACTGACAACGCTCACTACATTCTTTTTCTAATAGTATCAGGCTTATCCAGCTGAGAACGAGTAGCTTCCTTCTGCAGTCCACTAGGAAGCTTATTCTCTGAGGCAGGTCTGTTCTGAAGCTTGATGATGGTGGTGGGGAGTTGGTGACACTGTGGTTTGGGGGGTTTTTTGTGTGGTTTTTTTTGGCTCTGCCCCCCACCATTTCCAGCATTTACAGTATCTTCTCACATTCTGTACCAGACTACTTCTAATTCAAGATTTGCACATAATAACTGAGAAATGCATGAAAATGGTAGAAGAAATTATTTCTCAACTTTTTGATTTTCTGTAAACTTAGCACAGAATTCTGAAGGCAAGTTTTAGTTCAGTACTGTGATTATGATCCAGAATCATAATCTTATTGGTGGAACCATTAAAGTTGTATTAAACTGAAACAATCCCAAATGCTAACTTGTAACTACAGCTTGCTTTTTCCTAGCAATCTTTGGAAGTCCAGAAGATAATTTTTTTTTTTTCTGGACTTAGTTCCATCAGGTGGGAGTACCAATTCATTCCCACTGTCATGTATGCTTAAAATTTCTATTTTCACCAGAGAAGTGATGATGGTACCTAACTCTTTTCAAGTTGGATCACAGCAAAGGCTCTGCTTTCTTCCACTGCAGAGCCGAAATGATACTAAATTAAAACTTCTACTTCATTTTTTTGTTTGTTTCAGGCAGCAGAACTTGCTGAATTCACCGCCAAGATTGCACTTCTAGAGGAGGCCAAGAAAAAGAAGGAAGAGGAAGCCTCAGAATGGCAGCACAAAGTAATGAGCTCATGCTGTGTGAAGTCAGAACTTCAAAGAAACTAAGGGATGAGAGTGGAAATCCCACTGGAAGTCCACGGGGTTGAATCTCTCTCTTTCCCTGAGGCTTCAGAGAAGCCTTTCTTAAAGGCTTTTCTTCTCCAGTCTACTGAAGCCAGCCTATACTTCTATTTAACTCATTTCTTAATATTAAATAGTCACGAAGGGGTTGAAATTCTCATCACAAAGGTATGGTCAAAGATTTGAAATGGCTTCCCTATGTGTGGGGATGAAATAGACTGGAGCTTCGTGTTGGAAAAGGAAACAACTCAGGAGGGAGATGTATAAAATAATGACTGGTGGTGAAAAGATGAACCAGAACAGTAACAACAGGCACATCAAATATAACTGCACAATAGTTTAAAGTAAAATAATAGTCATTCACAAAATATGTAATTAGCTATGGGATGTAAATGGAACAAATTTGTAAAAGTTCTGGTTGAATTCAAAATTCTAGGACATCACCTTTGATTTAGGAAGTCCCCGAGCCTCAAATTTCAGGAGGTTAGGAAAGTTGGGAGGCAATCAGTATGGCTGCCCTATTCTCCAACTCTTCTCTTGTCTACTGCCAGAAATAGCTGGAGTCCGGTGCAGTTGGCTTTGAATCCTATCTTTTTTACCCTATATTCCTATTTGACAATTTTCAGTACGTTAAGCTGGTTGTGTCATTTATAAAGGAGAGTTCCCATGTGTCTGAAAATATCTCAAATATTTATTTTTATTTTTCTGACTATTCATAAATAAAAAGATGCTAAGTGCTGTTTACTATATTTAGGCTTTTGCAGCCCAAGAGGACTTGGAAAAGACCAAAGAAGAACTGAAGTCTGTGATGTCTGCTCCTCCTCCACCTCCTCCCCCACCAGTTATTCCTCCAACAGAGAATGAACATGATGAGCATGATGAGAACAATGCCGAAGCCAGTGCAGAACTGTCTTCTGATGGTGTCATGAATCACAGGAGTGAGGAAGAGCGGGTAACAGAAACACAGAAAAATGAACGTGTTAAGAAGCAGCTCCAGGTAATGAAGATTCATAGTTTTAGCAACATAATTCAGGTTTTGTGTTTTCATTCTTTATTTGTCAAAAATCTCATTGAAATTATGGTGTGTCAAAGAAACAGCCTTTTTATCATTTACTATATTTATTATTAATTTACTAACCAGTATCACTCATAGTATTCCAGAAGTGGAATATATAGAAATATTGGATGTAAGATGGTGCTTTATAATTTAAAATTATTAGTATGTTGTCACATTGGCCAGTAGAGGTTTCGAATAATTATATAATGTCCAGGACATATGTTAAAACATAATGCTTTCCTTTCTCAATACTGAAATTTATTAAGTGCTATGAACAGATGCTTGCTTAGTAGTATTTGTGTTTATTTGCAGTTATTCACAGATGTTGTAAATGCAGTAACTGAATTATGCACATTTTGGATTAATCTTATTTCCCTGAAATTGAGCTTTTCCTCCTAGACTAGTCTTACTCGTCAAAGTATAATAATCTGTTAGTGGTAACCCTTTGCCTTGTTACGAAATGTATATTTGGGAAAGAAACAAAAGAAATGGAAAGGCGCTTCTTTTTCTGGCAGCAAAATCTTAGTAGTGTGTGTTTGTAATTTCCTTTCTGCTTGGCCAATCGCTGAACAGGATCAGGGGGATAAAAGAGCTGTCTTTAGTGAAGCAGAAATTGAAAAAGGTCATTCTCCTGCTTTATCTTGCTGTTCCGATACTTCTTGGATGTTATGGTATGAGGCCTTTTTGTTTTTTTTAGTTTGATGCCCACATTTATGTAAGGAGGGAATCCTATGCTCCTCTCCTCTTTCCTTCTGCCGTCTTTCTGATAGACCTCACAACTTGAGTTACTGAGCAGCACACCAAGCATTTCATAGGTTGGCATTCAAGACGTCCTTATCCCAGTTGCAGAATACTTGTTAACAGAAATTCCAGAATTATTAAAAGGTTACTCAAAGCACTTAAATACAAATATTTTATTCAACAGGCTTTAAGTTCTGAGTTGGCTCAAGCCAGAGATGAAACCAAGAAAACACAAAATGATGTCCTTCACGCTGAGAATGTTAAAGCAGGCCGTGATAAGTACAAGACTCTTCGACAAATCCGACAAGGCAATACAAAGCAGCGTATCGATGAGTTTGAAGCAATGTGAGAGCTGTTACTTTGCATATATGTTCCTCGTAAAGCTGAACCACCAACAGAGAAAAAAAGCAGGCCTTTGCAGATTTGATGGATTGCACCCCACTTTGCCAAAGCACTTAATACCAGTTTGACTACAGTGGCTAGAAGACAAATTTAGGGGAAGGTATTCGACACTAAGGCAGTCTGTCATCCCTAGCTTTTTGGAGGGGGGAGGGTGTGAAGAATAATAGCAGTTTTTTCCCCATCGTGTTTTCAGTTTCATTGTTTCATATTTTTTCTTTAGAAACTGATGTGAAGTATATGACTGACAAGTGTATGTGTTGCTTAAACATTAAGAAATAGAAAGAAGAATGGAACTGAACCTAAACGGGATAGGTACTATTTCAGTATGAAGTTTGAAATTACGTTTTTCAATGTAGCTACACCATTAAGAGTTTGATATTGCTGACTTTCAGTTTTGTTCTTTTTCTCCCAAGTGAAATTCTTTGGTGTTTCATGTCCTGTCATCATTGATGGTTTTCTTTGCCTACCTGTTCACAAAGGTCTGGATGGCAGGTGGTAGTTCCAGGAAATATTTTTAAATGGAACGCTACCTGTGGCAGCACGTGGCTGCTGATAGGCTTGAATAAGTATTGCTTTTCCTAGGTAATTCTTTAGATGCGCAAAAATTTCTAATGTAGCAAAGGGAAAAAAATAAAACCAAAACAAAGCTTTATGTGCTATTTGCTTGTAATTATTTTATTTGCAGTAGGGAGACCTGGACCTTTCTGGCAAGGGAGCATATGAAAACATCAGTCCCAGGGAGGGGACAGTATCCTACCTCACTACTATATACATGATGACTGGTCCTTCAAACACCATGAAAAAACCTGTTTAAATTGACTATCACTACACAGTGATACCATAGAATGCTAGGAGGCCTTACTCCTAGGATTTTGTTTTACTTTAAGATGGATTTATAGTGCTAAATACTGTCTAACTGCCTTTTGTTGAGTTTAAATTGTAAAAGCATCTTGTGTGTTTTAAAGCTGTAACCTGTCACTGGTATACTATCTCCTGGGAGGGGTGTAGAACGTGCGTGTAAGTTAGTCTGTTTTGGGGTTTCCAAATGCAAAATGAAAGTTCCCAGAATTGGAGTAAAAGTGTTGGTAGCTTCAGTTTTCAGTGAAGCTAGTATTTTAATTGTCATATCTGATGTCAGATCATTGTTATTAAGTCCTTTCCCTCTTGAAAAGGAGACCTGCTTTTTTGAGACATTTTCTTAGCAATTGAACTTTAGAAATAACTTCGCAGTTAATGTGGACTGCAGTTATTCCTTCTGTTCTAGTACCCTAGTAAATCTCTACAGTGGAAGAGCCCTGCTTTCTCTGAGGATGGTTCAGCTCTTTTCTGTTTGATATTATGCACTCATAAATTTACACTTATCTATTAAAATTTGCCATTTTATTAAACATTTTTTTCATGCACAATAGGTTTAAATTTCTTATGAACAGTCCTACTAAGTTTGTTTTTTTTTTTTTGTTGCGGAGTTAAAGGTTGGCTATGTGGGGTGACATCATGAAAATAAAATAAAGATACATTAATATATTTTTGGTTTGTGGGGCTAAACATATCTGGTTGACCTTAAAGACTGATGTGCAGATGGCGTGCACATGCTTCAAAATGCTGCTTGGTGGAAGCTGGTGTTTCTACTTGCAGTGCATTGTAAGAACAGTTTTTGTTTCACAGGCTTTATACGCTGAAGCTTCAACAAATTTCTGAAGTATTCAAACAGTTCGCCATAGCAGGTGAAATACTGTGCTTCCAGTGAGTTTTCATTTTTCCCTGGAAAGTGTGCACTAACACTGATACATCAGTTTCAGTGTTGTGAAAAAATACCAGTAAAGTTTGCTGTTCATAAATCTACAATATCTAGAGTAGGGCTAAATGGATTAGATCCATTTATAAAGCTGTGTGATTTTTTTTTTTTTTTCTAAACAACCAGGAACAACCATTTGTAATATGGATTTTCACAATGAACAAAGTGGTAATAGCTGCTGTCACCAGCAGTTGGGAACACTTACTGGTGCAGAAATACTAAGAATACATTTAATGATGACTTGGTGAAGTAATTTTCCACGTGCTTTTTCCTTTAGCATCATGTTTTGTGTTGTACAATTAAGCTACAATTACATCTACTATTTTGGATAACATTCATTGGTTAACAATAAAGAGATACAGTTAATTTCTCTGAGGTCCATTGTTGTTATTTAATGTACTTTTTTTTTGTCAGCTCTGCTAAATGCACTGTAATGGCCTTTTTCCAGAGCAGTGTACAAATTTTGGTCATCTTTTGTTTCACACTCTGGTCAAAATGAAATTTAAAGAAAAATATATTTCAAATTATATCCCTAGAGATTGGTACTCTGCTTAAGAAATTACCACATAGAGTTGAGAGGAAGCACTGGTGATTGTCAATTCAAAACAGGATGTGAATCATCAGAGCAAATTGACTTTCTTGAGAACAGAGGGTAATTTTGCCACATAAGAGCTCTATGGGTAATGTAAGAACTTTCAATCACTGCCTACATATTGCTTAGCCCCACATTAAGTGAAATTTAGTTTAACAGGTCAATGTCTTAAGCATTGAGGAACCTTGATGTGTTTTTTTGATCCTGCACATCATAGTGGACAGTGCTGTGAAGTTATGTGCCTTCTATAATGGCAAGTTGAGGGGCTTTTTCACCTGTCTAATACAGTTGGAAGGAACAGTCCCATATAAATAAGTATACAAATTAATCTGCTAAACGGCACTCAGGTAAATTAGACCTCTCAAGTGACATTCCATTCTATCTTCTGTTTGTTTGGCCCTGCACTCAATGCAAGCACATAGTCTGCATGACAAAATTGCTACGATGAATTAAAATGTGTCCACTTCATACTTTTTACTGTGCATGTTTCTAGTTTTATGCTTCTCTAGTCTTGGAGCCCATCCTGCTGAAGCATTAGATGTGGGTTTTCTCATTGTTTTAGAGATCTTCTGCATGGGTGTCATGGAATCACAGAATGGTAGGAGATGGAAGGGATCTCTGGAGATCATCTAGTCCAACCCCACTGCCAAAGCAGGGTCACCTCGAGCAGGCTGGACAGGAATGCATTCAGGCAGGTTTTGAATATCTCCAGAGAAGGAAACTCCACCACCTCTCTGGGCAGCCTGTTCCAGTGCTCTGCCACCCTCAAAGAAGTTTTTCCTCATGTTCAGATGGAACTTCCTGTGTTCCAGTTTGTGCCCTTTGCCACTTGTCCTATTGGTGGGCACCACTGAAATGAGTGCCTTCAGATACTTAAGAGCATTGATGAGATTCTCCTCTCAGTCTTCTCTTCTCCAGGCTAAACAGACTCAGGTCTCAGCCTTTCCTCATAAGAGAGGTGCTCCATTCCCTTGATCATCTTTGTAGCCCTCTGCTGAACTCTTTCCAGTAGTTCCTTGTCTTTCTTGAACTAGGAGCCCAGAACTGGACATTGTACTCCAGATGTGGCTCACCAGGGCAGAGTAGAAGGGGAGGAAGATCTCCCTCGACCTGCTGGCCATGCTTTGTTTAATGCACCCCAGGATGCCATTGGCCTCCTTGGCTACAAGGGTGCGTTGCTACCTCATGGTCAACTTGTTGTCCATCAGGACTCCTAGGTCCTTCCGTGCAGAGCTGCTCTGCAGCAGGTTGGCCCCCAACCTGTACTGGTGCTTGGGGTTATTCCTCCCCAGGTGCAGCACCCTACACTTGCCCTTGTTCCACTTCATTGGGTTCCTCTCTGCCCAGCTCTCCAGCCTGTCCAGGTCTTGCTGTATGGCGGCACAGCCTTCTGGTGTGTCAGCCACCCACCCCAGTTTTGTGTCATCAGTAAACTTGCTGAGGGTACATTCCACCCCTTCATCCGGGTCATTGAAGATGACTGGACTGCACCTGGGGAACACTACTTGTTGTGGACCTCCAACTAGATTCTGTGCCCCTAATCGTGACCCTCTGAGCTCTGTCTTTTAGCAAGTTCTTAATCCACCTTGCTGTCCACTCATCCAACCCACTCTTCCCAAGTTTACCTATGAAGATGTTATGGGAGACAGTGGTAAAAGCCTTGCTGAAGTCAAGGTAGCAATGTCCACTGCCCTCCCCTCGTCTACTCAGCCAGTTGTGCCATCGTGGAAGGCTATCAGATTGGTCAAGCATGGTTTCCCCTTGCTGATCGTGGTCAATCCATGCTGACCAATCCTGATAACCTTCTTTTCCTCCAGATGCTTAGAGATGAGCTGGTGTATAACGTCAGAATATTATGCTTGACAGGGGAGGTAAGTGCTTTGGAAGGATTTTTTTAAAAATACGCTCTTGAGGTGGAGAGAAAAGGATTCAAAGCAGTGCCAGTATCTACAGGCCAGGCTGATACCGTTCCCCAGGTGCCTCAATGTGAAGGAAGATGCTCTGTCTTCTGGAACTCGTCCCCTCTGCACATCCTACATTTTCTGTTGGTTGTACTTTCTTGTGTACTCTTTTTATTTTGTCCAAAACAGAACAAAATTCATGTCTGCCTTTTTAAACCTAGTTTGGAAAGTGTTCTTGTGCTTTTTGTCCCCTCTTAAAGCATGTTCTGTAGGGCTGTTCGAGGAACCTGCTTAGGCACTGCTGAGGAAAAAGGAGGTTTGTTCTAAACAAAATGTTTTAAACTTCTGAGGAGAAAGTACCTTTTTAAAAAGAAGGAATAGAGATTAAAATGAACAGTTAAAACTTCTGCTTTTGAAAACAAGTTTTTATGCAAGCATTTTCCATGGATCTTCACGTGTGGATCAGCTAAAGAGTCTTGTTCTCCACAAGCCCTCAGATTAGTTTCAAGAATCGGGGATTTTAACAAAAGATGATGCATCCCAGTGGGACGAGGTTGTTGATGCAAACGTGTTCATGGTGTTTACATCATATGTTCATAAAGACACTTTTTGGGTAAAAATATCAACGTAAGAAAATTGAAAGCTTCCTTACGGAAGAGCAAAGTTCACTTACTGCTAGAAGTTGTCTCATACACGTAACGTGATGTGTCTTGGCCGGGCGGTAAGATTTTCCTGGAAAATGCGATGTCAATGGATCAGCAAACGAACCATGGTAATTTCTTCCCCCCACCCCTGCCAAGAGCGTATCCTGTTGTTTGTGCTGAGAGACGGGCAGTACCTGCTGCCCGGCCGAAACACTGGGGGAAGAGTAATGGTTCAGGACTACAAGAAAAAAAAAACAAAACAAAACCAACCCCCCTCCCCCCAAAAAACCCAAAACAAACCCCAAATCTTGTGGGGAGGTGGAATCCTTAACTGGCCCATGTGTTCTGTGGGGTTGAAGATCCTCTTCAGCGCAGCATCCGTAAATTCACTGTGTGCGACCCATCATTTGTTTGGCGAATTCAGTAGCCAGTTTGCTGGAGGGAGGTGCCATTTCTGTTTCACGGAGCTGGGCCCAGATCTACAGGCACAGGCCCGTTCCCGGGCTTTGGGTTGATTCATGGAGTCTATCGCTTCTGCTCGCTTTACTGTTTGCAGGGTCCGAGTTGATAAATTGCTCCTTTGGAGTACAGTTGAACTTTGACTTGTTCTGCTTTTTCTCCCTTCGCTGCGCAGGGGTTGCTGACGTATCAAATGCGTGTGTTTCACTTAACGTCAATGACGTGGACTCACCAAAACCCCCAAAACCTCCCCCCAGAGCTCCCAATCCCAAACCATCAGATTTCTTCACAAGAGGAGACCACGGTATTTGCAGCGGCGCCTGCAATATTGCAGATACTCAGGAAGAGACAGATTTTGCCCACGTAATAGGGAAAGACGAAGTTAGCAAAGGGAAACGGAGCGTTTGCAATTGCTGGGATTCCATTAGGGTGTTCATACTGGCTTTTGTAAATAACGTGTCGGAGTGTTTCTGTCCACAGCGGTAGGTTTAGGCAGCAGAAGCAGCGAGGGGAGATGGAAATGCACATCAAAGGAGACGGCCTGGTCGGTGCAAATATTCCTAACGCAGGTGGTGTGCCTAGGAGTTAATGTTCCCTGTGCTCTGCCTGAGCGGATCAGGTGCAAAGAGACCAAGCTCAGAGGTAGGACAATTGCATTGCTTTTTTTTTTTTTTTTTTTTGCTTGTATGTGTTTTGTTTTTTTTGTTTGCTTTTAAATGACCTTATTTACACAGGAGGAATTGCCATTGTCCGAATACTTAGCTGACGGCTTCTAGAAAGCCTAATGCCCAGCACTAAAAAGTCTTGGAGTTCTTAGGGCCGTGTGTGCCCAGGCTGGCCTCGGTATTATAACTTGCTAAATTTCAGCAGAAGAGATCCTCTGCAGTCTGCTAATTTTGCCTTAGAGCGTTTCTGCCCTGACGAGAGAAGAGCCGTGTAGATGCAGGGTCCCCGCTGCCCCACGGCTGGTCCCAGCACGGCAAAGCCCACGTGAAAGAGTGATGGTGTGACGGGCTCCCTGCGCACACCCCGAGCTCTGCGGCATCTCCTATCAAACCGGCAGCTCCCTGTGGCCTCAGCTTTCACGCTTCTTAATCACCCTTGATTTCTTCATTAAACCTGATACAGTATTTAACTTCCTCGTCTATAACTTCAGTAATAGTCTACTAAACTGAGCTTCCAGTAAATGGTCGGCTCCTGTGTCAAATGTTTTCTTCAAATACATTATACTGATGAGCTGAAATAGTCTAGCTTTACTTTTATTTAAGCAGCCCTTCTGATTAATTAATAACCTCTGTGCATATGGTAATTGCAGTCGTATTGCCAGAGAGGGTTCATTTGCATCGGGGCTGAAGCCGAAAACTTTTCTGCCAAGCGCACTTTGATCTTCAACAGAGTAAGTTGAGAACGTGTAGGGAAGGTGCAGAGCCCGGGGACCAGCCCATCCTGCCCACTGGGACTGGGAACAAGTGTGAGGGGCAGATTCAGAGTTTCGGGTTTGGGGACAGGACAGCAAGCTCGTTCACGCATCAGAAAAATGTCTAAAAATGATAAGAAATCTTTATATCATTAAGGGGCACTTCTGCTGTTTGTTTCCTGACCTTGATAGTTTTTTTTCTTCCATTTAATTCCCATTTTAACTTCTTGGATCTCTTCTCTTATTTCGGGCATCCGTCCTGCTGCTCAGTGCCAGTGGTTGTAGTTCTCTGCTGCCGCTCTTCCTCTTTCTTCCTTTGCATTTGGGATCTTACCGTGTTGTTTCCAGCAAAGCCAGCTAACTCACCACATTTAAATTTAGAGCTATTATTGACGCTTCTTGGGATAATCATATTAATTTTGGCTGCATGTTCTCTTATCGGGCACATGTAGTCTTTGCCACCCTTGTAGAAGAAATAACCGTACTGACTGGTTAATAATTGCCAGCAGCGTTCTGGAGAGCAGAAAATGTCAGAAACCAAGTGTGCTAATGCAGGTAGAAAACCAGGGAAGATCCAAATCACAGTGTTTATACCCACGGGGCTCACCTTTGAGCCTGGCCCTGGTCACGCACGCGCGGGAGCAGGGGGAGGGAAATCCCGTGCTCCCGTTGTGTCGCTCCTCTGTCTGTCTGTCTGTCCCGGGCCATGCAAGAGAAAGCGCTGGAACAGGATGGCTGTGCCTGCTCCAACAGCAGAACGGTTGGGCACGGTTGTGTGGTGCTATGGATTTCCTTTTCTGCATATCAGTTCTGCTGGATGTAAAAATACTAAAAAAACCCAAACAAACCAAAAAAAACCCCAAATAGTTGCCTTTTTCCTGCAGATTCTTATTTAAAGGAGTTACGGTTATAGCCCTACCTGGATTGCAACCTCACCTGCAGCTCACCCTGGCAGAAGCTGAACGCCTCTGTAGCAAAAGCGCAGAAGTCCCTGAGGTGTCAGGCATCCAGCAGCTCTTTCAGCCCGTCCTCACTTTGGGAAGCCGTGGCAGACGGGGGGGAAGATCTCTTACCCGTCTCCATTCATTTTCACATGGGGCCATGAAAACAAATTCTGGAGAAACTTCTTTCTAGTAGCGACTTCTATATGCTTGGGTGGCCCTTCTATATGACCTCTATAGGGACTTCTATATGCTTTGGTTGGCCCTTTTTGTACCTGTTTCTCCCAGTCTTTGAACTGGTTCTTACTTCTCACCTTGCTTTCCTGCTCTTGGGCTTTGTTTTGCTTTGCTTTTTTTTTTTTTTCCTTGCTAGTGCATCATGCCATTGATTTCATCTGAAAAACAGATTTCAGTTTAGATCATTGAGAGCTTCAATGCAATTAAATAACTGCGTTTCACGACGAGAATGCAAATTAAGACAGGGAAGGAAGGGGTTGCATAATTATTAATTTAAAAACGTTGTGGGAGAAAAAAGTTGAAGCCTTAGGACTTACGGAAATGATTGCGTTGCATTATCTGAGTGCTCAGACTGCGGGGTGGCAGTGAGGGGCAGCTGGCAAGGTGGATGTTTTCTCAAACTAGATTTATGGTAGCAAAGTACTTTGGTAAAATTCACCAGGCTTTTTATTTTTTTGTTTATTGACATTTGCTGGATTCTTTAGAGAGAAGAGAATACCGTATATTTCTTTCTTCAGTCATATTTCCTTTGATTACTTCTGTTGTGGCTTATTCTATCATTTTAAGAGTAAAAATGCCTTTTTCCTCCCCAGTGATTTTGTAATAACTGTGTTTTGCCTATGACAGTGCAACTAGCTGCGCAATCTGGCCTTAATGGATGAAACTGTTTTCTAAGGGAAAGGGAGTATAATTTGCCTTGGTTTCAACTGAGCTTGATAATTTACACACACATATATATATACACACACATATATAAAATACATATATATGGCACAGTTAAACTGGAGATTTCTAATACAGTATTTGGCATCAGGCCTTGTAATAGCTTTATTAGAGTGAAATACACAAGTCACTACTTATTTTTATGTAAACTTTGATCGTGAATAGTGATAGAAATCAAGCTTTTTGGAGAAACTGTGTTTAAAAAACGATTTTAAAAATACCACAGCATGTAGAGTGACTACGGTTCAGCTTTCTCCTTGATATCAAAAATCATATCTGTTTGCCTGCATGTTTGTTTTTATCCTCCTGCAACAGCAAGTTGTTTCTGGGGGTCTGTTAGTGCCAGGAAACATCTCCCTGGTTTCAGTGGTACTTTCCAACTCCACGGTTTCACTCGCTGCCAGAAGCCCGAGTTCTCCCCTTCCCCCGACCCCCAACCCCAGCCAGGAATTGCTGTTGGACTTTTAAAACACCAGAGTGGTTTTAGTGCTTCCAAATCTTAACCACACGTCTTATTTGCTTATGCTCAAGCCCTGGAAGTTCCCACTGACTTTCTGTGCCAGAAAATGATTTGTGTGGGAAACAGGCTGGGGTATAACATTTGAGGTGACGTTCCTGCCTGTTACCTGCTGTAGCTGCACTCGTAAACGTAAAAAAACGTGCTATTGAGGGCTTCTTACTTTTGAGTAGCAACTCGTTCAAAGAGAATCTGGTAGTTAAGTCTTTTTCCTGATTCCTTTTGAGTAAAATTCTTGATTTATTAATACTTAATACCTGAAGTGTTTCTGCAAAACAAGCAGAACGAGAGGTTCCCACTATAGGAAGGCTGAATTTAAAATACTGATTATTCTTTTCCTGTTCATAATGTAATCTATTTGAGGAAGTCATTCTCTAAAAGGAAAACATTTTTCAAGCCAGTTCAACAATGAATTTTCATAAAAATCAACACGGAAAATAGATGTTTTTGAAAAGCGTCTTCACTCAAGTAAATTTTGACTCATTGTAAAGATTTCTACCTGAGAACTTTAAACTTTAGGGAGAAATACATTTGGGAGAGATTCTTTGCGCTGTCCTCACCTTCCTCCCAAAAGGCTCATGCAAGACAAAAAACCGAGTAAGTTAAACCCCAGAGCTTCTATGGCACGTGTGCTGTGCTAAAAAGAAGAGATGTCTGAAGTCATATTGGCTGTGATTGAATGTTCTACAATTATGTCCTATGTTTGGTGTATTTATGCACATCTTATTTCAGCCAGTTTGGGAGCAGATTTGACTCAGTTTTACCTGCGTCGCGCTCAGCTGTAGTTTGTGTCGGCTGCATTAGGTTCTTTATAATTTGCTAAAATTTGCCATCAAAAGGTTACTGGTACGTGCAAGAATTTGGCTCTGGCATGGAAGAGTAAGTAGTTAAAGAGAGTGGGACCCGTTCTTCAAGTGGAAAGTCAATGAAGATGGGTTCTGGGTGTCCAGGGGGGCCTTGGCCGCAAGAACCATGTGTTTCTTAAATCATTCTTTTCTAGTGCTCCCTCATCCTACTGACGTCTTAGAAACAAAATTCAGTTGGAAAATTAAATTTGGGATAGTTACAGGGAGTGAAGCATGGCTCTTATGATGTTGCTGTATATTTCTATTCACTGTTTTTGTTTGAATATCCTTTTCCTAAATCTACTTGATCTCTCTGTGTCTTTTTGTGCAGGTTACAAAAGTACGATCTCTTGCAGCCCTTAGGATAGGAACAAGGTAAAGATCAGCAGAAGACCTGGGGCCTGCTATTGTGCTTCTGTAAATCTGGACAGTTTACAGCGCCTTAAATTAGGTGCTGCCTGGTCCGTGAAGAGTTTTCTGGAAGGATCAGAAAGTGCTGTTACGACATTTCGTTAATGTTTGGTTCTCTCATGGTCTCTCTAAATCTTTCCTTTGTTGTCTTTTCCCAGGAGAAAATTAGCTTTTTGAAGTATTTAAGCTGTTGTTCTTCCCAGAAAAGCAGGAAATAATGCTAATATGTTAATCTTTAACATGTAATGGGACGTGTTAGAGTGACCGGTGATGTGACCCTTAGAAGTGCTCGGGGACCTTGTAGGCTTTGCCCACAAAATGGCGTAGTGTGGGAAGCCTGACTCTATATCCAGCCTGGGTCAAGTGAAATAAGAGTAGATATTTCCAAGTTTTATTGGTTTTCTACGCGATTTCTAATAGCTTTGATGATACATGACTAGCATCAGATAATTTTCTAATGTAAACCTCCCGGTTTAATATGTCTGTACATACATTTCCAGTGTAAGCACCCGTTGCTACTTGCCTTTTTGTACGCTGTTAGGATGTGCATACTGTGTATACGTAACCGCGTCCAATTGTGCACCCTTGCACAAAAGCCTGAATAAATGGCGTTTAATGTTAATCCAAAGAATCACTGTTCTTTTGATGACCAGTGTTGCTTATTGCCAGACTGTACCATTGGGTTTTTTTCATTTCTCTGAGAAGTTTAATTCATTTTGTGGCACCAATCCGAAGTGGAGTTCCCAGGTATACTTCTCGTGCTCAGATAAACCAAGGGAGGCTGGATTTGCAGAGAATGGATCGCTCTTGAAGGAAAAGGTGGGAGCTGGCAGTCGAGTAGATGGACACCTGGCATTCCCGAATTCAGCTGGCATCCCCTGGGAATACACCAAACCTTGGAAACATTTGTGCTCCTCGCGGTGCCTTCCTGCACAGTGGCCTCCCGTGCTGGGAACCGTGCAGGTAGATCCATCGGGGGACTCAGATCTGAAACAGGGGCTGTCAGAGCCTCACAGCACATGTCCCAAATCGTTGGCTGATAATGGCCCAGCGAGGGAACTGTCTCGGTGCCCCACAGGCCTCCCACTGACCCGGGACCCTGCCCCGGTGCTCGCTGCTGTGCCTCCCCTCGGCAGCCCCCACCGCCCGCTGGGAGCAGCCCTCCAGCCCTGCCGCTGGAGGGG
The DNA here is from genome assembly GCA_025774025.1 of Xenus cinereus. Lineage (NCBI taxonomy): Eukaryota > Metazoa > Chordata > Aves > Charadriiformes > Scolopacidae > Xenus > Xenus cinereus. The sequence continues at coordinate 193,130,263 of JAOXJK010000001.1, forward strand.
GGTCTCCCTCCTGGCAGGGTTTGGGGCCACGTCCCCCACCCCTCAGGCCTGCAGGTGGGCTGTGGGTGACCCCCAGCCTCCTGCTAAGACCCCTGCAGAGCCCAGAAGGAAGCCTCCCCCCACCTCTGGCTGGCGGTGTGTGACACTGGGGCACCAACAGTTGAAGCAAGACCCTGGCTCAGGTCTTGGAGGGCAAGGTTTGGGGTCAGGAACCCCAGAGGAACATAAAATCCAGATCTGTGGGGTTTCAGGGGCTGCTTTGCACATCTAGGCCAGCACTGGTGCCGTGGGACTGGCTGGCCCAGCACTCTGGTGTCTCCTTTAAAGTAATTTCTGCAGCCTCTCTCCCTGTGTGACCCATGGTGGGGTTAGAGATGTCCCTGGTGCTCAGGGGACAGTGGCCTCCATGAATTTTATCTCTAGCCAGATTTCAAAGCGTTTCTGCAATAACTGCAACTCAAAGCAGCCTTCTCCAAGATGGTGTTTACTTCAGGTTTCTAACAGTAGAAGGTAATAAGACCCTTTCACGAGGCTACATCTGCAGTGCAACTGCAAAAATGTTCCCACAGATTTTATTTACTGTTGCGCTGCCTTTGCTGATGTCTGCCTACCACGCTTTCTGGCTCCTGCTGTCAGCGTTGAAGGTCTCTGGTGGATGTCCTGCAGAGGGGGAATTACGCAGCACGAAGCTGTGATGTAGCTCAGCAGCCAGATGTAAAAATAGAAGCCTGCACGGAAGCGTTTTTGACGTGAGGAAAGCTGTGGGCTCTTTCTCACTGCTGGCGGTGGCTTTGCTCAGAAGGTACCTGCTCTGATAGGGCTGTAACGGGTCAGATCGGCCGCTTGTAAGCTGGAACCTGCAGGTTCCCACCCACTGCTGGTGGATCCGGGACGTGGTGGCAGCTCCCCACCGACGGCTGCTGGAGGACCCAGCCCCATGGAGGTCACCTCCTCCGCTGCAGCGGCCGTGTTGTGTAAGCCTTGATGGCTGGACATTGTCACAGCCTTCCGTGCGGGGTGAGAACGGTGGGAAGACCACAGGAGGTTTCTCAGTCACCCCGGGGGAGGCAGGATTTGGCCCTGGTGAGGAGGATGCTGTTGTTGAAACAGCAGATTGGTATTTACCCATAGGTAAAGGTCTGTCTGAAGTTTTATTGTAGCTGAGTTGCACGATGAAAGATGCTCTCCTGCAGGGAAGGGAAGCGTGAATTCAGTCATGCCTGTGAGTACCCGGCGTGAGCGAGCAGTGCCTGGGCTGCATGGCAGAAAGCCACTTGGTCACCACCAGAAGTGGTGTTTTCCCCTCCCTCACCTTCACCTCTTGTCTCTGTGCTATTTCCACGCTTGGTGGTTGGCCGGCGGTTCTGCTGGTCCTGGTGGAACTTCATCACAGGTCTCTCCTCTAATTTCACAAGTGGTCTTTGGAGTTGTGGCTGCAGCAAGGTCTGGATTTGAAGGCATCCAGGCTGCCCATGGCCGGGGCCAGGTGCTCAAGAGCTCCTGGGGCTGCCCCCACTGCGGAGGGCAACATCCTAAATCTACATTTTTTTTTTTTCCCCTGGTTTTTGTCATGTTATGACTGAAGTTCTGCTTCTGCTTTGCTTTCCATAGGTGATGTGTGCTGGCAGGTCAGTGAATGAAAGCCTACACGCCTCCCCGGCCCCGGCAGCCTCCTGCAGCAGCGCTGGCTGGCCCTCAGCAGAGGGCTGGTAGCCCACTAAATTAGTTTTAAATGTCAAAAGAAAAGGGTGGAGCGAACAAGTTAAATCTCATTAAAAGTCTGATCCAGGTTTAGAATAGGGTAGCGGCCCCCTTTCCTGGCAGCACGTGGCACGCTAACGCTTTCCATTTTTATCACTGACATTTTCCTTTCTCTGAAACAGTTCTGTAGAGGTAGCCCATGCCGACCACGAGCAGCTCTGCTGCATCCCGTGTGCATGGAGCTTCAGCATTAATTAAATCACTTTCTCACAGAAGGAGCCAAGCGCAACTCATTTCATCTCGTATAAAATAAATCAAAAAAGAAACAGAGCATCATCCCTCCCTGCAGTTCCTCGGGCATCTGCCTCTCCTTGGCCATGGTGACCGTGACAGGACCAGGGCAGAGCCTCAGCCCCTGAGTGCTGGGGGCAGGTCAGGGCCACCATGGGATGCACCACCCCAAAACCACATTTAACCGGGGCTGAGCCCCAGCAGGTCGCTGCTTACAGCCAGTCTGAAAATATGTGGCTCGTCCTGGAGTCACCAGCAACTGCTGGAGCAGCAAGAGGTGCTGCCGTGGTCCACGAGGTGGTGGCAGTGGGGGACCAGATAGGAAAAGACACCACCAGAGAAGGAGAGTTTTGCTTCTGAATTCAGTTCAATTTTTTCCCCGATGGAAAAAAAAAAAAAAAGAAAGAGCATTTCTATTTCTGAAATTTGCCAAATATAAATTAAATCCAGGTCTGTGCATGCCTGAAAGCTTTGTCTGGGAGGATGAAACCCAAATTCCTTCTCCCCACCTGCCGAGCACCCCCGGCCAGACCCCAGCGCGGTGTTCCCCTTCCCAGGCCGCTTCCCGAGGGACGGGGTCACCCCAAGGGCCGCCGCAGCTCCGGTTCCCGGGTGGAACGGGGGAGCTGTGTAAGGCGAGCCCGGCCGGCGAAAGGGACCTGCCCGGCGAGCGCCTGTCGCCGGCTCCTTATCCCCCACGCTCCTCTTGCTTACACTGCACCCACCTCATGTAAATTAATAGCGGTGTTTAATTTCTGTCATACCTACCTGCTGCTCTCGGCAAGTTCAGCTGTGCTGGGGGGTGGAGGGACCAGGAGAAAATGAAAAATGTCCAGCCCTTTCTGTGGAGGCCATTAGACAGAGAGACACCAGGAACATCTGCACACCCACCACAGGGTGCTCACACGTACGTCCCAGCACCCGGCTGTTGGCTGTGGTGGGAGAGGGACACCCCTGCTCCTCAACCCACCCCCTGGTCCTGCCCTGCAGGACTCTAGTGAGGACTGGTCTCCTCAGTCTCCTACAAGTTGTTTTTTTGGCAGGTCGTCCTCAGCCTGGAGCTTGTCCCAGGGTCTCCTTGGAGAGGCTTGTGGGGTCGGATACATCCCTAGGGATGGGTAGAGAAACACAGGGCAGCAGCTCCTTCCTGGTGGTGGCTGTAGGACCTCAGGAGCCTGCCATGCGCTTGGGAAGGGGCAGTGAAACAGGGTGTGCAGCAAACCTGGACGGTGGAGGATATTTCAATAATTTTCAACACCTTCTGCCACGCTGGGGGTCTCAAGAGTGGGTCCTGGGGGCTACTGAACACAGCTCTTCTCTCATTATGCTGAAGAGAAGGATGAGGGTGGCATTTAATGAGTGCACTCCTGATGTGCCTGGTTCCTTGCCAGCTTTTTTTTACAGTGACAACAAACCTTTGGAGCAACAGGGACAGTTCGTGCACCGGAGCAGAAAATCTCTCATACGTTTCTTCAGCACAGAATGAGCTCAAAGATCCTGCGAGGCTGAGGACGCTGCCCAAAGCACCCAACGTCTTGCTTGGAAATGGCCTCGCAAGGAGCATCCCTGTGTGGTTGTACAGCAGCCTCCCCCGTAGCTCCTCTGGACAGGGTCATGCAGGTTGTCTAGTTCAGCTTTCAGCTCCAGGATGACTGACAGAACCTCTTCATCTCCAAAGTAGCAACACTTCAACGTCCATCAGGAGCCGCTGGGATCCCTGTCAGGCTCTTGCGAAAGCCATCACAAGAGAAATCTGTAGCCTGGTACCAAGGTCCCCAAGCCTCCCTTGCCCCATGCAGGCAAGCAGATCCTCATGGGACTCAACTGAATTGGGGAAACTCACTTGCCTTGGTCAGCTCAAGGGAGAAATCAGAGCTATGGAGAAGAGGCTACAGTGGCGAGACCACCATCCAAAGAGACCAGACCAGATTACACAAGCACCAGTGGCCTGAGTTAAAAAAGGCTGGATTTGGCATTCTTGAAGAAATCTCATAAAATTACACCTTGCCCATGTCAGCAAACCACCTATGAAGAAATCAGCGTGTCCAGGGACATGCCAAATCACACTTGTGTCTTTGCACCTCCTCTGAATTGTCCAGTTCACTGGGTTCCTCAGCAAACGAGGACCAAACACAACTCTGGTAGTGGCTGTGAGGTCTCATTGAAGAGAGGAGCTAGAGCTGGGAATGCTGATGTTAAAAGCGACCCATCGGTCGAGATGGATCTTCTGCTGTACCTCCCTCAGTGTTTAACACTGCCACTGATGACTGTTCTGTATGTAACAGACTGGGGGGATCTTTACTCCTGTAGTGGGATGAATGCAGCATCTCAAACATAAACATAAACAATGAGTTCAGTAATTAGGCACTTTTTAGGGCACTTGTGGCTGGAAGCTGCGCTCTGGGGGTGCTTGGCCACCTCACAGGAGAGAAGACCAGCATCCCCCAGCAGGTGCCATCCCACAGCTCAAGAGCTGGAGCATCCTACAGTCCAGAGACAAACAGGGACATGAGCAGCACAACCAAGGAAGTGGCAACTATTTTTTAGAAAATAAGTAACTTCAGCATGCTGAACAATTACATAGCAGAAGTTAGAACCTGCTCATTAGATCTCAAACTGGGCTTAAGACCCAAGCTCAGGATGTGCTCCAGGCCCTGTTACCTCTCTCTCTTTGCAGGGACAAGCTGGTGGCTGTGGTCGAGCTGTGGGCATGAGCCCAGCCCTACCTTCTGCTCCTCAGCTCCCTGGATTTACAGCTCGCAGCTTTGGAACAGCTCAGCTTCAACGTACCTCTCCCCCGTGCAGTTTGCTTCTCCATCTGAAATGGGTTTTTCTCTTCTCCTACCCTAAGCAATGCCTTCAAGAAAACAGTGACTTGCAAGAAAACCAACTCATCTTCTCCTTAACTCCTCTGGGTGGGGGCTGCAGGTCAAGCAGAGCAGGACAGGGCCCTCCAAGACATGTGTGGGGTCTTCAGACAGCTCGGCTCAGCCTGACAAATACAGCAGAAGTAATTCACACTGCTGAGGCCATAAACTGAGTCCTTCCTTTGCTTACGCTTTGGGGGATGGAGCCTCTGCCCTCCAAAATTGCGTTTTCTTGCTAGGTGAATACTGTGATACTAGTTTAAAAAGTGTAAGCAAAAGTGCACAGAGGGTGCTATTTAGTTTCCTCGTCTACTGCAAATAAAAGATTTCTGGATCAATCATGTGGAGACACCTGGGGGGCTTAGGGGGCCTGGAGCATCTCTCTTATGAGAAAAGTCTGAGGGACTTGGGTCTTTTTAGCCTGGAGAAGAGAAGGCTGAGGGGGGATCTGATCAACGCATATAAGTACTTAAAGGGTGGGTGTCAAAAGGATGGGGCCAGTCTGTTTTCAGTGGTGCCCAGTGACAGGACAAGAGGAAATGAGTGCAAACTTGAACACAGGAAGTTCCATCTAAACATGAGGAGGAACTTCTTTACTTTGAGGGTGGCAGAGCCCTGGAACAGGCTGCCCAGA
>JAOXJK010000001.1:193138528-193175590 GCA_025774025.1 Xenus cinereus
ATCCAGCCTGGCCTTGAACACCTCCAGGGATGGGGCATCCACAGCTTCTCTGGGCAACCTGTTCCAGTGTCTCACCAACCACTGCAATCGTTCAGGTTAAAGGGTGGACAGAGCAATAAAACCTTCAAGCACAAGTTACGACAACCCTTTAAGATCTGAAAAATCAGAAGCTGGAAAATGATTTAAAGCATATTCGTTAACTAGGAACAACACGCTGTATCCGATAGTGCGTGTACAAACACCCACCACGCAGTTCACACGTGTCAGTGTATCTATCACCCTGGAACGCACCGCCAGGAAAAACCCCCAGACGGTGGGACGGTTCACGTGCAAACAGACACTTCAGGTGTGACGAGGCGACTCCATCACCAGTTTCTGATGAAACCTTAAGGTATATGAAATGTATTCTAGAAATCTAAAGATGAAGCCTGAACACCTCTCACGTTACCTAGCAAAAGGTTACCTGGAACAATCATTTAACACAGGTGACTTTAGGAGCAGTTACATGGTTAGTCTAAACAACCAGCACATACATATTTAATTTGAATAAAATTCTTAAAACTACGCTTCTCTAAAACTTACAAAGTATATAAAATGCATGATTTGACATTTATAAAACCTCAGCCCTTTTATAAAAAACAAAGCAAGGCCATAGAGTTTTAAGTTTAAATCTACTGTTTTTTCTTCTCAACAGTTTTAGTTCCTACGATAAATAAAAAATATAAACAGCACTCCACCACGGCCTTATAATGCAAGGAATAAATTAGCAAGAGTCACACTGTAAATCAAAATAAATAATTTCTAAATTATTTTTATTTAAAAAAACCGGTCTCTTTAATTGCACAGTATTTTAAATTTTCAGTAGCAACGCAAAGTCAGTCGGGTATTTTTCTAAATGCTCCGGACAGTATGAAAGCATTGTGTCTCATGTTTCAAGCTTTACACATTGAAAAATACCTCGGTGAAACCATCAACTGATCCAACCGATAGACGTTTCGGTAGTCTCTTACTGCGCCAAGATGCTGCGGTATCTCTCACCCAAGGCATTTAGTCCTCCGGCGCCCAGCTCGCTGGGGGGAATGCCCCCCGCCTTCCATTCCAGGTGAGGTACTCTGGTTCACACCCATCGCTTGGAGAGTTTTAGAAAAGCGTTCACCATGAGCGACAACTTTCACAGCAAGAAACGGTCGACAGCACAACAACAGTCCACGTATTCCAAGGCCACCAAAGTCCCCTCCAAGGGCTTCACCAGACTGGGACACCTTCTTTTTGGGGTGTCACACGAACACACCAGGCTCCTGGCTCTCCCCAGAGCTACTCTGCAGTGGAGGGCCGAGCTACAATTCAAACATACCAAGGAAAACTGGACACCTGAAAAGATATGATCTTACCTCAGACTATTAGCAGTCGGCTTAAACCCACTTGCCAAGTAGATGCGTGTAGGTGTGTGTATACGTGTACGTGCGTGCACACACACACGTTTTGTTTTTTTTTTTAAAAGACAACAAAGTGATTAATACTGTCATAGCCTGGCCATGTTTAGCTCAAAGCTAGGTATCCTCGGGACATATTTAAAAACTCTAAATATTGGCAACACGTTGTATACAAAACAGCTCTGGGCAGACGCCTCACGTCAATGTGCATTCAAAACACTGCGTCTCTATCAACTATTACTGACGTCGCTAGAATAGCCTGGGATTGTATCTAAAAATATGCAGTTTCTGGTAATATCAAAACAACTCTCAAGCATTGAAGAGAAAGGAAAGTGTTGCCCTCTTAGTGACAGGACAGGCCTAACTTGAAGGTATTTATCCTTCACTGCAATCCTGACACTCAACGGAGGCAAAGACAGTATCACTGAACTACCTTTTACTGTTTAAGAAACACGGGATGGTACAGCTCAGTTATTTGCATCAACGCAATTACACTGACAAATGTAGTATTTGACCAGTGTCGTTGCTTTCTTCTTCATTACTGGTGTCCTCACTATAGGCTGTAAAATATATAGACTGATCTCTTCGAGGAGGAGGAGTGAAGGAGTTCACATGCAACTCCTCATTCTCTCTATTATCACAGCAAAACCAAAAGAAATATCAAGGCCAATATTTTGTGCACAGTAAATTTGCTTTACCCAACCTAAGAGAGCCTAAGGGGAACTAGCACATCATTGCACAACCTTAAAAGCCACCAAATTACTCCTGTTCATATACTTTTAAAGCATTTTCAGTGCTTGAGTACGAAGCACAGAACCTATGACAAGAATTCTCTGGCAATCGACACACCTTCAGGGATTCAATACTGCATTAAATGTAGGCGGAGGCAATCAATACTGATAACCCAGGTCTGGGCGCTGCAGCACGACAGTCCCACGCGTCTCCTCGCACCGTTTTCACAACACGGCTGAGCCTGCTCATCCAACACTCCAGGCCAGACTGCTACACGTAGGTAGTAGGAAGCATTCTGATGCTCATGTGATAGGGAAAAAGAAGAAACACCTCTAATTTTACACACACGTTTCTGTTCATGCTGAAAGGAATTCAACTTTTGGCAGAAGTGAATTCCTACATAAAAAATAAATGTAGAAACCCATTAAAAACACAAATATAATAACTGCATTATTAAAACAGCTGCATCTACACTATGGTGTAGTACTTAAGTGTAATTCAATTTAAAAAAAATCTTAGTGTACAACTAAGATGAGATCCATTTCCCAATCCAAACCTCAGCGTCAGTGCTGCATCCACCTCTACATTACAACACGCTCTACGGATGGCGACCAACCAAATCCGGGGAGAAACCGTTGCCACCGGTGAAGAGGTCCCCTCCCTAAGCAGACAAGGCAGGGCAGACGGCGCAGAGCCCCTCCGGCATCGCCGCAGGGACAGGTCCCGCAGCGCGGCGGCAGCGGCACGGGCACCGCCTCCCGAATGGGTTTGCTGAACACGGTTCAGATTATGGGATATGTTCTATAAGCACAATGCTCTTTAGAAGCATTTACTGTATACCCAAACCCTACTCGCTGCAACACACGGTGTCGCACAAGTAGTGAAAACGTCTTCGTATTCAAAGGTGCTTGGACATCATTTTCAGGCAGCATTTTACCTTTATTTTAGTGAGTTTCCGCTACAAAGATTTTAGAAGGAAGAAGATGCCAATAATTTCCTTTTTTTTTTTTTTTTCTTTTTAATGTGTGAAATTGAGAGAGACACCTAAATAAATATCTACTTTTACTTGTCTAAGTCTATTCTATGTCTGAGATCTCTAATTTTTAAATAACGGATAAAATGTTGCCCAAAAGACTAGTTATAATTATACATTTGTGTTTCTACTAAATCTACAAATCAAAATAGTTCTCAGTTAAAAAGATACAATTTGTATCAACAGTAAAAGGTACTTTCTGGTTCTTCAGGGCCTTACTTTAAATTCCAGCAAGTGTACCAAAATTATCAGCAGTAATAGTGTAAACTAGTGATTTGATTTTTTTTTTTTTAACACTGAACATCGTTACAACGGATGGAAACCTAAAACTGTCAGCAACTATGTCGCATAAGTACATCTGACATCAATTGCAAAATCTATTTCTATCATATATGTATATAAAAAAGCTTACGAGGTGCTAGTAAAACCCATGACTTAAAACCAGAAATATCCCTTACTAATACTAAAACAGACTTGCTTTGTCTGTTTCTAAAACTACACTATTTGTGGCAAGAATCAGGCCTACACGATGCAACAGTCCAAAAAACTAACTTCAGGAACACATACGGTATCTTCTCTCCCCACAACCCTCCCCTCCCCAACCCAAACAGAAAGGAAAAAAAAACAAAAATTAAGTTATTATTTTGAGCTACAATATCATTACCATAGTGCAGTTAATAAATGTTGCATATCCTCAACACAAAAAAACCTTTTCAGGCCAGCCTTGATAAATAGCAAGAAAAATCAAACAGTATCTTAAATACAAAACTTGCATTGAGATAATTAAATTCATTTAAAAACAGGTAAATATTTTATGAAAAGCATATTTTATCCAGTACACTTGTGCAGCAATACAAAGGAAAAACACATAAAACAACTAAACAGGACCCTACGATTTCAGGCTCCCTTTCTACTGGCCAGAAATACGCAGAGCTGGGTAACAACAGACGGGAACTGAAAAAGGGTGGCCTGGTTTGGGGGGGTTCTGAGCCTTTGCAGCTTCTGCTAGGTTCAAAGGGGGCTGCAAATTCTCAGCACCTTTGAAAATCAGGCAATAAGGCCTTTACCTTATCCATAAATTAATTAAAAAAAAGGACTTTTTTTTTTTCCTACTCTGATTGCATCTGATCTTACTAATCAACTGCATCAACAAAATATGTAACTATTTAAACAAAACAAAGCAACGAAAAGTGCCATACTATAAATTACTAATATATTGTTACCCATTTCACCATTAACTGGTAACTTAATTATCTGTTTAAAAAAGGAAGTCAGTGCTGTAGTAAATCTTTGTTTCCTATAAATAGATGATTATAGCACAAAAAAGCTCACAAAAACAAACAAACGAACAGACATACATACTTATGGTGGTGTAAAAAGTTCAAAAACTTGGCTTGAAAATTGCCTGCCAGAAGTAGCAAAAATCCTCTTTCTGCAGGTTGTTTTAATACCACGCAGCCCAAGGACAAACATCCAGCAAGTTAAAAAACGCAAACAAAAACCCCAACAACATGTAACGAGGATAGAAAGTGCTGCATATAAACCCCTGATGCACCAAAGATTATAACCAGAGACCACAGATTTTTTTTTTTTTTATATTATATATATATATTAATTTAAACTGGAACATTCTCCAGCTGTGAAAATAGCCATTTAAAAATTTTCAAACTAGAACACAAAACATATCTGGTACTTCCGATGCATGGGGCTATACATACAGACTCCATGATACAGTTATTTCACATAAACGGATTACTATTTAACCTCCTTGCCGAGAAGGAGATCCCAAATGCTATTGTAGCAAACCTCCCTCAGCGTTAGAGCTGAGCTGAAAACTACTAGACACCGCAAAGATGCATCATCTCTCAATAACCTAGCTGAGATTTTTCCACTAAGATGGCTGCAGCGAGCTGCTGAGCGTCCGTCACGTGAGGGTTCTTCTTCATAACGATCCTCACAAGATCAGGGGGGAAGATGTTGCAGAGATTTATGTAAACCTTCTCCCGGGTGTCTTGGTGCCTTGGAGGGTCTTGAGGGATTCCGCAGTAAGGTACGCGCCAGGTCTGGTCCTGCTGTTCGGGTAAGCTTTGGAAGGCAAACTGCTCGTAGCAGGGCTGCGTGGGGTTGCTCGGCAAGGAGTAGGTCTGGCGGTAGCCATAGGCGTCCATCCCGTAACTCTGCCTATCCCAGCTTCCAAGCCCATCTTGGCCAGAGTAAGGCTTTCTGTGTCTTAACGGAGAATTATCATATAAACGCGAGTCTGAAATGCTGTCTATTCTCGTGGACACGAGGGCTCTCCCCAAATGCATCGTCTTTGAGTGTGGCGAGGTCTGAGACGTAGAGTAGTCGTTCGGACAACTAGAACGAGCACCGACTGTCGGATGCTGCAGATGCACAGCCATGTACGGAATTGGAGGTTTGTGGTGATGCTTTGGTTCTTCGTGACTATAGCTTTGCACTCGTGTGAGAGGCTCGTGGTAGCTCTGTAGGAAGGGCTGAGTGTTAAGGCGGCCGTGGGGGTGCATATGCTGGCACTTCAAGTTCTCCTCTAGCTGTGGGTCAGGCGAACTCATGTAAGAGCGGTCGCTGTAACCCACATAGGAATCACTGCTGCCACAGCTAACGCTCCCTTCGCTGCTGCAGTCAGACGCTACAGAGCTAATCCTGTAATCTGTGTCCAAGGAGAAGCGCCTTTCAGGACTTCGTGGACCAGACATACTTAGATTTGAATAAGCACTCAGCATAGAGTAATACCCTACGTCCACGGGAGACTCACATTTTGGATACTGGTCATAAGGCATTGGCGTTCCGTGGTTTTTGGTTGCCATCATCACTGTAGAATACTGTCCCTGTGGTCTTTGATCCTGAGGTGGGAAGTGAACTCCGGATGGAAGGCCGTTAGTCAAAGGTGCAGTACTTTGGGGTTTTGCAGCAGAGGAACTTGGTATACTAACTAAAGAAGGTACAGACCTGGTTTCCAATTTGTTTTTGGTGGGAAGCTTTTCCTCCAAGTCTTGATAGACTTGAGTCCTTATACTAGGATCCGACTGCCTCTTTGGAGTAGCGCGCTTCAGCTCAGAAGTGCCATCATTTTTAGTGCTGCAGGGAACACTATTGCTTTTTACCAGTCCTCCTTCACTTGTAGTTTTGGCAGCTGTGCTTCTAGACATGGCACGAAGTTCATCAGCTACAGATCGCTGAGGCTGATTTCCTCTTTCTGGATGATAGTATTTGCATTTGTGTCCATAGGTACATTTCTTCCCTATTAATGCAAACGTAATCAGATTAAAAAAAAAATTCAACCAAAATCTGTCAACCATCAAACAATGGAAATGCCCCTCATTTCAAGTTTTACTGATGATCTGAAAGATCTTGCAAATGGTTTCGTGTGACGCGGGGTGAGATCTAAGATCTCCTCTCCTGTACTGTGGGGAAAAAGAGGCAGTGGTAGCGTCTCGCATCTAGAACTTTGGGAATGCAGACCACTTCCAGCTCTGTTTTGAGCTGAAAATAACCCTGCCACTGTGCCTGTACACACCTGCTCTATTGGGCCAAGGAGACAGACAGGCAGAAAACTTAATAGCAAAGTCCCACTGAGTCGTAAGACCAGTAGGTTTCAGCTCAGTCAAGATGGTGGTGTGCCTGTAGGGATGCTCAGCAACTAAACTTCAAACAGCTCAATCAACTTTCTGGAAAAAATTTAGATGTTTTGTAATCAAATCACATCAGAAAAGGGCTTTCCGGAGCCTGCAGAATTTAGGTGCTGTTTTGGATGTAATTGTACAAATGACAGACTACTACTCATTGCTGCTCTTCCGTGTGGGTGGCGATGAAGCTGCAACACATAGTCCAAGGGCAATCAAAGGAGATTTTAGGGCCTTGGGATGGCTGATAAGGCAATCTGGAGCACAGGCTGTTTCTTCCTCTCTCCTTCCAGTTGTGGCCAGCAACATTGGAAGAAACAGATGAGCCCATTCCATTAATACATGGCTCCATGGCTGGTGTCACTAACATGATATTGGTTTTTTTGACTATGGGATGGCCTACACGGCAGCAGCCTTGCTGGCCTCAGATGGGATTCACCTTTCTGAAAGGGGGAAGAGGGTCTTTGCTCCCAAGCTAGTGGGGCTCATTGACAGAGCTTTAAACTGGGCTTGAGGGGGAAGGGGGACAATATCAGGCTTGCCCTTGACAAGCTGTGGGAAGACACACCAAGGTTAGAGGGACGGGGTGCTAGTAAGGAAGGTCAAAGAAAATGTACTCCCCTGATGAGCAAGACTGGAAAACCGGTAACAATGGATGAGGAGAAGGCTGAGGCACTCAACAACTTTTCTGCCTCGGTCTCCACTGGCAACCTCTCTCCCCACACGCCTTGAGTACATGGGCGGCAAGGCAGGGACTGGGGGAGCAAAGTCCCTCCCACTGTAAGAGAAGATCAGGCTCATGACCACCCGAGGAACCCAAACATACAGAAGTCTATGGGACCAGACGAGATACATCCCAGAGTCCTGAGGGAATTGGCTAATGTAGTTGACAAGCCATTCTCCATGAGATCTGAAAAGTCACAGCAATCAGGAGAAGTCACCAGTGACTGGAAAAAGGGAAACATTACGCTCATTTTTAAAAAGGAAACTACTGACCTGTCAGCTTCACCTCTGTGCCTGGGAAGATCATGGAACACATCCTCCAAGAAGCTATGCTAAGTCACATGGAGCACAGGGAGGTGATTTGAGACAGCTAGCATGGCTTCACCAAGGGCAAGTCCTGCCTGACCAACCTTGTGGTCTTCTGTGACGGAGTGACTACATCAGCAGACAAAGGAAGAGCAATGGATGTCTTCTATCTGGACTCCTGTAAAGCCTTTGACATGGTCCCCCACAACATCCTGCTCTCTAAATTGGAGAGATATGGATTTGATGGGCGGACTGATGGGTGGACAAGGAATTGGTTGGATGATTGCATCCAGAGGGTAGTGGTCAATGGTTCTATGTCCAGATGGAGACTGGTGTCAAGTGGTGTCCCTCAGGGGACCGTATTGGGACCAGTACTGTTTAATACCTTCATCAGTGACACAGACAGTGGGATTGAGTGCATCCTCAGCAAGTCTGCAGATGACATCAAGCTGAGCTGACACACCCTGAGGGATGGGATGTCACCCAGAGAGACTTGGACAAGCTCGAGAAGTGGGCCCGTGAGATCCTCATGAGGTTCAACAAAGCCAGGTACAGGGTCCTGCACCTGGGTTGGGTACCACTACAGGCTGGAGGATGAAGGGATTGAGAGCAGCCCTGAGGAGAAGGACTTGAGGGTACTGGGGGATGAAAAGCTGGACATGAGCAGACAATGTGCACTGGCAGCCAACCACAACCTGGGTTGCATCACCACCATCGCCAGTAGGTCAAGGGAAGTGATTCTGCTCCTCTACTCTGCTCTGGTGAGACTCCACCTGGAGTACTGTGTCCAGCTCTGGGGCCTTCATCACAGGAAAGACATGGACTTGTTGGACCAGGTCCAGAGGAGGGACACAAAAATGATCAGAGGAGCTGGAGCACCTCTCCTGTGAGGACAGGCTGAGAAAGTTGGGGTTGTTCAGCCTGGAGAAGAGAAGGCTCCAGGGAGACCTTACTGCAGCCCTTCGGTACTTAAAAGGGGCTTGTAAGAAAGATAGGGAAAACTATTTACTAAGGCTTGTTGCAGTAGGACAAGGTGTAGTGGTTTTAAACTAAAAGAGGGTAGATTCAGACTAGATGTAAGGAAGAAAATTCTAACAACGAGGGTGGTGAAACACTGGAAGAGGTTGCCCAGAGAGGTGGTAGATACCCCATCCCTGGAAACATTCAAGGTGGACAGGGCTCTGAGCAACATGATCTAGTTGAAGATGTCCCTGCTTATTGCAGGGGGGTTGGACTAGATGACCTTTAAAGCTCCCTTCTAACCCAAACTATTCTATGATTAACAAAGTTGCTCCTTTAGTTCAACTAGTGGATAGAAACGTTCTCTGACTAACACATGTAAAAAATCACTTCAGTTTCCACCATCAGCTCAGCATTTCAACGATTCTCAGGCCAAGACAACAATGTATAAACCTCTGTTTAAAAGCTTTTATTTTTGGCAGTGTCAAAATAAAGCAGGAGCTTGGGTCCCCAGTCCCAGAAGTACAGAAAAATGATGAGTTAAATCAAATTACCATATGGACATGGCTGCTTCTTATGTTCTGGCACAATAGGCTTCTTCCTAAGAAAATTGTCCAGACTTGGACCATGGCGGCCAAGAGGATCATCAGGAGGCATAAATCTATAAAGCAAAACAAAAAAGTATTATGGAAGCAAACAAGTCTTTCCATATTCCTCATACAATGACCACGAACCTCGTGACTGTCCTACACCATAACCTGCCATGCTGACGTTTTTAAGCCTGGGTACTTTGAGAGCTGTTTTGAAAGGCCACCGTTCTGCTGCAGGCAGTGGCCGAGAGATAAGTCATAGACATCTACTGTGTGGACACCTTCAGTGTAGCTCAGCTAACTGCTCTGTGGCAAAGCAGGGCTGCACACAAACCATTCCTAAAGCAAAGTAAGGGCAGCAACAGAGGCAGGGATTTCTTAAAATGCGACAACTAGCTTTGCAAAACTGTGCTCATTGTCTAGGACTCTTGCATCAGTATTTAGGCACTGAAATAAAAGTGTCTGCTTGGCAGAGTACTGAGTCCCTCCCACTACAAGAAGTCACCCAGTAGTAACTGCAGTCGATCTATATGCCAGCATATAAAGATACCATAGCATAGACACCATAGATCTAAGCGAAGAGTTGAACTAGAGACTTCCTAAGGTTCATTCCAACATGGGTTTTTCTATGACGCTAGGATTTAGGAGTCTAACCACAGGCACTCAAAAATGCTGGCTCAGTACATGAAGAGAATTGGAATATCATACCATAGTATGCACAAAATAGAGCATATATATTGGCATACACCAAAAGGGGAAAAAATAGCATAAAAATATAGAAAGATATTGTTATAAAAAAGCTCTAGCAACAAACAAAGTTCAGGTACATTTAATCAGAAGACCAAATCTATGATCGACTATTCCTCCCGTCTTCCTGCATGTACCTAATGATTTGGGTGTAAGATACAAACTTCATACAGGTCTTCAAACTGTCCATTCCTCAATTATTTTAGTAGCATGTATAAAGACAGAATGACTTACTTGTCGTTAACAAATGAATACATCAGCAAGCGTTCATCTATAAACTTCTTCCATTCAGGCTTTTCATTAGCTAGATCCCTGTAGTTATCATTAGAAACAATGATGCCATCTGACTCAAAGGCCAACTTCACTATAAATCGATCATCGTAGCATACCACCCTTCTCCCTTGCACTCGGCGGGATGGTGTGAACACAAGAATCTTCTCCTTTTCTAATTTACGCAAGATTTCTTGATCTACAAGGAATAAGAATCGTTAAGTTAAAAAAGGAGATGTTTTTTTAATCTCCAACAACATCAGATTTGAGGAAGAAAATCATTTAGGACTAAACATATCTTAAATGATTATAGTCCAGCAGGTTTCTGATATATGATATTTGAAATTACAGTCAGTAGTCAACTGGCAATACTTTCAAAACAACCCACAAACAAGGCAAAACCTGCTCCACACCAGTTTTGGTGAATAGAAGGGCTACAGCCTCCCCGTAACTGAGCTCCCTGATAAAAACGATGGAAGATCTCTTCCATCTTTTTATGGTAGTTGGTATGAAACATGTTTTGAAATAATTCCAGTAGCTCATGTTAATGGGGCTGTCTCATGAAAGTCTCTGCCCACCGAGAGAAGGGGTTACTACTAATACGCACAAGGACTAGAAAACCCATGTTCCATACAAACACTCAGGCTCTTCAGAAATGTTAACAGCATCCCCTAAAAAGACATCTGATGTCATCTTGTAACCAAGAGCAAATGTTGGGGTTTTTTTGTTTGTTTTGCCTCCAGTAGTAGCTCAGAACATACCTCTCCTTAAAGGGTTTACGTTTTACATTTAAAGTTTTATGTATAAAGTCTTATCGAATTCAAATTTCTTTTTAATCCAGTTAAATAAGTGTGTTTCATCTAATTCCTTCTTGTCCTACACAGTCTGCCAATCCCCCATCCAAAAAAATTTTCTCTTTCTCTGTGTGGGATCTGGAGACCCTGAGGAGCTTTGAAAGATGGCCTAAGGAGGCTGGTCTGAACTAAGATTCTGGATGTAGCAACAGTGCAGCCAGCACTGGAGCATAGACCCCTTGTGTTGATTCTCCTACCTATCAATTCAGAGCAGACAAGCTATGAAAGAAAAATAAACAAAAAGCTAGGCAACATCTAAAAGGGCAGAATATGATGCTTGAACAGAGAATATGCTTTTACAATGGTTTAGATCTCAAATAACTCAACTGTTTTGTAGCACAAGAAACTTGACAGGGAACATGCTCCATCTAGAAAAAAAAGACTCTAACAGGAAGAAATACAGCATTAATATTATATATAAGCAATGTATTTGATACAAGCATTTATCTATTTAGCAGAAAAAGCACAAGCTTTTAAATTAAATCCAACCCTTTTGTATTCACCACCCCCCTGCCGCCATGTGGTAAATGATGAGTAAGAGTGTGAAGGCGACTTTTTGCCCGCTAAGAAAGAATAAAAAAATCTGCCATGTGATGATTAGCAAGTAAAGATAAAAAAGATGCAGCTGTTGTTTAATCCGAGAAGCCTCTCACAAATACTGACAGTCTAGAACCATCCTCATGTTAGTCATCTAAGACTTTGTCAAAATTCCAGCTGGCTGCATATTTCAGGTGCATTATCTCTGAAAAAGGAGTCTCAATACGAGACTATTTCACAAGACTGCTAGCAAACAGGCTCCTTGCATCCTGATAAAAAACACTGAAGAATGTTTTACAGAAGATACAGTAACCTTCTTTGATCTTCTTCCCATTTTCAGGGTCCACAATGACACATGGCAAACTGATTTTTCATTGCTAGACAACTGGTCAATTCTATGTCTTGCTACTTTCTTGAAATTCCTTTTGGGACTTCTACCCCTATCCACAGCTCTAGCAGATGCTCAATTTATTTCTAAGCAGAATCATAGAATGGTTTGGGTTGGAAGGGACCTTAAAGATCATCGAGTTCCAACCCCCTTGCCATCGGCAGGGACGCATCCCACCAGAGCAGGCTGACAGTGGGAGGTAGCCAAATCTTTATTACTTAGCTCTTTACATATCTCAGACACTCATAAAATGAAAGAGAAAGGCTTCAAGAGAAAGGCTCCACGCTGCCTGCGATGAGGGAGAATGGCAGCTTTCCAAACATTTTGTCGCATTAACATGGTATGTTCTAGTAACAATCAAGCAAATGAAATGAAATGTTGTGGAGGTCTTCCCAGGTATTTGAAAACACATGTGGTAATCAAAACATGCTTCCATATTCTTTCAGATGCCATAGCTACTACTCCTAAAAGCTTCCCCCCTTTAAAGGTAGCCATATTTAAATAAAAAAGCAAGACCAAAAAAAACCCAATTCCTCTCCCCCCACAACTCTAGAGCTTTTTTTAATCCCAAATTCTCCTCTGCTTCAACTTTAGGCAAAGGGAGGATGACTCTCCAGCCTTCACGCAGAATCAATTAGTTTGATCAAGAAATAAAGCCTTTGTACCAATTTATGTTTTCTAGATAAAAATGTACAAAATTAAATTTTTCAAAAGCTGTCTCACTTGTTAATAGCAATGATGAAAAGGGGAACCATTCCCTTTCCGTCAGGATAATTCCCGCAACCTCCAGTGCAGGCAGTGACTCGCCGCAGGTGGCCGGCAGAGAGCCCAGCCTGGCAGAACCTGCTCACCACAAGAACAATAACCCAGCGAGTCACTAACCTCAAACCTCTTCGCTGCCAATGCCACGTGAGCGTAACAGATTTAAAAACTGGAAGTTACATTCTTCAAGAAATAAGTAGCAAAGTTAACAGAAAACTTATCAGGTGAGCAGAAAAGGAGGACTTGGAGAGGGCACTGCTTTGTCTTTTTCCTTGCTGAAGATTGCAATGAAGTTACTACACCAAAGATAATTTCTATTATAGTCTTCCATTTATAAAGATTTGTCCGTTTAAGTGGTAGCACTCATGCTGCGCAAAGCATCAAACAAACCAGCAAAGGCAAAACAGAGCTTACCTGTGATAAGAGCATCGGGTCTCGACTGTTCTTTCCTCCATGCTGGAACAAACACTGTAACATCCTTGTGGCCTCTCTCCAAAAACCAGTCTACTGCCAATTTGATTCCTCGACAAGAAAATACTTCTTTGTTCCCGTGACTGAAACACATGTTAAAATTCCTTATTATGTGACTTTCCTTTTCTATGACCATAAACAGAGCACAGCAAAATGCGCATCTCAAAGTCATGGTCTTCACTTGCTCCGTGGCTTCCAAAGGCAAATGGGAGCCACCTGAGCGTTGCCCAAATATTGGCATCACTCGACAAGTGGTTTCGGAGAGGGATGCTGAATCTGCCGAACATTTTTAGCATCTGTACAGATTCAACAAGTATGGAAAAATGTAAGTAGGGAGTGTTAAAAATGCTCATAGTCCAACCAAAAGTACGGGGTGTAACAGACACCACGGAGACTTGATGAGGGAATGCAGGAGGCCTGAAACACCAACATGGGAGAGTGCAACGTGTCTAGGGAATGCCAGCAGATGAGCGCTGAGCACCGCGGTGGTGGGGCAGGGGAGGAGGCAAAAGATCCCACCGCAGGAGCTCCGCACCTGAACAGGGAAAGAGAGAGGAGAAGGACTCCAAGGCCACGGGGGTGGCAGGCACTCTGCAGAACAGATGATGCAAACTGGAGAGCCTGTCCAAAATCAACATGAGAAAACTAAGAATTTGCTTAGCACCGCACTTCAGAAGGAGAAATTAATTGTGTATTTAAAAAGCGGTGGAGAGACAGCTCAGCAGAAACGGATCAGACACAAGCAAAACAAAAGAAGTGCGTCTGTTGTGCAATAATTGTCTGAGGTAAGGCAAGAGACATAATTATGTCATTTTCTAAAGGCATATGAGTCCTCAGCCAGTTGGCTACATCCAGTTTTGGCCATGACATATTACAAAAGACACAGAGGAAATAGAAAGAATCCAAAAGAAAGGGAAACAAGATTGAAGAAAGTGCATTTAGTGAGAGGAAAAATGGCAGCCTGTGGAGGTACAAAACAATCTTCAATATACACGAAGGAATGAAAATAGAGAACAGCAATCAATGGTTGGGGGTCCATGGAAAAGTTTTGGTAGCAGGGGACTGCAGGGTGACGTCTGTGAGAAGCGGTCAGGGGCTGCCCCATGCCAGCCATCCCTAGCTCCAGCCAGCTCCATGATGGAGGAGACAGGAAGGATGGAACACCAAAGCAAGAGGAGGAGGAGGTGCTCCATGGGGAGCAGGTACACCCCCAGAGAGACTGAACCCTGTGGGGCACAGGAAGAAAAGCATAAAAGGAAGGAGCAGCAGAGAGAAACCACCATGTTCTGACCCCAGCCCCTGGCGCCGCTCACTGCCTCTGGGAAGGGACTCAGTGCCACCCTCCGTGTCACCTGCAGCCATGACAAGGGGAGGAGAGGTGTCTGGAGTGAAGTGGGCCTGGGAAAAGGAGAGGATAGAAGTTTTTCCTCTAAGTATTTTAACGTTTGTCTTTTTTTTTTGTTTCACATTATCTGAAATCAGTAATTAAATATTTATGTTAATTGTCCATAAAGTAAGTTAAATTCCCCAATCTGAATATGTTTGGCATGCAATAGTGCTTGGTGAGTGATTTCCCTGTCATTATTTTGACTCATGAGTTTTCTTGCTGTTGTTCCTCCTGTTTTCTCCCCCATTCTGCTGGTGGGGGGAAGGAGCACCCAACTGGTTGACTGCCTGGGTGCCAGCCATGGCCAACCCACCACAGTCCCACTGGGTAAGGACAAGCAAGTCCTTAACCAGCATAAGAAACAGTTAAGCAATTTATTAGAAGAAGCTTTCTAACTGATCACTGGGACAGTCTGCCCATGGATTTTGGGATCTTCTCACCAAATACTTTGCAGAACAAGCCAGATGGCTCCTCTGGGGCCAGTCTGGGTTCTCCATGCACAGGAGGAGAACAGCAACTTTGAGGCTTCTCCCAACTCCACAGCTCTATGTAGCAGAAGAAACGCATGGGCACGGCAGCAAGCTGTCGCCTTTCACTTGGCTGGCTTGTTGTGTACAACAGGTATGCCTTCATCTGCTTTCCAGAAAGGTGGAGTCACCACAGAGTGATTTGTGAAGAGGACAATATGATGATGGATAGCCACAGGGATCCTAAAAGTTCCTCCTACTTGCATGTTTTGAAGTAAATAATAACACCAGAAAGTTATTAGAAAACTTTTTTTTTTTTTTAAATTTTTAGTAGGACCTACTAATAGTAGGTACTTTAAAAAGTACCTACTATTTCCAGCTTTCTAAAACATAGCACTGCTGTATGCTCCTTGATACTTTGAGGGAGATTGAGTAATTGTGCAATGGATGAAGTGCCAAAGTAAAAGTGAGAAAAATTTTGAAATAATGTTCGGATTCCAGAAGCCTGCGGAGGAGGTGGTGTACATATTCACCTGTGTCTAGGTGTCAAGAGAGAGAATGAGTCATGGCTAACACCTCTCACAAAGCCTTATCCTCAGCAGAGGCTGTGTTGAACGTCACAGGCCCCAAACAAAAGAAAAACAAAAAAAGAGAAGGAAAAAATAAGAGCTGAGGAACCATACTGCTTCCTTTTCCAATGATGCTGGAGACAGAACCTGGAAACATAATCATATACTAAGATATTGCAATTGTTGCCAGATATAATAATGAAAGTTTGTAGATTTTAGCTGGCAGAGGGTACTCCCGAGGATAGTTTTAGTCCATCTTCTGTGCCTAAATTAGGACCACTGTCAGAAGCAAGAGATCTATGTATCTCAATATCCTGTCTAGCTATGGCTATAGACTGATGGAATACTACCTTCCCTAGTTTGTATGATAATATCATACAATACACTATTACACTGTAATGACACTGTAATAATGAAACACATAGCAATATTTTTTCCAGGCATTGTTTTATACTATATAATTATTCTCGTGCTTGTTTGGCTAAAAGAGTAGTATCTTTGTATATTTCATAACTTTCTAGGAAGAGGAAACCAAACCACACACAGATATTTTCTATTTAAAATGCACATACATAGAAAAAACAGTCAACATGATTTCCAGCCATTGTAGACAACACAAAATCAAGACACTTGGTGCCCATTCAGTACCCAGTGGGCAGCCGTAAGGCTTCCTTTGCAAACCTTGATACAAGAAGTTAGTGTTCATGCTATCAGCACATCATGTGCAACCATAAACATACTGCAATCCATTTTATAACAGTTGGGAAGGGCTCGTTCCAGCTACTAAATCCCAGAAAATCACTGTACTGTTATTACTCTAAACAATCTCCATGGTTTCAAATGGCTAAAACCACTTTTCACTTCTGACAGTGAACAAGCGTTTTGTTAGACTGCATTTTAGTAACAGTATGATTATTCCTGTAAGTCTGAGAAATCATTTCTGGAATGAAATTCTGGCCTCTCTGAGAGAGATGGACATTCTTGCCTATTCCTTTCCATCAGGTTGGAATTCAAGCCACACTTCTAAAGGCAGAGGGAGGACCAAGAAGTTCAGCTTCTTAGTTTTCTCTTGCCTAATACAGACTATGGAAATTCTTTCATCCAGAACATAAATTTTATATATAGTTAAATGCTACGAAACAGAAATCGGAAATGCATTACAACGCATACTAGCTTTTCTGCATTGCTGGGCAAGTGGATTTATAGCTCATATAAATCTTCACATTTTTCTCACTCCTTTTCAGACACATGCCTAAGCTGGTATGTGAGTGGATACAAATTCCAAGAAATGTAAATGATTAGTGAGAAAGTCTGTGAAAAAGATGTGTAATTAAAATTTGTTCTTTTCTTCTGGTTTGTTGTCATGCAGATTTGATACTCTCTTTTTTGTGATCTTTGTGCTTCATCAGCTTTATGATATATCATATGGTGAAAAGACTGAAATCCTGCTGCTGCTTCTGACTTTTTTCCTTCTGATTAGTTGTAAAAAAGAGGAGAAATGTTTGTATTTCTTTGTCAAGACACTTTCTTTTAGGAATCTCTTCCCAATTATTAGCAGTATGTAAAAGCTCAGAGCAGTCAGGGTGAGAGGTGCAGCCCTGGATGAGACATAGGTTTAGTCAGCAAACAGAACCAAAGCAGAATATGTTTAATCTACTACCACTCTTAGTTGAAGGAAGATAAAGTATATTCCTTAAGAAGTATCTATTTCTCTTTCATACCATACATGAATGATTCTTTTTACCACCATTTTTATATTCTTTATATTTGGCCTCTTGATAGCTGTGGTTTTATTTTTAAACGAAGAAAAGTAGCATAAGACTTCCTGAACGTAAATCCTGAATGCACTTCCTAGGCTAGGAGAGTCAGTAGAAAGTAGTAAAACACCTGATGAGAACATTCTCGTTTTCTTTGTTGCCTTCCTAGCCCCCAAACTAGATTTTCAAGTAACTGTCTTGAAAAGAGTTGTGGTACACACTCCTAAACCACTGACTACTTAAAATAGTTGCAAGGCTTCTGGCATGCTCTAATGCAGTATTCAAATCAACAAGGAGCTGTCAGATTTTGAAAGCTTCAGAAAACATACACACTGATGACAAGAGATAATAGAGTTGAGGTCTGCAATAATGTTTGTTGCATACAGATGCAGGTTTCTACACAACTGAAATCTGGACAGATCAAGGTACTTCCCATGTAAAAGCATATTGATTAAAAGCAAGAAAAACAAAACCGAAATACAGATCTGCCTGGTAAAGTTAGAGTTACCACACTATTTTATTCTGTCATGTCATAGGAGGAAAACATACTCAGTCCATAGCACAGAGAGATAAGAATTCCCACCCTGTATCATATGTGTGACTCATTAGGCTGGCAGCCTGGTTTTATCACTAGCTGCATCCTTTTTTTATTTTTAAAACTCTACTAATTTCCTAATCACAAAAACACTTTGTCCGAAAGCATTTCCCAGTAACCCAGGCCTTCTATCAGTCCTGACTTTGTTCCTTAAATATGTATTTTGATGCTGACATGAAGACGAAACAGTTCCCAAATGTTTTTTTTCCATTAGCCCATGACAAATTACTCCACTGCTTTGAGGTCTTCCACGGAAAAAAAGCCTTGGAAGCTGTAACATCTCTGAAAACATCTTTCGTGCATAGGGCTTCCAATGCCAGGGCACTCTCCAGAGTACGGGAAGCGTGGTCACCAGCCAGCCACACGTGCGGGTGTCTGACCAAGCAAGAGTCACACACCAAGCAGTCAGAGGTCAGAACAGGCAAAGAGAAGTTATAGTCAAAGCTGCCAACGACAAGCTCCCATCCACATGATTATGACTTGTTGGAAAAATATTTTTATCTATTCCTTAAAGTGACTTCTCCAAATAACCTAAGAATCTAAGCAGCCGGTTCCACTGGAAGATGAACATCTGAATCAAGGTACTAAGACACAATCATGTTTAGCAAGCTCAGAAACACACAATGTGAGAAGAGGCTAGCACAGCTGAATTGTTAATTTGTTAAAATACATATGCATTTAAATTGTCATATGACAACTACATATGGCATAGCTGACACAATCAAACCACCCTTCAGTTGATACAATTTGCAGTTGTGGAAAAACGTCTATGCAGAGAGGGTGTCAGTGAACCTTTTGCTACAGCCAGATGACCTGTCTCATGGTTAATGCACAGGGACAAGACTTAGCTGCCTAAACAGAGATGTCTAACGCTTGTTAGGCACCTTCGGGTATCTCACTCTTCCTCCAGCTGAACGCCACTCCTGAATGGCGGTGGGGTCACCGTCACGTCTCTCAGGCCTGGGTGTGTTTCTGATGCCATCAAACACCTAGAACACCCACAGCTGGAGCATTTAACTAAAAAACAACCCCCCCAAATCAGCATCTTCCTCTCACAAATGAAAATTAAGTACGCAATGGTTATCTTGCGTTGCGTTCTCCCTTATGCAATGAAGTATCATCCAGCACCATTTAAATATACAGGCCAAGGTTTTCCGAAAGGGGAAAGTGAAGTCCATCACCTCCACAGCCTGGGAATCCGTGAAGTTTTCAGAAGAATCTAATTGCTTAAAACAAGATTCATTGATTTCAACCTGCAAACTCAGACAGCATGTGATCAAAATACTTCAGTTCTTTTGCCTATGTAATCCTGAAAGTGGTTATCTAAAAATGTTAATACAGCCAGTAAAATACCTAATTATTTGCTTACCCGTGTTACCTTCGTGTTGTGCTCCTTGTAAACACAGCAGACTTCTTTTTTTCCAGTATGTTTTCAACATAAAGCTTTATATACACTGAGGTACAATTTGAAACTCATTCTTTCTGCTGTTAGCAAAGTCTGAAGGCACCCAGTGTAGCCAGAGAAAACTAATGAATATGGAACAGAAGCAAATGAATAAAATAATCAAAGTTTTCCTACTTTTTAACTAACAACTCTATTCCTTATTCCATACTTCTTGGTGGCAAAAGCCTGACTTTGATTCCAGCAAAGAGAAATATCACAGCAAAAACCAATTACGGGCAATTTTCAGTATCCCGACCTGATCCTTGAAAAGGACAAACAAAGCAAAAGGACTGTGCAAATATGCTGCAGTACATCCACTCTTCAGAAGGAACTGCCTCTCAACCTCAGCTGTAAAGGGAAGTCTTAAAATGAAGGGGCAAAAGAGAACCTCAAAACCTCGCCTCTGCTGCCTCGTGAAGAAACAAGACCTTCTCCCCTCCATTCCAGACTGTGGAGGTTCAGCTGAGGAAGCTGGGGATGCATCAATGGGTCTAAGAACACACAGACGGAGGACAGATGTAGGGGTGAAGAGCTGGTGATCTGCTGTTGCTAGATGGGCCAAGATCACTTTCTTCTGCCTACCTCAGTTATGTAAAGGGAAAATTTAGGGTAGCTTAAATCTCATCACACATGGACGCAGAGCTGCTATTTACCTCTCTAGTATGTATGCTGTGCAGTTTACACTAAATAAGGTCCTGAGTGCATTTTTACATCAATGGACAAATGCCTTTCTTACATGGACTGAAGTTCTTAATGAAGATTTTGCACTACAAAATCATCATCTACATGTAAAAACTTCACACCTTATGAAGCAGGGCTGAAGTCACACAGTTCTTGGAAAGCCAACATAGGTCACTGCTCACGTACAGCATGACTGAATCCTGGGTCCTATCCTTTAGTCCAGCCTGACTCTCAGCTGTGGAAAGTGTCTACCAAGAGCTCCACACCTGCTCTAGAGGATTATCTAATTTGCTGTTCAGCTCTGATTTTAAGTTTACACACAAAGAGAAAAATCAGACCCATCTGTAAAAGCATTCTAACAAAAGACTTTGTGTTAGGCTTAAATGTGTAGTCATCTTTCCCCTTCTGGAAAAGGATTAAGTCAACACCATGAAAGCCAGAATAATGAAAGAACAAGACAGATTTGAAGCATCCCATAGAAACTGAATGGCAATTCTTCAAGTCACAGCCTGCAGTTTTCTGCTCTTCAGTTGAAAGAGGGGGTTTACTTTGTTTTAAAAACTTTATCCAATTCACATTCGTTAGCAAATATTGGAACTTTAAACTTGAAATACACAAGATGCTTCTGATCAACTATTTTCAGTTTAAGGCATGAATGGCAAGCAATGCCATCTTCAAATACAAGAGAAACTTTCCAAACATTACCAAAAGGCAGAAAAATGGCGAGGTTGGGTTTTTTCTAACTACAGCTTGCTAAAGCAGCTGGTCTGGAACAGGAGTAGTCACTAGACTAGACCAGGATACGTGCTGGCTCTGGCTGGACAGAGTAAGCTACTGTGGCCCAAGCCTTGATCTGCGCTGCCCTGTGCTTCTGTGAAATTAGCAGTTCTTATCTAGAATGATTGTAATAATAAATGGTATCATCAAGTACGTGTATTACAGCAACATGGGGATAACAATATAGATCACAGTTACCCATTTCTGTGAGAACATATGAGAGAGCTCCCAAGAATGTATCTCAAAAGACTATCTACAGTCCTGCTTAGGACATAGGCACATTTCCCGTTAGCAACTCCAAAGAGAGCTCATCCACCACAGCTTGAAAAAGCAGAGGGATGAAAAGAAGATACTCGCAATTTATAGGTCAGTTACTCGTAACAGGATCCTGGACATTTAGATACAGAAATTTGAACTAGATCGTCTGAACTGCGGACGAATTCCTGTATCTCCCCCACTGCTTTGAACACCGCTCTTTTACATGTAAAAGCTGAAATCTTTCCTTTTAAAATGCTTATTTCATAGAATCACAGAATGATATGGGGTTGGAAGGGACCTCTGGAGATCATCTAGTCCAACGTCCCTGCCAAAGCAGGTCCACCTAGAGCAGGTTGCAGAGGAACATGTCCAGGTGGGTTTTGAATGTCTCCAGAGAAGGAGACTCCACCACCTCCCTGGGCAGACTATTCCAGGGCTCTACCACCCTCAAAGGAAAGAAGTTCCTCCTCATGTTTAGGTGGAACTTCTTATGTTCAAGTTTATGCCGGTTTCCTCTTGTCCTATCCCTGGGCACCACTGGAAAAAGACCGGCCCTGTGCTCTTAACACCTACCCTTTAAGTATTTATATGTGTTGATCAGATGCCCCCTCAGTCTTCTCTTCTCCAGGCTAAAAAGACCCAAGTCCCTCAGCCTCTCCTCATGAGATGCTCCAGACACCTAATCATCCTTTGTAGTCCTTTATTTACTGTTACCTATTTACTTGAAGGGGAAAGGACAGATCCTGCCAGTAAACAACTGGCTACACTGCTGGTGTCAGTAACAGGGACTCATCTTTTACATACATGGGACCATACATGGTCTTTCATAAACAGGAAATTTCTAGGAAAAGATGGGATCCACTTGACCAAGTAGAACAAAAGTATCCTCACCACTGGCTGACCAAAAGCAGAGCAAAAGTTTCTTTACCAACATTTAGGCCAATGCAGCAAGGCATGAGCAACCCAGGAATTTTCTGGAGTGCACTTACGATACCTTGTTAACATGGGTGATTGAAGACCCAACGAGGGAACATGTTGGACCTCATACTTACAAACAAGGAAGAACTGGTCAGATATGTGAAGGTCAGGGGCAGCCTTGGCTGCAGTGACCACAAATGATGGAATTCAGGATCCTGTGAAGACAGAGCAAGGCAAAAAGTAGGATCACAACCCCAGACTTCAGGAGAGCAGACTTGGGCCTGTTCAGGAGAATCCCATGTAATATGACCCTGGAGAAAAGAGGGGCCCAGGAGAGGTGGTTGATTTTCAAGGACCACCTCTGCCAAGATTGGTCCACCCTGATATGCAGAAAGTTGGGCAAAGCTGACAGGCCAAGACTTGCCCTCACCAGAGGTTACAGAACACTTAAATGGGAAAGTCCCAAACAGCTGATGGGATGGGCCCTGATGGGATGCACTCAAGGGTATTGAAGGAGCTGGTTGATGGCATTGTGAGCCCACTCTCAGTAATCTTTGAAAGGTTGTGGTGATTTGGGATGTTCCTAAGGACTAGAAGAGAGAAAATATACCTTCTGTCTTCAAGGAAGGAAAGGATAATTCAGGGAATTACAGGCTGGTCAGTCTCACTTTGATCTCTTCAAAGGTGATGGAGCAAATCCTCCTGGAAGCCCTTCCCCAACAAATTATGTAGACTGGGTGAAGGTGACCGGGACCAGTTAGCATGGATTTATGAAAGGGAAATACTCTTGACAAACCTCATAGCCTTCTATGGTGAGAGGACTGGCTCAGTGGATTAGGAGAGCTGTGCATGCTGTTGTAGCTTTAACAAACCTTTTGACACTGTCTCTTATACCATCCTCACTGACAAACAAACAAAGTACGGGCAAGATAAGGAGACATTGAGGTGGAGTGAAATCTGGTTGAACTGCTGCACTCAAAGGTTCATGATTAGTGGCATAAAGTCCAGCTGGAGGCCAATCAGCATTGGTGTACCCCAGGGTTTGATACCAGGGCAAGTATTGCTTAGCATCTTCATTAATGACCAAGATAATGGGACAGAATGCACCCTCAACTAGTTTGCAGAGGATGCATAATTGGGGAGAGTACACCAGATGGGTGTACTCCCATTCAGAGAGACCCTGGAAGGGTACAGAAATGGGCCGACAGATACCTCAGCAAGTTCAAGAGAGGGAAATACCAGTCCTGCACCTGGGGAGGACTAACACCAGGCATCAGTACAGGCTGGGGGCCAATCAACTGGAAAACAAGTCTGAAGAGAAGGACCTTGGGGTTCTGGTGAACACCAAACTGACCATGAGCCAGCAACGCACATTTGCGGCACAGAAGAAAAAGTGTCACCAGCAAGTGGAGGGAGGTGACCCTTCCCCTCTGCTCAGCCTTGGCAACACACACCTGGAGTGGTGGGTCCAGCTCTGCGTTCCTCAGAATAAAACAGACACAGACAATACTGGAGAGTTTCCAGTGAAGGACAACAAACTTAACCAAGGGACTGCAGCATCTGTCATACTAGGAGAAGCTGAGAGAGCTGGGACTGGAGAAGAGAGGGCTCAGGGGAGATCTTATCCCTGTGTATAAATACCCAACAGGAGGGAAAAAAGAGGACAGAAACTGACTTCTCACTGTTGTACAGTGACAGGACAAGAGGCAATGGTCACAAAGTAGAACACTAGAAATGTTTTTTAAACATACAATAGAAAACTTTCTTACAGTGAGGGCATTCAAACACTGGCCCAGAGAATACGTGGAGTCTCCATCCCAACTTGACGTGGCCCCGAATTGATACTGCTCAGTGCAGGGGATTGGACTAGAAGATCTGCAGAGGTCCCTTTCAGACTGAATGATTCTGTGATTAAATTTGGTAGAAAGCAAGTAAAGACCTGTTAATTTGATTCTTGGATACAGAAAGACTGTTATATTAATAGATTTAACCTGCTTTAAGGCTCTATAGTGTGTACAGCATGCATTCATATTTGGCTCATTTCATGTAGATGGTCAAGAAAGTAAATTGAGCATAGCAAGGCAGGTCCTAAATATTTATGCTAATAGCTGAATAACATTAAGGAAAAGTGTCTCATCTGGAGCTACTTCTAGAACGTATTCATTGCAGCTTGTAGCAGAAGTTGAACCTAAGTCCACCCACCAAGTCTGAGCTGTGCTAACTAGCTAACACCTACACAACTGTTTTGGATTTATGTGACATACAATCCAAACCCATTTTAGAAGTCTCTGGATAACTTCTTGGGTTGGGTATCAGAATATGTCCAGTATGTTCAAGTGGACATACTTCTTTTTGTTCAACTTGAGCTGTAAACGATTAAGAATGATATATCAAGCAGAAAGAACTCACAGGAATAACCCATTTATGAATAAATAATATCCTTGCGTTATGGGGTAACACATCTATTTAAACAAACAACAGCTATCATATAGATGTAAATAAGAGCTGTATTTAAATTTCCTTTTTAAAAGCCTCATTTAAAGGTAATTGACTTGATTAGGAGCTAAAAAAACCCTGGGCCTTTAGCCCAGAAATGTCTTGCAGGAACTTTTATTAATAAGCTAATGAAAACCACATCAAGTCATCAGAAGATTAAAACTGACCTTCTAAACCACGGTGCAAGGGATCAGATAATCCTTATGAGTTACCCAATTAGTTACTAACCAATTTGTCATTTAATCATTTATATATCCATAGAAAAACCCTCATCTCTCAGCATCTCTCTGCCATTTCCTCCTCTCTCTAATCACTGATGAAGCACGAACCTCCCGCCTCCCCACAGACAGGTTTCTCGCTCTGCGCCCACATGACTGGGGTCAGGATGGTGAATGCGGTACGTAAACGTGTGTGGTATCTGTGGGCATGTGAGTGAAAGTCTAAAGCATAGTAACCTCAGTAATTAATGGCAATAAAACCGAACTCCAAATCCGATAATCGACCAATTTTATAGACAGACCAGTTACCACAGAACAGCCTACCAAGGAGAAGTATCCCTTAAGCCACTTAATTCTAAATCACTATTTCATAATCTTAAGCAATCTTACATTTGCTTTAACCTCCTATAACTAACTGGATACAGCAACTGCCCATAGCAACGGTGCCTACTAAAGGTTCACTCAGCATACAAAAAAATAATTAAGGACTAGACGAGCAGTGGGAAGGAGAGATTTGATTGCTGCCACTGAACTCTTAAAACTCTTCCAGACCTCTAGCCTGATTGGCATACTGTGTGATCGACGATGACGCCTGCGAAACAACCTGCACACAGTTTTAGGCAACTATACCGAACACCAATGCTTGAACGAGACAAGGTCCTTTTATTTCCATTTAAATATAAAAGCAAAAGCTTCACGGTCACCTACCTCATTGCAACATTGCTGC
Source organism: Xenus cinereus (assembly GCA_025774025.1). NCBI lineage: Eukaryota > Metazoa > Chordata > Aves > Charadriiformes > Scolopacidae > Xenus > Xenus cinereus. Next base: position 193,164,273 of record JAOXJK010000001.1, read on the forward strand.
CATCAATAACTATTGGCCTCAGGTTGTCACCATCCTCTGTCACATCCTCCTGCAGTGGAGACTCTGACCTCTGAGACTCTATGGAAGACGCCTCACGCATTACAGTAGTGTTAGCATTAGTTACAGTCTGATCAGTCTCAGTTTTATTCCCCAGTTTGACAAGTTCTCCCAAAATATCATTTATTAAAGCATCAGTACCAAGTTTATTTAATACAAGTTGAACCTGCTCTTCAGAGTAACCCAACTTAAGTGCAAACTCCAGTTTGGTTTGATATTCTTTCACTACATCAGGGGGCTTTTTGACTTCCTTAGGTACTATCTGAGCCTCTTCTATCCTAAAGTCTTGCAAGATTTCGTTTCTTTTTAGTATATGAGGCTCTAAGCAAGGAGATCGGCACAGCTGCCGGTGAGTCTTAGGCAATAAATGTGATTCTGATGCAGAATTATTCAGTCTCTCTGAATCATTATCAGAATTTGTGCTTTCTTCAGAGTCACAGCTGGAGCTTCCAGAAGTCTCTTCAGATGCCTCCTTGTCTACATCTTCTTTCCTAGAATTCACCTTATCCATCGTTGGCTTCTCCGCCATTGACCAAGGTACAGTTGCATTTATTTGTGTGCCAGTGCTCCCCACATAAAGGTGGCCTAAGTCATGCCCCAGATGATCCTTCAAGCCCATGAAGCTGCTGCATGTACTTGACTCCACTTTGCTGTTTTTCTTGTATTCCTGAATATAAAGTGTTCCGTATTCCTAAAGAGAGAACAAAAATGTTGCAACTGGTTACATATCTTACTTGCTTTGTATGTTCTTGCTGCTTCCTCAGAACCACATTTATTCTCTTCCAGCAGTGAAATATGACATGGGTTTTTTTGGGCTTTTTAAACATGGAAAACTTTTGGGGGAAAAACTTTTCTTAAGGCACATCCATAGCCACACCGACAAAAAACTGATCATCTCTTTTCTGAGTGTATCAAATGCTTTACCTTAAACATTTCTAGAAAGGATTTTATGAAAGAATAGGAAAGCAAACACTAAGAGTTTACCTACTGTAATGCAGAGACAGAAGTCTTGTCATGATTTAAAGGAACTGAGATACCTTCTAGCTTAAGGCAGTATTGTAACAATGAAAAAAAACCCCACTGCTATAAAATACAAGTACTAGGAAAGCTTTTTAAACTAAGTACCTTCAACTCTCTGCTGAATAGAAAAAAAATTAGCATAGTACTAGATTACCTGGTTAGGCAAATATAAGACATCATAACACATAAAATGAATTAGTAACAGAAAACATGACTAAATATAAACTTATTGGCCCTAAAAGACACTATCACTTCAACTGAATACACTCAAACTATTTCTGAATTCTTTTATAAAGTGGTAATTAAGAAAGACTAATTGCTCTCAAAAGATTGCTGCATTACAAACACATACAGCATTTAGAGACATGGGTTGATCTTACGGCAAATAAAGCCATTGGAAGTCTTTGCACCAATTGCAAGAGACCACTCATCAAGCCAACAAGGCAACAAGATGAAAAGCTGATTCCAACTCTTGAACTAGACTTGTGCAAACCTTTTGCTGAATCAAAACTAACTACGTAGACAGGAGTCACGTAGGAAAAACAGAAGAAGAAAAGTTGTAGCTTTCTGGATGTACATACTTGCCACATCAGCTTTTTTGGGAGGAATTTTGCATAACCGTAGTTATACAGAAGTTAGCTACCCATTTCATCACAAGGATTACTTCCACAACCCACATTTAAAGGCAGATTGCTATCTCTTTCCCTTATTTTGTTTTTTTAAACAGGAATCTTTGCTAACTGCTTCAATAAAGTAAAAGATAAATTATTTCTCAGAGATAAAAATGGACCATATGGACCAATTGTACTGCAAGGTTACCATGAAAAAGAAGAATTTACATTAAGGGAAGACTATGAAACAAAGAGTTCTTTCACACTTCCATCTTGCACAGCAGAACATAAAAGCCAGATATAGAGGCAAAGGACTTCAACTAAACTTGACAAATACATTACAGACACAAGGTTCATCAAGGAGGATATATCAAGAAAAATATGATGTCAAACAGAATCTCTTGATCTCTACTAATACAAATTACAGGTGTCTCAAGAATAGCCAAAATCTCCGTCAGCAAATACATTAACCCTCCCATCCCCGTACAGGTTAGCATTTTAAAATTGCCCAGTATTTTTAAAATACGATGTATTTGTCTCTTCTTGGGATAAAGATATGAGAGTGCACGCACAAGAAATTCAACCAGGCTTAAGACTAGAGAGAATCAAGCAAAAAATATCCAATCCATGGCTCAGTAAAAGCAGACTCTATAGGTGCTGAGTGCCAAGACATCACCATTGCGGTGGTGCTGTTTGGTTATAGGGCACAAAAACTCACTTTACCTAAGCATTTCTAATTTAAATAAATCAATCAATCATCAGTATTTTCATTACCCACACCTTAATCCAAACAAGATGGATAGGAAAGAAAGTACACTAAAGCTTCGTTTAGATCTGGTCTTGTTAGAAGGCAGTAGGGCTGTAATGCTCTCAAGGAGCATATCAAGCACTATTACTTTCTCTTTACTCACAGCTTTAGGATTTCAAGCAACACCACAGATTAAACACAATGAGAATTTAGGAAATGAACCTTTCCACAGTGATTTATTAACTAACGTAATGCACTCGATAGCACAGTGCTAGTAACAAAACAGAATAATATCCCAATAAAAGGATACAGTTAAAAAACCAACACTGTGGCCTTCACAGGACTGACACACACACACAAAAAAATAAAAAAAAAAATCTCAAACAAGAAACCCCTATTGGAAGCGAGGCTGCTTAGCAACCAGCCTTTAGTTGCTAGGATGCACTCCTTTAACATACCATCATGAATACTAGCACAGCGAAAGAATAATTTGGTATGAACAAAAGCCCATGAAAGAGAGCGGGACTTAAGTGCGTCTGGTTTCCCCTCGGAGAACAATGCAGCTGCCAAACCAATCTGGAAGCCCCGACATCATTGTTCCACCAACCCCACAATCTGCTCTGACTCGAGGAAGTCTAGTTAATGGGCAACACTTTTAAGCTGGACTGAAAAGTTGAGCTGGCTCATGTACCACCGCCGCAGAGTACGGGGAGATAATGGGTCACTGCCTAAATCCATGTACTGTGAAATGTCATTTTAGTATTGAACTAAAAGCAGAGGGAGGAGGATTTTTGGAAGGGGGGGGAAGAGGAGGCTCCATATTAACAGCATAGAATAAACAAAGCTTGAAGTGCACACATCAGAAAGAGGATTTATTTTTTTTTAGTTAAAATAATACTTAAGTCATTCTCCAATCACTTCTTCCTTGAAGTTTAAGTGCTTTACAGCAAACACAATCATAACACCCTCCAGTGGGATTCAAAGTAGTCACTAGCATATGAATGTGTCTGAAGATCAGGCATTATATGAAACATACTTAAGATGATTTGCACATCAACTACGTATGAAAAATGACCATAAACCAAGCTTTGTCCATTGTTGGAAATGTATACATAATCAGCCTCACATCTATCTGCTTTAAGTCTCCTGTCAATCTCCATCTCCCTCCAATATTTAATTGCTTCTTTTGCACAGAACTCTTACTGTTTTCCAGAAACTATTTAAAGAAGGAAATAATAAGAGCAACAGCTTTAAAATCTGCCACAGACAGCATATAGTCACCATACTATTGCTTTTAAAGGGTGGATAAAATGACGTTTACTCTGTAAATCCAAAGCTAAAGATTTCTGAAAGTTTTGCATAAGCAGTACACTATTCCTGGCATTTGGCCTAAACTCTGCATGCAAACTATTTATTTGCAGACAAATTTCTACAAGGTCTGTGATTTTTGTACACCATATTTGCAGTCAGGAGCATCTCCTCAAAATGCTAGACTTTGGAGTTCCCAACATGATTTCTTTTATAAGATTCATTGATTAGAACCATGAAAATCAGATGTCACTGCTGAACCCTGCTGGAATTGATTATTTTATCTTGATTTGATTAGTGAAGAGCAACATGCCAGCCACTCTATTTGAATGAATCTGTATTCCAAATAAACACTAGCGTGCCTATATATAGGAAAATGAAGCTCCCATTTATCCAAGGAGTAACAACAGATAAAAAGAATTCCTTGCACTCTTTATTTACAAGGAACTCTCATTACGCACATATGGTTTTAAAGTATGCTTACTGATACAATGCAATACAGCTAAGAAAAATATCTACTACGAATTCTGACTCTACTGAGAGCCAAACAAACACAAATCAGCCAAAAAATTATTGTCAAGAATGTCTTCAACTTTTGGTTATGCTCACCACAGATGAGTAACAGAATTTGCGCTTATGAAAAAGTTAATAAAATGGGTAACTCCTAATTTAGACATACTTATGAAAATGTAAGTTTTAAACTATAGTCTTTTTAAAACTATAGTATCTCACACTACGTTCACCATTAAAGGCCTAAAATACTGTATTACTGAGTCAATTACATTTATCAAGTATAACCATAATAGTCTGGATGAGCACTCTGCTACTACATTGTAGAGGAGCAATCTTTTCCTATTTCTTAGAAGTCACCGGTATTTTCCACTAACCATTAACAATAATCAGCCCATTAATTCATCTTCACACAAAACAGAAATATTTCTCAAAGGGACGTGGGCAAGTAAATCATCTAATCTTTTATTGTGTATTCAGAATATCTTCCACTTACAATTGAGCATAAGAAAAGAAATTTAATGCAAATTTAGTTCAGAGCAAAATAACAAGAAGTAGTGTGTCATGTGACAGAGTAACAGAAATTGTGTATTCTCAAAAGACCGTCAAAAGTTTCTGAAGATACACAGTACAGTGAAATAGTTCACCATGTTTCCACATAGGCAGATATTTTCCTAAGTCTTCTAAACACAAAATGGAAAATATTGAATTCACAGTTTGTTGAAACACTGTCATTACTTGTCACAAACAGAAGTGCAGAGATGATCAGAAAAGAAAAAAAAGGAACATATCAGTTATCCAAATGATAAAGATACTGCAACAATGCAAATAAAATAATGAATATGTAATAAATACCTACTGCTGTAGTTTCTATGTATTTAATTACCATTGTATTTCAGCGAGTGCTGTTGTCTGCATCATTCTATCCAACAAAGGAAGGATGTCCCATTGAACAGATTGGTTAATGCTCTGGGGCAACAGATGTCTACTGGAACTGCAGGAGACCAGCAACTGGTGGCCTGCCCATCTTCTGAAAACTTTCAATAGACTCATGCATATGTTCACACAATAGGGCATGTGGTAGAAATGCAAACCTCTTTTTAACCCTTTTATATGCTCTCTTTCCCTCCCAACTGATATATGAAGGTCTTTGTTTTGTTTTTTTCTTTACAGGATCCTTGGAACACAGGCTCATGGAATATAGAGTGTTCTTCACACTAACATCTGAACTCAAAACAAAAAACAAAACAGATTAGAAACTTTATAAAAATAGCCAGGCTAGATCTGACACACGAATAGCTTTCAAAGCACAAAACCTTTGACTGGAACATGTTTCCACCTGAGAGCTTCCTAATGCTCTGTCTTGCACTACAGCATCTTCACATAGCCCACGGTGGAGCTCTTCCTATTTTCACAAACACAGGAAACTTCATCCATTGCATGGTATAATGGAAAAGTTCTTTGATATGAAAGCTTTTTCTACCAGTCACAAACTAAATAATAGCGAATAATAGCTTATTTGCTATTATTAAAGTAAATAATAGCTTATTTGCAAAAAAGGGTAAATACCTATACCTTAAAGTTGAAACCTCCCCTTCCCCCCAGGAGGCTAGAGGAGAATTTGTTCTGTTGATGGTTACTGCCTACCATTTTCAAATTATTGGGAACACACCACTACCGATGCCTTTGAAAGTTCCTTAATCGAATGCACTGGGTGAGCTCATTGCTCTTCATATACTTAAGTCTTCAGACATAACTGTTTTTCTTTCCCTCTCTTTCCAAGAGACACCCAAAGTGTGCAAATCTCAGCTGACACACACATACTAGCTACCTTGTCCAAATGCAAACTGATACGCTGAAACACCAGAAAGGTGAAACGTCCCGTTTCTGCAAAGAGAAGCCCCTATACTTACGTTCGCTGGAAAACACACAGACATTGGTTTCTTGTAGCTGTTCCAGAAGCAACTCCTTAACACGATTTCAGCTGCAGACTTCAGGCAAGCAAGCAGAACAATGAATGGACGAACAGATGGACCCGCGATGTCTTTGCTTAACCTATTACTGAGCGGACGCGGAGCCAATCACGACCGGCAGAGCTCACAATTAGTTGGCCGGGCAGATGCAAGGCAACCTCCCCACCCTGCATCAGGTTCGGAGGTTTCTAAGATAAGCAAGTTGATGTCATTCTCAGGGTCTGCCCCGGGCAGCATGTGTATTAACGAGGGGTGTGCAGCAACAATAGGCCATACAAAAGAGACTAGCAGGCAGCTGCTGTATGAGAGCCAGAGTCATTAGGGAGCAGGCTGCCAACAAGAAACACCTGGCTTGGGCAGACTTCAGCTTCTCCTCATTGTTTCTAATTCATGAAACAAAGAAAGGAATTATTTTTAAGTAGTAAAAGTTGTGAGTTCCTATTAAAATATATCAGTCTTACGGGATATAACCCCTTCCGCTATGGAAACAGTAAGTTCTTTGTAAGAAAAAATTATTAAAGAGAAATAAATCTACCAGTAGCTATTTGTGTTCCCCTTTTCTCATTTGCAAAATTAATCATATTGGTACAAAGTGCAAGGCAGTATGAAAGGAGCCCACACTAAACACTGAAATGTATTCAGATAGCGCTTTCTGAATTTCCTGACGCTTCTGAACATCAGTCAATAAATGTAATAAACTTGCATTTACACACAACTCTAACAGAGTACTTGTGGGTAATTCCAACAGAAGGTGAAACCGATTAAACTAAAACCACATAATAGTAATACATGAAATAATGGGTATTTTTAAGCAGTGGCATTGAAACATTAGGGCACTTGACAGAAAGGAACTATGAACCATTCTTTTGTCCTGGAGTCACTCATATTTGTTTGCAACACAACTTCTTTCCCTTTTATTTCACAGCTCTGTTTGAGATGCCAAGATCTTCCTGCCTCTTTGCAATGATGGAATATTTGAACAAAAGTCAGGAGCTAGGCCACAGTCAGCTTTTTATTGCTTTGATTTTTTTTTATTGAAGTAAGCCACGTGGAAACACAAGCTCCAGTCCACAGCTCCCCTCTCCTCACTGCCCAACATTTCCAACACCACCAAGCCCTGCAACACACATATTTAGCAATATAACAGTAGTAAGGTTTGATGCTTGATAAAACAAGTGAAGCAATGGGGACTTTCAAATAAAGTTGCCATTGCTTGTAACTTCAGTGAAGACAGCTCAGCACAGAGAGGGAGGGGATTCTACATTAGCAAATGTTCATCCGAACGACTACTAGAAAAGTGTATTTACTGAACTTCACCCTCATTTCATGACTAAAAGCGATACTGAGAACCACAGAGGCAGTTGTCCTCCTCTGCTTGGGAGGACAGGCAATCTGCTGGGAAACATCTACTGTGATTTAAAAGCAAAAAAAAATGTGAAAACGTTTGTTTTGAGTAATTTCCCAAGCTTCATGTGGACATTACATCAATTCAACATAGTAAATGAAATCACATACCACCATGCTATTGCACGGATGCATTTATCACGTGCCCAGATATTAAGATGCAAAGCAGATACCCCAACTATAGTTTCTCTGCACTGTCCATTAAAGACTCCTAGGAACAACTACTAGCACCACTCTTTTGGAGCTCGGAGGCAGGAGGAGACTCCTCACTAATTTCTGCCACTGCGAGCACAAAGAGTGAGAGAAAGCTACCCACGAGCACAGTGGGACGCCTGATCTCCAGCACTGGATTAAGCCTCTTTGCAAACAGCGAATAAAAGCAGTGATCTGAAAAAGCTAATCAGTCCCTGCTGTGGTATTTAGACTACCTCAGTTGCCGGTATTGGATAATGTTAAGCATATTAAAACTTCTGTAGGCAAAATAAGAAGCCAGTCCAGTTCACCTATGTACAAGAACTGCCCTTAAATGCAAGCAGGATCACTTGACTAGTCATTAGTTGAATACCTTTCTGATTAGAGCCAGGCACTTCTTTTGCAATACCAGGAATGCTTGTTTTGGCAGAGGACATGTATAATACCCTTTATGTACATCTGTAACAAATTGAGAACTCCACAGCAGACAAGTGGTGTACTTAGTTAGGCCTCTACAAGCGCAATTAGGGCAAGTGTATGATCTGCTTTAAAAATAAGGTTGTAAGAAGTTTACTTGCAAAGATATTTCCCCTCAATGTCTTCTACAGGAACAATGAGAATACACTACCCACCCCCCCAAACAATTCTCAATATTCCAAGGGCATGTCTTCAGGGAACCAGGTCTAAACTGTAGTTGCAGATTAATGTTCATGCTAACTCCACGCCGCAGTACTTACTATGACCAAAGGCAGAACAGATACAATCTGAAGACTTATGTTATATTGTTTAATTTACACCAAATATTCATCAAGCTGCAGTTGCATGAATTAAGTAGACATTTTCTTGTGCACAACGTCAGCCACTTAAACCAGCTGCCTGTTCTGGAAGCATCTTCTCAGCTCTTCCCTAAAAGACATTTGGCTGTCCAAGGCTTACAAGGTGTCAGATCATTCTGTTACATCACTGTGATGCTTGTGATGCCAACCTGATCTAGTGGAAGACTTCCCTGCTCTTTGCAGGAGGGTTGGACTAGATGACCTTGAAAGGTCCCTTCCAACCCAAAGCATTCTAGAATTCTATGACTCTATGACAGAAAAGCATTTGTATTAAGGTTTAACCAGTACATGAGGCTTCCTACTGAGAATGATGAAGTCAACAAAGGAACCTTCGTAAGAAACACTGTGGCATTCATGTCACATCTGTGATGGGCTCTAACAGCATCACTAGAAGGTATACAGTGTGAATGAACAAAGAGGTTTCTACTTCTTGTGCTAAAACCTCCAAATCCAATAACCTGACTAGTTCATTCATCTCCTTTTACCATATCTAAAATACAATGAGTCAGTAAATTAAATCCAGTTGAAAAAATACGCAAAAAGTAATAGCTCTTCAAATTTCTGGTCTTGCAAGATCACTAGGCTATAAACACCTATTTTTGTGGCTCGTAGAGACTGGACATTGTGTGCAGAGCTCATCAGGCCCCTAATGCCACCGGATTAAAGAGCACAGAATCATGAATTGGCTGGAGGTGACAGGCTAACTCAGGGATCCCGTCGCGGAAGGACATTTCCAAACGGCACACAGCAAGGCGATGGGATGCTCCAGACAGATGAAGACCAGGATGAACCTCTCAGCTGGGCGAGGGGTGGGAAGGAGAGCGTCCCCCCCACCCCCGCTGTCCAGTTTGGTATGAAAAGCATGCATGGGATGCATGGGAGGATCAGAAAGACCAAGGGAGGGAGAGCTGGGAAATTCAGACAGCGTAGGCTGAAGATATTAGGGAAACACTACTATAAAGGGGGGAAAAAAAAACCAAACAGCCAACTAAAAAAAAGCTGCTAGTTCCAGCCAAGTTTTCTCGTTTCAAACGCATTGAAAACAAAGCCTTATTTAAGGAGAAATTATTTTATGCAAGCATACAAAATGGTCATTCTGTAACTCAAGTGGTATTATTGCAGCAATTAGAAAGACAACATTTCCCATTATAGCATTTAATTATCCTTTATTGCAGAACTTTATGCTAAACCTCCAGTAATAAATGATCCATTTGCAATAATACACTGCACAATCAAATCAATCACATGCCACCGCGTTTCTGAAACAGAGATGAAGGTTGTATGCTACAGACTAAACTCAGTGCTGTGCCATGGCAAATATCCTACATATGCTGTTGGACTTGGGAGCTGCAAGGGAGATGCTTATCTTCAAAATTATGAAGTGGCAATACAACAGAAATTCTTCTTTTCCAGTTAGTATGCTATCAGATGCAAACTATCTTAAGAATAACACTTTGGAAGATGTTTACTTAGTTGTGAGGAATGTAAGTGCTGCTCTACAGACTGTATCTACACACAGACATAAAACCAAAAAAAAACCCACCACCGCTTCTACAGCCATGCAGAGGAATGAATTAAATGACCAGTAAAAAGTGTGTAGAATTCAGAAAAATAATTGATAAACTGATCTTATGATAAAGATGATTAATGCTTTGCCTACAGAATAAATAGCCTTAAAAAAAAACATTTAAAAGGATCCAGTGCATTTTCAAATGCAGTATAATTTCTCTGGATAAAAATATGCACTTTCAAATGCATTAAAATAAAGAGGCTAAGAGTTCTTTCACTCTTTGAAAGAAGACTCCACAGTTTGTAGTTATCCTTAAAATTTAAAAAAAGCAGAGAAGCATTTTCCAGCGGGCCATCATCTTAAAAGAAGGTTAGAAAGTCTAGTTTCTAGTATAAACCCATTAGATCATCAGTATCAACTGCATGCAAAACTTGAGCAAACTGTTGCATCATTTAACATGACATGTTCTAGTATGTTTTTAAGAGAACAGGAAACCCTAAATTTAATCGTAAGTAGTGATTAAGGCCAGGCTGGATGGGGCTTTGAGCAACCTGGTCTTGCAGAAGGTGTCCCTGCCCATGGCAGGGGGTTGGAACTTGATGATCTTTAAGCTCCCTTCCAATTCTAAGCATTCTATGACTCTATTACTTTCTTGCTGGCCATGAGTATAAGCAGATCCAGTCTTTCCTTGTCTGTGGGTAGACAAAGGCCCTGACCATGAGCTGTTCATCAAGAGATGACACAGTGCCTATCTGCAGCTGCACCTAACTGCACAGTCTGCCTACCTAAGGAGCCCGACAGGCTTGAGCCCTACCAGCCAACGGTGCAGAAAGCGTAAGGCAGCATCCTGCAACGGCAAAAACACTGGCATCACCCATCAGTATCACACTGAGAAGTTACTCTTGAAATTAAACACATTTTCTGAAGCGCAGACTTTCGAAATGAAAGTGAACAGTACCAGGGAAATGTTTTCCTTTACCAGAGAACATAAATAATTTGATAATTTCCCCAATTTGGCCAGGTAAGTTTCAATTTTGTGAGGCTTGTATCTGTAGGGATAGATCCCTCCTCTGAGACAGCCACATCTAAGACCCACCCCATGCTGTGAGTCTTCCTTTAGGACTGTGGCCTCAATTCTCATTTCCTGTC